>OZ017739.1:12256700-13456700 GCA_963969285.1 Odontomyia ornata | reverse complement strand
CTGGTCAACGTTGCGTATGCTATCCTTATAGCCGATCAGGCGCGACTCATCTAGTAGCTCAAGTCTCAGTAGCCCGTCCCGCGACATGTTCCATAGGTTTAGACCAAGGATGTATCCTTAAGCAACATTCGATGTAACTTCCTACTTATACGAGCCTTGCTTTGTATCATAGCAGGCTTCGGTCCTTCAGGTAATCCTTCAAGCCCCGCATAAGATATTCTGGAACATAAAAAAAGGATTCAAGGTATCCAGGATATCCGCGGCCTTTCAAACATCAAGAGTCACTAACTGAACCGCACTCACCACAACAGCAACCAAATCAATGGTGGTGTCCTTCCCTAAAGCTATACTGCTGATCTGTTTCCAGCAGCATGAATCATGTAAGTATATCTTCTCCTTATGACTTGAGTACTTTCCTCAGCCGTGGATAGCATGCAGACCAGGTAGTATGCAAACGGCGACTAAAGATTTTTCTTTTCCCTGCTGATCAGTACGAAACTCACTACCCCCAAACGCTCTAGGAACACTAGTTCCTGCAAGTAAGCGCTGAACTTACTGAGCAGCAAGTAAGGGCACGGGTGATAGACTAGCTGGAACACCCCAGCTAAGATGCCATAAGGCCCTGAAGCTCCTGAATTTCATTTATAAAGCAGCCTCTTCCAGCTCCAGCCGTGTGAAGGGTGGGCATTCCACTACTTTTTCGCCAAGTACAGCATAGAAGCGGACGAAATAGGCAGCGAAAAGGTCTGATATTATTTCACGCATCTTTTCAGCTTCACCTAAGTACTCGTATCGCATACGGGGGCATCAAGCTTCCGCATAGCTGGTCTGTAGCCAAGGTCTCACGGATTTCTATTAACATCGCTCACTAGATCTAACCAGTTTTGATCAGTTTGCGAAAGTATTTTCTATCTAACTTATATGCTGCTAGCCGGTTGCATGCTCCTTCCAGATTTCGCGCTCTATAAACTTCGCACCGAAGCTTGCGACACTCTCTTCACATTTCATTGATTTCAATCGACTTGAGATGATAGTGTGCATAGTTGAGTTTACCGCGTCTTGAGCTTTTAGCCCATCGGTTCTCTGCCAATTTTACAGCAGCGTCGCAACTGACATGAAAACCTTGGCGAATTTTCTGACGTCCATTTTCGCAATATTTCACCTGACGCTGGAAGGTCACGGATCTCCAGCAAAATGTAATGATGACCATAGGCTGAGAGTCCTCTAGCACCCTTCAATTGTGTATCCTTCGGGACTCTCTGGTGAATGTCGCGTCAAAATGAGTTCCTTCGTAGCCCATATGGCGGAAAGACGGAGTATCGCTGGTGTTCAGTACAACAAGCCTAGTCCTAGCCACCATCTTTAGGACTAATTTCCTCTGTGAATCTGTAGCCCTGTCCTTAGAAATGTGCACTGTTCTGAATCCAGATAGCGGCAGCATTAGGATATCATGATGATAAGCTTTCTTGATGTTTTTGCTGAATCGCAGAAAGCCAGCTTTCGTGCCAAGTAGATTTTGGGCAGGTGTATTGCGATGTAGGATTACTTGTAGGATAGAGTCATTGTATTACCGCTTTGACCTTGGCTATTGCTTGGTGGAAAACGTAAAATTTTTCTGTTCATGATACGTACTTCAGATTGTTTGTTCTTGAATCAGCGACCCTTAAAAGGATACGTCATGCCTCCTTTGCACACTCTTTTCTTTTATGTCCCATTCCACCACATTTGTAGCATAAGGAATTCCTGTCGGGTTCCTTGCATCCCTGTGTCATCAGACCATAATCAAGGCACTTAAAGCAGTGGAGAAGTACTGTTCTTCCCGTACCTTGTAGATAAAATAACTTTTTCTCACTTTACTTTACTTTACTTTACGCAGCATTTTTTCAGCTTTCTTCTTGCTGAGGTTGGTGATGGCCATACGTTGTTCCCTACTGTTTAATTGTATCATTTTCGCTTAAACGCTGCTTCCATTTGGGAACTCTATGATGATAACCCCTTCAACTTTGGTTATGCCCGGGGTACAGTTGATGTCCTTGATGCTGATGGTTGCCATGGGCTTAAGGGAGACTACAGTTGCTCTTTTGCCCAGAATTTTCCTAGCTGCATCACAGAGCACATCCTTATTTGCCGCTTCCGCTTCAAATCCGATCAATATGTGGCTGAACTGGGTTGATCGTACAGTTTTATTGGCTCTCCTCTCCTGACATTACGCAACACATCTGCGTAAGATTGACCATGCTTGGGTTTCACAAACAGTGCCAGCCTTTGGGGACAAACCCATGACTTTCTCCTCTCTGCTTCATATCAGGTATTCCTTTTTGTTGGAGGAGGACTAGTTGGGAAACCGAGGAAACGCTAGTCTGACTCGGTCGACGAAGACAGTTCATCGCTGCTCGGGTTTCGAAATTGGAGGACGCAGTCAATGGACCGAGACAGTTGGAGGTACTACTTGCAGGAAGCGATGGCCCGAGAGGGGCTACAGTGCTAAGAAGAAGATGAAAAAAATAGTATATCATCCACGAACACCTTCAATATCGCAAAATAACGCGGTTTGAAGTTTGTCGCCGCTGGCTGACGCAATACGAGGTGGAGGGGGACGGTTTTTTGACGCAAATATTGCCTACAGATGAGATATGGGTACACTATTACACTCCTGAAGGCAAGGTGTCGTCTAAACAATGTAGGAAGGGGCGCCAGTCAAAGCGAACACAACCAGGTCAGCGGGTAAGGTTATGTGTACTGTATTCTGGGACCGTCGGGGCATGCTGTACGTCGATTTCCTGCACACCCAACGCTCCATCAATGCTGCATACTACTCTTATCTTCTGAAAATACATCTGAAACCCGCTTATCGCTCGAAAGGAAGGAGTATTCCAGCACGCAGTGCGATTTTTCTCCAGGATAACGCGTGCCCTCATGCCGCGCGCTCGATATAATATCGGAATTGGGGTGGGAGCTACTGGAACACCCCCTCTACAGTCCGGATTTATCACCCTGCGACTACCACTACTGAACTGATTTCGCAAACGCAGAAAAGTTTCCGTGTTTTGAATGCATTCCCACACTAAAAAACGAATGACACTACGTTGCGCAACGGCGGTCGGCACTTAAAGTTCACTCATGGTCGTAGCACCCGCGTAAAACATGGCACTCCCGACAAAAACTATGCCACGCTGTTCGCAAGGAACCCAGCTATCACATACTCAAGCCACGACCTTCAAAACATACATGTGCGCCATCTACAGCGTTTTTCTCCATCATATTTGAACCGCCCTAGTATTATTATGAACATCGCCATACCACACCCGTAAATCGCAGTAAGTAGACGGTACATTTATGCAACCCTTAAGCACTTACTACAGTACAGAGATAAAAAGTTGCTTGCGACAACACCCGGGTTGAATCGTTACGCCTTATCAAGTACCAAAACTATTTGGAAATGCTCATCTTCAAACGACAACATTGCTAACTGCCATGAACGCCTTCAAAAAGCATGGAATATGACCACTGGGTAGGAATGTATTTACTGAGGCGGACTTCATAGACGCAGAAACTACTAGTACTGAAAGAATTGTACCCACTGGGAACGAAAATGCTGCAGCGAAAATTGAAAGACCATGCCGATCTACAACTTCCACTTCAGAGATTCTAGAGGCTTACACTGCAAATTACACTTATAATAAAGAAAATTCAAACTCGGCTATCATTAAAATGTTATCTCAGCTTAGAGTTTCATGTTCAGCTATTTCAGAGAATTCTACTGCAGGTGAGACGTGTTAAAATTTCAAATACTATAACCACTAAAATCTCATCTCAACCTAGAGCTTCAACTTTTCATAGCTGTCCCAGAGAACGCCACTTCAAAATAAATTTTGTAGAACAAGAACACACTCCGGAGAGACATGTGGAAAATACAACGTCATTGATAGTCCGATAAACATTATAGCAATACCAAAAGAAATTAGGACTCAAGAGCAGACGAAGTTAAATCGCAATACTCACTGTTTTCCCATGCAAAACTGAGCTTGGGACTGACTTTGTTGGTTTTAGCTCTAAAGCTCCATTCAGGGGTTCGTTTAGAGATATCTAGTGTATCTCAATATCTTGATCGAATGTATCAGCACTCGAGGAGGTGATATACACAAGATCATGCTTTAGGCATATATCCTCCCGTACGTTCTGATTTCAAACTAGTACATATCATAACTGAGCAGGCTTGTAATTCGTCCAAAAAACCATTCGAAACAAATCGCATTCTCACCAACGGGGTTTGAACCAGGGATCTTCGACTTACAGGGTGAGTGCTCAATGTACTACACCACGCGAACTACTATGACTAAAACTAACTAAAAAAATTCGAATGAATGAAAGGCTGTGAAAAAATCTATAAAAAATAAAATGGGGAAATGCAAGAAAATACGTGAAACTGATTCATCTCAAGAGGAAGATGATGATAACTGTCCTTACATCTACAGCGAATATTCATGCTCGCAGTCAACCAAAAGATGGGTGATTTGCGATTTGTGCCCGGTTGGGCCCACAATTCTTGGACTGGAGTTGATGAGGAAGTCGAGGAAGCGCCTACTTGTGAGCACTGCCAGCCTGACTAAAATATCTGCTCTCTTTACTCATTGTCATTTCCAACTATCCCTCAACCATGGAGCAAATTTATCCTAGTTACCAAAAAACTACTTGACTGAGTTTGCGAAAAAATTTGATTTCATAAAATGAATTCATAAATAATGATTTTCGAGTAAAAGTTAGTCTATTAAACGGTTTAGTCTTCTGAATAAGGACGGGTTTTTTTCTCAGATATTACATTTTATCCCGGTCTCCCCTGAATTATTTAGTTTATGGTTAGGTAAGAAATTCAGTGGCTCGATGCGTGTGCTTCAGCCTTGTAATGCATGATATGAGGGTTCGATTCCAGCTTTAGTCTCCAAAAAGGTATAAATTTAAATGAATCATTGAATAAATTTGAATGAAAAAATATTGATCCGGTGTTGAATAAAAATACAAAATAGTACATTCATATGACATTTTTTGCATAACTCATGGAACATTAGGTATAGTAATTTATCTAATCTTATATATAACAAATTTCTACAAATTCTTGGCAGCTTATTGTAGAATATTGAAGACTGAAAAAGCGAAGGATATTAAAACGCATTTGCATGATTTTCGAGTAATTTTGCAGTAATTCTCGACATACATTGCAGGTCCTGAATTAGTTTTAGAAAATCGCTTGATAGATTTTGACTGAAAACCACAACAAGTCCAAATTATTGCATTAATAATCACAAAATTTCCCTAATTCTTGTCATTAAATCCACAATCCAGCTGCGACTAAGCTACTTGTCTTCCATCCCTTAAAATATTTCTACGAATTTCTTGCATTCCACAAAATCCTTCCGCCTAATTCCACCCTTCACAAATTAACGCCAGGACCTGAAAGAAGCTACAATACTTAAGTAGCACAGAAAAAATTCTCCGACAGTGAATGAAAAAACGGACGATGGGTCATGGCAAGAGCGAAGTTGGCTATTAAAAATGTCTCGAGAAGACGAAAAGCACATCCTGAGCCCGAGGATTTTTTTCACACGAAAGGTTATTTCGTTGTTGAGCTTCCATTACTTTTTCTTTTGTCCATTCTTTGTTTCCTCTCTCATCATGTTAGAAAGAAATAATTTTTCCAACACTAAAGTACCCACTTCGTCAGCCGTGGAAAATGTGATGAAGAGTGAAATCAAGGGGATACAAAAAATACATTGGAATTATTTTCACTGCAGAGAGAAGAATAATGAAAATTTAGCATAGTAGTTAAACCAAGTTTAGTTGGCCGTGAAACAAAAAAGAAATTGCGAAAATAAAAAAAATCAGAAAATTTCCAGAACATTTCAACAATGTTTGGAATGAATATTCGCTGAGCGTGAACGGAATGTATTCAGTGGTTAAAATGTTCATTCTTATTTAAAGTATTCGAGGGCAGTCGTGGCAAACAGTTTGACCGTAATTTTTATGGGGCAAAAATATGTAAGTCTTAATTATTATTGAGAGAAAGAGGCTTTTGTTTGATTGTTTAAATTAATTAATAATAAAAAAAGCAACTGTAGATTTGTTTATTGTACAAACTTAAGCTTGAACTAATTTGTTGAGTGGATCTGTTTATATCTTGAAAGTTACAAACAAGGTTGTAGGCAAATTCATCTGTAAAAATATCTAACACCGCATAAAACTGTGCTTAAAAATTTGTTTGAAACAACACACACACCAAAAACTACAAGGAAATATTCTACAAAAGATGTGTGCACTTCGGAAATAAATTATTTGCGAAATTGTAATGGAAAAATTAAGACACGCTTTGTACAAAGTTTAAGCGCAAAAAAGCAGAGAAAAAAATTTTTGATAAAAATTGGCAAAAGTTTAAAGAACGCTAACCTCAGTTTCGATGACTTTTTCAATATATTCAACAGTTCGGATTTGAGGTTGTCCTGTAATCGGACACGGTACTTCTTCGGTTCGCCGAGTAACTTTCTCATCAACAATTTTTTCTCTTTCGCGCACTACCACGGCACCTGGACTAGATTTGATGGCGATCCGGGGGAATGCTACTTTCTGTTCAAACAGAAAAGTAAAAATAAGAAGATTGTAGTTTAGAAATGATCTGGTTATGAATTCAAATCAAAATTTATTATAATAAAGCATCTTTGCCTCGCGAATAAACCCTTTAAAAACTTCTAACAATCGCTTCGTGTCCTAGGGCTGACGTCTTTTGAATAACTTTATTCTCTGGGTGGATGTAACAACGAAGTATATGACAAAAAAAAAAAGACAAAAAGAGTACCATTTTCATTACAACTCATTCGCTCTAAGCATTGAACCTCGGCATTTCAATTAGCATGCAATCCAAACCAAAATATGTACTTATTTATCCTTAGGCGCCACTCGCTCATTCACTCGAAAAATTCCAACGAACTCTACATATATGTCTTTTGCTACGCAAATTTGAGGCCAGTGAAAAATGTTCCACTCATCCAACCCAGCTGATCTCTTTCTGCAAAATTCATACAAAGACCGCGAAAAAATTCCAATGAAATCTGATTTTAATCGAATCCCATCGCATGTAGGATCGTCAAGAATTATTTTTGGGATGCCAGAAGCTTCGAATTGGTACAACCAATGTTGGCAAAAATGTTCGATTCATCAAAGGACATATGTAGCTACATGCTGGCTAAATAGAAATTTTACTCCCCATTCGCTTATTTTACGTGGCATGACAAAAACCAATCCTGAAGCATCCACTCAGGACCTACAAACGCATACTCGTACATTTCACATACCCAACATTCCACATAATGAAAAGGGGATTTCTTTTTTTACTGCTCTTTCGTTTTGATTTTTTGTTTTGTCTTTCCGATTTTACCCGGGAACAAAGAAAATCTGACAAAAAACAACGGAATGTGCTCCCCAGGAATTCAGTCGCAGTATATTTATGGTAGTCGGAAAGTAGCGGAAGGAAAACAGTAGAAAGGAAAGTGAATGGAATGGTTTCAAGTCCAATTTAGAGCCAGTGAAGGAAAAAAGCTCAAAGAACAAAGTGTAAAGACGCAACGGGCAGGGCTGCAATCGTAACTATGAATGACAGTCGTCACAGATGGGGACAGCTAATGAAATTCCAGAAATTCATACTATTGACATTTTCCTCGAGGACAAGAAGAAAAGGACCTGTCGCACCAGCTGTAGGCACTCTTAAGACAGCCAACATGAATACGTGAACGGATGAATAAGAATGGTAAAGTCGAAAAGACGAAGTTTTATGCGAGTCATGAACAGTTGACATTCTCGTCCTTGTTACTAAATTGCATTAAGTTTAAGGAGACACTTTTGGTACGCTGAAGGATTTGAAGGAGAGAGTGAAAATCAACTTGACTTGATCACAAGGTAAGCGGTAAGAAAGGTAAACTTTTATGTGAAGTTCTTCCGTTCAGGAATTTCATTTTGAAAGGGATTTGATGAAATTTTCTACTCAGAAGTAATCATCCTTGTTGAAAGAGGGAGTCTGTGATTGAGAGGAGCAGTAGATGATAATATTTTGAAAATGAAACATTAAATTGTGACCCAAAGGATAGTAATATATGTGCCGTGTGGAGATAAAATACCTGAGGGGTAAATTGAAACTTCTGTAACATTATCTTTGAGGATAAAAAACAGAAGAGCAACTGAAAACCACACTCGCAGAGACTCGTCTATGTTAAGTAAGTAAATGAGCAAAACCTTTTGGGCACACTGTACACTGGACTCCCTGAAACCCTCTCGATTTGTCTTACTAAGAGCGTACACTTTCTAGGGAGCGATTAGTGAGCAAAAATTCCTACCATAACCCTCCTAGTGGTGCTGGCCAAAAGCAGTCTGGCTGAGTTGCATTACATCATTCTATAGTGACGGAGCATTTGCTGGAAATAAACATCATCATAAGCAAATGCTGGTTTTAACCTAATTGTAACTTCAGCTTTTTCATGATCCTGTATGTGATGCTTTGGTGATACCAGAGGAGTAGCAATAGAATGGAATCTGATCTGTTAGTTCAGTTCAAGCAGACTCTTGATTAGTGCGAATCTGTCTCTAATACCTACTCTCATAAGGTCGGGCGTCAACCTTCGCATGGCCTCCCTGCTCTACAAAGGTAAGCATGGAATCATAAAGGAGACTGCACATAGGAGCTAAGATAATGGATCTGAGTTCGGATCCAACAACTCATGTTTGTTAAACGCAAAAAACAAAATCGAAAGTGTTCGGACTGGTTTCTCAAATTCAACTTCGTCTGAAGTAAAAGCGGCGAATTTAAGGGCAAGGGCAACGGTCATTAAGAAGTGGATGAAAAGCTTGCTCCAATATTAATTTGAGGAGAAGGCACTAGAAATTGTGCTCCATCGCCTGCTAGTACCTTGTCTGTAACTATGTCCAGTGATTCGAAAGAAGTGGCTTCAAAGCCTGTTCCAAGTACATCTGGAACTACTATATGCTTCCCTGACTCGATTCCTTTCAATAACAAGGCAACAAAGCCGAATACTCCAGAGTGGAAAATGCCCGAAAGTGTTCCGAGTGATTCACGAGTAACGCTGATTGAGGTGTCTCAAGCATCCAGTTATTACCTCAGGTATCGCCTTAAGTTCAGACATCCAATCTTCAAAAGCCAACTCTCTTCAGGTTTATGGGATCTGTTAAAATGCTCTTTAGATTCCTCAAGAAATTTGAGGGCAAGTGCGTCTTCATAAGACAATGGACACAAATGTCCTTAAATAATTAAAATAAAGGAACTCATTAGACAAAAGATAAAAATGAGTCATTCCCAGTATAGGGTCTAACGAAACTGGAAACGCAGAAACGGCATAGAACGGCTGAGGAATCAGGCAAACCTTGCAAACAGGGGCCAAAAAATGAAAAATTGCTGCCCAGCTAACTCAGCTGTTCAATAAACTGGCCAAAGAGTGTCTTGTAAGGGCTGTCGTCGACAGAAGCAAAAGTAACGGCATCATCTCACCGTAAAACTGGGGGTTGGTACAGAGAGCCATTCTAGTTAGCTTCAGTAATTTGTTAAAGTAAATACTCAGCAATCTCTAAGATCCATCCATACCGGCTGGCATCGTGGCCATGCTAAGCTGAGATCCAGACCCTGGATCATCACGTGAAAAATTCTGAAGTTCATTAGCCTTATGATCTTCCAGTAAGTGAATGGAAGATAGCTAAGGTTATCGAGTTATCAAGTGACAATTTTGCAGTTCATTAGTCTTAGCAACTACGATCTTCTAGCAAATCAATGAAAGGTGCCCAAGGTTAGCGAGGTATGCTGTCATTGTAATTAACGAGAAGTCCCCTCCCATTTTAAAAGCCCGTAACTACAAAATTCGCTCTGCGTTTGATAACATACGACTAAATTTCTACAGAGGTGACCTCCAAATTTTGAGAGCCAAGAATCCGACATCTAGCAAATTTTCCGCGGAAGAAGCGGCAGCAGAAAAGCAATCTTTTCTTCTCCTAAATACTGCTCAGTAGTATTTGCTTTAGATTATGAAAGTACTGCTGGCACGACCTTTGAGCTAGCTGGCTGTCTCAAACTTCTCTATCTGTCTGAAAACTGAGAGGAGCGGAAGACGCGATGGACATTAGATCCAACGAAAAGGTTCAGGGCAGCACTGTTATTGGAAACAAATTGAATGTTCTTCAAACTAATCTTCACTACTCTTGCTACTCTTCGCCTCCATCGGTCTGAAAACTGAGAGGAGATAATTCTAATCCAAGAGTCATATGCTGTCAAAGAGTAAATCTATAGATTGTACATGGATGCATAAGGGCTTGAACCACCTGCATGTACAGACAAACCAAGAGCCTGTATCCTTATTAGGAAGATCATAGATGCCCTAGTAGTCACAATTTGCCAAAAACAACGTTGTTAATGGATTTTGAAAGTTTTTCCGCCGTCCTTTGTCATAACTTTTTCTTTAAAAGATTGATTTTGGCAGTGTGCGTCTTCAGAGTCTTTTTTCGGTATACTAGCGAAACCGATCATTTGAAGAAAAAATTTTGACAAAGGACTAAGGCAAAAGTTTCAAATTCTATCAAAATCAAGCCGTGTCGGAAAAGTAGGTAAATATCAAGAAAGAATGTTCCTTTTTATATCAATGCAAACTCCAGGCCTCTCTGGATCACTTCATGCTAAATAGCATATGACGAAGGTTTGCCACTTACTTTACGATTAGGAAACTGGCAGCAGACGCAAGGAATTATAGTTGTAGACAAGAGCCCCTATCATAGGATGTGAGGCAGTTTGGATACAAACTGAAAAAGAGGTGAATTCTTGTATATTATGAGTTCATCCTATCCAACAATCTTGCCATTGCAAACATATGCAAGGAACCTGCGTTTCAAACCTCTAACAAAAGAAAGGTTGTAGATGTCACATTAGTAATTGAGCATTCTGCATACCTTCTAATAAAATGGATTATCCTGTGGGAGTACCCACTTTCGGATCACACGTACGTGGCCCCTGTATTCGAAAAATAGACATCGAGCGAAGCTATTCTAAGCCTAAACAGGAAAAGAATGAGATTTCTATCAGCTTTCTACCATAAGCTGGACCATTCTCAGGCGACCAAAAAGAAGATCTGGATAAGGCAGTGAACTCTCTAATTGCTGCATTTAATCCAGTCACTTTCAATTCCTGTAACTCAACTAAACTAAGGGAGGCAGCATAGCCTCGATGGTGCAGCACTGAGATTGCAGTTTTTCGAGGTAAATACAGAAAGGAGTTTAACCTTCTTAAAAAGATAAACGATACGCCAGCTTAAAAATTAAATTAAGGCTTTTTAAAAATGTCTTTCTTCCGGCCAAGCAAGATTCACGGAGACCTCTCTGTGCAAACATTGAAGATATCAGTGAAGCTAGTAGCCTCCAAAAATTCTAAGCACCAGACCCGTTGTGACAGGCTGCATATAAAAGTCCGATGGAAGTTGGACTCAGAACAGAACAGATACATTGAAGGTTTTAATGGACATTCTTTTCAGGGGTAGTGAGAAGCATCTCATGTCTTAGGCTAGTGTATGTTCCCATCCGCTGGCGGTGGTTTAATTACCGAAGCGGAGAAAGCTTCGCACGCCAAGCATAATTACTTCAAGCCAATTTGTCTGAACCTCTTTCTATTAAAGACATTGGAAAGGGTTGGGGGGGCATTGAACGACTAACTCCATTGACACTTCTCTGATCTTCAAATCAGAACATACCTACACAAGAGGTACATTTATTGAAATGGCTTTACATGCACTTGTGAAACAGGTTGAACAATCACTTGTTTGCAAGGATATACTTTTGTTGTATGTTTTGACATTGAAGGAGCATTCAATAATGTTTACCGTCACTCTATTGTGAACGCTCTCTAGAATCTTGATGTTGGGTGGCAAATTATTGAATTTATTAACCAAGCGCTCAGAAACTGGGTACTACACTCGTGCCTAAGTAACTCAAATACTAAGCGGGTGTTTAATACGGGCACCCTACACCTTTGGATTCTAATAGTGAATGAGCTTCTTAGGAAGCTAGACCAAACTGGATGAATATGATAGCATATACGGATAACAGCGCCATATCAGGGAAATATACAATATATTATACATTTTTGCCCAATGTTGTCGGGAGTGCCACCTAACCATCAACTCCAACAAACCTGAAGTATACCTTTTTATGGGAAAATATAAAATTCCAAAATTCAACGTACCGAAATTAAATGGAGCTCCTATAAGCCTCAAGAGCAAAGGAAACCATCTGGGACTTCTCCCGGACTCTAAGGTTCTACGCGAATATATTATTGCCGAAAAGGCACGCAAGGCTTGGTATTCCCTGTATAGCTACAAAATGGCTATATGAGCACTTCGCAGACTAAGGGGTTCTTAAGGCAGTAAACTAAATGATAGAAAAGTTAGGTGGGTTAAAAGCCTTGCTCATTACAGGAGTACCCCGCACTATTCTAGCAAAGACAGTGCTAATGGTACTTCATTGACTTTCAATCAATTTGCTTAACATGAAACGAGTAAAGTGCAAAGAAGTAAGACTATATTGCGATGATCTATGGAATGGACAGTCTTGAGCTATTCGAAAATCTGTCTGTTGATGATTGATTTAGTTATCGCCCAAATATCTTTGGTTTGAGAGTCAAATGTCTCCCAGATGCGAACGGGCAAATGGAATATCCGTAGAAGCAGACGTGGCGGATTTTCTGCCAATCTGAAAATAAGGCCTTACTGCGCTTGTCGGACCACTGTAGTGCATTTGGGGCACATATTTGGAGCAAGTATTTTTATTTTCAGTGACAGCCAAGCGGATAAAAAATCTTTGCTAGAACTTATACCAGGTTGAAACTCGTCCTCCAATGCCAAGAATCTCTTAACAAGACGTCGGAAGATTCAAAACCGCAGCTTATTTGGGTGCCAGAATATAGGAGCATTAAGCGAAACTATGAGGCAGATGAACTGGCAAAAGCAGTGTACGCTTCTGATAAAGTTTTTTTCTAGTCTACCGATTAGTATTCCGATGGCTTCAAATAAGCTGGCCATAAAACAAAACTAACGAACTTTTCTGTACGATCGCAAGGCAGTTGCGGGAAACTTTTGACAGCTATCGCACCAGGAAGCCCGTCTTTATACACAACGATGTTTATCTTAACTGGATATAGTCCATTTGACAGGCTTGCGGCCCGGATAGATATACCTTACAAAGACTTGTGTCAGAGCTGTAGATATGAAACCGAGAAGGAGGCAGTGCTTCACCTTTTATGCCACTGTCCAGCCCTTGCAATGGGAAGAATGCAGTCCCTCTGCTCCCATTTCTTCATACACCTAGCCGAAGTACCATCGGCGAATTCAAGGAGAATAACTATTTTTTCCAAGAGCTCAGGATGGTTCTCATGGTTAGAAGGTCATGTCCATTTCTTGCAGTATCACAATGGACACTTGTGTGCGTAAGTCGTCCGAAGCTGTCGTCAAACCTACCTAACTACCTAGGAACCTTTATATAGCAAACTGTACTTTAAACGTTGGGAAACCAAATGACAAAACAAAGTAGAGATGAAAGAATATATCCCTCATAGTCAGGCGAGAGCGACTATAGAAGTAAGCTTTGAGAATACCAACACGTGTTTGGTCACCAGAGACCACGAAAACTTATTTAGATAGGGATTCGCCAAGAACCCATCAAGTGGAAATCTGACTTTAAGCATGACGAAGCGCTAAGCATTCTAATCAAGGAAGCAATTAGCCCAACAGCAATTAGTACAACAATGGAAAAATGAAGTAAAGTATATTAAACTTCATCTAATGCTGTCTGGAGGTGAACTATTGTACATCACTTTTAAGGGGAGGGTTCTACATACAACTAAAACGAGTACCGATTGGCAGTTCTCTATCCTAGTTTGTCAGCAAAATTTGTATAACCAAGATTGAAACAAATTAAGAACGGCAAACAAGATGCCTGGATTTCGGAAAACGTACATAGATGACATATTCACCATTATCAAAAGACAAGACATAGAGCCAGCATTTTTGTTGTTTTAGCACTACAACCCATTTCGGGCATTCGCTTAGAGATAGTTAAAGTAGCTCATTATCTAAATCGTACGAGTATATACGAACGCTTAAATGCTGTATACGGTGACTCTTCTCCTTCGATGGTGACCGTCAAGAATTGGTTCAACGAATTTGTTCGTGGCCGCACGTCGGTTTTTGATGAGCCACGGCCAGGTGCCTTGAAAACGGCTGCTACGGAGGAAAACGTTAAAACAATTCACGATCTCGTGTTGGTAAACCGTCGATTGAAGGTTCGCGAGATAGCTGAGACTGTGGGCATCGTAGAAAAAACGGTGCATCATATTCTACACGAAGAACTGGGCAAGAGAAAGCTGTCAGTGCGATGGATGCCGCGTTTGCTCACATCGGAAAACAAACGCAACCGTGAGACCACATCGGCGACGTGTTTGGCGTTGTTTCAGCGCAATCCGGCGGAGTTCTTGCGTCGTTTCGTGACCGTCAACGAAACATGGATTCACTGGTGCACCAGACACCAAGGAACAGTCGAAACAGTGGACTTCACCTGCCGAACGTGCTCCGAAGAAGGCGAAGACTGTTCGATGAGCCGGAAAGGTGATGGCTACCGTTTTCTGGGATTCACAAGGTGTGATCCACATCGATTACCTCGAGAAGGGTAAATCAATCAAGGAGCGCTATGCAGACTTATTGGGCCGATTTGACGTCGAATTGGAGAAAAAGCGGGCAAAGAAAAAAGTGCTGTTCCACCACGAAAACCGGCTCACACCTCCATCGTCGCCATGGTCAAATTGCTCGAATTGCGCTACAAATTGCTGCCCCATCCACCGTACTCTCCAGATTTGGCCCCCTGTGACTTTTTTTTTGTTTTTAAACCTGAAAAAATCACTCGCCGGGAATAGATTTGGGTCGAATGAGGAGGTCATCGCCGCCACGGAGGCCTATTTTGCAGGCCTCGAGACAATGTATTTTTTGGACGAGTTGAAAAAGTTAGAGTATTGCTGGGCCAAGTGTATCGCGCTTGAAGGAGATTATGTGGAAAAATAAATTGCCACCTTTCCAAAATTTTCGTTTTTTTTCTCTAGGCTAAGTACTTGTTGAATGACCCTTGTATCTGTCCTCGAGACTGTGATATGGCCATTCCCATGCTTTGGCCGTTTGTGCGTCCACCCAGTTGCGATACATTCTGATTTTAAACCAGTACGTACCATAACAGAACGGGCCTAAAGTCTGTCGGAAGAATCAATCGAAAGAAATCTCGTTTTCACCAATGGGGTTTGAAACAGGGACTTACAGTGTGATCACTCTAATTACTACACCTAGAGTCAACCTTGATTTCAATGAATAGACTGCACGAACATTTACGGTTTACATATGAAATCGAAAAAGAAGGGGGGACTACAATTTTCGGACATTCTATTAGTAAAAACAGGCTGCACGTTAGAAGTGGTAATATTTATGAAACCTATGGATGTTAGCAGAGTCAATCCAAGCATATGGAACCACTTATATAAAAGGCTGCAGCTTTTAACCACACATGATAAAACGGCCTTTCAGCAAAGCAGGATGAAGAAAGGAGTCAGCACAAATTTTCAAAACCGCCCAATCAAACGGATACCCAAGGAAAATTATCGCAAATTCAGTACGTAAACCAGAAAGAATCTTTAAACGGGAAGCAGCCACAAAACTTAAAGAAGACAAGGAATTTAGAAGAAAAATCTCACTAACGAGGGGCATTCAAATACAAACCAGCCTTTTATTTTACATTTAAAAAGAAAACACGCTTTATATTTATTTTTCTATATATTTACCCTCCTTAGTTATGCATTTTCCCTTTCGAAAAGGTAGTTGGTTCATACCGTTTTTGAAGAATGACTTCGGGTGTGTAAGGAACCAATTGTGCACAAACTGTTCATCCTGTTCATCGTAGACTTCCTTAGGAGGCCCGAACATATGAAAATTGGCAAGTGAAAGGTCAGGGCTATAGAAAAGGTGATCAGTCTAATGAATTTTGACGATTCTCGGGTTGTTAGGGCTGCAGTAGGAAGTCTTGCATTATCGTGCTACAACAGGACGGCTCAAATGAGTTGACGGCGCTTTTTTTGACCGATATGCAGCTTGAACCGCGTCAAGAAGTTCACAGTAGTAAGCAGCGTTTATTGTGCTACGAGCGTCATGGACATCAACAAGCAAAGCTCCTTGAGAGTTCCAAAAAATTGATGGTCCTAGATTCAGCTTTTCTCCCTACTCCATATAGGCCCTTTTTGAGTCGAGAGTAAAGTGCTTTCGCTCATGGCTATGAAAGTGCATTGTCCCCAAACTGTGCACGCACTTGGACTGAGATTTTGGCTGGTTTAATGTCTTTACTCGTTGAAACCTCTATTTCGCTCGTTGTAATGACAACTAAACAAACCGGTCGAGCGGTTGGCTCGGCCTTGAGTCACATAGACGGGTTCTTCCCTGCCCTTCCTGGTGCTCCACCTATCTTCGACATGCTCTCTAAGTCCTCAAAAGTAAAAAGTTAAATTATATTAGCACGCCCTTTGTACATACAATCAAATGTCAACGTTAATAAAAAAAAGTTCTACGAAACATAGAATCGAGACACTTTTAGGTGCAGGAGGAAAAAATGAGGTCAGGCATATCCAAAATCTCATGATCCCATTGGGAAAAAGTTCACATCGGACAAGAGGGGAGAGAAAATCCAGAAAAAGTCAGAGGAACATCTGAGGAAAGCGGAAACAGTAAAAAAGAAAAACTTGACAGAGTTCTGATCAACTGTAGCAGAGCAGGTAGTCCTGGAGGTTCGATCAATTACAGAAAAAGATGTAAAAATCCGATATAAGCGAAAATATTGGAATTCATAAAATGCAAAAGGAATCCTTAACTTACAAGCAAACAGGAAATGCTTTTTCACCATTATTCCAATTCATCATAAAATATGTAGGATACAGGCAAATAGGCTAATAAAGTAATGAATAGTGCAGATGTAATTAAAGAAGCAATCAATGATAAAGTGATAAACAGTGATGGTTTTATGACCCCAACGATGATGGTGATGCAGCCAGCTGGAAGAATAAAAGCACAATTACTTCGTAGTGACACTGTCATCAGCAACTCTTCGCGAGAGCGGTACGTTAGAGCATTGGTACATTGCGACTTCAAAATCACATGTTAAAAAATTCAATTCTTTTACGAACGAATCTCATCATGTGCGAGTCGCCCTAGATTTTCAAATCAATGTAATTTAGACAGACTAAAGTTTATTTTGACTTTTGATTAAATCGCTCGGTTTACTTGATCTTCTATTATTAGTCAAGTTGACCCGCACATTTGGTGACTCTTAGAGGTAAGGTTATTTGCGCAAATGGCTTATAATTCCAATTAAGCAGAATGTTAATAAAGGGGTTTTCAATGAGAAATGTTATTTTGAATTCCCCGCTATTTCGGTAGATGTCACTTTTGAAGCTATCATTTTTTGACATTTCACAAGTAGAACATATGCCATTTACAAAAATGGAAGGATACACGCTTCAACAACGGATTGAAATTATTAAAATTCACTATAAAAATGGTGAAAATTTGGCAGAGACGGTTCGTAAAACTTGAACATTTTTGGGACGTCGTGAAGCACCTTGTCGGGCTGCAATACAGAAATTGGTGGAAAAATTCGGGCTGTTGGGACAATTTTGTGATGTGAAGAATAAAACCCGTGCACAGCCGGGAATATTGCTTGCTGTAGCTGAAAGTGTTGAAGAAAACCCAGGTTTGTCCATTCCTCATCGTTATTTGGAATTAGCCATTCCACAAACGTCATTAAACCGTATTTTGCATAAAGATTTGGGTCTTAAGCCTTATAAAATTCAGTTAACACAAGAATTCAAGCCGGTCGATCATCAACAATGTCGTGTCTTTGTTGATTGGGTCCTTGAAATGCATGAAAATGATCCGGAATTCCGTCGAAAAAGTGATGAGGCCTATTTCCACCACGGTGGCTTCGTCAGCAAGCAAAATTGTCGCATCTCGGGCTCGGAAAACCCAAGAGTTATTGTTGAAATGCCTCTCTATCCTCAACGAGTGACTGTTTGGGGCGGTTTATGGTCCAGCGGAGTCATTGGACCTTATTTTTCTCGTAAATGAGGCAAGAGCAACAGTTACGGTGAATGGATTGCGCTATCGAGAGATGATCAATGATTTTTTATGGCCGGAAGTGGATGGTATTGATCTGGACAATGTTTACTTTCAACAAGATGGCGCTATGTGCCACACAAGCAACGACACCATTGATCTTTTACCGGAAAAGTTTCCGGACCATGTTATCTCTCGAAGAGGTGATCACAATTGGACACCGAGATCTTGTGATTTAACATTTTGCGACTTCTTCCTTTGGGGCCACGTGGGAGAGAAGGTCTACGCCAACAGCCCAGCGTCGATTCAAGATCTCAAGGATGGAGTTCGTGAGGCTACCGAGGACATAGGGCAGCCACTTTGCGATTTGGTTATGGAAAATTTCATGAAAAGGATATGGTCCTGTAAGCGTGGTCGTGGTCATCATTTGCTTGATGTTATTTTTTACTTTTTATTAATGGCATACCTTCCTCTTTATAATGAAATAAACATCCGATCATTTATATTAAAAAATGGCATTTTTCTTTTAATATCAAAATAACACCTCTTATTGGAAAATCCTGTATAAAGAGTTATCATAGACTTTTGTCCGCCACTATGTATTCAAACATGTAATTAATGTCGACAATAACCGCCTTCAACACGTGATGTAAACAACCAAAGACATTGAATCGAACAATTAGCCTTCAAGTTGACCAACAACTGGCTTAATACTCCATTAAACACCAACCTACGCATTCCACCAAATAATCCTTGATCCTGGACATAATTATATCCACACGATGCTTATCATTAAAACCAATTAAAATCCTATTCAATCAATTTAATCGGCAGTAATTAATCTGAAACTGTTGCATTATTTAATGTTTGCAAGAAGTATTTTATTATTGGATTGTGGTGAACATGGTTGGAATGTGGGAAGCTGACAAGAAGCGTATGAAACGATTTAACCGAAATTCTAGACGAGTGAGTCTGAAATTCTATGAATTTCCACTGTTATTATGAATCTGTATTTTCATTCAATCACACACTTTCGAAGAGTAAATATAATAGTGAAGGAAATTAAAGATAGCAAGAGAGGTAACAGTTTAAACTTCTCACAATCAACCTCGTATATGAGCCCAAACTATAGCGATAACTAGATCAACATTCCTTTGATGGACACGCACGCACATCCTCATATATCACTTTTGTATGAAATGTCCTGTGAAAACGATGCGGTTTTCACGTTGGTTTCACACATTTAGCACATGCATTGAATCGAATAGATTGGAAAATTCACCGGATAGAGCGAATATTGATGAAAATGTTAATTGCATTATGATTGCAATTGTTCAGTGCAGGATTTTGATGAGTATTTTCCGAAAGAGATTGATTTTCGTTGAACTGATACAGTTGATTATAGTTTTTCGGAATGTCGCGAAGTAAGCAAATATAAATTTTTCAGTTTAAAAGACCTTCAAATCAAAATGGCAGTTGTAAAAGTAAGATTGACACACTAACGAAATAATGCACAAGAACGAAACTGTTAATCATTATACAATTGTTAGCTTTATCGCAAGTTAGCAAACGAATACGGGGTTACTACGACATGCATCCGAATCTGCGTCACGTTATGAATTATATGAGCTAGCAATGAAACGAAACAGGACAATCCTATATTAATCCATTAGTAGAATTGAGGGTAAGCCTTACACCGCCATGCACCATGCAAACTTACCTCTTTCTTGTTCTCATCAATCATATCATCTGTTATGCGGTTCATGCTTTGGATCATCTCCTGGGCCTTTTTCGCATCCTGTTCCAGCGACTTTAGACGCGCTTGCCGCCAGGCAGCTCTTTTCTCAGCTCTGCAAATGTATCAATAGTGAAATATTAGCAGAATTGAAATATTTTAGTTGATAACATCCATCAAAATGAAAATTAAATTTTAAAAATTTAAAATAATACTTTTATAGCACAAATTACACACTCTCTCACTTACTTCCTCGCTTCTATTTCAAGAGGACTTAATATCCTTTCAAGAATCGCGCTACGATCTATTGGACTACGCACGGAGCTTTCGCGCTCTTTGGCACGTTTTTCTGCGTTAGCTGTACGAATTGGTATTCTACTTCCCGATTCAGTTGCAAACATTGCTAATGCTGGAGATTTTGGAGGTGGCGATGGTTTAGCGGACGATGTTCTAACTGGTGGCTGAGGTTTTTTCACGTTTCGTTGTACATAAGTTGGAATCATACTATGCGGACTGCTATTGGCGGCGCGGGTGGTAAAGTCAAGCAAGGGTGTGCAAAAATTAAAAGAAAATTGGATAATTCACTGATTTATTTTTGTTGAAATTTTGTTTCGGGAGCCATTCATAAGAAGCGCCAAAATTAAAAGCGTTGTTAAGCTTCACATACGATGATGGTGTTAGTGACATTTTTATTTATGGTGGCTGATGAGTTATCAATTTACTTTACTAATGTCTATTGAACATTTTTCACTACCTATTATATAGCATAAACAATGTAAATGAATTCAATACGCCTGGTCAATGAAAGGTTTCGTAATTTTGTGGTGTCTTTTTTGCTTGTCAAATGATTGACAGGATGAGCTACTACTCACTATAAATACATTAACATGCTAGCAATCATTATGCAACCAAATAAATATTTTCGAGCTACATTCAACAAAGTTCCATAGGGAATTATTCCTTAATTATAGCCTTAAAAGAAACACTTTATTTATTGCTAACTCCATAACGAAACAGTAGCATACGAATATCATACAAAATTTCATTTGTCAAATTATTAATTATAATTAAAATTCAAGCAACATAAACGCTAAATTAAACATATACTCGTAAATCAAAAGAATTTACGCCACAACACTACTTATCATTGTGAATTTCACTTTGCATATTGTTACAGTATCTTTCTAACCTTCCCAACAGAGGCATTATCGCGACCATAACCCTTTTCAATCTAATCGATGAATTTAACATAGAACTTTTTAAAGAAAATCGATCATCCAGGCTCAGCAACGGCGTAAAGTAGATGTAATATTAGAATTTCTGTTCAATTTTATGTATTCAACATTTGAATGTAAACTCTCTTCTGTGAAGAAAAAGATGATTGCGATAACTGTCGGATCAGAACTTCGGAAATATATCAAATAAAAGACGGGTGGTAAATACCGAATGGACATTTTCTATATTTAAAACCAAGTCTAATCCATCGCATCATCATTCTTCGAAAATATAACAAGTGACGACGAGGAAAACACAGAGCATTCACGGTAGGGGAAATTCGGGTAGCCCCGGCTGGCGGGTAGCCTCGGCCACTGTCAGTTCCATGATATTGCACGAATGTAGGTATGTGATGAAAACTGACGTTAGATAGGAAGCCATATGGTAGAAATTCGCATATGTTTTAGTCGGCCTACTATGGACAAGCTTCCGGTAGCTGTCACCCAACCGCGGCATTAGCAAATGCTTATATTTCGTAATATATACTATTTTCCCAATAAAAAACGTGCGGAACGCATTCCGTGCATGCTACAAATTCGCCTTGTATAGCCCACTGTACTCCTAAACTATTCAATACGAGCAAATGAAGCACACGTTTTGCACCTTCGACTGATAGCTCAGCGTTGAGATGTAAACAAACTCCTATAAATTCACTTTCAAAGGCGATAAAAACTAAACGGGTATAAGAACTGAAATAATTTTCACTTCACTAGGAGCGCTATTGTGTTCTACGCGGACCATCTGGATTTCACTGTAGAATTTCATCTCTAAACCGTACAAAACCTCGAATTTTCGTTGGCACCTCCACAATTCTTCATATAACGCCATGTAAGTTAGCCAGCAAAGTCGGCCTACTAATGGTCATGTGTGTGGTAGGAAGCGCTGCTGCCATATGGCTTCCTATCTAACGTCAGTTTTGTATGTGATGCATTAGCTCGAAATGACCGCAGCGTCGCGAGATTGCATAATTCAAATTAGTTGTGACAACTGCCAAGCGAAGATCTTGTGACGGCATTTTATTCAGATTGTATGTGCGCGGCTTACTTGTAGAACGCAGTTATCTTTTGTTAAAGGTTCAAAAATTTACTATATTTATTAAACAACTCTGATTGTGACATGTTGAAATACTGCATGAGGACTATCGGGTAGTACCGGACTCAATTTCGTCGGGTATTCTCGGACACTTTTCGAGTGAAGAGAATATCTTTTTTTTTTTTAACTATTCTAATGCCTATTTTTTAAATTTCTGTACTATAAGGTAAGAAAAGTGTATAGATAACATAATTTATTCTATTGCAGGTTAATTAAAAATGCCTAAGTTCAAAGGAAGAATCACACAAAGAGGCAACTGGGACGATAATTTAATAAAACAGGCTATAGTAGGTGTTCAAGAGCAAAAATTATCACTTAGAGAAACATCTTGCCATTTTTATGTGAAAAGAAGTACCCTTCAGGATCGGGTTAAAACTTTTAAAGAGTGGACAAGAGGCTGCACTTAAACCAAAATTGGGTAGATTTGAGAAGACTTCCTCGGAAGATCATTTAAATCAGTTATAGAATCATGTTAAGGAGCTTAATAGTCGCCTGATGCCACTGACAAGGATCGAGTTATTGCAACGGCGTTCCAATTTGCCGAGCATTTAAAAATTCCTCATAGGTTTAATAAGGAGAAGCAAATGGCTGGTGAAGAATATTATTGCAGCTTCAAGAAAGAAATCCCCGACATCGTTGTTAGATCTCCAGAATCGACCACATTGTGAGGGCTGTTGGGTTCAACAAGCCTCAAGTTGCCCGTTTTTATGATCACCTCCAGGAGTTATTAGAGAAGTATAATTTTCCTGCGTCTAATATATACAATGTTGATGAGTCCTGAGTATCCACAGTTCATAAAATTGAGAAAGTGATTTCTACTAAAGGAAAATAGCAAGTTGGAAAATTGATTTCTGGTGAGAGGGGGCGTAACATAACATTGATGTTTGCTATGGGTGTGACACATTATTTTATACCACCACTCTTCATTTTTCCGAGAAAACGGATGGACAAAAATTGTCGATTAATGATTGATGCACCGCAACAAAGTGTTGCTGTTCCACATGAAAGTGGCTGGACTAATGGTGGGATATTTTTAATATGGCTCAAGCATTTCAAACAACATGCTCAGCCTTCAAAAGAGAACCCAGTTCTTTTGATTCTTGATGGGCATGGAAGTCACAAAGAGCTGGCAGTGATAGAGTATGTCCGTGCTAATAACATCCACATGCTCAGTACTCCACCACACGCTACGCACAAGTTGCAGCCCTTTGACAGAGTATTTTTTAAGCCAATTAAGGATGCATTTGCTTCAGAAAATTCTTCATGGATGAGGAAAAACCTAGGCAGCAAGATCAATGATTATGACATAGTGGTCTAGTGTATTTGGCCTCTACCAAGGCTGCCAAGTTGGACATAGCGCATAGTGGCTTTAAATGCTCCGGAATTTACCCTTTTAATCGGGATATTTTCACTGAGTTAGATTTTTTGCCTTCTGCCGTGACAAATATTGAAGAGGATCTAACATTTCCTGAAAATCTACTGTCCAACATCACTGTTTCTGGAGCAACTTCGCAGCAATCTACTAGCCGCAATTAACAGGCATCCACAAGTAACAAAACTGCAGACCAATTATTTAAAAGGTTGTCGCCTTTTCCAGACGCTTCCAAAAAGCGTCTTGTGACCCGCTCGCCAAAAATGCAAAAAAGCGAAGTTCTAACATCGTCACCATTCAAAAATCAACAGCTAGAGAAAAAAATGAAACCAAAGTGACAGCTAATGAAAATGTGGCTGCGAACTCCGCTAGCAAGAAAAAAATCAAAATCAATCAACAAATGCAAAATCTATCATGGGACCAGGAAGCGGAATGCATCATTTGCGGCGAAACCTGTGAGGAAGGCTGGATTTAGTGTCACAAATGTAAGGATGAGGCGCATGAAGACTGTGTGGACAACACGTAACCTAAAAAAAGTCACCTTGTAAAATTTTTAAAAATTTGGAAGTAATGAGAAACAGTTTAAGGAATCCTATAAAAACAGCAGTAAGAACTGATACAAGCCTTACTGAAAAAGAGAGTACTTAAAAGGACAGATATGGTGGTGATAAAAAATAAAATTAAAAAATCGGGATGAAAATTTGATTCAATAAATACGACCCCGTAATCGAACTTTTCTTCAAGCAAGCGTACGACAGTATTGATCGTAACGTACTGTATCAAATAATGATTGGCTTTGGCATCCCAGCCTAATAAGTCCAACTTACCAAAATGACAATGGCATCAACGATCTTCTTAGTTCGCATCAGTAACCAACTCACCGATGCCTTTGGCACAAATATCGGACTAAAACAGGGAGATGGGCTGACCACATTGCTATTCAATTTGGCTCTAGAGTACGTCATAATATATAAACGTCAAAGAGCCTGGTCGTGTTCTTTTCACTGTGTATTCTTCTAAATTATTATTATTATCGCGGCGTATTTTCTTATATTGAATCGGTCGGTTTGAGTAAAGTGATCCGATTCCAGATTGCGTCATTGTGCTAAAGGTGGTGCGTCTTGGCTAAAGCGAGTGTGAACATCTTGCCAACCATAAATTTATTTGCCATGAATTGAATTCTTGACCTTTGTCTTCTTTATTTGCGATTGTCAGTGCCATCTATTAGTGTTCTGTGGAATTAAATGCAACTTTTGTAAAATGATCAGTGTATTCATTAACTACTGGATTATTCGTGCCCCTGATAATAGGCAAACATCTGAGTGTACTTTCAAGTGCTTTCAATATTCCACAAATTTTTTATTAGCAAAATACGCCTAGCGGTAGAAAAATTTGCTTTTAATATTTTAATATTTTATTTTTAAATTTTCATTACTTAATCCTAGAATCTTTTAACCCTAGAAACACGAAAAAATTTAATAAATACTTTTAACCTGAAGAAATTTATTCAAATTACTCGGACTTTTTGTGATTTTTGTGGTTTTTTTTACAAATACCCTCGCCCAATCAATTTAATTTATTTAATTTTTCCTGCGAGTTTCTTTATTTTACTTCATGATAAATGGCTGGAAGTTCTCCAACATACGACATTAAATGTCAAAAAAGCAATGAACCCGAATCATTACGAGCCAAATTTATTGACTGTGATGGATATTGTGCGAAGTCTTTTCACCTTAAATGCCTAGGCATCCCTGCATCCTTTTATGACATCCGGGCGAAATTTGACTTGATGTAATGACTGTCGCGGAGTGACAATCTCAGATACGCTCAGGTTATTAAAAGAGCAATTAAAAATTTTGCAAGAAATTCGCAGCAAAGTATGTACTCCTTCCATCAACGATAGGGATTGCCCAGTGAACAATCCTCTTGCACTATCGCCAACTTCTGCTGCCAAGAGCTCTGATGTGTGTGCTGTGGTTGATGCCAGCAAGGGAGCCATTCCAAAGAAACCTCACCAGCAATTATCACCTGGTTCTCAAAAGCAACATCATGTACGGCAACTACAGCAACAAGCACAACTGAAACATCTACAATATACATATAATCAGCAGCAACCTGAACTTCTGCAACCGGCTTCTATAACACCACAACGGTTAGTTGGTATCGGGACAAACCCAAAGTCTTCATGCCCGCCTGAAACCTCTGTTACAAGATTTGTAACTCAAGGTAATGCTGATACCGAATCGTTGGTAAGAAATATAGGCTCACCAGGATCTACATATGCCAGCCGGGAGCCCTCACTTGGAGGCGACATGACGACAAACATTACTGCGATGAAATCTGGCGAACCCTGCGTGCTATATCCCCACCGCTACAAATATTTCTCTCGAGATTAGAATATAGCACGCCAGTTGAAGACATCATCGCTCATACAAAGTACAAACTGAACTTTAGTCCTGAGTTTCTCCAGTGCACCAAGCTTACGCCTGATGGAAAGACGAACAGATTGATTGCGTCTTTTAAAATTACTGTTCCAGCTATCCTAAGTATCTTGCTTGATAAGGAATTTTGGCCACCTGGCGTATTCGTCAAAAAGTTCTCTCCGATTCGCTAGCGGAACCATCTTGTGTCCTTTGGCTCCAGAAGAAGCATCTTTTAGGCCTAATAATTCATTCTTAACTTGCTATTACCAAAATGTTCGTGGCCTGAGGACTAAGACTACTGAACTACGCATTTCTTTCATCCTTTTTCCCTATAATATCATCTGTCTAACGGAAACATGGCTAACAGATGACATTAGTAATAGTGAGCTACTTCCGAACCATTCAGTCTTCCGCAGAGATAGAGACCGTGATGCTACTGGTAAGTCTGACTGTGGAGGCGTTCTAGAGGGTATAAGTATTTCCCTTACCAGCAAATCCTGTGATGATTTCACTCCATCTTCACCTGTTGAGTGTATAATTGTGCTAGCCTCTCTATCTGACTCTCTTTCCTTCCTCGTTAAATCTGTGTATATTCCTTGTAACAGTCCTGTTATTGTTTACGAACGATTCTTTGCAGAATTCTCGAGCTACATTAATGCTCGTTTCCCTTCTACCCCTATATTGGTCTGTGGTGACTTCAATTTACCCTTTATTGTTTGGAATGATTTGTATGTCTCCATAGTTTCTGGCGGTAGCGTGTCTTTTGCTCTTTCTTCTTTTATTTCCCTCTGTTCTTTCACCCAATACAACACTTTTCCCAATGCCAATAACAAATTGCTTGATCTTGTTCTTTCCAACTTGTTACCTTCTTCTCTGTCCGCATCGGTGGCACTCTCATCCTTTGTCAAACCTGATCCTCACCATCCACCACTCTCTATTGAGCTTGCAATCACATCTTCTCGTTCTTTGAAGAATTCATCACATTCCCGCTTTAATTTTTTAAAAGCCGATTTATCGAGCATGGAAGCTAACCTTAATGCCGTGAATTGGTATTCCTTCTTCAGCAATCTCCACACTGAAGATTGTGTTGATATGTTTCTTTCATCCTTAATCTCGCAATTTACTTCTGTGTGTCCAGCAAGAAGACCTAAAGATGCTCCTTGGTTTAATTCAGATGTTGCCACTGCAATTAAAGCTAAAGATGCTGCCCGCAGAAAATTCTTATCCAGTGGTCTCCCAATTGACCTCGTTGAATTTAAAGAGCGTCGTGCCGCGGCCAAGAAAATTGCCACTTCAGCACTTCATGCATATGTTAACCACATTGAAACTTCGTAAAATCTTTAAGGACCTCTCATCATGCCCCTGAAAATTTTAGTCTAGATGGCGTTACATCGTCTTCTCCTCAAGAATCTTGTGAACTCTTCGCTTCTTACTTTTCTTCCTTTTTTGGTAGGGCTAAGCATTCCCCCTCCCTACTAATTTCCGTACAAACCCCTTGCAGGTTGAGCAACTCTTAAATAATCTTGACAACAGCACCAGTGTGGGCCCTGATGGCATTCCAAATTTTCTAGCAAAATCTTTATCTTCTTCGCTTTGTGTTGCCCTTTCAATTATTTTTAACTTGAGTTTATATGGGGTTTTCCCCGCCTAATGGAAAATTGCCCACATTTTTCCTATTTTCTAACCTGGTGATCGTAATATCGTCTCAAACTATCGTCCTATTTCCCTTCTTCATTGTTTTAGTTAAATTCTTGAAAGGATAGTTTTTGATTTGCTGTATCCACTTGTCCTCCCATCTTTAGCAAATCAACAGCATGGTTTTGGCAGAGGCAGATCTACTCTTACAAATTTACTTTTTTTACCCAGCATATTGCAGCTGCCCTCGATCAACAACAATAAGTGGACGTTATTTTTACGGATTTTTCTAAAGCCTTTGATTCAGTGGATCAGTCTCTCCTATTTGAGAAACTTTTAGGGTTCAATGTCCCTAGTTGCCTTTATTCCTCCAAAGCTCCAAGTATACACATCTGTGATAAGACCTGTGTTATGATATGGGTGTGAAACATGGACCCAAACCCAAGCATCCATATTTGTGCACGTTTGAGCGACGGATTCTGAGGCGAATCATCGGAGCGAAGCTAGACGAGGACCAATGGCGAATTCGATACAACCATGAGTTGTATGAAATTCTTGGCGAACTGGAGGTCTCAACGATTATAAGACTGCAATGGGCTGGCCACATGAATCGCATGGACGAACAACGGATACTCAAAAAGGTATTCGTTGGGAGAACTGAAAGCCGGAGACCAGTGGGGAAACAGAGGAAACGCTGGTCTGACTCGGTCGACGAAGACAGTTCATCGCTGCTCGCATTTCGGAATTGAAAGACGCGGTCAGTGGATCGAAACAGTTGGAGGCGCTATTTGCAGGAAGCGAAGGCCCGAGAGGGGCTGTAGTGCTAAGAAGAAGAAGGAGAATATAATTTTCCAAACAATACATGCAAAAGCTCAAGGTGTACTTTCCTTTAGAAAAATAGACGCTAAAAACATATGTATGTCAAAAAGTTTTATCAAAGTATAGGCCCGAAATTATTCGGCTCAATATCAAGCTTAATAGCACCAAAAAATTCTGCATTTGAAAGAAACACGAATCGATTGCAAACTACGCGGCCTAGTTGCGCAAGTTTGTTTCTACGTTGGCGCTCGACTGTTCCGGATGTAGCCAAGCAAAGCTTTTGGCCCATCAACGGAAAAACAGCTGGCAAACTTGCCGTACTAAACCGAAGTTAATTACGCAGCTTCTGACTAACTCACCAAACGATAGAATGCAACCGGCGAGACCCTTTTTAAATGCCTGCGTTGATTTGTAGGCCTTTTGTGTCGCTGCAGCAAAAATGGCTAAAGTTACCAATAAAACCTAAACATCACAGCACCTCAGTATGAACATCTGAAAAAACATGTTAGTTCTTCAGGGTAACAACAATGTTGTCATCATCAAATTTCAGCTTATGTTATTGTTCAATATAAAACCAGTATTTTAGTCTATTGCATTGCTTAATATAACACTCGAGTAGTCGACCTCCAACTCTTTGACCGGTTTGAACGCAATCCATGAACTCTGAGTTGAAATCAAATAAAGCGCGAATCAAACTAAAAGAACGAACCTGTGTTTCATTTAATTGTTACTCTAATCCCGATCGATTAGTTCAATACTTTCCTACTGATAGCCTTTTTGCTGTGGAAACCTAAACAAACTAACATCTATAAGAAACCTCCTAAACCTTTGATTGGTTGGCACCGAACAAATTGTGAAGTGTAATTGAATCGTTTATTTCAGAAACCACCTAAGCGACAAAACATAAAAAAATGTGTTTTTGGTGGTACTGTACAATTTAGAGGTAAATACATCTCTTAGTGCAGAAATAACCTATGTTCCGTATCATCAATGCTATTTGACTGCCTTGAAAATAATCCGTTTATTTAAGAAAAACCCCAAGCGCCGTTGCCTAGGTTCTTTCTGTGGTAAATAAAAACACTCAAAACACGTACCTCCAAGCTTTAGTGGAGGTTAGGCTTGTGAAGCGTAAACGCAAAAAGCGCAGGCCTAATGTAAATAATGAGCAAGTTCAAGAAAATCCTGATTACTTGCCAAACAAAAACTCTCATTCATACAAGTATAACTTGAAAGTAAATGGTGCTCTTGAAAGTGTTTGGAATTTCTGACAATAGAATCAAAAGAATAAATAAATGTTCTGTCCTTCAGAAAAGCGCTATTGATATAAGGGGAAAATCTAGAAGTGAAAACGCTCTTCCAGGTAACAATACAGCAGCACATTGAGAAATTTGATGTCAAGGAAACCCATTATGAGGGGAAAACCTAAAAAATATCTTGACGCTAGGCTTGGTGTCGCAAAAATGCATGCAATGTTCACTTTAGACAACCCTGATCTAAAAAATTAAGTAAAGCACCTCCGGCTGCTGCGAGTCCCTTTTATCTTTTAGGACTGCCCAAGCATAATGTGCCACCTGGTTCCATTTGTCAACCGATTCGAGCATCACCGCAACTATATTATCCGGGGTGAGCTCTCCCGTCTCCCTGTAGAGTTCCCTTCGCAGCCTGGCCCATTTGGTACACGCAAAAAATGTGTGACAGGCATTGTCCTCCTCTCCTGGGCAAAACCGACAATCGGGAGACCGTGACATACCGATCTTATGCAGGTAAGACTGAAAACACCCGTGCCCGCTCAAAAGCTGGGTCAGATAGAAGTCAGTCTCACCATGCCTTCGATTTAGCCACGGTCTCACATCCGGGATGAGGCGCGCAGTCCACCTTCCCTTCGTGCAATTCCTCCAAGACTGCTGCCAATCGTTGAGCGAGCGTTGTCTCTCCTCGCGGACAACCATCTCCCTCGCATCCTCGTTTCGGCGCAGGTAAATAGCGCGGCGCTCTCTAGCAAGGAGGGCGACAGGTATCACGCCTGCAATCACTCTCACCGCCGAGTCGGAGACTGTTGGATACGAAGATGCAATTCTCAGTGCTCCTCTTCTCTGTACCAATCGTTTTCGGTATACCTCCTTGCTGAGAGCGTCGCCCCATACCTCTGCTCCGTACAATAGCACTGACCCTACAGCACTCATCAAGAGGCGTCTTCTTGATGGGCTGGGTCCCCCTACGTTGGCCATAAGTCGACTCAGGGCCGATATTCCCGGAGCAGCCTTCTCAGCCGTTGCCCTGATTTGCTCAGAGAAAGTCATCTTTGAGTCGATCAGTAGCCCCAGGTACTTCACCGCTGGCTTCGATTCGATTTGTATATCTCCAACACTGATCATCCTAACTCTAGGGATTCTCTTTTTTGTCAAGATGACCACTTCGGTTTTCTCCAGTGCTAAACTGAGCCCGCGAGCAGTCATCCAGTCCCTCACTCGGCACATTAGCATACCTAGCCTAAGTTGCGCTTGTTCAACGGTGCGTCCGGCGACCAGAGCCGCAACATCATCCGCATAGCCGACCAAGCGCGACTCATCTGGCATCTCAAGTCTCAGTAGCCCGTCGTAAGACACGTTCCACAGGTCCGGATCAAGGATAGATCCCTGGGCAACACCCGATGTAATTTCCATCCTTCGTTGGCCCTGTGTCGTGTCGTAGAGCAGGCTTCGGTCCTTTAGGTAGTTCCTCAAAAGCCGCATTAGATATTCTGGAACTTGAAAAGAGTTTTCCAGCGTGTCCAGAATATCCACCCATCTAGTAGAGTTGAAGGCATTCCTGACGTCGAGTGTCACCAACAAGACGATCCGTCGCTTGGTGCGACTATATGCCTCTGCCTTTTGGACCGCGTTCACCACCTCTGCAATCGCATCAATGGTAGAACGTCCTGCTCTAAAGCCGTACTGCCGAGGAGATAGGTCCCCAGCAGCACGAATCGCGTCAGTGAGTCTTCCCTTGATGAGTTTCTCGAGCACTTTCCCAGCCGTGTCTAGCATGCATAACGGGCGGTATGGAGACGGCGATTCGGGATTTCCCTTCCCCTTGCTGACCAGCACGAGCCTCGCCACCTTCCATCGTACCGGGAAATCCTCGTCCCGTAGGCAAGCGTTGAATGTGCTGAGCAGCAAGTCAGGACAATGGTGATAGATGAGCTGCAAAACCTCAGCTGGAACACCATCTGGACCTGGAGCCTTCCTCGCTTTCAGGGAGAGGACTGCCTCCTCCAGTTCCAGCTGTGTGAAGAGTGGGCACTCGACTGCTGTTTCACCATGGACAGCGTCAACACGGACGGGATGGGCGGGGAAGAGTCCCCGCACTATCGCGTCCATCTTTTCCGCGTCATGTATACAAGGCTTCCGTAGGGCACCAAGTTTCCCCATGACCAGCTTGTAGCCAAGGCCCCACGGATCCCTATTTACATCGTCCACGAGGTCTTGCCAGCATCGGGCCTTGCTCTTGTTAATAAGCCTGCGAAGATATTTCCTGCCGGACCTGTATGCTGCTAGCCTAGTGTCTGCCTCCTCCCGTGTTCGCGCCCGCTGGGCCTCTCGCCGAAGTTTGTGACACTCGCTTCTTTGTTCGGGGATCTCGTTTGACCACCAGTATACTGGAGGCTTACCGTGTCGGGGTCTCCGACGGGGCATGGAAGACTCGCAAGCAGCTATGATGGTACTCATAGTTGAGTTCACCAAGTCCTTGGCTGTAGGCCCTCCACTCCCTGGCGGAGCTCCCAGCAACGGTGCGCCTACCGTAAGCGCGTCAGCGAACCTCTCAACGTCCATCCTCCCAGTCCTCCATCCAAGGATTGAAGTTTGGGCATATGCACGCAGAGTGGCACTGTCGTGAATCTCAACCGCTATATACTGATGATCACTAGCCGAGTAGTCCTCTAGTACTCGCCAGTTGTGTACTCTAGGTACCAGGGACTCCGAAGCGAGTGTCACATCGGGTATGGTTCCTACGCAACCCCAGCGGTGGAAAGTAGGGGTGTTACCAGTATTTAGGACAAAAAGCGCTGTTCTGGCCGCCATGTCCAAGATTTGCTTACTTACCCTTGCCGGAAATACCTGTACAGGAGGATTTCTATATGAGGCAGCTCTGGGTAAATGTGTTTTCGTTACACGATTTGAAAACTAATTCTTCCGAACTGTATTTCTATCATGAGGGCGAAGCAAACAAATGCCCAGACGAAGTATGTTCAATGCTACTGAACTATTTCAATGACATTTCAGTTAATGTAAAGCATCTCATACTGTTTTGTGATGGGCCATCTGGCTAAAATAAGAATCATACAGATTTACGTTTTTTACTAAACCTCTCTGATTCAGGTCGGTTTGAAACAATAACTCACAAAAACCCTGTACATGGCCACTCATTTTCCCCATGTGACAGAGATTTTGGAAGCATACAGCGTCTATTGAGAAAGACGCACAGGATTTATACTCCTGATGAATATGCAGAGCTCATGCTAAAAGCTAGTAAGTCTGACCGATTTACTTTATATAACCTTACATCAGACTATGTTCTCAGCTACAAAACGTGGTGGCCCCAATCATATAAAAAAATGCCGAATTCGGACGAAACATCAGACAGGAAAGTACCCAAAGAAAATAAGCAGCCATTCAAAGTGTCCAAGTACAAGCTGTTTCTCTACAGCAAGGATACTCCGGGAAAAGTGGTCGTAAGCGAATTTATTGAAGCAATAACAATATCTACCTTCACATTGCTAAAAGAAAGCTTATCCTTTGGGGAAGGTATGTTTACTTTTATTTTACCAAGGTTATTTTAACGTTTATATTTTACTTTTAGCTAAACATTTTTGTAGGCTGTAACAAGTTTTAAAATTTATCGGGTTTTGCACAGTGAGATTAGTGGTGTTAGTTTTCAATCAACAAAAAAAGATAGACGATATAAAAAAGTTGATAGAATTCACTGTTGGATATGAAGCCTTCTATGAAACTGTCATCCAATGGTCAACAACTGACAAGGAATTGCCAGAAGACTTGCCAGAAGCTGAATAAGTGAATAAGGCCAGATATTTGTATATAGACATACTGTAACGTGTAGTCTACTTGTATTTTTCGATTTGGGCATAGTAAAATTTTTCAAATTTATCTCACAGATGTTTATATTATACTTTGTATGTTTATATTTTGTTTATTACAAAACTAAAACAATTTAAAAAAAACACTCTTTTTTATACTTAAGTGTGTCTGTTACTTGGTAAACATGAATGGTTTGACTTAATTTCAATAATAATTTTGAAAAAATCATTTTGGATTATCCATATATTACTCATTTATTGTAGAAACCACTTAAGTGCAATTTTTTCAAAAATTTATAGGTTGTAAAAAAAATTCGAAAAAATTGATTATCCTAATAGCATTTTTTTGATTTGGTAAAAAAATATTTGAAGGAGACTAAACCTATATTAAGTTGCAAAATAGTTTTTTTTAGTTTTCCGAAAGTTGTAAAGCGCGCACTCAGGTGGTTTCTGAAATAAACGATTCAATTGTGAATAATGTGGAAATCACAATAACTTCGTGAGATCTTTAGTCCTATGGAAACAAAGGCGTACACCAAATAAAGAACAACGACTGAATAAACTTGAACCACAACTACAAGAGACAACTGATGCCTTAATAGAAGGAGACGTCTCACTGGAGGAATACGAGGGCAGTCTAAATATGATGGGGACAAATGCTGTAGATGGCGTGCATGTATGTTTCGAAGGTCGTGGCTTGAGTAAGTGTCTGCTGGCTCCCTTACGAACAGTGCGTCAGTTTTCGTCGAGAGTACATGTTACCCGCGCGTGCTACGACCATGAGTGAACGTCAAGCGCCGACCGCCGTTGCGCAACGTATTGTCATACGTTTTTTAGTGGGGGAAGGCGTTAAAAACAGGGAAATTTTTCTGCGCTTGCGAAATCAGTTCGGTAGCGAGTGCCTGAGTAGGGCTGCTATGTTTAAATGGGCCAAAGTATTCAAGGATGGTCGCGAAACTATCGAGAATGAGCCGCATGATCGACGACCGCGAACCAGCATCACACCAGATAACATTTGCCGCGTAGAACCTCATTTAGGAGGACAGTAGGATGAATAATCGAGACATTACGGCTGAACTCGGCATCAATATTGTTAGTGTCCCCACGAATAACTTCAATATTGCAAAATAACGCCGCGATGGATTTCGCAAACGCAGAAAAATTTCCGTATTTTTAACACTGTTGCGATAGGAATTTCTCAAACGATTAGAGACCATTATAGAGCCACTACAACATAACTTTTCAAATATAACAGAAAATAGAACAGTGGAAACAACAAACTAGATTTCATAGAAAACGGAACAGTTGATACAACAACCTCCAACCTCCAATACAATAACCTTATTTAAAAACTCCAAGACAACGGCAATGGCAGTAAAGTACAAATTAATTCTTTCCCACGATTTAAGGAAAGACAATTTTGCTGGGCAAGCAAAAATAACACATATAAGCAGCGAAGCAGGCTGGAAAATTCAAGCGACTATCAGTAGTTACTTCGAGTCGTTGGCTTCGCCTACTCATCAACTAGGAAAATCAGTTGGCCTTGCACCTGGTCCTGTCTAGTTGGCCTTGCGCCTGGTCTTGTGTAGTTGGCCTTGCGCCTAGACAAATTTCTTTAAGACCTTTCTGTTGTTTGGCTTTGCCTAACAGATTAGTTAAAAACCAGTTGGCCTCGCGTCTGGTTTTGGTTTGGATGCCTAAGTGCCTAGACCCGTCTTCCCATATCTAGGTGCTCTGGTTGGCTATTTGCCTAGAGCCCTAGATGCCGCCAGGACCAAGTTTGGCAGAGGTCATTCCAGCGGACCCCCAAGCCGGCCCCAAACCAATCAGCATCGCTGAATACCGGGCCCGGCAGAAGAAGCCGCTAGATACCAAGGTGGTAGAGGGCAAATCAACGGCATTGCGTGGAGGCTGACAGGTGCAGTTACGACAACGCACCTGCGAAGCAAAACGACTCGCCAAGGTGGCAAAAACGGCAGCGGAGTGCGAGAAGTTCCGGCGCATGGTCAGTGAACTGCGGCAGGAGTACTGGCGTCGCAAGCAAATGCAAATACAAACCGGGAAGGGCAAGACGACCCCACCAGCACACGCTGGACAGGCGGCCCCCAACCAACGAGGCAACCTGTAAAGCAAAACGGAACGACAGCAGAACTCCAGTAGTCATTAACTCAACCTTTATAAACTGTAAATATAGAACCAAAAAACATTTAAATAAAAAAAAAATGATTCCACTTAAAATACAATATCTTTAACTAAAGTACAATGGAAGAGTCCGAGTAGGTTAAAGATAAAGGTAAGTGTGTTGGAGTGCAGCAGTAAGACTTTATGGCTCTAATGAAAGAGCCTGCACAAATAAAAATATAACAACGCCTTCCTACACTGAAAAACGAATGACAATAGGTTGCGCAATGGCGGTCCATTATATTTGAACCGCCCTCGTAGAAGTTTATTTTGATGTCTGAATACTTGTTATTTTACATTTTTTGCAACAAAAGATTTATAGAATGGAAATAAAAGTATTATTTTCTAATAAACGTGTTCACATTCTAAAATCTATTCTAGCATTTCGAAAATCAACACCATTTTGCACCAGAATATTATGATACTGAAAAAATAAATAAAATTTCCTTTTTTAAGCTTAAAGGTTAATTCATTACAGGGAATTACGAAAAGTTGTAATGCAATTACGGGTTAGCTAGGGCAGGTAAAAGGTTTATGGAGATTTTATTACAAACGAATTGGATATTTGATAATTTTAATTAGGTCACTACATCCATTCCCTAGATCCTTATTTAAACGTTGTTCAATTGGGGACTCTCGAAATCCAGAAGGATTCGCACGCATCCAATTTTTTCCAGTCCCGGACTTCCTGTACTATGTCTAGATTAGCGCAATGAATAGTATGAGGTTCCTCAATAATATGTCTAGCTAATGATGATTTTGCTGTTTCGGTTCCACCTTTTCTGATGATCTGTTCAGTCTCCTTAATATTTTCTTAGAATCTTGTTTTTGCCAAGCGTTTCGTCTGTCTAATACATATCTAATCGCATTTCGGGCAGTTGATCCTATAGATTCCGCTCTTTTTCTCCTTTTTCTTTGCATCTTTAGTTGGTCCAAGAATTGTTTCAACGCTGTATTTTCTAATAGTGCTAGCCGTATTGTATTCTGTCTTTTTTCAAAATGCGTTTCAATCTTTTTGTAGCTGACGAATGAGTGATTGGCATCCATTTTCATATTTGTCGCCCATTATTCCTATGTTGTTCCTCTATTTTCCGAATACGTTGCTCGATCAAATTCCTGCTGTACCCATTTTTGCTAGCCGTGTCCACGATGTATTGTTTTTCTCGTTCCAGACGCTGTTTATTCAACGGTACCGTTATCATTCGATGGATCATACAATTGTATGCAGTCATTTTCTGTCCATAAGAATGGTCAGAAGAACAGGGGATTGTTCTCTGGGTGGCTGTGCTCCTCCTGTAGATGTCAAATTCTAATCCACCTTGGGGATCCAAGAACGGTAATCGGTGCTGACTCTCGTTTTCCATCGCGAATATTATTTTAGGGTGCATTCATGTACTCAACATGTAGTAACTCTTTTGCCTCATTTGCTTTTACCATCGTGAAAATGTAATCTACATATTTGGTCCATACCTTAGGCATTATTTCTTTTTTCTCCACATCGATCTCCAGCCAATCCATGAAAATATCACTCAACAGAGGTGAAAGCGGGTTACCCATAGCTACTCCTATCGTTCCTTTGAAGAATTTGACCCTGAAAATAAAATAGTTTTCATTCATATATCCATACGGCTGCTAATTTACTATAGCATTTAACCTGTCTTCTCCATTCCATTGAATCACTATGTTTCAACAGCCAGTCTTTAAATAGTGTGGCGGTTATTTCCCGAGGTAGTACTTAAGGAAATTTATTATCTGATGTATCTTTTCTGCCATTAATTGTGAAAGGTTTAAATATGCGGATGATTACAAGAAGAGCTTCAGAATACCGTCATTGATGAACAGGATAACTAGACTTCGATACCCCGGTATCTGGATAGTGCATTTAATAATAAATAGCATTTAAAAAAGAAAATTTTGTATTTATAGTATCATCACTGGTGCTATGATTTCCGAAATGCAAATCGAAGAATATTATCAAAAACAATGATTTGGCAGCTGCGATCACTTTTTGTTTGATTGTATATAACCTCAGTAATGATCTTTTCCATCTCTAGCCTTTTCTTAATTAAGATAATCAACTTTAGCATATTATATATGAATTAGAGATTGGTTGGAAAGTATAGCCGCTTAAGTATATCGCAAATTGAAAAATTCACATATTGCACCTATTACCATCTATACCCAGTCACTAGAAATTGTTGTCTGTGAGCTCGTCTAAGGTTGCTGGCTTGTTGGCATAGACAAGTGACTTGATATAAACCCATAAAAAGAAATCCAATGGCGGTTGATCGCATGAACGAGGCGGCCATTTGACCGGACGATTTCTCGAGATAACACGTTCACCAAATTTGTCGCTATGTGGCTTGTGGCACCGTCTTGTTCAAACCACATATCGTTGATGCCAAGTTCATCCAATTCTGGCCAAAGGTAATCTTCCAACATAATACGATAACGTAAAGCGAAGTTAGCTATTCGTTGGGAGAACTGAAGGCCGGAGAGCGGTGAGAAAACCGAGGAAACGCTAGTCTGACTCGGTCGACGAAGACAGTTCATCGCTGCTGGGATTTCAAAATGCGAGGACGGGGTCAATGGAGCGAGACAGTTGGAGGCGCTATTTGCAGGAAGTGAAGGCCCGAGAGGGTGGTGCAAAGAAGAAATGAAAACCGCGCCAAGCAGTAATTTTTTGCAGATGCAACGCTGTCTCAAGAAGCACATGTGGGTTTGTTGCTGACAAATAACGCATATTTTGCTTTTTAACAAAACCATTGAGCCAGAAATAAGCTTCATCGCTGAAGATGATTTTTCCCTGAAATTCTTCTTGTACTCTGAAGTCGTTCGGAATAATCTGTATGATGGAAAACTTGCTCGTATAGTTTTGGTGCTATTGCGGCGAGCTCTACCGTACCGAAAGGGATAAAAGAGACTTTAAATTACAACTTAAGTTCAGAAGACAATCGAAATTAGTTGGAAAGACGTTTTGAGACATTTGCAAACCACGTTTTTAATCAATATTAAATTCAAAAGGGATTTTATTTTGGACGATCAAAAAGTCTTTCGACTCAAAAAGTCCAAGATTGAAATTTCGACACTGATCACCATACGATGCTGCAAATATTTTTCATTGAACCCTAGATTATAATGCTAGTATTATACTAGGTGTAACTAAACAGTTGAATTTTGAACAACCATTTTGTCTAGACTGCAGAAAACTCGTTAACGTAATTCGCTGTCACAATGAGCTGAAAAGAGCCACGGATAGAAATAAATCCTTAGGCAAATTTACAGAGCCTTTTGAAAAGTACAATGTGAACAGAGGTTTATAGGCTATTCAAACAAATTTGGTAATCTTCTAGCAGGGCACATAAAATGTAAATTTCATTGATATGTATGCACCCTAGTTTTAACGATACCAGTAATATCTAGCTCTGGTTAATTTTCAGTAAATTGCTTCAACCAACAAGCAATTTTCTTTAATTTCATCAAGCTCAATCACACATCAATTTACAGCATAATGTCAATTAGTTGCTGATTCTGGTATCGTTTGACTCTCCCGCCCTCTTTTCGTTGGAATATCGACGACGAACATACGAGTTTCCATAATAAACTTTGCCCGAAGCTTACAGGAAAAACTAATTAAATCGAGCGCGACGTAATCAACAACCTGCATAAATAACTATATACACTTATTTTACACCTCTATACAGAACAGGTATATTCGCCAGGTACAAATGTTCTGGGTACTTTGGAGGCAAAAGCAATTCACACTGTGCTGTACTGAAATACCGATTAAACTTTAAAGTCATTGTCACACAGGAGGACTGACTGAAGTAATGGCAGTCAAAAGACCAACATTCAGTGCAGAGCATTGAGAACAAAGTGAAACTCTTACATGAGTTTTTAATATAATTAAAGAGTTGATACCATTTTCCCAATAGATTGAACACGTTTCCAACCCTTTATCGCAGGAAGTTTGAAATAGATCCGGATTCAAACTCACCTAACAAGTTGGATAAACTATCAGACGGTGCAAAGCTTCTTTGTTTCTAATTGGTAATTTTATTTAGCCCTAATCTGGATTCAAAGATGGCGAAGTAGGACAGAATCGTAACTACGTATCATTGCAGCTACAAGACCCAATAAGAAATATAGAAATAGTTACCACAGGTCCTTTCAATTAAGCTGTTAGTGTTTGAAAATTTGTAAAAGCGAGTGCAAATAGTTTTTTAAGCATGTTAATGAAGAAATAAAAGAAATTTTGATTTTTTTCCAAAAATATATTTTTATTGCAATATAAACCAAACCCAGTTACAATAACAGAGTTAAATAAAGAAGAACAAACTGTGTAAGGTGCATGTAAAAGCATTATAAATAATTACCAGAAAGCCTTTCAACCTCGTTCCAATTAACTTAATACAATATTCTGCAAAAGCTTATGGCAATTCAAATTACAATTCGTAAAAATATTTTGCTTTATAATTAATATGCTACCGCTAATGAAAATTAATACGTTGAAACATAATACATCTTTCATGTGTCAGTACAATTAATAAATACTCCTAAGCCAATATAGATAAGTTTTATTAGTAGTTTAATGGAATAACATTTATATCCTTTTCGTTTGCAGGAAAAATTGGTCCATAAGCGCATGTTATAAAAATGCATTATTTTATTATCTTTTTGCTTATTATTAACAATACTAATTGAAATAAATAGCAACTTAGAGAGAAAAGAAATATCAGAGAAGAAGAATATTGTCTAGTAATCATTTAATATTATAAATATTAACCAGATTCAAAGAAAAAGAATTACAATAACATTTATTTGTACTGAATATTAAAAACAAAAACTTTCAAAATTCATTAATAAATATTTTAGCCAATTAAAGTCGACAACACATCATACATTATTTATAACTAATGTTAAATAAATGATTGAAGGAAACAATAAAATATCTTTTCAGCTTTTGATAGTAAAGCAAAACTTTTCGTTACAAAAAATTTGTATCGGAAAAAATGCGACGAACAAAAGTTAACAAAGCTTGAACGTTGTCTATAGTATTACTTTCTTAATTTAAACTATAATTACTATGTATTAGTCATTTTTTTAACTTCTAAAAACACTGCATCGATTTCTTCGAGGGGATTCCTAAATAAAATGAAACGAAAAAGAAGAAAGCAATTGATAAAAAAATTTGTGTTAATTGCTGCTGGTTAGATGAAAAGCATAAAATATTTGCAAGGTTTGAAAATGGAAAAAAATATTTATGCAAAGTTGTGCATAGAAAGTGCATTATTAGTGTGATATTAGGGACATCATCAAGCATAGAAACAGTTTTTAGTATGTGAAAGTCGATTCCCTTTAGTTTATATACTTTCAAAACATCACATGTGAAGCGGATTTAGGATATGTATAAGGTCATTATTATAACAAGTCCAAACTTTTATTTATCACATAATCTTCAATTCGTCAGTTTATATTCAATTAATGCTGACTTATGTATGCAGGGTGTTACAACAGGATATACATTATACTGTCATTGACATATGTTCTGTTATTGACATGTCGTTTCACATGTTCAAACCAGAAACCCTTAGATATTAATCGATACACACTCCTACAACAAATTAATATCCCCTTACATATTTTATCGTCAAAAAACAAACTAACTGGGTCAAAAAAGCTAGACATGATATCTACACTGAAGCCACTGGAAAATGTTGGTGAATCAACGAAAGACATACATGATAATTACTATATTATAGAGATAACATATAAAATAGTACGGATTTCGATACTACAACAAAATCAGGTAATCAAGCGACTTTGTAACACGACATCTGAATGTCACGATCATGTAAAAGCAATTTTCTGAGATCTTGCCACTCTTTCTTCTATTAGCGGTCTTGCGACCACAATAAAATCGTATGTTTGGATTTCAATTTATAAACATTTTTTTTTGTTATTTCCACAAAATTCTCATTCCATAGTCTCATTCACTACAGTTGGTGACCCGACATATGAACGCAGTGTGCATAATTGGAGGGTGCTAAAAATGCCTCAGGCTTTATGAGAGTTAAAAATGGCGACGTCCCAGCAGAATATCCATGAAGGCGCTAACCCGGATACCCCAAAAACCCCACTAAATATCGCGCATGAATTGTAGCCTGGCAACGATCCGCTCGGGTTGATGCCGTTCGCAATGCTTAATTGCCGCCATTTCGGGAATCTCAGGTTGAGCTTTGGTTTTCTCAAATCGAATCGACATTCGGCCATTACAATGTGTATTCCGACACTGAAAAATTTAATACAGTCATGATAACTTCGGACATTACGGTTCTGACACAAGTGGCGGACGAAGTGAAAAGACTCCCACCAGTGAATAAATACGAGGAACTAAAGAATCAGCACGCAACATAACTAAGCCCGTTCAGTTATTGTTGAAAATGTATATGTAGACACTCACTTATGGAAGTACCTTCCGTCGATAAACCACCCGCTACTACTAGTCAGTTTGCTTGTAACCCTCGCACAATAAACTTGGCTTCCATTTGATCTAACGCGTTTTAATACTCGTAGTTACACGAGGAACAAATAATACCAACGCGCAACAGGTTATGGGCCCAGATGTAAAACTATCGTGTTAAATTATTTAATCGGAAAACCGGTTGATTTGTGCGGATTTAGATACCTGTGATGTAGGTAGTCGCCCTGCACAATGCCGACAGAATGCAGTTCGAGATACTGAAAGGCCAAGAAAATTATAGAGAGTTGCGGCATTCTATGTTGGCATTCTTGCGTACGCGAAAATCAGCAAAATGTATCGCGGAAGAGGACACCGAGACAGAAAGCAGCAAGCTCGAAGAAGCCATGGGATGGCTGGTTTTAGCAACAGAAACCAACGTGGCGAATCATCTCCGTGATACAAGTAGTCCACTGTCTATCTGGAAATTGCTTCAAATATCATTCAGCAAGTCCGGAATCGACAGAGAAGTCTACGCACTAATGAACGTGATAGGAGTAAAATTAGCTGACTGTCCATCGATGAAAGATTATATTGGGCAAACAATGGAAGCATGGAAGAGGTGCACTGCTGCGAAAGTCATCATCACAGATCGAGTAGTTGCATTCCTTTTGCTCGGAAAACTCGGCCTGGAGTAACACCCGTTCATTATGGGTCTGACGGCAAATGGCGCGGATATCACGACGGAGAAGATGAAATCATTGCTGCTCAGGCTTGTACCGACAAGCGCCATAAAAACTGAATCAGCATTCATGAGTGGACACGATGGCAAAAAAGCTTAGAATAAAAGCAAGCCAAGATGCTTTAACTGCAACAAAATTGGGCATTACAAGCAAAAGCATCCCAACAAGCAAAAGCAATGCAACTCGCCAACAATAGTAAAGTTTGCTAATGCACTTAGTGCAACAATGAGTGCGATGAAGGCAGCTGAGCATCGCGGCTTATGACACCATGTCAAGATATTTTAGTTGGCTTTCAGGAAACATCGCGTCCCAATATATTCGTTGCAAATAAAGAACGTTAAAAAATCATCGGCAGTGGTAGCGCGTACATTAGCATTGACGGAATTGACATTTCGGTGCACAATGTTTTATGTGTTCCCGGTTCAGGAGCAAATTTCCTGTCAGTCAGTGAAATCATTAAAAACAAAAACATTGAGAAATTCGACGCTAGTAGTTGTTCGGTGTACAACCAAAAAAACGAGTTGCTCGCTAAAGCAAATACGTGTGGTGGTGTATACAAGGTTCAAGCAGATCAAATACGTTGTGTATTGGCGATACAACTAGATATTGTGGATTGGCATCGACGACTAGGAAATCTTGGATATGGCGGTATGTGCAAACTGAAATCCGCAAGTGATGGATTCGTATTTGGCGGATCGAAGGCATCGTTGGACGGCTGTATCATTTGCGCCAAAGGAAAATCTTGCCGGAAGCCATTCAATACAGCGAATGCTGACATCAAATCAATTGGTTGAATTTATTTGATTCATATGGATGTGTGCGGACCTAGGAAAACCACATCAATAGGTGGAGCGAAATATTTCCTGACCATGATCGACGACTTTTTCACGAAAAGTGTTTGTCTCATTCCTGAAGTATTCCGATCTTTTAAGACGACGACTGAGAACCAGACCACAAAGGAAATAAAACGCCTACGAACCGACAACGGAACAGAGTTCTTGAATGCGGCTTTGACGAGGGAATCATCCACAAGACAACCGTCCCATATACGCCCGAGCAAAAAGGCATTGCTGAGCGTATGAATCGAACGCTAATAGAACGCGCAAAATTTATATTTGTGGATGCGGGATTCGATAAGGAATTTTGGGCAGAGGCGGGCAGCCACGCTGCGTATCTAGTGAATCGATCGGTCAATCGAACTGTACAAAAGACACCGCGGAAAGTATGGTCCGAACAACGACCAGACTTTGGCAACTTAAAAACTTTCGGAACTCATGTGATGGTTCACAACATTCCTAAGCCTTTACGCAGGAAGTGGGATTCAAAAGCATCCGAAATGCCATTCGTTGGTTACGCCAACTCGCAAAAGTAATAATTTTATAGGAACAAGAATAGTGAATCCTTAAATGGTGAGACCTTATTGGGAAAAAATTCACCTCGAATTTAGATATCGATTTTCTCGGCGATTTGAGAAAGATGATGCTCAAGTTGGGGCTAGTGTTTGGAACAATAATGACAAATTTGTCAAGGATAAGTCGGAGGATATAACAACGGATGATGTCATTCGCGATCCTGACTTCGTAGCACAGATTCCAGAAGCAAAGTCATCTCATGTCGTCAACCAACCAAGGGAAGAACGGATTCGACGTCCTGCAGACGGATCCACAAACTCGGGAGGCAGCTTTGAAAAGCCGCAATGCGATCCAATTAAGGACGCGATGATAAATGAACTAAAATCCTTACACGACAATGAAACGTAGGATCTGGTTGAGTTACCAACCGTTAGACAGGCCATCAGCACGAAATGGGTGTTCAAAACCAAAAGGGCAGATGATGGCGCGATAATACGACACAAGACGCGATTAGTTGCCAAAGGTTGCGCTCAAAAGTATGGAACGTACTCGTCACTCATCCGGTATACGTTCATTCGACTGCTTATTGCATTAGCAGCGCAACGTCGTCGAAACGTTGACCAAATGGAGGCTATAACCGCATTTCTGCAAGGCACACTGGATGAAGACACTTACATTCATAAACCCGAAGGATTTCAGGATGGTACCGGCCGTATGTGTAAGTTGAAGAAGGCGATGTATGGCCTAAAGTAGAGTGGCAGACAGTGGAATAGAATATCAACTCAAACTCAAAGTTGGATCCATGTGCCTACTACGCGAAGGACGTTAATCGCCATTCGCGTGACCGATTATCGTATATTTTGGCAGTGCGTTCGGACCCGGGACTATTTAATAAAGAAACTCACGGATTAATTTCATATGAAATATATGGGACGTGCGAAGGCATGTATTGGTTTGATAATTCAATACGAAGATGATAGAATTTCTATCAAACAGTTAACATATGCAAAAGAAATACTGGTTCGTTTTGGGATGAGCGAATGCAAGGCAGTATCAGCGCCAACCGATACAAAACATAAGCTATCAGCGACGAATGAAAAAGATGTGTTAAACGACGTTATCAGGAGGTAGTTAGATGTCTACTATATTTAGTGCAAGGGACTCGGCATGACTTAGTATATGCAGTCAACGACGTAAGTCGATTCAACAAAAAACATTCTTCGCAGCATTGGATAGCTCTCAAACGGATATTCCGTTACCTTCAAGGTACCCTTTATAATAAAATTAAATATCGTTTTTACTCGACGGAAAATATAAACGGTTATGTAGATGCAGACTGGGCATCGGACGTCGACAGTCAGCGCACATGCACCAGATGAGTGTTTTTTTTTTTGGCAGATGGTGCTGTATTCTGGAGTTGTAAGAGGCAGAAAACGGTGTCACTCTCGTCACCAAAAGCCGAATATATAGGAAGCGGCTCGTCCAGTTTCTAAGCCAGTTCAAAACAGTCGGAAGCGTGTTGTTACATGCTGACTACCAAAGCGCGCTAGATATTGCGAAGGAGGATGTATACCGACCCAAGCCCAAGCATATCAGCTTCGGTCCCACTTCATAAGGAATATGATTTTGAACGGTACGATTCGACTCAAATATGTATCTACTTTTAATTGATGAAATCGACCATGCTCAAGGAACAAAAATAATCATAAAATATGCTATAATTTGATTAAATTGAATTTGAAATTTTTTTTTTTTGGTTAAATGTTTTTAACTTAATGTATAAATTTTTGAGACCCATTTTGGCCTTGAAGTTTTAGTATTTTTGTTTGGAATTCGCTTCACATTCCTTGAAAATTTATAACGACTAGTATTGAATAAAGCGCCTTTGATTTTGACTGCAGGAACCAATATCGAAGAAACTCAACAAACACAGATACGCAGGATAAACAATCAGCACATATCTGCTACTACCACTGGATGCATGGTGAGAAAGCGATTAATTGTCGGAAGCCTTGCCGTTATCAATGGCAAAGGAACGAACCGCGTTATCATCAACAGCGGTGGCGTCCACAAAAAGAACCAACAATTGAATTGTGAATTGCGATTTGATTTCCATAAAATCTTGTATGCATAAGGATCGTATATTAATCTATATAGCTCTAAAATTTTAAGAAGTTTAAGGATACCATTTTAATTTTATGGGAGAAAACGTAAAATTGGCAAATCCTAATATTATTAACAAGGTTGACTGAATTTTGATTCCTAATATTTGTTCCCCTTTTACTCATAAAGACCCGCCTCCGTAATTTTTTTCAGATTTTTCGGTCTAATCGCGAGGAGGGGTTTTGCCTGCCCCTCGATCCTCTGACGCATAAAATGACTTTTCTTTCAGATTCTCGACCAAATTTGACTAAATAAAATGTTTAAGGGTCACTTCAACATTGGTGGGGAACGCTCTTAAAAAATTTTGAAATGCTGAATAAAACTTAAGCTTTCGAGAGACCATTACTTCTGACCATTCCATAAAGTTTGAAGTTTCTAGCTCCTAAAGTTTCTGAGAAAACTTGTTGTGATGCCAGGACGAACAAACAGACAGAACACGAAATTAGTAGGTCTTTCAAAAAAAATTTTAACAAGCCCCTAAAAACGGAAAGGAAACTGTGCGCCGCAAATGGCACAACCATTGAAGCTTTTGGCATGAAAATTCTATCACTCGATTTTCGAATTCGTCGTGGTTTGAAATCGTCATTTTACATAGTCGCTGTTAAACAACCGATCCTGCGGACAGGCATTTTACGTAATTTGAATTTACCCGTCGACGTAAAACGGAAGCGACTGGTAGCCGGAAACATAAATCTTCAAATGACATCAACAAGTGCAAATGGTTTTAAGAGTGCTATGAGGATTATGGATACAAAAACATCATTCCACCAACTGCTTTCCAAGTTCCCGGACAAAACACATCCAGCAGTAACCACACAAAATCCCGAGACGGTGCTGAAGCATTATATTGTCACTAAAGGACTACCAAGCGCTGAAAGAGCTTGCAAGATAAGTTCCAAGCCTCAAAAATGAGTTAGACTATATGGTAGAAATAGGAATATGCCACCCACCGAACAGCCCATTGACTAGCCCTCTACATTTGGCTTCGAAGCAATCCGGAGAATTGCGTGCGGCGACTACAGGAGGTTGAATGCAGTCACCTTTCCAGATCGGTATCCAATTGTCAGAGTAGAGGATTTAACACATAATCCCCACGGGAAATCAATATTCTCAAGCATCGATCTCATCTGGGCATATCATTAAGTTCCCGTTACAGAAGGAGATATCCAAAAGACTGCTTTCAAAACGCCTTTTAGTCAATTTGAGTTTATCAACATACCGTTTGGACTCCGATATGCAGCTTAGACCTTCCAAAGGTTTGTCAACATCGGGTTTGGTGGTTGGCACCACTTTTTTGACTATCTAGGCGACATCAATGTGGCATCAAGGTCAGAAGAAGAACATCGACGGGACGTTCAGGAAATAATTCAAAGATTTCGGGAGTGTGAAATTAAAATCAACTCATCCAAATGTAAATTCGACCGATCGGAAGTGCAGAACTTGGGATTTTAGTCAGCAAGGATGGAATTAAACCTTCTACCGAAAAAATAAAAAATATCCTGAAATACGAAAAACCGAGTTCCAGTTAATATTTGTGAAAATATTTCTGGGTATTTTATCGGAAATACCGCAGAAATCCTAGAGCCACTCAGTGAGTTTCTACATGAATCCAAGAAAAATGATAGGGAGACCGGTTGATTGGATCCCTGCAGCTGCTGATGCGTTCGAGGCAAGCCAGCAGTTGACGCAACGATACTAATGCAGCCATTGAAAAACGCACCCTTAGCGATCACAACCAATCCCTCAAATTTTGCCATGCAAGCTGGGTTAGAGCAATTGGCTAGTGATCAATGGCAACCATTCGGATTTTTCAGGAAGAAATTTAACAAAGCCCAACTAAATTATAGCGTGCATGACAAAGTGTTTGTTGAAAAGTGTAGGTGGAATCCTTGGCGAGTACACTCTAGTAATGGAATCGAAGAAACCTGAAGAACTTTGGCTTCAGTTTGCTTCCAATGTTTTTGCTAGTTTTGAATGCAGTTGTTAGTTTGTATTTCTTATAGAAATTTAATATTTTGTTTCTTTGCCTACGTATTTTAACGCGTTTCAGTGAGTTGGCGTTCCTATTTTGTTTGTACCATGTATTTAGCTTGTCAATGTCACTTTGTTTGTATCCGTAATTACTAGCTATTCTATAAATGTTGTTTAGTTTCGTGGAATAGTTAGTAAGACTTATAGAGATGGAGTGGAGTCTCTGCACCATTGATCTGTATGCTAGTTGATGTTGTGTTGGGTGGTTAGATGTTCCTTGTATGTTTTCTATGTATTTTGTAGTCTAATCGTGTTTCCTCTCTTGTCATGGTAAGGTCCATATAGTTAAGTTCTCCGTTTGTTCGTTTTTCTATAGTGGAAATTATATTGTAAGTCAATAATGATGAAACAGTGATCCACATATCGTTTGTGAAATATAAAATTGAATCTTTCGACATTTTTGGGTCTAAAGATTTATTCCAGTGATTCTAGGAATATTCCTCACATTTTTGAGGTCATTGGTTGTCCTATACTTCAGCTATCGTATCTGCAGCCTCACTGTAGCGACCGGGTGCAGCCTCGAACATATTCTCCTGCCAGGAATCATCATCAATTCGAACATCAAAGCAGAAAACGAATTTTGTCCGGATAAAGAAAAGGACTCACACTTCTACGAGAAATCCACACAAGGCAACCACGGAAACGCAGCAGAAATACTAGTATCAAAAAAGTATATTCTTCATTTATTAGTCGTAACTTTTATTGTAGAGCCTAGTACCTAAAACTGGCGAACCGATGTTAACGAGCCAATTCGCAATGACAGACAGCCCAACGAGCAGCATTGCTGGCGCTTGTCCAGCCGATTTGTTGACGCCAGAGGACCACCCCGACTCAGTAAGTAGAATTCCTTTGATCAAACTACCGCCATTTTGGAAGCAGCGACCCAATTCAGAACTGGGAAAGTAAGGGCTGATGAACAAATGTTTCATCGAACTAGAACATGATATCCTCACGGAAATTGGAGATATTATAGGGGACCCACCACAAACAAGCAAATATGAGACTCAACCTACATTGTGATCGAGGGTGAAAGATTCCGAGAAATGTGGACAGACTTTGAGCTTGGAGACAGTAAGCCATCTCAACTCCTTCGATCAATGAAAATCGCCGCTGGTAAAGATGTTTCAGTCAACTTTCTGAAATCATTGTGCATGAGACAGCTCCCGGTGCTCCCGGCATGACATTTTAGTCGTGTCAACGGCGAATCTGTATCAGATGGCCGACAAGTTACTAGAGATTCAAGAATGCCCTACAGACTTCATTTCGGAACTCGAGGAAATCAAGCCAATGTTGGGAACGAAATTAAACATGAGCTTTTCAACATTTATTCCCGCCTTGACAGGCTGCATTTTAATAGAATCAGCCCTGGTCCTACCCGAAACTTTCATTTCATTGTGACACGCTCGGATATCACTACTAAACGCTGGAATTCTGGTACCTGCTATTTTCATCGTAGATTTGGCTCAGCGGGCAGGAAGTATGGAAAAGCATATACGTTTCATGTCAGCAAAAGCCCAGAAAACTAAATAACGTGTCGCTTGTAGCAAGCAACAGCGATGCAACAAAGCGGCTCCACGTTCATGATGTAAAACTGGCGTTCATTTTCTCATTGACACAGAAGCCGATATTTCTGTCATCGCTCCCCCACGGACCCTTGATAAACACCTCGGTTACAGTTATAAACTTTTTGCCACCGATGGCAGTGAAAGCCAGACACTTGGCTCACGGATACTCAATATCTCTCTGGAGCTAGGAAGACTTCAGGCCCAGATGGTGTTTCAGGTGAGGTGTTGCAACTTGTCTATCACCATTGTTCTGACTTGTTGCGCAGCACTCTTAACGCTTGCCTACGGGACGAGTTTTCCGGGAACAATGGAAGGTAGCGAGACTCATGCTGATCAGCAAGGGGAAGAGGAGTTCCAGATTGCCCTTTGAATACCGCAGGTTATACATGCTAGACACGGCTGGGAAAGTGCTAGGCAAACTCATCAAGGTAAGACTTATTGCCGCAATTCGTGCTGCCGGGACCCATTTTCTCGGCAGTACGTCTTTAGAGCATGATGCTCCACAACTGATGCGATTAAAAGGGTGGTGAACGCGTCTCAAAAGGCAGAGGCATATAGTCCCACCTAGCGACGGATCGTTCTGTAGTTGACATTCAACGTTAGGAACGCTTTCAATTCCACTAGATCGGCTGATATTTTGGATACGCTAGAAACCCCTTATCAAGGTCCAGAATATCTGTTGCGGCTTCTAAGGTACTAACTGAAGGGCTAACGAAGGATGGAAGTTACATCGGATGTTTTCCATACATCTATAATTGGTCTAGAGCTGCGGAACGCGTCTTACGACAAGCTAATGAAGCTGGAGATGCCAGATGAGTTGCACTTGATCAGCTATGTGGATTATGTTGCGCCTCTTGTCGCTTCAACAAGCACAACTTAAACTAGGTATGCTAATGCGCCGGGTGAGAGACTGGATGACTTCTCGTTGATTCAGTTTAGCACTGAAGAAAAATGAAGTGGTCATCTTGACAAAAAAGAGAATTCCTAGAGTAAAGATGATAAGTATTGGAAACATACTAATCGGATCGAAGCCAGTGATGAAATCCCTGGGGCTACTGGTCGACTCAAAGACGAGTTTCTCTTAGCGAGTCAGGGCAATGGCTGAGAAGGCTGTTTCGGGCGTATCGGCTGAGTTGACTTATGGCTACCGTGAGAGGACCCAACTCATCAAGAAAACGCCTCTTGATGAGTGCTGTAGGGTCAGTGCTACTGTACAACAGAAATATGGGGCTAAGCTCACAGTAAGAAGGTGTACCAGAAACGCTTGGCACAGGTACAGAGAAGAGGAGCACTGAGGATTGCACCTTTGTATCCGCCAGTCTCTGATGCGGCGGTGCGAGTTATTGCAAGCACGATTCCTCTTGCCCTCCTTGCTACCTAACGGATCCTGAGTTGATTTGCTTCCGATTAGATGAGGATTGGTTAACGAGTACTCCAGGAGATTCAGGCCTTTTGAAAACCATAGACACCACGTTCCGGCCAAGTACATTCATAGTGCAAAAAATCATTTTTGATACTCTAGAGAAGACAAAGATGGAGCGGTCCCTTTCTTAGTTCACTGAAAAAGGAGCGCGGCGAGCAAAATGCAGCATAGAAAACGAGGCATACCCCGAGTTCATGTCTTAAGCGGCTTCAGGCGGGGGTGTCTGGGGGAGTTGGTTATCTAAAAAACCTCAAACGGTGCATTCGTGATAAATGTATCCCAAGACAGTGGAAAGGGGGAGTGAAGAGTGGAAATGAAGTGAAACTGGACGCGAAGCATTCCTGCAGTCGTAAGGGTCCGAATCTGAAAGGGAAACGACGCCGGAGTTTTGTTATACAAGCAGAACTGACGTACCAGATCGACGGATGTGCCGAAGTACCGAGTGTGCCGACGTATGGAAGGACTGAAGGATTAGATGGCCGGACAGGAGAAGTGAAACCGAGCAAAATGAGTGGTCAAGCGGAGGCTCATGGGATTGGAACCGGACGAACGGCGTAGCCTAGGAGGAAGGGGAAGCGATGTACTTTGAGGCATGTTGGGATGTGGTGCATAGTGGCTGAATAGAGAAGTTGAGCTGAACGCAAAGCGAGGGACCTGGAGGCGTAGAGTACGACTGCGCTTGGTGTTAGTGGCTCGTATAGCAGAAAGCGCTGTATAACATCAATGATATATTGAAGAAGGATCGAGAATTGTCATACGCGACTACTTTTCGCGACCTTAAACTATTGTATATAAGATGCTTTATTATTGAAGCACAGAGGTCAAAAGCGCAGGAAAATTGTCTAAACTCTGAGAGAAATTCACAGAAACTAGTAGACTTTGGGGAAGACCGCCCCCACGTACACGAAACAAGGCAACCTACTTCAGTACGGAAGCCATATAACCAGTGTCACTCAGAAAAGGTGACACGATAAGTTGTGTAAAACTTTGAGTTGTAACACGGTCCTGGGGGCATCACATGACAGGTTACTGTCATGGTGAGGAGCCTATCCTGGCTGAAACGTGGTGGCTGTGTCAAAAGTAGTTTCGGTCATACACTGTTGCGGATATCCCGAATGGAGGAAAACTGGGACCCAAGCCCATGGGTGAGGGGCGCTGATTGGTACATCAAACCAATCTAATGGTGACCGTGGGGTATGGCCTATTTGCGGCAGGTACCCATGTATACATCGTTTACTTATTTCCACAAACCTTCACCACTTGGATTCACGGACTCCGGGTTACGCCCGCCTCTTCGCCACGATACAACAGCAGAAGAAATTCCGAATGTCTAAATTAAAAATCATTATATATTTAAACCAAAAAAAAAACGGTGCTTTACTTAAAATTCAAATCGTGCGCTCTCCTTCTAAAACCCGATTTCTATCCTCCTGCTGGATGAACAAATGTATAAATATGCACTAACTTACAAATACGAGCTCAAACAAATTTTATACATTGTAACAATGTACAGGGGTTCGAGTTAATCCAAATTTTGAAAGTTCCATAAATCATGTAGTTCTACTGAAACTCAAAGCATTTATTATTTCACAGATAACTCTGAGATCATCACTGCACCATTACAGCTTAACCATGAAACAAAAGTTCTTGAAACTCAGGATTAATTAGCTATGCCGCCTACATGAAAAGCGTGAGCTCTTTAATCCAACCCCATTTGATTCTATATAAAACAAACATACGTAGGCGTTATAGAAAGCTGTGATAATCTTTTTGGTAATTAATAATGCAACTTGCTATCAGCACCTTTCTCGCAGCACAAAACGAAGAAATTCACCCCAACCCATGGAACGCGGTACGCTCAATTTGCGAGTGTATAAATTATCAAGAAGTATGTGAGCAACAATATCATGTCGGAAGTAACTTTAAGCTTATCGAGTAGAAACCCGATAAATTCAGTACATAACATATGTTTTCCGATTTCTTCGTCCCCCTTTTTCTTCTAACCAACTTGCTGCTGTACCACCTTGACATGGTGGTTATTTCATCGCATCTCAAACCACCCCGAAACATCAATTCCATTCTTCATCTAAGCTTAGTCGCATCGTCTGCATACCAATATGCTAATATAATTTATTAACGGTAAACACGAATAACATTAGCGTCTCATTAATTCAATATGACAAGAATATTTTAGGGATGTTATTTGTGGATTTGCAAAGCTCATTAAAATACATGAATAATTAGGGGTTAAATTGGATGGTTGCATTGCAACCAAATCATGGGTAGGGGTTCTAATGTATTGAAGCAAAGTTTTGCGTTCAGATTGATATGAATACTCGTACATCAAAGTAGCGGTGGAAGTATCCTGAATATTTCACGAATCAAGAGAGTAATATGTAGTTGAAGTACTTCAGAGTGATAAGGGGTGGGAATTATGTAATCTGTTGCGTCGGTTGATGATGAAAACTATTTTGTACGGTTGCAATTCGATATTTTCATGCAAATTTGATATTTTCATAGAACCAAATAATTCTTGCAATCATTTGGTATTGTTTGGAAATTATTATTTTTGGGTTGTTGATGGGTAAATAGATTGTGTATATTTTCATTGGGCTTTGAGAGCATTTCGATTAGATTGTAATGTTAATTTGTTTGAAATTAAATTACAAATTGACCAGGATTCGTTTCATTTGGGTGACGCACACTGGTTCAATTAGAATAGAGTTTAATGTATTTATTTAATAACGTGGTTCAAACGAATTAATTGAGCCATCAAGGAATGAAATTGAAATAATTTAGTATTAATCTTTATATTCAAATAATTATTTTGATTCCTACCAACCATTCGAATAGAATTAGAATAATAAATATTATTCTACTTTATAAAAGATTGGTGGATTAAAGGCGATAATAATTAATTTAATTTGAAGTCATTGAATAGACATCTGTTTATTCCAAAACATAATTGTTAACAGTGATATGATTGAATGATAGCTAATATGATTTAAAAATGTAAATTAAATGCAATTAAATTTAACTTATAACATTCAATGCACATTACAGCAAATGATACTACGCAAACTTAGTAAATGATGATGTGTATCTTCTGTCGGGTTCAATTTATCACAAACAAAATAACTTTTTCTTAAAGGATGCAATGAAACATGATGGATGTTAGTCAATAACATTGAAATATGATCATTCCATTAATTTGTTTTCAAGCCGCAACACATTCAAACAACATCAAGAACGACCACATTAACTCCATTTCCCGCCAACATATACCGTTTAAAAATATGCCATAAATTCATTTTGTTTATTACGCCGAAACGGAAAAAATAAATGGTTTAAAAGTACATAATAGCGAATATTTACCTGATATGTCGTGAATCTCCATTTTCCTGTTGTTCGCCACGGTTATCGTTCTCATAGTCGTCCCTATCCAATCTTCTCGTCGTATCCTCTTTATCGCTGTGATAGTCGTCGTCGTTGTTGTCGTTTGCGTTTCTATCGCCACTACCTCCTACATCATTATCAACATTGTCCTCATCATCATCAGCATCCCGACGTACAACATCATCATCATCATCGTCGTAGTCGTCGTCATCATCATCCCTTAGGGCAACACCAAGGCCACCAACACCCTCTCGCAAACGATTCTTCTTATCGTTTTTGAGTGTAGCGATTTTCCTTTCTTCCTCCTGTTTCAATTTTTCCACTTCGTCTTTCGACAAAAATGAGAAAACTTTTTCTGTTTTATTTTTTTATTTTTTTCGTGCAGCCATGAAAGAGAAAAGAAATAAACAGAAAAAATGTTTTTTAAGTATTTTTTTCTTTAAAGTATATAAAAATAATTTGAAAGTGAAAAATACAAGAGGGATTGGGGATTTCGTTTGAACAAAGCAGACATGTTCAAAGGGGAAGATCGCCTGAAAATCAGAGGACTCTTTTTTGGTTTAATCCTATAATGACGAGGTTGTGCTTTTTTCCTGCCAGCTGTGGCAAAACGGTCAGGATTAGAGCTAATTACCAACAAGTTTTAATGGAACGCTACTGCATAATTACAAACGTCCTTTATGGGTAGGCAACATCCAGCGACTTGGAAAATTATAGCCTGCGGCTGATATTTATCGTTCAAAGGAATTTCACAACTTCCTGCAAAACATTCATTTCCGAAACAGGCATTATTATTTTAAAATAATAAAAAATTCTAAGTAAATTAGAAGCAATTCCTTCCTCGAACGATGAAATGTTTTATATTATTGGTAGAAAAGTTTATGGAAAGGAGTAGTAGCTAATAATTAGTGTTTTGAGCAATTGTTATTACGGTAAGGGCAGAAGACGTCAACAGAGAAAATTATTTTATTCATTCATCGACGAAGAAAGATTGCGAAGTCCAGCTTTTGATGCAAAATAACATGAGCTTCATAGGTTTGGATTATGCTCATTAAAAAGCAAGGAATATTGAATATGGTTATCAATTTCATTATGAACAATATAGGTGGCTAACACAATAATAACAATGGTGCATAAAAGCTGGCCGCAGAGATGGCGTGTAGTGAGGAATTCAATCGTTTATCGGTCATCTCCACCATTTGGTAGATGATTGGGAGAAAAAGTTTCTTCTTTGTAGCTCGATTTTATTAACCTTTTAACCTTACTGTACACATATGTGAACGCATCTTACGTACTAGTGTATGCACTTTATTCATTTTAACGAATTGGAATCACCGTGTACCGTGCGTACAACTTCCGGACAACAAGCGGTGCTAAATTCAAAGTTGGTTTGCATTTGTTATTGCAACAATATTTGCTGCAGGTCAGTATCGCGTCGCAAATTGCCATGAAACCTATACGAGCATTTCATTGCCCGTATCGACTTCATGGCCACCCATCATGTATGCAACATCCACATGTGCAGACATTGCATGGTATCATTTGCATTGTGCGAACATTGCACATTGCAAATGATGCTATTATCGTATCGCGCTGTGGCTACATACGATGCAACATGCATGCAACGTCCATTGTACATACATTGCATGGTATCATTTGCATTGTGCGAACATTGCACATTGCAAATGATGCTATGATCGTATCGCGCTGTCGCTGCATACGACCAGCTCAAATCGTGGGATTGTCAGTGCGTGCGTGTGCACTTTTTGCATGAATATGATATGATTTGCAGCAACTATGTTGCATTTTGTTTTTTGCGTTAGTTATTTAATTTGGAGCGGCAGTCTTCAGTGGGTTGTCGCGATCGATGTTTCAGTTACAATAGAACGGAAAAATATTAACAGTTGGATAGAGAGAAGACATAGCGAAAGAATATAAGAAGTGAAACTTGTTGAATTCAAAATAATTAAATGTCAATAGAACTCATACAATTAGCGAAACGGTGCGAATAACTTGTCAAAATTAAAAACAGTCTAAATATAGAAAATTCCGAGCTGAATGTGTTTTTTAAACTATGCCGGGATAGAAGAGTCCCGACACAGAACATTTGGATGCCCTGGCGAGATATTTCAATTCCTGCGACATCGATTGGCGATTCCAGGATATTTCGACCAACGTTTATTTTTATTGGATTTTGTGTTGGCGTGATTTTCAATTCGTGCGACCTCGATTGGCGATCCCAGGATATTTCGCCCAACTTGTTATTTTGGATTTTGTGTTGGTGGTATTTTTTAATTCCTGCGACATCGATTGGCGATACCAGGATATTTCGACCAACGTTTGTTGTTCTGGATTTTGTGTTGGTGGTGGTGTGTTTGAAGATTATCCGCTCGTTAGTGAAGAGAGGAGTGCGTGTGCTCTGGTGGTGTGCCCGTGGTAGTTTGCGCCCGATCCAGGGAATTTCCAACGATGGAGGAACTGGCGGAACGGCAAAGGTCGCTGTCCCAAGAATTGGACAAAATAATCCTGAATTACAAAAAGGACCCAATTGCGCGAAAGCATGGGGCAGAATACTATCAGGAGCGACTTCGGCGGCTCGAGTTCGTATGGGACGAATTTGAGAAAATGGACAATCAAATACGGGCACTACCAGATGTGCCGCTGTCAAATACCGCTACTTCACCAGTCAGATGTATGAGACGACGCAGGCCAATTTCATCGACTTTCAGCGACACTTTTCTGAGAGAATGTCGGCATTGAGATACCCCAAGGATGATACTGGAGGGCCGTCCGAGCGGATAAGCTTGCGCTCCACAGAGAATGTCAGCCGATTGAAAACGACAGATATTCCATCACAGAGTGATCCAGTCGTCTCCAAGATCTTTCGATGCTACAAAGTGATGGCGGGCGTCTTTCTCCGTTTGGTCTCCTGCTTGGATCAACCGCAACGCTCACGCCAGTCATATAAGGCCAAGATTATGTCGGCCCAACGAAGCTGTGCTCTATTGGAGGAGCAATATTATCAGCTTTGCGAGCTCAGTGATGATCCTGAAGAAGTGGGCTTCAACCATGAACAGCATACCAGTTTAGAGGAAGTTGCTCAGGACTGGCTGGTCCACTTGGAGACCGGATTGGATGCCTGCGACACCACTCCCGGAACACCTACGCCCAATTCGACGAGCCCTAAACAATGTCTTCCCAAAATTACACTACCAATATTCGATGGAGAATACTTACGGTGGCGACCCTTTCAGGACTTGTTTGAACAAATGGTGCATAATCAGCCCATATCCAACTGCCAAAAATTATAGTACCTCAAGGCCAACCTCACTGGAGAAGCTGAGCGGTTGATAATGAATTTCACTTCATCGGAAGAGAACTACGAAGCAGCACGGACGACCTTAAAGGAGCGTTGTGACAATCGACGGCTCTTGGTCACTGCACTCCTCGATAGATTGTTGGGACAGTCCTCCCATTGTGGCAAGAGGCCGTCAGCCGCTGCTGAGAAATGCCTCCGAGGACTGGAAAATCTAAATGTTGCTACCGATAATTGGGATCCATTGCTTTTGCATATGTTGACAAGGAAGCTGGACTCGACCACTCATGCGATTTATGAGCAGATCTTGTCTAGTCCTTGAGAACTGCCATCGCTCAAAGCTTTTTTGCAATTTTTGGGGACTCGCTTCCAGGCCCTCGAAACAATCGGACACCAATCAAAGGCGCCTGACAACCGGAAGAAAGTAATCAAAACCACGGTGGCTGCCGTCGCGGCTTCTTCATGCAAACGCATCCGCTCTTCTACTGTCCGGAGTTTTTGAAGGCCAATGCCGCTCGACGATTGAAATTTATACAGGCCAAAAAACTTTGTGTCAACTGTCTGCACAGACCAATTCTAAACCAACTAAGGTGAATCCTCTGAACAAGGCTACACACTAACAGGAAAGCAAGTAACAAGCGGAGACACCTGCACTCTCTCTGACTACAGTGTCGAATCCGCGTTCAAAGGGATATGTACTCCTGAGCACAGCTGTGGTAAGGCTGATTGGCAGCAATGGAAGAGCAACCGAATGTCGAGCTGTGCTGGATCCAGGCTCCCAGAAAAATTTGATAACAACGCATGCAGTTCAAAAACTTGGGCTAAATCCCATACGCAATTCGACGCTCATTGAAGGGATCGGCAGCACAACAGAGCGAGCGCAAGGAACAGTAAAGTTTAGGCTGCAGTCTCGAATTACTGGATATGCCAGGGAAGTGGCGGCGCAGGTGGTGGAAAAAATAATCTCACCACGCTCAACAGCTGAACGTGTCCAAAAGGCCACTTCCCAAGAATATTAAGCTGGCAGATCCCAGCTTTCACATGACCGACAAAATCGACATATTATTGAGTGCTGAGCATTTTTTCGAGATCTTGCCCATCGGGCAAATAAACTTGCGACCCGAACTTCCAGTGCTTCAGGATACACTGCTCGGTTGGATTCTAGCAGGAAAGGTCAGCAACCCTGAAACTTCATCAGTTACCTGTGGAATCCTGGCAGAAGACACCAATTTTTGTAAGAGCATTAAACGTTTCTGGGAGGCGGAAGACGTTCCAGACTCAACATACAAATTAACAACCACTGAAAGCGCACATTTGGTACAGACAACGCAACGGGAGTCGGACGGTCGTTTCATGGTTCGACTTTCTTTCAATAAGGACTCTGGAATGCTGGGCGAGTCGCAGGACGTTGCCATACGCAGATTCAGTGCAATCGAATGCAGACTGGAAAGGTATCCCGCGCTGAAGTTACAGTACGCAGAATTTATGAACGAGTACGAACGACTTGGGCACATGGAAGAAATCAAGTGGTCAGCAAACGGCCACGAACATTTCCTTGAACGATCTTCTATACACCGGACCAATGATTCAGGATGATCTGTTTGCAATTTTGCTCTGCTTCCGCATGCCACACTTTGTCTTCACGGCCGACATTGAAAAAATGTATCGGCAAATAGTGCTTCACCCCGACGATCGCAAGTTTCATGTAGTGGTTTGGCGAACTAGTCCATCTCAGCCTTGCGTTATTATCAATTGACGACCGTGACAAACGGTACAACATCTGCCCCGTATCTCGCAAGCAAGTGCCTTCAAGTCCTAGCTCAAGCAGAACAGCATCAAGCTCCTTTGGGCAGCCAAGCATTGCAGAATGACTTCTACATGGATGATGTAATGACCGGGGCGGACACATTGACTGAGGCAATTCAGAAGCAGAGTGAGTTGCGCAAAATACCTGTGAGCGCCGGCATGCATTTGGGCAAGTGGTGTACGAATCATCCTAGCCTTCTGCAACCAATCAAGGCTGAGGACCACCAGGTTCAACTGGACTTCACTAGTCTATCGGAAGACTACATCAAAACTTTGGGAGTAATTTGGCTGCCGAAAGCGGACGAATATCAAATCCACATCAATCTAGACCTCGCTGAGGTAAAAGTCACCAAAAGGACGATCGCTTCCGACATCGCCAGGATGTTCGATCCATTGGGCATCCTGGCACCAGTTATTGTGACCGCCGAGTTGTTCCTGCAGGCATTGTGGACTGAGACGCAGCGTTGCCACCCGGGATCGTCACACAGTAGGCCCAGTTTCGCAGTGAGCTACCATCATTGCAGAAGGTGCGTTTTCCCCGACACGATAGCACCTGCGAGAAGCCAGCATAGTTGCAGTTACAAGCAAGTAGACGTCATTTATACAGATTTTTCTAAGGCTTTCGATTCTGTCGATCATCGTATACTTATTAATAAATGAGGTGATCTTGGTGTGGGCTCATCTATTTTCCGATAGTTCCACTCGTACATTGTTAACCATAATTGCGTAGTCACTGTGAATTCCCAGAGTTCTTCTCCTTTCTCGCCGGATTCTGGAGTGCCTCAAGGGTTCATTCTCGGCCCATTACTATTCCTTGTTTTTATCAATGAACTTCCATTGTTATTCGAATCCTATTCGCTTATGTATGCTGACGATTTGAAATTTTTTAGTGATTGAGTCCTCGGAAGACTCCGTGTGTTTACAACTAGATTTGCAATCTCTATGAGATTGGTGTACGAATAATCGTTTGAAACTAAATATAAGCAAATGTCATAGTATGACTTACTTAGTGAGAAAGTTTACCATTCCTTTGGATTATTCCTTATCTGGTACTTCTCTGGAATCAGTCCTTCTCCATAAAGATTTTGGAGTACTCTTTGACACTAGGCTGGATTTTGGGCAACATATGACCCAGGTGGTTTGCAAAGCCTCTCGAATGTCAGGCTTTGTATTAAGATCCACCAAAGGCTTCAAAAATATTTGTTCCTGTATTTGTTTATTTTTCTCACTGGTGAGAAGTTTACTGGAATATTGCTCGCAAATTTGGAGCCCTCATTAACACAGTCTATATAGTACTGTGGAGACTGTTCCACGTAGGTTTACCCGCTCTCTTATCTTTAAATTTCGCATCTCCTATTCCCCTTATAATGATCGTCTATCCCTCTTGCACATGCCTTCTTTAGTATCGCGTCGTATATTTCTTGATAAATGCTTGCTTTTTAAAATGAACCACAAACTCTTGCCAATGAATCTCTGTAATGAGATATCCACCTATATTACACAGCGCTCAAGTAGATCGACAACGATTTTTAACGTTCCCTTTGCCAGAACCAGTGTGTTTTATATTCCATCATTGGTACGTTTGCTACTCTCTCTTGGTCTTGGTCCGATACCTCATTCTTATATAATATAAAAATAAACAGGCAATTCGTTCTTCTTTATAATTTTGTGAATTTACTTGAGCGTACTTTCTAGTTTTAACTTTCTTGCTTTGTAACCTAATTATTCTAGTTTTGTTTGGATAAGTATTGATTGATTATTTCTTTTATTACTTCTCTTCTTTGTAGCCGTACAGGCCTTCGCTTCGAGAGAGTAAGAGTATCTCATTGTCATGATCGAATGTATCGGCACTCCACAAGGTGATATGATCATTATCACACTTTGGCCGTGTGTCCGTCCACCGAGCTGCGATACGTTCCGATTTTAAACCAGCACGTATCATAACTGAAGAACCACTCGAACTAAATCTCGTTGACACCAACGAGACTTGAACCAGAGACCTTCGGCTTACGGGCTTAGTACTCTTACCACCAAGCCACGCGGGCTACTCTGTTACTTCTACTTTTCTATATTATAATTGGATTTTTCTAATCTGTATATACAATAAAATTCTGTAAATAAATAATTGCTGCTGTGAATTTCAATTTCTGGTCGCTTTTTCTTGCGTATTTACCCATATCTTACTTAAAAAATAGAGATCGAAAGGATAACTACACAAAGGTCTAAGCGTACGCATATGTACGTACTCTTTGGGTGCGTACGAGTACTCTTAGCAAAAGTGCACCACTGCCACAAAAACCACTTCACGGATGTAACCAACGTAAAAAGCTGGAAGATGTCTACTTTATTCTATTGTCACCATGAGATAATCGGGGCCAAGTAACCACCATACACTTCCGCCCTCGCGAGATGTATTCGAACCATGACCGACAATCATTCAAGGGTGAACAGGCTCCAATCCGTTTTCAGGTCAGGAGAATAGAAAAATGTAACCTGGATCACATTTTATTTTATTGAATAGAAGGCACTATTTACATGTAGCAATAATTTAACTAACCACCAGGCACTATTAGATTAACTAGATACCAGGCATATTATTAGAGCGCATTACATCAACTACTACGAGGCTATGTCAACCGTCGCAGCAGCGTCAATGTTATACAATTTATGCGCTACATGATGACAATCTGCCACTTAATCGAACTAAAGCTAAAGCGAATTGCCACCGCAAGGACCAAAACAGGGCAGCTAAACTGCACGGCTCAACCAACCAAGCAATCGCTAACCGCCACCCACTCAATGAAGGACACATCGAAAAGGAGAAGACAGAAAAGGATGCACCAGTGGCAATAGGGAAGAACCGAACCGAAACGTCGTTGTGGGTGATTCAAAACCTGATGTTGATCGCCCCATTTCGCCCCATTACACGAATTATCACTTCCACAACATCTGCGCAGCGGCCGCGGAAACTCTTCAACCAACCTCAAACCTAATTATTTTAGGGGGAAAATGCCAAGTGGAAACCTACTAGGGAAGCCTAGGTCCAATTATCACACGAGTTTCCATAATATCCGCGCGGCGGCCGCGACAACACTCTGATCAACCACAAAACTAATAATTTTAGGGGGAAAGTAGCAAGCCACAACCTACCAGGATTGAGGAATCCACTTTACGCGACTCGAGCACTCATAATCGCGCAAAACCACCGAAAATAGCACCCGCGCGGCGACCATTGCAAAACATAAACAATTGCGATTGACGTTTCGAACAACTCGGATAATCCATCCCATATGATTTCAGTGGGACGGCGTGAACATGGAACATGGGAAATGGAGCGAACCAACCCGAACCGGGACGATTCTCGGAAGAGCGGTGGAATGTGTGCAAAGTTAGTTAACCGGGGAGAAAAATCCGGGAAAGTGGTCCCGCCGTTATTTTGTGGAGGTGATATAAGGAGGAGATTTGGCGCGCTCGTTCTTCTTTTCCTTTGTTTTTTTTTTTTGCTGTGGACGGAGGTGCTGAAGTGAATACTGGTGTCGAAGTTATCATATAAAAGTTAATAAGGGTGATCATTGTTGGCGAGCGTTAAATTTGTGGCATAAAGCAACTATAACTCTCAGTGCGGAATGTGTCGGTTGGCGTGATTCTCCTCTAAGGAGCCGTTCGAGTACGAAGGACGCAGAAAGGGGCCCCCACCGGTTAGGGAAATTGTAGGTGAGCGAGTAAGAGTGCCTTTAAAATATAAATTACTACATTCGATACAAATCCAATATATTTTATTTAATCTGTAAATGCTGTAATGTAAGTGATCCAGGAGGATAGGTTTTTTTTGTTCTATTAGTGAGAAAAATAGATGAATTGTGTAACGGATTGGAGCCGCTGGTTTTTCTTTCGATTATCGGAGTTCTTTCTTTCCTCGCTAATCGCGAAAGTGAAGGTTGTTGCCTAAAAGGAAGTGGCCACAAAGTGTATGGTGGCAGAACGTAGTGCCGGTGGCTCTGCAGGAAGTGTGGTTTTAGGCGAAGATTCCTTTTGTGTGACTTTAGGCAAAGTTTTCTTTCAGCGAGTTTTAGGTAAAGACTTTGCTTCGGTGATAGGAGGAAGGTTGTTGCCTAAAAGGAAGTGGCCACAAAGTGTATGGTGGCAGAACGTAGTGCAGGTGGCTCTGCAGGAAGTGTGGTTTTAGGCGAAGATCCCTTTTGTGTGACTTAGGCAAAGTTTTCTTTCAGCGGGTTTTAGGCAAAGACTTTGCTACGGTGATAGGAGGAAACTTTCGAGTGTGCCGCGACGGGGGCTATCGCAACGAATAGCACATCCTGGGAAAACCTAGCTCCCCAGGGTATTCAAACAAGGAGCAACGGCTCTGGTCGAGGGTTCGCGCTTCAAGCGACCAGTTGGCCCCAGGGATACACAAAGTAAGCGCGTGGCGTCACCACGACTCGTCTCCGCGAGTTGGCCGGCAATATCCCTGAGGTCGCGCCGTAAACGGCTTGATTTTGTACGTAACAGTCACTACAAAATATCTTTAAGCACAAACATAAAAAAACATGCCATTTTGAACACCATATTTCTTACGTCTGGCCAGCTAAATATTATAAGTCCAGCCGAAAAAAGTGATTTTTTACTTTTTTCTTCATGAATGTTCCTGTTGCACTAGAAAACATTTGTTAACATAAATCCACCAGCAGGGTTGCCACTTTTAAGATACAGCTGTTGCGTACTCTTATGGAACGCGTCCTTTTAGGCGAGCCTACCCTACTGAAAACTATCGCACAGGCGCAACGACAAGAAGTGCTGAGGATTGCATCGGCATATTATACTGTCTCCGAGTTAACGTTGATGGTCAGGCGGAGCCAAGAAGGTTATAAAGAGGCAGTTGCAGAAGAAGAGAGACAAAGCTCCTGGGTAAATAACTCAGGGGGGGGACAGAGAGCGCGCTTTAGGGTTCGGCCACATTGCGATTTTCCTGTCGTAACCAGCGATTTTTAGACGCAAATACGAACCCACTGCGACAAGATTTGCAAAGGAACTTCAGGCATGCGCAGAACTAATATGCTCATTTGAAGGTATGTCTTTGTCAGGAACACATGCGCTAACTCATCTGTGCGCTATGCAAGAAACTTCCGTGCACGTCAGCATCAAATGCCCAAAAGATGTGCGCCTGCGCGAGTATCACAAAAACTACCTACTAAACTGGTTTCAGGAAAACTCGCGAATTCCTGCGATTGCCGACCTGGACAAAATTGTCGAAAATCGCAGTATGCGGGCTTCCATTTAACCATGTGTAACTTGCGACAGAAGTGCGGCTAAATAGTCGTAGTCTGATGCATCCCTTATTCTTGATCTGAAACCGTAGCTCAATCGAAGGCATGGAGAGACTGACATCTACCTGACACAACTCTTGAGCAAGCAAGGATTTTTTTCAATTTTACCTGCACAAGATTGCTAAGTCACTGTCTCCTGAGTACATGCTTGCGCACAAGAGTAAGATCACCTCTATCACACAATTTTTGTATGCAAGAGGTGGAAAAGACAGCGCAATGACATTACAAAAGAGCTTTTTCAAGATGATCTCATCGAAAAAATATTCAAATCGGTTGACAAATGTAACCATGTGGCATATTATATTCTGGCGGTCCAACCCACGAAATGTGATCCCTGCTGAGAATGGGAGCCTTGCAACCTGATAGAACAGAGAAACAGTAAAATTATGGCTAGCCTAAAGTAGTGTGTGTCAACCGGTTTGAAACTAGCTTCTGAGGTTAACAGGGGAGGTGTCTATCTAGTGGATGGTGCAGATATGCGTTTGGGAACCCCATACTCAGAGCATAAACGGCCTTCACTTCCCTATCACAAAAACTGCGATAGTTCTAGCATTGATTGTTTTAAAAGAGCTTTCGCAGCTTTTTTTGTAGATAATTATTGAGTAAGATGTCTACCCGATGAATAGTCTGCGGAAGCTAACGTGTGCTGACTAAACTCATATGAACAAGTGCTGAAAAGGGGTTTCTTTGGCAAAATTTGGGGACAAAGACTAGCTGAAAAACTTGGAAACTTGATCTGAATCAATGGAATATGCAATACTGCGTAGTTTCTGAAAAATAGGGATTTTGTCGATGTTATGTGCCGGAAAGAGAGACTTGATTTAATGAAGTATTACTTGCCCGTTGCCGCTTCATTATTTCACCACCCTTATATGGTATTAAGTAATCATTTAAATAACCATGACATGAATCGAAAAACTCCGAAATAATCTATCTTTTGTCGCCTTTCCCCTGCCAAGCAATCCACTTACAATACTTATAATCAAACCAAATATTCCAATAACATCGCAGCAGGCCGTAATGACCTGCGTTGAAGTTCAAAGAATTGTGGAAAATTCTTTGATTAACAAATCTTAATTATCGGAAGCACAAAATTTGGAGAAATGATAAAACTTTCCCAATTCCCACGCCACCAGTGAAAGTATCCTAGGCAATGTCGCTAAGGAACTTCAAAACTAGGGAGTCAACTTTTTTAACGACAGAAAGATAACCAAGGCATGGAAACCCCACCAATAAAATTACATTGAATGGGGTGTCATAACAGTAAAAGGAATTAATAATGAATCAAAATGAATTTTCTGCAAAGCGTATTTCTCATTTGTTGGTTGTAAGTTCAATTCTGTTTTCCATTCATTTTAAATTTGATTGTATATTCTCTTGCGAGAAAATTATTATAATTGGATCCTTTATGTGAGCTTTAATCGAAAAAATGTTGAGAATTTCTCCAAGAAAGAAAAAAATTGAGAATAATTTTCTATTCAATGTATTCTTTTGTAGGTAGAAAGATACAAGTAAAAACATTCGAAAAGTTTCACGAGAAATTCAAAATGGATTTCAAAAAGCTGTGTAGGTTGTAATATGTTTATAACATTTGACTGTTATTATCGATAAACTTACCTGTTTTCGGTGCCGGTTTGTGTTGTTCTTCCATTGCCGATTCGAAGAATTTCTTTTTATCGGAAACTGTTTTTGGAGTTCGCGCCGATGCCGGTGGTGACTATAAAATAAATTGCACAACGTTAAAAATTAAATTTTCATTTTATTCTGCGATAAAGAAGATACAGTTTATATTTTATTTGAATGTGATGTAATGTCATTGATGATATTTATGGAAGGAGAAAGTAATAAAATTTTGATAAAGTTGATAATGTGATTTATTGCTTGCCATCTACTTCTTGATTTGAATTGTTAGGGTGTGTCTCTAGGAAGGAATTTCTTGATGATAATGAGATGGGACATACATATTTGTCAAAATCATTTTTTTTCTTATTTTCCTGCCTAGCAACCATCAATTTGAATATTATATTAAAATGTTGATAGTTGAATCATAAAATGTAGTAACGAAAAAGGATGATAATGCAACTTTGTGCTTTAACAACTAGCGAATAGATACACTCAGAAGGGAAGCTTCGCATCAAACTCAAATCGATAAAGCGGCTTCAGGTATCACAAATGGACATACTTTGATAAGTTTTTGTTTAAAAAAAGGTCTTTGTATGTGGCCGACAATCTCACCGATCTCAACGTTGCCAGGCCAGTTGAGTGAGGTTCCATGATAACAAAAAGTACCCGAGTAGAAATCAGTTTAGCCATGTCTAAACAGGCATTAGGGCCTAATGCGGAAACAGAGGGGCTTGCCTAAATTGCCTAATTAGGCATGCCTAACTTAAGCAATTTTGAAAATTTCGCGCTTTATTGTAATTTGGAGAAAATTTTGCCAATGAAAGTGAAATTAGGAATTTTTCACATTTTGTCAGTTTAGTCATGCCTAATGTGGGCCTAATGAGGCATACCGAATGTGCGCCTAATTAGGCATTCCTAACTTAAGCAATTTTGAAAAATTCGCATTTTAGTGCAACGTGGAGAACGACAAAAATGATCCAATGAAAATTTTTTGTCAGTTTAGGCATACCAAATGTGGACCTAATGGGGCATGCCTAATTCGGGCCTGATCACGGCCTTATAAGGTATGCCTAAACTTGTTCACTTTAGGATTTGTTTAGGAAAACCCCATCAGACCCTAAAGCTGAACGAACCCATTACCCCATCAGTTCCTAAACACAACGTCTTCAGGCACTGATGGGCCGTTCGGCATTAGGACCTAATGGGGTTTTCCTAAAAACATCCTAAACAGAAAATATTCGTTGTGATTATTGTAAACACTGAAATTTCCTAATAAGAACTTGGCATTTTAAAAACATTCTTCGAAAACGATAGTTTTACGAGCACTCGTCAAAAACGATAGTTTTGTGAAAGTTTTACGTGTTACGATTATTTTATAGTAGTTTTACGATAAATTTAATTATGTTATGATAGTTTCAGGAGAATTTTATGATAGTTTTTTTTACGGTTTGCTAACAAAAAACCCGTTCCCTGGGCAAGCGGTGATGGGGCTTGCCTAAAAAGTTCCTAATTTAGGCAGTAATGGCGATTGCCTAAACAGTTCCTAAACTGAAAATTTTCCGTTGTGTAAAATGTAGCAAAATAAAATTTCGTGGTAATAAATTTCAATTATACGTAGAAAATGACAAAGCATAACTGTAAATTTTCAAGTTCGTATATGATGAGAATTTGATCACTTTTTCTCAAGTGAGGTATGCCTAATGTGGGCCGAATGGAGCCCTAATGCGGCATGGCTAATATTGGCCTAATGTGGCAAACCTGAATTGAATTAAAATATTTCACTGCATATAATTTGCACCAGAGCCGTGTTATTGAGGTTATATATATATATATATATATATATATATATATATATATATATATATATATATATATATATATATATATATATATATATATATATATATATATATATATATATATATATATATATATATATATATATATATATATATATATATATATATATATATATATATATATATATATATATATATATATATATATATATATATATATATATATATATATATATATATATATATATATATATATATATATATATTTATAGGTTTATCACAGACAGTGTTGCCAATTTAGTATATTTTATGCTAGATTTGGCATATTTTAATGTTATTTAGCATATTTTTTCGGTGTTTGGCATATAGCATATTTGTTTAGCATAAATTCTGTCGAGTCTGGCCAACGAAATTGGTCCACCTGACAGAACACTAATTTTAAAAAGCTACATTATCGGTAGCTAAACAACACAAACACTCCGCTGAATAGCCCAGTTGATACTACAAAAAAGTCAGTAAGGCTCGGTTTAAATTCGGAGTTTCCAGCTGCGATTTTTAAAAATCCCCGCCCTTTCCAGTGAATAGCTTTCGTTTGCATGCCCCATTGAACTACAATCAAGAAGCAAACAATTGAGCTAAAAACTAAGGAAATTTTGAAACTCACTACGTGAGGGAGGCAAATATTCTTTCAAAATCCACTTATCCTTCCCATCTTTTGTTTCTACCGAGCGAAGCCTTATTAATTAGTTCAACTGCAAATATCAGCGCAGAGGTGTAGGTTGCACCCTCACTGTACGAACAAACAAAAAAATATCTCTCTGACTCCAATCGCGAGTTCTTTACTTACACCCCAATTTATGAGAAGCGTAAAGCACTCGTCATTCGTGGTTTGCACGGATTATACAAGTATGACCCACAAGAGATTGTGGAAGACCTAAGAAGGCACGGGATCAAAAATAGCGAATCTTTTCAACCCTGCCAAATCAGTGCATCTGCACGAAGTAATAGAAACTTCAACTTTTGGCTGGCAATCTTTGAACTAACGTTCAAAGAGGCAAATGTGAGAAATATTAGAGCCATCTTACACACGATGGTACGATTCGAAGCCGTAAAAAATCGCGAAATAAAGCAATGCAGAAATTGTCAGCCAGTAGATCACTCTGCATCCGATTGCAGTCTCAAATAAAGATGCGTTAAATGGCCCTCGCAACCGCCAAAAGTAGAAGGAGGACCACCCAAATAGGCCAATTGTGGTGGTGAAGGAAACCCCCTCATCTATCGCAACTGTGCGACCTTCAAGCAAGCCCGCGCCTAACAGGCATCCAAACCTACTGTTGCGAATTTCGGCGAACCGGTTTTCTCCCATTCCCAACTTGAATTGCCGCCGTAACATCTCCACCTTCCTTTGGGCACTCCTACCTTTTCCTCTGTTTATTTTTTTTTTTATTTTCATTAACATTTTTCCAATTTCCCTATAACTTTTATTTCCCTATCATCACAACCCTACCCTTTTCCCTTATTTTCAATTACAAAAATGGTATATAATAGTAATTTTAATTTTCCCACTAACAACATTCCATTCATTAATTCCCACTAAAAAAACTTCATTCGATATATTTTCCCTAACAAAACCTAATTCCTTCCTTCATACTAACTCATTCTATTCACTGGATCCCACTAACAAATTTTATTTTTTTATACTAACGAAAATTCATTCACGTTTCCCTACTAATAAAATTCATTCCCACGCCCATCAAGAAAGCGTTGAAGTTGCTAGTTCGATGAATGGGAAATCAACAGAAGGTGGCTCCGTTGGTAGCGTCGTGGATCCTCGACCGGGGGTCCGCTGGGAGCCTGGGTTCAAGTTCCCCGAGCGCAGGGAAGCACTCTTTTTGGAATATCGGCAAAAACAATTGTTTCCGTACATATTTGATAATTTGATTCTAATCAAACGCTTCCATGGTTATGCAAATTGCCATATATGCAAAATGGAAATTTTTGCGTTTGTCGGTGCGAAAAAGATGTGTGGGTAGCGGAATCAAAGTGTATTGAGCTTCGATTACGTTACCCAGATGCGACAGCGGTAATTAAAATGAAATAATTACGGGATTGGATTTTTGGGTATGAAATGCTGGATTTGAAAAGGTAGTCAAGTTTTGGATTGGGGAGAGTTCGTTACATTTGGCTGGTGAATAAGAGGGATTGTTTTTAGCAAGTTTTTCGATGACGACGGGAAAAGAATAAGAAAAGTCTTGATTTGAATTCCGTGAAGAAAGTTTGAATCGACGAAATTATCCCAAGTTTGTGACGAATGTGCATATTTGGGGAGAATCGAAGGAGTGATTCAAGAAGTGTTGGGACTGAAAGAAGGAAAAAACGAGAGAATTCAAGGGAAGTTTTGTGATGCGAATTCCATTTTAGCGATTAGACGTAAAAAGTTTAGGGTGAGATCGCGATGTGTTAAGAAGTGAATTTCCCTTTTCCGTGACGCCGAGAATATAAGTTGCAGCAAAGCGCTGGATTTTAGTAATATTTACTTTGCCAAGATTAAATTGGTGCAATTTAGGGAGTGATGAACAGAGTGGAAATTATTGAATTATGTAAAGAAACCAAAACAAGTGGTAAGTTTTATAATTTGTGGAAAACCGGAATTAAAGATTGATTGTTTATTTAAACTGCATTATTGGTTTATGGAGAGGGCTAAATATTGGACGTTGAATTTGCTTCAATTTCATATGAACAGTGAAAGACTGAGGCGGTGGATCTTAGTGATAAAAGTGGCCGGTTAGGGTTGTGTTTTAAGCAGTATTAATACTTTCAAATTGGAGTTAAATTTTGAGTGCCCGCCCTTCGATTGCCGAGCGCTCTGCAGCATCATTAGGGGTGAGTAAATTACACATTTTTCATTACATTTTCTTTTGCTTATATTTTTTTTGGCATATTTAAAATTTGGATTAAGTTATTTAAAAACAAAGGAAGTTAGCTTGCTTTATACCATTATTTTATTTGTTCATTAACTATTGTTGTGTTTATTTTTCTTACTTCAAATAAATCGGCCACTATGTTGTAAGCAAAAACAATTTTTTTTTTATTTCTCAATACGACCACCCCTCTCCCGTCCTTCCCCTTCGTGTTAGTGTTTTTATGAAGGGTGGCTCAGCACGATCAGAGGGTGTCCCAGGACTCGACTGAGCGTTAGCCGGCCTCAGTATGCCACCCCGGGCTACGCACCCCTCCGCCGAAACTTAATGTCTGCAACTGCGGTGACTTCCACGGTTGCAACACTACCCCTATTACTAATATTTCTCCCCCTCGAACACCTTCTAGGGAGAGGAAGGAAGAGGAGTGATGGAATCACTTTCACAAGCTTCTTGCGCAAGCCACTCCCCCAACAGTCCACTGCATCGCCAAGTTTAATTTAAAAGGAAGAGGGTCTTCGGGGTAAATCTTCTTATTCTGGCCACGAAACTAAAGGAGATGCATGCGATGCAAAACGAAGACCACAAAAGACTGCTTCTTCTCCAGCTTTTTTCTGGCCCCAATGGAGTTTAGGTTCATCCAGTTCAACTTAAATTCAATTGTGAGCAGTATAAAACGGTATGAACTTCAGTCTTATGGACCAACAAAAGCCAAATATTGTGTTCTTGGCTGAAAAAAAACCTTCACCGTTTCACTCTCCCTCGTTTAAGAACTTCCACCTGCACCGATCAGACCGTCCACAGTTCTATGCAGTCTTCTCAATTATTTCTTCCCTCCTCCCTCTCAACGATTGAGAACACCATCATATATTTTGAAACAGAAAGCTGTATTTTTGTTTGTGCAGCCATCTAGTGCCCAAACCAAGAACTAGATACCACTGATCTATAGCAGTTGGTGTCATTCATGAGGTCTACACCTTCAAACAAAAAACTTCTTATTATTCTTGGAGGCGACTTAAATGACAGGCACCCCCAATTTCTCGATGTCACCACTAACCCAAATGGAGTCAAACTCTTCAACTGGCTTAAGAATGAGGTCAGTTTTTAGGGGTCAACCATCCTGAGCCCCGCCCTACCTACTTTCCATAAAAACCTTATGAGCTCGTACCTTGACATTTTCATTGTAAGTGACAGTGTGAAAATAAAACACAACCCCAACATCCTTCCCTATTTGGAAACGGTTTCTGGGAAGCTTGGATATAATAATATAATTTGCTTTCCAACAGAAATCATACGCGACATACAGCGCAAAAAATCCCTCCGAAGGCGCCATTTCAGGCACCAATACGATGCAAGGTTTACATGTCTTAAAAAATGAAATTCACGACCTGAGCACAAAGACTCATTTAGAGATCAATGCACTCATTCAGCAGCATCTTACAATGAAACTCGCAAATCCAGCTTGAGAAACTTTCCGAGAACTCTGGAAAGTCTGCCCGAGCCTGGGGAAGTCCTCATCTAACTCTCGACATTTCCTACAACAAAACTAATCCTCTGCGGAGAAAGCTAATTGCCTTGCCACTCACTGTGCTTCTGCACGCTTCACTACAAAAAACCTCTCTGAGCCCTTCTCAGAACATCTAGTAAACACTTACATCTCAAATTTATACAGACAACCATCCCATGATCTACAAATCATACATTGTCCTAACTTGTTCTCTTATCCCCTTGTCGATTCCCCCCCAAAGCAGTCTGTCGTTCACAACACCCGCTCATATCAAACACCTTATCTTTTCTAGACCCAACAAAAAATCCTGAGGATTTAACAGAATTCCTACTATCTTACTGAAAAGGTGTAGTGACACTTCTTTCCCTTCCTTTCAAGACTGTTCAACCACTGCCTCCTCAACGCGTTCTTTCTAAGCGCATGGAAGATAGTAATCAAAACTCTTATTCTAAAAACAAAAAAAAAAAAAAAAAAAAAAAAAAAAAAAGCCCTCTCCTCCCAAATAGCAGCCGTCCTATTTCGCTCCTTTCTACGACTGGAAAGATTTTCGAGCTTATGCTCAAAGAGTTTATTGACGAATACATCTCCGCCAGGAATATTATTTCTTCTTTCCAGTTCGCCAACCAACAAAAACTTTCGGTAGAACACCCTCTACTCACCTTAAAGTCCAGCATTCCTGATAACGTTAGGGAAAAAACTCCTGCAGTTCCTGTCTTGCTTGACATCAAGAAAGCATTTGATTCTGTAAGGCAACATGGACTCATATATAAATTAGCGATAAACCATCAATTTCACCCCCATCTTTGCGAAATAATGCATAGTTTCCTCGTCAACCGCCCCTTACAAGTCAAGGTAAATGATGACTTTTCTCTGCCATTCGCCAACGATGCCTTGGATCCCTCAAGGATCTGTTTTATTCGCGATCCGATTCGCTGCATATACTACTGACCTTCTACGTCCTCCCGAACACCCCCTACTGATCAAACCACTGCAATATTCAAATGACATCATCTTATTTGCTTCTTCTTGTAACTTCCCATCACTCCAATCTCGGCTTAATTTATACCTTGACATAATTGACACTTTCTCCATAACTGGCGGCTTCTTATCAATCCCTCGAAGTGCATTACCATTAAAATTAAAATACACCTCACCAAAAACATGTATGCTAGTGCATGCAGCTTCTCTCTGAGTATTATACCCATGAAGGAAAAGGTCACCTATCTTGGCGTCTCTATCAGCTCTCAGCTTTCCCCCCCAACTCAGGTGCATTCGGCTATTGCAAAAGCAACTAGAGCCTGGAATGCGCTCCATTCAATAATCCACTTCAACTCCCCATACACAATACCAATTAAAACATTAATCTATGTGACACTTATTCGCCCAATCCTTGTATACGGGTTCACTATCTGGTGAGAGACAATTCCTTAGACAGTGTTCCAACCTTCGCAAATCGCCGGTCTCAAGGCACTTCATCTCAAATCAGCGTATAAACGACGCAACTAAAATACCAAGGAAAGATCTTTTTGCCAGAACTAACCCCTTAAGATTTTTCAAAAAGTCCGTAACCTCAACAAACCCCTTGATCCAAGAGACTATGCCCATCTCTACCGAAATTATAGAGATTTGAAGTTCACGAACCAGCAACGTTTGGAAATTATTAAAAAATTACTACCGAAATTCTGAGTCAGTTTCATCGAGAAATCTTCGGCTTGGTTGATAAGCAAATATGTATTATTGGTCAGCGACAAACCGACATGAGCTTCTTGAGACACCGTTGCATCCGCAAAAAAAAATACTGTTTGGTGCGATTGTCATGCCGGAGGTGTGATTGGGCCGTATTTTTTCGTGCATAAAAACGACCGTCATGTTACCTACAATGGAGAGCGCTAGCGTGTTATGTTGGAAGATTATTTGTGGCCAGAATTGGATGAACTTGACATCAACGATATGTGGTTTCAATAAGATGGTGCCACTAGCCACACAGCATGCCTCACAATCGATTTGTTATGTTATGTATTTTTTGCAAAGTGAAGAGAATGGTGAGAGTTATGAACAAATTTATACCTTATGTGCTGATTTTGCCAAGAAAGTTGATCGGGTTTAGGAACTGTTCAGGCAAACCCCATCACGGCCTAAATTAGGAAGTGTTTAGTCACGCCGTACCACTATCGGAATAAGGAACTATTTAGACAAGCCCCATCACAGCCTAAATTAGGAACTGTTTAGACAAGCAGTGATGGGGTAATACGTTACGTTCGGCATTAGGGCCTAAAGCGGATTCCGCATTAGGCCCTAATGCGCGTTTATGCAAGTCTAATTAGGGCCTGATGACTGCCAAAATTGAATTTCTACTCGGGTATCGATAAAATTGTTTTTATAACAATTTTAGTTTTTGCTTTAGCACAACAGCTTATTTCAGGGCTTCGCTTAGAGATAGTTAGAGTGTCTCATATTGATCGAATGTATTTGCACTCGAGAAGAAAATGTGGTCAATGTCACGCTTTCGCCGTAGATCCATAGTTGCGATACGTTCTGATTTTAAACCAGTACGTTTCATAACTGAACAGGCTTAACGCCCATCTGAAGAATCATTGGAAATAAATCTCGTTGTCACCAACGGAGTTCGAACCAGAGAACCTCGGCTTACGCAGTTAAAAATTGTTTATGCATTCAATAAAATGCCAAAATCCTCCATTTAATACATGATGGAAAAAGGATTATCATTATCCTGTTGCCCTCAGATTTTTAGGTTATGTTAAGTTTTCTGTTTTCTAAGCATTCCGTTTTATAAATGGGTCACCTACTAAGAAATTTTAGTTGATGTCCTAAAATTCAAGGATCGTTCCAATCAGCATACGTATTTTTAGAGCTTTGTAAAAAATTTGTTGCAAGTCCTGCCAATTTCGTGTCCTGTCTGTCCGTGCGTTACTGCAAGCTTCTTGACACCATAGCAGCTAGAAAGTTAAAGCTTTGTGAAAAGGTCAAAAGTGATGATCTCTCAAAAGTTTGCCTTATCAAACATATCAAAATTATAGAGAAGTAGCCCTTAGAAAATGTTTCTGACCAAAGGTAGTGAAGTGGAGTATCAAATGAAAGGTCTTCATTGCAACTCTTAGAATCTGAAAGAAAAAACTTATTTTATGCATCAGAGGGTCCAGGGGGAGGCAAAATGTACAAAAAATTTGTGATTCACCAGCTTTTAAAGATTTTGTTGACAGTTCATTTCAAATGATTATCATGTGTCCTACAGAAACTGCCGACAATCATTATTAATCTCTATATTTAGTATTCTTTAGATCATAAAATCTCAGAGCGACGAAATTACTTCAGGAACAAAGGTTTTCTTTGCTGTTGTGAACTTTTAATGCAGCTTGTCAAATTAAGGTTAAACCTTCAAAAAAAGTTGCTACGTTTATTTTCGTACAAAGCTATTGATTTAATCCTTTTTGAAAGAACCTTTTTTTCTGTTACTTTTTTTTAAGTAAATCACAACCTAAAATCTAATTATATGCTTGACATTCGCTAACCTTTCAGCTCCTTCCTACTGATTATGGTAGAGATAATATATGATACAAATGGAGACATTAACACATCCTTCATCAAGTTTAATGGATAAGGACAAGGTTGTGAAAGATGCTTTGAAGTAGTAAACAGCTTATATGTGCTTAAGTATTTACTTTGCCAACTTTATACGTGCTTGACATTTTATCCTGTATGTCGCATTAGTGAACTGTCAGGTTAGATTCAATGTATTGATCTTTTGATTCCTTCGAATTAATTAAATGATTGACATTTAGGGCAGGACCTACTTTTAGATATCCAGTCCGATAAGAGAAATCCTCAATAAAATGATAGTTTCACGAAATGGAGAATTAAATATTCACTAGAAGAGAGCAAGGACTGTACTGTTCGTATTTACGAGAGTTGAATATTTTTTTTTATCCCTATATGGATATATCGATACTAAATTTACGTTAAAAAAAAATTGACTCCGATCACAGCAGAATTCGCTGTCAATGTTTTAAAAGATTCTAGGATAAATTGTAATATATATTGTATATCAAAAGCATCTCAGATTTTAATGCGAAAGATAATCGAATGACATATCGAATGACGAAGGACTTTTTGTAAGTGAAGTCTACGTCACACAGAAATGGTGATTCGGAGAACCTGGCTCAATGTCTGAGAATCATTTGACATATGTTCCTATGAGTAGAAATATAGATACAAGCATTTGGGTCAGGCTCATAACCTTCCGACTTATGATTTTTCTTGGTTTTAGTATCCATGGAATTAATAATTTGGTTAGGAATATGCTCCTACCGGAAGGGTATCTATAAAGTTCTAAATTTTATTCTAAGCAATTCATGAGTAAATACAACAAATAATTTATGTTAGCATGCACGCCAAATGTTGAAGCTGAGACAAAATAACATAATTTACACCTGCTTAAATTTAAAATGGATAAAATCTTTTTTTCAGATTACGGGTATCAATCACTGAAACAATCTTTCAAGGTATTCGTAATATGAATCATTTTTGAAATTTTCGTGAAAGTTCCAACAGAACCATACTCCTTGGGTTGAAATATACCAAAGATCGTTGCATAGCTACGTTTTGGTTTTTTGGTTTTTTGTTTTTTTTTTTTTGTTTTTTCAGCAAGAAAAAATTCAAATGTTAATTATGAATAGAATCCTCGAACTTGCAGGATATGATAGCCTCAGATATGACTGCCTAAATATCGAGTTTCATTATAATTGAGCGCAGCCAAATGATTCATTTAGACAAACGTTCCGAGTTTGTTCCTTTCACTTGCTTACTTCTTTAATAATAGTACAATATTAAGCTTTGATATTAAAAGGAGTCCGCAAGACCTTTCATTTGATACATTACTTGACTTTCCTCGTTGAAATCTTTTTGAAGGGGTCGCAAACTTATATGGGGAGATCTTTTTAAAACGACTAGAAATTCTGAGCTACACATACTTATTTACAGGAGATTTCACTCGAGCCAATCGGCCAGTATTGTAGTGCTGTGGTAAGAATACTCGCTGCGTAAGCCAAAGGTCTTTGATGCGAATCTAGCTGGTGAGAACGAGATAAGTTTCGAGTGATTCTTCGGAAGGACTATAAGCCGTACTGGTTTAAAATCAGAGCTTATCCCAGCTGGGTAGACGGACAAACGCGTATGACCAAAGCGTGGTACTGACCATCTCACCTTCTCGAGTACCCATACACACGGTCAAGATGATGAGATATTCTAACTATCTCTAAGCGAAGACCCGAAAGGGGCTGTAGTGCTATAACAAATTAAAAACAAAATCGGCCAATACTGTTCAGAATCAATGAGTAAAGTAATATTCTCTCACATATACTTTTAGTAGGCGATGGCAGAAATACTTACAGACCGTTTTTTCGACGTGATAGACGAATAACCCAACTTGAAAACAAAACTAATAATGACCAAAAGGTAGTATGGACTTTGGTATCAACGTCAACTACTGGCTATGGTGGAAGCACTCTAAATGCGGCAAAATGCCTAAATAAAATCTACAATTTCCTGCCGAATCCTAGCTTCGATCTTTGCAGAATATGTGGTCTCTCATAGATTGGCTATCAGGAAGGGTAGTCCCAAAAGTACCCGATCTGACTTATGTATGCAGGTAGTTTTAAAAATGAGATACTCTAACTATCTCTAAGCGAAGGCCCGAGAGGGGCTGTAGTGCTACAGAGAAGAAGAAGAAATTTAAAAAAACAATTACTTCGATTGACAATACCACCTTTCAACAAGTTTATGTGAAAAATTCAAACGGTACGTTTATTATTATTTTTTTACAGACATCTAAAGTGAACGTTCTCAGTGAATTTGTAAATATGGGAAAATTCGGGCATCGTTATTTGAAAGGTCTAAGTTCAACCGATTTTAAAGCAGAGTTGGATTCTATTCTGGGGAAGTCTGCTCCTTCGTTTACAATGGTCAAATATTGGGTAGCTGAGTTTAAACGAGGTCGTACGAGCTGCCAAGATGAACACTGCAGTGGTCGACCAAGTGAGGTCACTACGGTAGAAAATGTGAAGAAAATCCACAAAATGGTATTGGATGACCGTCGACTAAAAGTGCGCGAGATAGGCAGGCATTTCAAAAAGTGCTGTGCATCGCATTTTGACCGAATATTTGGGCATTAGAAAGCTGTACGCAAGATGGGTACCGCGTTTGTTCACAATGGAGCACAAACAGCAACGTGAGGATGTTTCCATCGAGTGTTTGACAACGTTTCACAGCAATAAAGCCAAGTTTTTGCGTCGATTCATAACCACGGACGAAACATGGGTCCAGCATTTTACACCTGAGACTAAGGAGCAGTCAAAGCAGTGGACTGAAAAGGGAAAACCGGCTCCAAAGAAAACAAAGACAGTTCAGTCAGCTGGCAAGGTCATGGCATCCGTTTTCTGGGATGCGCATGGAATAATATTTATTGATTATCTCGGAAAAGGAAAAATAATCAACGGCGCGTATTATGCAGCCTTATTGCAGCGTTTGAGTGATGTAATCAAGAAAAAACGGCCCCGACGAAAAAAAAGTGTTGTTTCATCACGACAACGCACCAGTCGACATGAGCATCATTGCGATGGCTAAAATCAATGAGTTGAAGTTCGAATTGTTTCCTCACGCGCCCTATTCGCCAGATCTGGCTGCCTCGGATTATTTTCTTTTTCCGAATTTGAAAAAATGGCTCGGCCGCAAAAGATTTGCCAACAATGAAGAGGTAGAGTCTGCGGTTAGTAACTATTTTAAGGAGCTTGACGGTTCCTACTATAAAGCGGATATCGAAGCTATTAACCGTTGGGAAAAGTGTATCGATCTGAAAGGAGAATATGTTGAAAAATAAAAAAAACATTTTCGCAATTTTTTACCGCTTTCTTTGTCGGGTCGGGTACTTTTGGGACCACCTTCGTATTTCATATTTTGAGCAACATGAAGGCTTCGGGTATTATCAGTTCACATCTTTTGATTTGTTTGAACTATATACGTGCTCTAAAACGCTTTATTCAGAATCCTGGTACTTTGCAGAAAAACAAAAGCGACCACGCAATAAAAAAAAACATGGTGTACTTTATTGGGACTTGGACTCTGCGAACCATACTTGTCAATAATAAGATGGACATACGTTTTCAAACAATCTTTGAAAGGGAAATGTCATTTGCAGGCCTCGATTATGAGGTACCCCTCTTTCTTTTTTTCTTCTTCGCAGTACTACAGCCCTCTCGGGCCTTCGCTTCATTAACCACGTCCTCCAATTTCGAAATCCGAGCTGCTATAAACTGTCGTCGTCGACCGAACCAAACCAGCATTTCCTCGGTTTCCCCACTGGTCTCCGCCCTTCAGTTCTTCCAACGAAAACCTCTTTGGGTATCCGTTGTTCGTCCATACGATTCATGCGGCCTCCACAGTCTGACAATCGTTGAGACCTCCGGCTCGTCAAAAATTTCATACAGCTCATAGTTGTATCGCATCCGCCATTGGTCTCCGTCTAGCTCCACTCCGATTATTTGTCTCAGGACCCGTCGCTCAAAGGCGTTCAACATATTTGCAGATGCTTGGGTTAGGGTCCATGTTTCACACCCTTAGCGCAGCTGGTCTTTCATAGATGGTCAAAACTGAATAAAATATTCTTTTGCGAGCTGTAGTCATCGGCGTATTTCGTCTCTTCCATTACCGGTTCTCGTTATTTTGATGCCTAAATACACAAATCGCTCACATTGTCGATACTGTATTCGCCAAGTGTGATATTTTGTGTATTTGAGGCATTTTTCTTCGACTGCGTCATGAGCTTTGTTATATACTGCAGCGCTACTAGTTTTGCTTCGCTTTCTAGTACCAGGAAGTGGTCTTTCTTTGTTGTTAATGACCGTGACAAAATGTTTATGTCATCCGCAGAGGCTACCACTTGGCTCGCCTTGTATAGTAATGTATCTCGTGTATCGACAGGTAGCTTCCTTATGACGTACCCCAGAGCCAAATTGAATAGCAATGGACCCGGCCCATCTCTCGGCTTTAGTCCGATATTTGTGTCAAAGGTATCGGTGAGTTGGTTATTGATGCAGACTTGGGAGATCGTCTACATCATTGTCATTTTGTTAAGATGCACTAACTTGGCTGGAATGCCAAAGCGAAGCATTATTTGTTGGATGACTTTGTGAATAGCTTTATGAACCCTGCCACCATTTTTGATGAGCTCCACTGGAATCTCATCGATGCCCGGCGCTTTATTATTCTCCTAGGCTTTGATGATAGAGAAAACTTCATTTAGAGTTGGTAGGGTCAATGGTGTTGAAAATAGAATGGAATTATTTGAAGAAATGAAATCATAACGTAACTTAAATGGGAAAGAATTTGAATTTGAACGTCATGTATTGACTTTTTGCATTTGCCCCATACATTATTTTTGCGCATCACAGTTGTACGACAGAATTAACATACAAACAAAGTTGGCTGGATATCGTATACAAGAGCAGTGCCACTTTAATCTCTCTCTGTGTTCCTCTAACCGTTGAAGAATAAACATCCAATGTAAGTAAGACTCTTCGTAGTTGTTTTATTTGGAATAATCATTGGATCATATCAAGTTATGGGCCCCTTTATTGCGTTGGTTTTTCTAATAAATCGTGGAAGAATAATTCAATCGAAAAGTGAAGCAAACGTTCTTCACATGATTTATTGTTTAACAATGGCAAATGGTAATTTGTTTTCGCAAATCGGCCTGTTGAATCGATTGAAAGGCCGAAATAACTATGATTGCTGGAAGATTTTGGCACAAGCTGCATTGGAATTATCAGGTCGGAAAAGTGGTCGAGAAAGATTCAATAAAAACTGCTGAAGGCGAAGGCCAAACTGACGCTGATGGTTGATGAAACGAATTATAGCCACATTCAGGGCGCTCAAACAGCAAAAGAAATTGTCCACGGCATTCGGCGATGGCGGATTGATGCAGCGTGTTCATCTACTGCGAACAATCAAAAATACAAAACTCGACAATTGTTCGTCGATGGAAGTGTATGTGAATGCAATAATTTCAACAGCGCATCGGTTGGCCGCAGCAGATCTCAAAGTCGACGATGAATGGATTGGGACAATTCTTCTGGCCAGTTTGGGTGACGAATTCAAACCCATGATTATGAAGATATCGAATCGAGTGGCAAGACAAATCGAAAACTGCTACAGCATTAATCGGAAAAATCCGCAACGAATCATTTAAATGCGTTGTTCACTAAGAAGTATGGACAGTTTGGTTCTATTGGAGGCAAGTGGAATAGCGACGCGAACAAGGACGGCAACAAAAAAAGGCCAAGTGAATTCACAAGGCGAAATGTTTTTCTTGTGGCAAAATGGGGCACCTGTCACGAAAATGTCCAGATAAGCAGAAAAATACCGATACACCACTTATTTGTTTTGCGGGACATGTGACGAACAAGAACAATCGAGATTGGTTCATCGATTCCGTTGCGATTCGTCACATGACGAACATAAATGAATACTACATGAACAATCGCGCATCAATAGTGCCGAGCGTAACGGTCGCGGATAGTCAAAAATTGATGGTGCAGTGTGAAGGCGACGTGAAATTGTGTTTGGAACGCGATAAAAAAACTATCGATGAATTCAACGACTGTTCGAGACATGTTGTATATTCCGGGACTTTGTACGAATTTTTTATCGGGTTCACAGCTAGTGAACAAAGACTGTTCGTTGGTTTTCGATACAGTTGCGTGATTCGCCGTGCAGATGAGATCGTCGGGCATGCGATGCTCACGGACAATATGTATAAATTGGTGCGAATAGAAAATGAACATGGATTTGTAGCATTGTGCAGCGAGACACAAGTATTGTGGCATCGAAGATTCGGGCATGCTGGGCACGAAAAAATGCGGATTTGCATTAGCAGATCGACCATCAGCGGCATCACACTATCCAAAGTTTAGCATTCACATTGTAATGTGTGAGTGCAAGGCAAGCACGCACGACGGCCGTTTGACAGCAGTGACAGCAAAACGAGTCAGCTGCTGGAGCTTGTTCATTCTGATGTACATATGTGGATCAATGCAGGAGACGTCATTCAGTAGTTCGCTATATTTTGTCACATTCACAGATGATTATAGTAACAAAGCATTCACGTACTCGTGCATGATGAAATGTAAAGCCGAAATCATCGAAAAATTCAAAATCCTTAAGGCGATCGCTGAGCGCACGGCTGGACAAAAATTGAAGAAACTGCGCAGCGACGGTGGTTACTGGATGAGTCAGGTATTTCTCATCAAATTTCTGCTCCATACTCACCGCATAGAATGGTAAGTACAAATCGAACGATCATCGATAAAGTAAGATGCATGCTTTTCGACGCGCAGCTGCCAGCGAAATGTTGGGCCGAAATGCTGAACACCGTTACGTATCTGATCAATCGTATTCCCAGTTGTCATCAGAAACAAATGCCCGAAAAATTCTGGACGGGCAAAACACCAAACGTGTCACATCTACAAATATTTGGACGCAAGGCGCTGGCTCATGTGTCCAAGGAGAAGCGACGTACGTTCAACTGCGAAGCCAACCAAATGCTTTTCGTTGGCACTGGATCCGTCTCAGGCATATCGAGTATTCGATCTGAAGGAATGCAGCATTATCATCAGTCGCGATATCATTTTTGTGGAGAATGATATCAAGGTTAAATGATTTTTCATCAATAATTTTCAATTTTATCTATTCGTAGTTGAGGAATTGGAGGGAGATGATGATGCGGATGGCAACGGCGATGGTGGGGAAGTAGTCAACTAATTATTGATAGTGAACGCAAGTATGGATGCCGATGTTATACCAACGATTTAGGAAGCTGATGAAGTCATCACGATTGACGACAGCAGTTTGTCGGTCAATCAATTCATCGATTGCAACGATTCATCAATTGCAACGACGATACCACCATCGATGATGTGAACGATGAAACGTTTCGGTCAGGACGAATCGTTTCTCCAGCTGGTCGATGACCACCGACACGCGCAAATCTCGGCGTATTGATGGCAATTTGTTGCATCAATGATCCAGTCACTGTTCGAGATGCACTCGACACCGATAAGGCCAGCGAATGGAAATTAGCCATAGAAGAGGAGTATTAATCATTGCTAGAAAAAGAAACGTAGACTTTCATGAAATAGCCACCGGGCAGAAAGGCGATCAGCAGCCGTTGGGTTTACAAAACTAAATGCTACGTAAATGGTAAAGTGGATCGCTACAAAGCCAGGCTACTTATCAGAGGTTGCAATCAACGCAAGGGCATCGACTACGAGGAAACGTTTTCACCCGTAGTTCGATGCAGCGTAATTCGTGTCTTGATTGCACTGGGACTGAAGCTAAATTTATCCATCCATCAAATGGACGCCGTCAGAGCTTTTTGCATGGGGATTTGAAGGACGAAATTTACATGCACCAACCGGACATGTACGATGATGGGACGGGTCTGCCTTTGCGAAAATCTCTGTATGGCCTAAAGCAAGCCAGTTGTGTGTGGAATGATTAGTTGAACAAGGCGCTGAAGAGTTTCGGCTTAAAACGTGGCAGATCAGACGCCTGCATTTATCATCTCATCGAAGATGGACGAATTCTCGTCGTGGCGATCTATGTCGATGATCTCATCCTTGTGTCCAACGTTTCCACCCACCAAACGCAACTGAAAATGAAATTCTTTAAAATAAAGGACATCCGTCCAGAGAAATTCATCGTCGGCATTCGGATTACGACGATTGACCAGAACCGATACATCAAAGACATTCTGGAACGTTTTGGCATGGGCGAATGCAACCCAACGTCAACGCCAGGCGATGTCAATCAGCGAATGACCGACATCGAAAATTGGACGTGATAATATGGCCACGGTGCCGTATCAACAAGCACTTGGGTTGTTGCTTTTCCTCGCTCAAGTTTCCAGTCCAGACATTCAATATGACGTGAGCAGCGTGAGCAGTTTCTACAACGACCCAGAGAAGGCTCACTGGATGGCGGTGAAACGCATTTCCCGCTATCTCAAAGAAACCATCGATCTCAAACTCACATCTGATCGATCGATGTGTAGAAACATACCGTTTTTACTTGACTACTACGACGCCAACTTACGCAACGATCAAATCGACCGGTGTTCAGTAACTGGCTACCTGTTCACCATGCAGAAGGGCGCCGTTGCGTGGAATTCGAAGAAAGCAACAAACGGTGGCATTGTCAAAGACGGAAGCTGAATATATGGCTACGTCCGCTTCAATCCAAGAAGCGTTATGGCTGCAGAGCGGTTCGGCGAGAAATATAAGTAACCAGTCTATTGCGACAACAAGGGTGCTATTCATCTTTCCAATAGCACAGCCCACCATACCAGACCAAAACACATCGACATTCGTCATCATTTTTTGCAACCGGAACAATTGACTTCGAATATGTTCCGACTTCATCGTTGTTGGCCGGCTTCCTCAAAAAACCTGTCAACACATCAATTCAAGCAGCAGGATGCAAAGGATCAAATTTAGTGTAATTTATTTCATGACCATTGAATGAGAACATGAAGAAATTATTTATTCAGTGGAGATGTTGGAAACAGAGTAGAATTGTTTCAAGAAATGAGATCATAACGTAACGTCAATGAGAAAAAATTTCAATTTGAACGTCATGTATTGACACTTTGCATCTGCTCCATATATTAGTTTAGCGCATCAAAGTTGTACGACAGAATTTACATACAAAGTTGGCCGGATATCGTCTATAAGAGCAGTGCTCACATTAATCTCTCTCTGAGTTCCTCTAACCGTTGAACAATAAACATCTAATGTAAGTAAGATTCTTCGTAGTTGTTTTATTTGGAATAATCACGGATCACATCAAATGGAAACTTTCCGGAAACATCTATAGGTTCCGATGTTCTGGAGCTGTGCGGAAGATTAAGGAGGTTCTTGAAATATGATGCTTACCTTTCTCTAATCCTGGTTTCATCAACGATGATGCTGCTGATGTCATCACGACAGAGCGTGGTTTTGGGCTGATAGCCACGTTTCAGGCTTTGCACTATTTTGTATGCTTGTCTTTTGTTGTTGGTCGCCAGGCTTACGTCAACACTTCTCAATTGGTTGTCATAGTATTTTCTTTTCTGATTGTCATATTCGCTACGCTTTTGAGATTTTCATATTGTTCTTTTTTTGTCCTGGTTTTTTTTAACCTACGTATTCCTTGTACGCCTGATTCTTTTTGTCTAACGCATTTTGGCACTGATCACCGAGCCAATCATTTCTCTTGCGTAGGGCTTGATGTCCGATTGTTCTGCGATGGTCTTAATAGCTCCTTTCACTGCCATCTAGAGCGCGTCACTTGTTTTCTACGATGCGTGGAGGTAGCTTTCATTGGGGCAAAATTATGAAGCCGGGAACAATCGCCTTCAAGCCAATCAGCGAAAGAATTCCCCATAAACGATTGACCAAAATATAACAATTCAGCACTTCTCTCTCACTACGCTAGGAAAATATCTGATAACTATCAAATTGATTTAGAGGCGGAAGTTTGACAATTGGTTGCAATAAAACAAACGCGGGAATTGAAAGGGAGTGGATATCAATCAACTTTTGTTAACTTCAAACATCCGTTGGAAAATATCGACTAAGCTATACCATGTAACACTAATTGGGATTTTCAGTAAAGCTACAAGAAAAAGTTAAAAAATAATCGTGACAGACTCATCTTCATAAGTTTAAATCCAGAATGACGAAAGTTTACTGTTCCTTACGAACACATACTTCAAGAAGGGCTAGCCCTTGCCCCTTTTTATGAAGTGCTAAACCATGTCATAAAAATAAATTCCGGTTACCACTTGGGAAATCTAATACTTAAGTCGAACAGCTTGTAGCCTTCGTTAACGACATCAAGATATTGTTGTCCCCCAGAAGTAGCTACAACCTTAGACAAAACTCACAAAAAACAACGATCGTTTCTAAGATGGCATACAATGATGGATCGAACCTCTCTAAAGATGGGAACTAACTGAATAAGGCAATAAGACATTTTTTCAGCACCACCAATTGGAAATACCGCTGCATATACAGGAAAATAATTATATGATATAGTTCGATCATCATCTTTTGTGCGGCAGCTTAAGCCAGAACTTGGCTCTCAGGATGTATCCCTTCCAATCATCATGTCCTGCAACCTCTTGCAACAGTTGATCACTCCCAACAAGGATCTGCTGTCAGCTTCTATGGTGTCTTCCTATTGAGCCCTTAGTCCTCCCACTGGTGCTCTATCCTTTAACGTCTACCTTGTGCTCTATCCTTCAACTTCCAATAGTGAAAATTCGGACTCGAACTTATCCTCTATAGCATGCACAGCCTATTGAGTGGGACAATTATTACGACCGAAAATTGGAGTGAGTGCTCTTAAAGTTGCGACCAATGACTCTGTATTTGGGCAGGCATTTTTAAAAATTTCCAAACGTTGCTGGTACGTGAACTTTACCATGATGAAAATGTTGACTTTAACTAGCGTTTTGACATTAACAGTTCACTAAAATGAATTAAATGGGCGTTCATATAAAGATAAGATGAAAGCATACATTGGAAACACCTAAGATTTTAAGTGCTATTTCACTGAAGTGACGGTTTTTTCATTGCTTTTGCATTTTCGTTGTCTTGTAACAAACAAAAGTAAGAACTTATTATACCTACCAACAAGGCAGGGCAATGCTCTTACCAGAAGGGCTTTGTAATCATCCTAGAGATTGAAACAAGTTTTCTGATGACATGAATTGATGATTTGGCACAAAATTTTCATACATTTTGCCTCCCACTGGACCTCCTGATGCATGGAATGACTTTTTAGTTTCAGATTTCTTTTGCTTTGCTTTAGTACTACAGCCCTTTTTGGGCTTTCGCTTAGAGGTACTTAGAGTATCTAATTATCATGATCGTATGTACCGGCAACTCGGGAAGGTGATACTACGCTTTGGTTGTGTGTTCATCTACCCAGCGCCTATACCTACTGATTTTAAACCAGAATGTTTCATAACTGACTGGGGCATTATAGTCCGTCCGAGGAATCACGCGAACTAAATCTCGTTTTCGCCAACGAGACTCAAACCAGGGATCTTCGGCTTACGGGGTGAATGCTCTAGCCACTTCACCACGCAGACTTCAGATTCTAAAAGATCTTATCAAGAGCTTTCATTTGATAACCTGACTACCTTTGATAGAACAAAATGTATGAGGGCCACTTTGTTATAAGCGGAGACTCTTAAAATATTTTGATGTTTGATAAGACCTGAACTTTTGAGAGACCGCCACAAAGTTTGAGATTTCTAACTGCTACAGTTTCTGAGGAAACTTGCTGTGAAGCACGGACAAACAGGTCGCGAAACTAGTAGGTCTTTGTAAAAGTTTTTTTTTTTTTACAAAACCCTAAAAAAGTCCTTTGCTCAGACATAGTATTGTGCATATATCTACCAAAAACACAAAAATCAGTATTACTTGTGGTATCGTTGTCTGAATGCCTTAATACAACGACAAACCCCTTCAGTTCCACTATCGCTTCTGGAGCAATCTATAGAAGCCCTATCTGGTTCATCAAACAGCAATTCCAAATTTAGACACACAGATAATTCAGACATTCTTGCATGAAATTTTTGGATGAGGTTTGAGCCCGCAGTCGCTGCATCTCCTTGATAAACATTTCTTCAGGAGGTAAATTTTGTGCGGCGTTCATTGCTTTAACTGAAAGTGTTTTAAAATCTCCGGTAATTTTCAAAATCGATGTTTTACCTCATGAATGTGAACTGCGTTTTGCAACCAGCACTTACTCTTAAACCGAAGTTACTTTGAACTAAAGGTTTTCTTTTTTCAGAAGATGATTCTTCAATTACCATGCAGAGCTTGCGTTTAGTAATACTGAAATTTCAGAAGTAAGGTAGGAAAGAAACTCCTGCGTGATTTATTGTGATTTATGGTACTTTTAGAGTAGTTCAATAATTTTTCTAAACAAATCGGCAGTTTGGCGTCTAATGATTATGAAAACGTTGCTAAATCAATTCTGATAAAATTTTACAAGTGGAATTTTAGAAGTGATTGATTGATTTATCTTTATGTGCCATTTCTGCGCGAAAGCAACACATTTGGGTATCTGAAAACCAGTGCATCCCATAGCACATTTTCTGAGATCGAGATGAAAGCTTATTGAATTTATTGCTAGTTTATATCCTACAATCATCCCTACGTCTTTTGGTTATGAGCTTGCAAAAATATTGTGACGGTCAACAGTTAATATTTTCAGTATTGCCTTATGTCTCCGAATAATGTGCCGTAGAAAAAAAGCCTATTGAATTCCCTGCAAAATAGTATCTCACTTTTATCTATACATGTTACCGCTTACGAGATACAAGTAAGAGCTTGCAAAAAGAGTTGCAATGTCCACAAATTTGATGGCGCCTCGTGTTTCTAGAAAAATTTGCCTTTTCAAATTTTTTCCATAATTGATTGAACCTTAAAAAATGAAGTGTATAGAAAATACCCACAATTTGTTTTCTTAGAATAATTAAATTGCATGTACTCAAAGAATTAATTTGGCATTGAGTAACTTAATTCCAGATAAAGTTCACTATTTTTTAACGTGAAATTCATATTTTGCTGTAATTTAAAAACCTCCACGCGAACGCTACTAAAGCCAACGTCAAGTGGGTGATTAACATGAAATCCGATGTTTTCATAAAACGAACAATAAAGCAACAGAAGCTCATCTTGAATAAATACTCCATTGATTTCATTCAAAACAGAATAATTGGAATGTACTTTTGTTTGAGCAGGAATCGATTTACGTCAAGGCCACGTGTGCTCTAAAACAAAACATAACCGAAATGAATGCTTCCTACTAGGAATCGGATGAATTCAATATACGTTCATGAATTTCCAGTCTACAAAGTTTAGTCAAATAAAAATCCTTTTTTATATTCTTTGCAAATCCTACTCTTTTAAATTCTCATTTCTTTATAAGTCAATTTCGATTGGCACAATTGAATGCTAAATAAAGAAATGCTGAAAATTGATTTAGAGGGAATTTGTGAATTCAAGTTTTATATCGTAGGATTATGAGACTAACACGCAATTAACTTATTTTTCAACAAACTGAATTAAAAATTGCCGAACTATTCAATTTTCAGCAAAATAAATGCATTTTAATAGACATTTTGCAGTTTTTCTCCGCTTCAAATCGGATTATAATTATAATCCGCGCGACCTGTTACGTGATTTTTCATGTGCGACCACTGCAGGGTTAATTTTTCGAACTCGACTTATCGAATCTGTATATAAGTCAAGTTCTGATACGCAGAACATATTGTTTGATTTATTAATTGTTTCACAAAACCCTCCCGGCAGGAGCGCTCTCCTGGTACTTCAACTTGTTCACTAACATTATGGCTGGATAAAACAACTTACAAAAAACTCATCCAATAAAAAATCTGTCAACGTTTCAATCTTTAATGCATCAAGCACTCTTTCATAACTGCCAACATGCAACTATATTTCCACCCAAACTCCCTTCAACGACAAAATCAATCTTCATCTTTCACTAATGAATTTCTGGGGAAATTTTTCACTAAAACTTTTAAATACATAGTACAACATCTTGGCACTGAAAATTACCCGCTAGCCTTAATAGTTCAATTACTTACCCGTCAAAAGCACTTATAGTTAATCCAGAATGAAAGCGGTTTTACCAGAAACTATTAAACTGACAATTTTGTTATATCAAGCGAATCAGGCAGGATATGATGCAATAAAGCGATGCGAAAAAGGATAATATTTTGAGTAAAAAGTTTGATGAGATAATTTATCTTTTTAAATACTCTATTTGCCAGTAACAGCGCAAAGCTTTTAAGATATTGGCGCATTTAATTGAAAAGAGATTTCGATTGAGAAACGTGTAATTAATACTGCCATGATATTGATTAAGCTGATCAGAAACCAATTACGGCTAAATGCAGCAAGTGCTTACAATTAAAGTTTTATTGTTTTTATGTGGAAAATTTTACAAATAAAAATTCAAATCTTCACAAATTGTGGATATGCTCTTCTGTGAGTGATTGAAATCATCCGGCTTTCTGTTGACAACTAGTTTAATGCAAGCAAACTATCAAGGTCGAATAAGATGTTTTTTTTCTAATTTAGGTAAATACTCGTATGTTTGTATATTAAAACACTTTTCAATATCTTATTTTCTATTATAAGACAAAGACAAACATATAAAACATGAATTTGTGGACAACACAAAATGAAAACTAAATAAATTGAAATATTAAAAATTGAATCAATTTTATTTCAGTAAATTAACAAATTATGTGTTTTATAGATAATATGTAAAACCATTATTTATAATTGTTATTATTATTTGTCTATGGTTTTTTCGATGTTTTGTTTTGCTGTTGGCGATTAGCAAAATTATAATAGTTGACTTTTCGGTCTTACGGATATTTTGTGTTTATTTTTGAGAGAAGTTCGTGAAATTTGCAATTCAACTGACCGTGTTTGACTTCTTTTTTTTTCAGATAATACTAAATTTACGTATTAATTAGTTTCATAAATATGTAATCACAAGATGAAGTCCAGTCAATGATCATTTTCCTGCACAATTTTCTCTGTCACAACCGATTTGCATGAAAATTTAGATTTAGGTTCTGCTTGCACTTTAATTCAAAGTTAAAAATATTCCGAGAGTTGCTTGTTCCCAGGGGGTGGATGCCACCCCTTTTTGAGGGTGCAAATGTTTACATTAAAACTAAGCCAACAAATGAATATATTGACCAATTCCAAGCAACTTTTATTCCATAAAGTTTTTTCTGTAAGTCAATACTTTGCGAGTTATTCGCGAGGGAAAGTGACCAAAAAACCACTTTTTCAGACGGCTTTCCGCAAATAACCCACAAAATAAGAGCTTTCGCGAAAAAATCATTCTTAGTTGAATTGTAACTTATAAAAAATAAAAGAGAATGGTGGGTTAATGGAGTTGGAGCCGAATTATAGGCTGGTTTAATTCATCAAATGCCAAAAATACAGAGTTTCAACATTGAATAACTAGAAAACCAGACATTTTTAGAGGAAAACTCGTAGAATACTTTTTAAAGGTAAACAAAAAACCTTTAATTTTTTTAGAGAAGTTTCTAGCATCAAAATTAAGGGAGTTATCACCAAAATAAAGTTGGTCCTTATTTTTTTGGCGGTTAAAAATTGTGAAACGTCACCCCGTAATTAGCAACCTAATTACACCCTAACGTTCTCATTCAGCAAATCTCTTTAATTATGTATGTGTAATTCACTCGAGGAGGTTTGACCACTTTAAAGTGCTTATTTTTGAAAAAATGTGAGGTGAAATTGAAAAGTGAATTTTTGAAATTTTGAATAATTTGCATTTTCTTCAAAATAACTCAAAAACTACAGTGATATGTAAAATTTTGTGGAGCAAAAAATTGTAGCTTTTGCTTTTCCTGTACATTTTTGTATATTTTTTGATAACAATTGGCGAAGATACAGCCGTTCAAAGTCTTCAAGTGTTCATAATTAGTGACATTTTCAACACCTTTCGGCTCACCCCCTTTCAAAAATAAGGGTTGAAATATTAAATTTATGAGAGCTTATAGCGCTTGAAATAACCAACAAAATTATTTTTTAAGAACCTCGCAGCTTAAAAACTGACCGAGGTAATACTGAAAAACCAAGCACATATTTTAGCAATTATCAGAACATGTATGTTACGAGGTGTGACAATTAAGTAAATGATGATTTTATTGCAGCGCTTATGGTAAGCCTGCGACCTTAAAGTCTCCTTCCCCTTCCCGGGTATCCTTCCCCTCTCTATTGATATATTTACCATCGCTCTAGCTTGTTTAGTTCGCCTGCTGTGTCGTGTTGGGTAGACGTGCGTTTCTGGTGCTCGTCACGAAAATGGAGAAACGAAATCAAGAGCAACGCCAGATTGGGCGAAACAGCTTTGGAAACGTACGCTGAAATTGTAAAAGTGCATGAATACCCGGAAACCAAACGCCAAAGCTCACAATGGTTGTCTCCGCACGCGCCCGCCCGAAAAAAGCCCGCATGAGCAAGTCGAAGGTGAAAACGATGATTATTGCTTTTTTTGATAGCCTCCACAAAGAATTTGTTCCCTCGGGGCAAACCGTAAATCAAGTCTACCATCGCAAAGTACTCGAAAGGATGTGAAACCGAGTCAACAAGGTGCGCCCAGACATCGCTCGTAACAAGATCCTTCATCACGACAACGCGCAGTGCCACACCGCCCTCTCCCAGTATTTGGCCTCTAAAGGGATCGCCGTGTTGCAACAGCCGCTGTGACTTTTTTTTATCCCTGGAAAAAAACCAGTGGTCAAAGGAACCCATTTTGAGTCGATTACGGACATCCAGGCGGCCGTGACAAGGGTACTCGCGGACATCCCAGTCAAAGCGTTCCAGAAATGTTACGAAGCATGAAAAATGCGCTTGAACCGTTGTATAGCTGCCCAAGGGGACTACTTTGAAGGGGATGGCAGAGTTGTAAAATAGTTTTTAAATATACGGTTTTCATGCAATCAGTCTCATTACTCACACCTTGTATAACATAAGAAGATTCACATGATGTGCTTTATTTTAGGCTCAGATGAAATTATAACTACGTTTAGATCGAAAAGAGACAATTGGAGCTCAAACCATCTGCTATCTTGAAAAAATGAGATATGAACCTTTTATAAAGACCACCACAAAAAAGATGCAGTCAAGCTAGTATCACACGTCCCAACAATTGGGGTTGGATTAAAATTAACGGATAATTAAATCCAATCAAAACTCTTCAGGGATGCGGCATGTATAACATGCACTGGAGACAATTAATTGCCAAAATTGTGCTTCAATAATAGATCAAGAAGAAGTCGAGGAGGAAGAAGAAGATGAAGCTTGCGTGGAAAGGAATGAGGATGATGAAGAAAATGAAGACGAAGAAGAAATTGAAGATTTTTAACATTTTTACACGCGTTTATGTGTAAAAAATAATTATTGTAATAAAAACGATCAATAAAAATTAAATTTTTAATAATAAATAAATAATGATAATTAAAACAGTCAAATAATTTAATTTTATGTCACTGTATAGGTGAATATCTTAATTCATTTATAAAACCTTTTGAAGATATTTTTCAAATTATAACTATTCTAAGCGGTAGCGGTAGGAATTCAATGACTTGGACAAAAAAATTGTTACCAGATCAGCAGCGAATTCGGCAGAATTTACTCAAAGATTTTGTCCTGGGAATCTTTGGAAGATGGCGATACGATGGTGTCATTTGACGTCAAGGCACTTTTTCCCAGTATTCCGGTCAAAGAAGCACTTGCGTTACTTGAGGAGTGAATTCTGATACAAGGATCAGGAGAACAATGGAAAGCACGAGCCAAAATGTATTTGAAACTGGCCAGACTCTGCATGGGTGAAAGCTATTTCACTTTTAGGGGAGAATTTTTTAAACAAACACGTGGTGCTCCAATGGGAAATCCTCTTTCCCCGTTTCTAAGCGAAGTTTTTATGGCATTTTTGGAGGAGAAGCTAGCACAAGAAGGTAAACTGCCACATCGATGGGTGCGTTATGTAGACGATATCTTCACGATCATCAAAGAGGATCAGGTCCAGCAAAGTCTCACGGCGATCAACTCGATACACAACATCAGTTTCACGCAGGAGCTGGAGTCGAAGGGGCGGCTACTATTCCTGGACGTGATGGCATGTAGAGGAGCTAATGGATTGGAATTTGAAATCTACCGCAAACCAGCGGACACCATGCGGATAATTCCTTTTACTTCGAACCATTGCCAACAGCAAAAATGGGCGACATTTAGCTGGCCTGTGAATCGAATGCTCACGCTTCCATTGAATAAGAAAGGCCGGAAAAAAAGAAACGTCCCACATTTATAAGTTAGCCGAGTGGAATGGATACCCTACAGATGAAGTCACCAGATTGATAGCCGAACGAACAAAGGAGATCTTCAACGAAAAGTTCACAACGCTAACTGCGGAAGTCGAGCAACGGAAGAGGTTGGTTGTAACTTTTGACTCAAGGACGGAACAATGAAGAGGGCTATGAAAAATTTAGTCATCGACCTAGTTTATACGAGCCGAGCCACAAAACTGCAGAACTTGCTAGGATCAACCAAGGACCCCATACCCAAAACGGAGCGGAGCGGAGTCTACAAGGTATCGTGTACGAAATGTAATGGATGTTGTATTGGACAAACGAGGAGATTACTAGGTGTCAGATGGAACGAACACTTAAGGGAAGCAGTCAACAAAAACAAAAAGCAGGATGCAAAAAACTTCAAATCAAAAGTGGTGGAGCATATAGCCCTTGAAAAACATGACATCACTGCGGACAACGTGAGCATGCTGAAAACAATTAAAAACGTGTGGAAGCTTGATGTAGAAGAAAGTTTGGAGATATTCAATCGAAAGCCGCAGGACACTTGGAACGGCAACCCAGATAACGAACTGGCTATTCAAGCTTACAAAATAATGAATTAAATTAAGTAGTAATAAGGAAAAACAAAATTTTGAATGGTAAAAGGATCAGGTAATTAGAGATTAAGTAAAAGAACTTTGAGGGATTAGAGACAGGTTAGGTGTAATTAGAGATTCAATTTAATAGTTTATTGAGTTAAATATAAATATTAGGACACTTGTAATTTAGGGAATAGTAGTACTGAGGAAGTTCTCAACTAGAGAACGAAACAATTGTATACGGATTTAAAATAAAAATAGTAGAATTAAAGGGAACTTACTTTCTTTCATTTTTTAATGTATTTGAAAGTTCTACTAAAGGCGGAATATTTTTAACTAATAAAAAAGAGACGATGGTACAGATATATGCAGTGTGTCAGAAAATTTTCAAATTTTTTCGTAGCACAACCAATCTTAGAGAGCATCTGAAAAGATTGCATCCTACCTTGTTGATAAAACATTCAAAGCTTCACGAAAGCCAAACCGTACCAAACAACGATGCTGATAGTCCACGTGATGTATCTGTATCATTGCCATAAACATCTACGTCATCTACAAGAAATAATGCTTGTGCTCCTTCAGAAACAACACCGGCAATTAAACAAAAACGCCAGCTTAAACTGTATGGAAATACAAAGGATCGCAGTATTTCTGAATCAGAACATGCTGAAATTGATGAAATTTTAATGGAAATGATAGTAAGTGATTTTCAGCCAATATCTATAGTTGAGAACAAAGGATTCTTAAAATATTCAAAAAAATTAAACCCACTTTACAAACCCCCAGGCCGGCGGAAAATTATGAATTCCTTAATTACAACCATGTACCACACCATATTGGCTAAAATTCAAGACGAGTTAACCAAAGCCGCGCACTTGGCGATAACAGCAGATATACGGACATCCTGCTGCACTAAGCTATTTTCAGCTGTCACTGGCCATTGCATAAATGGATGTGAAATGAAAAGCACGTTGTTGGAAACCAAACAACTAACTGATCACCATGCAGGGGAAAATGTTGCCAGGGCACTACGTGAAATTTTTGAAAATTGGGGCATATTCTACAAAGTAGTCACTGTCGTCACCGATAACGCTTCCGATATGAAAAATGCGGTAAACGACTACCTTAAAAAGCATCATCACATACAATCAATTTGAGTGTCATAGACTTACTAAACAGCGATAAGGAAAAGGACGGCGAAGGAAGCGACCCAACTACCATCCAGGAATTGTTAGAGGAATGTTAAACTATCGTGGCTCACTTTAAACGCAGTAACAAATGAACCTCCCTTTGCTGAAAGTTAAGCAAGAAGTTCCAACTAGATGGAATTCTTGTTTTTTAATGATGGAAAGATTACACGAGATTAAGCTTCCTTTATCGGCAGCTATGTCTAATCTATCAGGTGCACTTCCTCTTTTGTTGTCTGATGACTGGATCGTGCTTCAAAAATGTATAACCATACTCAAACCTATGGAAGAACTGACGACTGAGTTATCCGGTGAAACATACATAACAATATCTATGATCATTCTTATAATTCGCGGTCTCCACTCTTCAACACGCCCTCAAGAACATAAATCCTATAACAGCAATAGGAAAGCAAATGCAAAAACACCTTAAAGATATTATCTCAAGGAGATTCAGTTTGTTGGAAACATCCAAAATCAGTGCTAAAGCCACATTTTTGGACCTTAGATTTAAAAAACTAGCCTTTGGTCAAGAAGCAAATGCCAACCAAGTACAATAGTGAACCATTCAGGATGTTGCGAGGCTAATGGCTACAAAAGCACATGGGCAGAGGCAGATTCTTCAGAACTTAGATCTTGAATCACTCGTATCTGCAGGCAATAAATCCGTCTAATTAAAAAGCATACAGTGAAAATTAAACGTAGCATTTGTTCATATGCCTTTTCTTACTATTTTCAAATTCAAATAAGAAAGAGACTATGCAGTTTACTATGGGAACTTTTTGAAGCTAAGGCAAAGAGCAGTCAACGCGCTTCGACCAAGCAATTATTCAGGTCAAACAATACTTAGAGCTACCGCCGATAGAGAGGAAAATGAATCCTTTACAGTTTTGGGAGTTGAAAAAAGAAATTTTCCCAGATTTACATGAACTTTCCAAGAAGTTTTTGTGTGGGCCAGCAACGTCAGTACATTCTGAACGGGTGGTATTGAAAGCCGGGAAGTTGACAAATGACCAAAGAAGCAGCTTAACCAGCAAAAATATAAATCAAATCATGTTTCTAAATAAAAATATTTCATTATAGTCGTTCCATTCAACTCAAGAGTTAACTTTGCTATTCACCCTTTTTTCTTCTCCTCCTTCACGTCTAATGTTTCTTGGAATTCTTGAATAGTATATTATTATTAAAAATAATAAATGAAGAAACAATCTATAAATTCATCATTGTCGCTACTTTAAAGTAAATTCACAAACTGGGTTTAAGGCAAACTTTTATTTTCAAATCCAGTTCACAATCCCCACAAACAACATACAGCAAATATTTTGCTACCTATACTCGTATACACAACTGATGTTAAAAATATACACTATTGAAAGGTTCGAAATCGTGTTTGCATTTTCAATTTCAATTAAAAATATCAAAAAGCCTTTTTGGTCAAGTGAATAGAACTGTCGAGCTGAGCATTCGAGCAAGTCTAGAACCCCAAGCTACGAGAGTGCAAGGGTGAGATGGCAAAACGAAATGAAATAAATAAAATTCGAGGCGAAAAATCGCTCGGATATTTTCATTCGAGAGAATTTTCTACTGAAAAGTCAGTTCCACTTTCACGTGCATTAGATTATTTTGAGTCCGAGTGATTATTGATCACCACAACAGTAATAAGCGATCACTTGAATTATGGGGTATACTAGATTGATTCGATTATTGCCCCACAATCATGCCCAAATACGAGGGTCATTTGAAAAGTTTTCGGCCTTACCGGCAAAAAGTCATGATACATTCAAGTTATCATCCCAACCAATAGATGGCCTTTACATATGTATGCCATAAAAATTTCAAGTCATTCTGATCAGTAAAAAATACATGATACCCTTCCAAAGTTTACAGGTGACGTTTGTGAAGAGTAATGGATAAAGTCGAGTATAGCGCGGTGATAAAGTCCCTTTTTTGAAAGGGAACAAATTCGGGAAGTGAAAGAAAAGTTAGTATGGTGAATCGTCACCCTCATTTACAACCGTGAAATATTGGGTGGCCGAGTTCAAACGCACTCTCTCTTATTGACGATGAAGGTTCTGGACGTCTAAAAACTGTTTCAACGGAAGATATCGTCAGTTTAGTGCACACAACCGTAATGGAAGATCGCCGATTAACCACTAAAGAAATTGCTGAGGCTTGTAGGATATCAACTGAGCGGGTGCATAAGATTTTATATGAAGACTTATGCATGAGACAATTATCCGCGCGATGGGTGCCGTGTTTTTGACGATCGACCAAAAGCGCGTACGGATGGACATGTCGCGCGAGTCTCTTCAGCTGTTCCAAAAGAATCCTACTGGGTTTTTGCGCCGATTAATTACTGTCGACGAAACCTGGATCCATCACCATACTCCGGAGACTACACAAAAGTTAATGCAGTGGAGTGTGGTGGGGGGAAAGTATGGCGACAGTTTTGGGACAGCCGTGGAGTAATTATGGTTGATTACCTTCAAAAAGGTAAAACCATTAACGGACCCTATTATGCTGCGTTGCTGGGACAATTGAAGACGGAGCTCAAGAAGAAGCGACCACACATGGCGAGGAAGAGGGCGCTGTTTCTTCAAGACAACACGCGAGTCCACACATGCATGGCCACAATGGAACTGCCGAGCCGAGCGTTCGAACAAGTCCAAAAATCCAAGCTACGACAGTGCGAGCGTGAGATGGCAGAAGAACTGAAACACACGATATTCGAGGCGAGAAATCACTCGAGGGTTCTTCTACTAAGTCGGTTCAACTTTTCATGTGCACTCGATCATTTTGAGTTCGGGTCATCATTCATCAGCACAATAGTAACAATCAATCACTCGAATGATCAGGTACAAGCGAATGATTCTATCATTGCCAAGTTAACCATACTTCCGAAGCTAATAAAATATCAATATAAACTCGAGGTGTGTATAGTTTCTTTCCACTATCCCGGATACATATCAACTGGCGACGAGGATAAAAGCCATCTGAAGAAGAAACTTATGGTAAAAATTGGAGTTGAGGCAAACTTACGTTACTAGACGAACGCGTACTGATTAATGGGTTGCTCAAACTTATAACCGTGATTCAATCAATATTCCACTAATACGAATCAAATGACGGAAGCAGTATTGGGCGAAGCCATCATAAAACTGTCGGAGGTGTTGCTCATCCATCTGAAAACAGGTCAACAACAAAATGTAGCAAGTCCAACGGATCAAAGTGATGGGATCTTGTACCGTTCGACAGCAAAAATGAAAAATTTGATACGAACATAGAGAAGCCGGGGAACTATCTTGAATTGCGAAATTTGTCGACCGAAAGCAACGACAAAAAGTGCGTTCAAATACTTATAAATTGTCTAGCTCCTAATTATATGAAATCATCTCATGTTTTACGGCACCAAATCCGCCAAAAACGCTGGATTACAAAAGCCTCATAAAATTTCTACGCGACTATCTGCACCCTGAAGCTACTGAAATAGCTGATACATAAATTTTCACTGCGATTCCAGCATGGACGGGAATCTATCAGCCATTTTCAAGGTTATTTACGCAAACTATCAATTAGTTGCAACTTAGTGTGTGACCATTGCAAAAAATCGACAAACAGTACGCACTTGCGCACTCAATTTGTACGCGGAGTGCATGAAAGTGACATAAAAAAAAAGACCTACAACAGGACGCTGTCAAAACATTCAATGATTCTCTGAAGTTGGCTGTTTCCATCGAATCATCAAAGCTGGAAAGCATAGAAATATCCACGCAGCCGCATCACGCGCGTGCTACTACCACGAGTGAACGTCAAGTGCCGACCGCCGTTGCGCCTCGTATTGTAATTCGTTTTTCAGTGTGGGAAGGCGATAAGAACACGGAAATTTTTCTGCTTTTGCGAAATCAGTTCGGCAATGAGTGCCTGAGTAGGGCTGATGTGTTTGAATGGGCCAAAACATTCAAGAATGGTTGCGAAACCGTCGAGAATGAGGCGCATGATCGTCGACCGCGAACCAGCATCACACCAGACAACATTTGCTGCGCAGAAAAACATTTTGGAGTACCGTAGGATGAATGTTCGAGACATTTCGGCTGAACTTGGCATCAATATTCGTGGGAGGTACTGGAACACCCCCCTACAGTCCGGATTTATCACCATGCGACTACCACATGTTTGGACCACTGAACGAAGCTCTCGGACGTCAAAGATTCAACACCGACTAGGAGTTGGTATGCACATGGCTGTCTGAGTTGCCCAAGGAATTTTTAAGATACCGGCATCAAAAAGCTTCCGGAAAAGTGGACAAAATGCGTAACATGTAAGGGGGAGTACCTAGAAAAACAGTAAATTTTCTCGATAGTAAATAAACGTGTCAGAGCATGTGTCTCGATCATGTTTGAACCGCCCTCGTAGATACGTGCGCTTTGAAAATCTCACAACAATCGAGATGCAAACTAATTTACAGCCAGTTGAAGATTTGGCAGGTACAGCAACATGTGACGATGCGGAGGCACACGTTCGCAAACGGCTTAAACACTACAATAGGTAGAAATTTCAGTGAAAATTTCAGAAATGGTTCATTTTGATATTTTATCACAACCACTAAATCAATAAGGTCAACACACTGGAAAAAAAAATTGCAGCAAATTTACATACGTATTAACCAGTTTTGAGGGATTTGTGAAACGGATTTTATGAAAACCTACTAGTTTCGTGTCCTGGTTGTCCATCTGTGCGTGCGTCGTAGCAAGTTTTCTCAGAAAATAAAGGACCTTCAATACTCAAACTTTGCGCAAGGACCAGAAGTGGTGGTCTTTCAAAAGTTTCGACACTTTTTGAAAATTTCCGAAATGGGATCAATTTACGATGAAATCGGTCTAAAGAGGACACAGAGAAGATTCAAAAAAGACTAAACAAGGCTTAATGCCCTTGTAGATACTGAAACTTGGTGGGAGTAAACTTGTTTCGACTAAAAACCCGCAGACGGTCAAAAGATCTGAGACCTATTTACTTGAAATTGTTCAAACTAGTTAATTTCCAGTTCTAGTTATGAGTTGATAAACGTCTAATCATTTGGACTCTCTTGTTAACGTACGGAATATATTGAAATAAAATGTAAATGTTTGTACATTGTATGAGGAGCACAAAGATCCGCCCACAAGGACCCGCGAAAATCGAACCAGCTTAGATTTAGGTCGGACCGTTGGTGAGCCAAAAAGTAGGCATACGTACATACCCGTAATTCAACCTAAACAAAGTCCGAAAAGAGACCAAAACACAATTTGAAAATGGCGGAAAAATATAAAAAATATATAATACTTAAACTTTGCATTTAACAAATAATCACTGCCATCAATCCGTAGTGCGCAATCTTTGAAGGACTTTGATGCAAAAAAAAATTCTAAAAGCTCAAAGTTTCGGCAAGGGAGTGCCTCTAAATTCGTTTAAAGTTGACTGGAACGTGACTTGCTTTGCCAGACATTATCACTCACCGATTTTTTAAATGAAATGCTCATTTTTGGGCCATATTTGAGCCCCATTTAGAGCTTGTCTAAAGGCCCATGTAGACGCTAAAATGTGGTACTAGTAAGCAATATTCGCAGACCAATTTCGAGTTCATGTTTTACGTCTATGGGTATGCAGGTATGCCTTACTTTTTGTTGTCTTACCAACGATCCAACCTAAATCAAACCTGATTTGATTTGTTTTCTGCTCTATAAAGGGTTATTGGGGAATGATTTCATTAAAAAGTTAGACAAACACAGCATAGGGATAATATTTCCCAACAAATAAAATAAAAAACGAACTTCTTCTTTCGATTTGATGAGAAAACCCAAATTTATTTACAAATGAATTTTAATGTTTTGCTTTCGTGTTAAGAAATAGAAATCCAGCAGTGTTTACGTGTTACGAATGAAAGGTCCATTCATCTGTAGATCAGATTTACGTCATTGGCCCAGTTGAAATGCTCCTCGAAAAAACATCAAGATTTGTCCACCCAAAAAGTCAACTATATAGATTTTTCTCCAATTTTTTTCAAATTTTAAACTTTTTAGTAGTTAACTATTTTATTATATTAAATTACATAAAAATTGTAATGAATCAAATGTTTTGTTAGAGAGAAACACGAAGAAAGAAAATAAAACCAAAATTAATTACATGTATGTCAATTAATTTTCAAAAGAATATTTTGAACTGTTTTGTCGTTAATGTATTATTGAATTATTATTGAATTGAAAAAAATTAAAATAGATTGTCCTTTGGCTTATAAGAGAAAATAAATGATTTTATAGAGTCAAATGCAACATACTTGAATCCATGGTTGATATGTACTTTGGTTGCAAGGAAATTGCGTTTTAAATATGTTATCATATACTATACAATAAACAATATTATAATTTGTTTATCATTTCAATTTCAATTAAATTTAAATTAATTATTATAATAATAGTAAAGCTTACAAAGCACAACTACACCGATTTCTTAAAGGTATTTTTTTAACATAATAAACTGCAAGATAAAAAACTAATTAAAATCGGCTTTTATAAAAGATGAATTTTGAACTACCGTCTATGACATCGCGATGCCTAAAGAGAAAAAAATAGGAAGAAACAAAAACGAAAAAACGCCAACAAACATATTTTTTTAGATAAAATCAAAAAATCTGAACATATCGTGCTGCAAATTAAGCTAATGTGTGTAATACCACCGTGCATACACTCTTTGTGACTTGCGAATGTTTCACCAGTTATGGTATATTGTGTTTAGAAATTTAAATTTAAAAAATTTGGTTTCACCAACGATTTTTTGACAGCTCAATTGGAATCAATTCACACATTTGTTTCTTTGCCAAATGTCGACATTGCTGGTTTTTGATCAATTGCTGATGTACTAAAAATAGGTGGTGATTTGACACGAATTGGTGAAACAGTATGCGGTGATGAAAAGCTTGAGATTGACGTATTGTCTGTATTGGAATTGTACTGATCGTCGTATGACAATTCGAGGGTGTTTGAATTATCGTCAACGGTAGCGGTTGATATTGTTGTAGTTTTAGACACAACCCGCTTTTCACTGTCCCATGTTACAATTTGTTGTTGATTTTGTGACAAAGTGCTACCAACTGGTGGAGGTGGGGGTGGAAAAGAATTTGATAAGGTAGAATTAAGCTGTGCTTGCGAGACCTGAGTTTGAAACTGTTGTTGCTGCTGTGACTGCTGTTGTTGGTGAATAATGTATGGTTGTGATATAGTTGCACAGTTTGTATCACTCACCACAAATGTATTGTATCCGGCATAGTGTTGAGTTGGAATGGTATAGCCAACCGTTGAGTAGCCCAATTGGACGAAATTCGGTGGCGGAGGTGGTGGTAGGTTTTGTTGTTGAGCTAGTTGATAGTAACCACCGGGTTGCTGTGGTGTTGGTAAGTGAGTGTATTGCACAGGGAGAATTTGTGGCGGAGGGAAGATATGTGTTGGTGAAAGTATTGGTACACTAGTCGCAGCGGTGGGTAATGGTTGCTGAAGTCCCTTAGCCTGGTTTTGTTGTTGTTCGGTAAGCATGGAAAAATTAGGTGTGGTAACAGGATTACTCATCTGCTGTACATTGGAATTTGTAGTTGAACCTAAAGTTGGTGAATTTACCAGGTTTGCTTCAGTTGTTTCCTTGATGAGTTTACGAATCTCATTCTCTTGCAGCAAAACATTACGGTGAACCTCCTCCGTAACGAGAACATTGTCCGGTGAGTTTTCATGGATGAATTCAGCACGTTTGGCGGTCGGTAAAGTGTGGAATTTAGCTGGAACTATTTCAACAATTATAGGATCATTTTCAGATTTAGCTATTGCATCCATACTAGGTAATGTTGCTAAATTCACTGGTGGTGGAGGTGGGCTATCCATTGGTCTAGCGTTTAATTTTTTGGATGTTATTTTGTCCGGTACTGGGGGTAGTGGATTATCTGGAGAGAAAAACGAACTTGGACGTTCGGCAGGAACTTCTCGGATTGTGTTGGTTTCGATATTGTGTTCATACTGAATGAAATCGCCGTGTTGTAAGTCCTTTTGGAGTTGTGTTAAGGCAACATTCCGGACTACGTTTGCTTGCTTTATTTTCGGTTTAGGTGGAATAGGTGGAGGTGGTTTGCGCTTAGCTTGCTCGGTTAGATTTCCAGTGGATAAATGAAGAGGCTTGCGTAAAGGAATTTTGACTGGATTATACAAGTCTTCATTGGATTTTGACAATGCGTGGACTGGTAACTGCTTTCCAATAACAAAGTTATCGCGCGTTCCTCTACGGTTGATAGATAACTTCTTGATTTCGTCGTCAAGCTCGATTTTTTGGCTACTAAGAAATGCTTCCCGGAATGGATTTTCACGTTCGATTTCATCATCTGAATTAATCGTCGGCTCAGTAGGATCTGGCACGGAATAGTTCTCAAATTCCGATTCACTGATTCTATTTGCTGTCATAAACTTTGGTTTCTCTGACGCGATCGACGGACTAGATGATCGTAGTATGCCTTTAAGTCCACGATCGCGGCCTTTCCGTGAGTCCAAAGACGAGTTGTATTCTTGTTCCGAATCGTAGAAGAAGTGACGTCCGACGGTATCTGGTGAATATGACCGTTCAATATCCGATCTTGTCCGTTCATCGCCGCTCAGATCAAAGCTGACTGACTTTCGATGAGAATATGAGTCGGGAGAGCTTCGGTCCGAGCTGCTTGGTATCAAAAATTTCATCTTCGACTCATCATCTGATTCAGGTATGCGACGCCCATTATCCATTTTCTTCTTCAGCTTCGCTTTTTCAAAAATATCAAACGTATCGCGACGAACAAAAGGCTTGGCTCGTCCGATCGATTTCAATTCTTGTTCACTTTCCTCTTCCTCTTCATCCACAAAAGCGTCATCATTCAAATCCTCTTCCTTATACTTGGTTGTCTGGATCTTCATCGTTATGCCCGTTTGAGTTCCGATTTCCTGTGCGTTTCGCAGCTCTTGCGCTCTTCTCAGGCTCGTGGCAGTCCGCGGTATCGTACTTATTCCTGAATCAGAATCCAAATCAGAACCATTCATAGCTGCTGTCTGCGTGTGAGAAGAATTGATTTTAATTTGATGCTGTTGTTGATGATATCCTGTTCTTTGAATATCCTTCTGTTGTTAACGAATGTGTACAACAACGACAAATGATGGTTTTATTTTGAATTTTTTAGTTGTTTGTTTGTTTTGTTAGCAACGGGAAACCCCAGAGAGATGTGGAGAGAAAAGAGAATACAATTGTTAGTTAATCGATTTTTTAAATTGATTAATTACATGAAGCTAACAACGGAAAATTGCGTAGCAAATGAACGGTGGTGTTGATATGTGTGTGACGCAGAATGATTTGCTGACGGTAATTGGTGCGTGACGAAACGTGGTGGTGAATTAAAGACATATACGAATAGGACCATGATTGATGAGTTCAATAAATATGGAATTAGCTCCTTTTTTTCGACCATTGAAGCTGATTATCACTTTCACGATAGTGTTCTCGCTTATTTCTGTTCTGAATTTGTTTTTGAAATTTAAAATGAAACAGTAATAGCACAAATAAAACATAAAATAACACTGAAAACAACTTTCAAGCAGCTGAATAATATAAAATAGCATTGATACAATTATTAGCACATTGTTTGCGACACATTTAGATTTAACATATATTAAACAAATAAAATAAATTAAATAGACTTATATTACTCTACGCAAAACACGTCTTATAATAGCTGAACTACAACACGGCGGACGATGAGACATTGTTATCTGTAATAGCTTCTGAGTATTGACTAAGTTTGTATTTTCTCTAAATGCAACTAGTAAGCAAGAATAGTAGAAATATGAATCGTGAGAAAATTTTAAATGTTGGGTCATTACAATCGAAGGTAATTAAAATTATCTGTAAAATGGATAGCTAATTTTCCAGCAGCAGCTATTTTTCTAACTATCTTTTAGGACAAGGTTGTGAATATTCGAGCTGGAATAATTTTTATGACGACAAATTTTTTACTTAGAAAATAATCGTTATTGTTTACTAAAGCTGAGATTAATCTCATTAGAAATCAAGGATGAAAGTTTTCCTAATCAGTTGTTTTGTAATTAGAGCTAAATTCCTCTCTATTAGATCAACAAGCCAATTTTTTAAGCGTTGTAACTTTGTTAAACTTGTATTAGGGGTATTTTTTCTTCATTCCGGAAGCTTGTCATATAAATAAGCCTCGGATAAAGATTTAAACGTTTTTATCATTTAAAGATTTGCAAGACGGTTTAATAGATTCACATTAAATATAAGCCTAAACCATCTTAATTTGACACTAACATCATTTTCGTACTTACAACTATATAAAATTCAAGCATAACAAAAAGGACGAAACACAATACGCAACAAATGTTAACCATCAAAAACCCTAGCACACTGGATGAACTTAGCTTGACTTTCAAAAATAGGCCAATTAGTGTATTTTGTCTAATTACCGGATCTCAAATATCCTTCACTCAGTTAAGAAATTTTTCTTCGTTTAAACCGTGAACTTCTTTGTCGTTTTGCGTTTGCGAAATGTGTGATGTGTGTCGTTAGTGCAACTTTCGTTTAATTTCTAAACGTTGGAAGGCCAACTGACCATTCTCTAACCCTAGCCCGGTCAGTTGTTTATAATTTCATTGATTACGACATCTTTACGTCGTTCAACAGTTAAATCTAATAAAGCGCACATATGACAAATATTGATAAAGCTTGTAAGAACGTTGGGAAAGAGAGAGCCAGAAGAAGCGTAATGTGGAATTATGCAATTGAAAGTCAATTACGGTTAAGATTAGGTGATGGAGGAAGAAAGTTCATATTTATTCAAATTGCAGCAACTACTTTTGAACGAAGCCTTTATGATGCATTGAGGAAGCTATTTTTAGCTAGAATAATGTAAAAATAGTTATGGTTGAGGACAGGCTAAAGTCTTTTCGAAGAAAAATACAAGGGCTATTCAGAAAGTAACAGACGTTTTGAAATAAAAAAAATAGATAAGTGAAAAAAAAACAATTTTCACTATATGCATTATAGTGGTAAGCTCTTAGGCTATTTTTCTACATAATCGCCATTTAAATTAAGACATTTATCCATAAAAAAGTACAAGCTCTTCAATACCCATCTCTATAGAAATTTGCCGCCTGCGAGTTCAACCACTGGTTTACACCGGCATGCAGTTCAGGGATAGTGTCAAAGCGTAGCGTAGCGAGCCACGTCTTCATCGCTGGGAGCAGGCGGCAGTATAATAATTCGAGATTCTCATATAATTCTCCATCAATTTGTTCCGTACTGTGATAGAACCTTGAATTAGTTTAGTTGACTAAGAATATTTTTAATTCCTCACTTAACCAAGCGGCTAGGCCGCAGAGAATTTTGGCGATGATTATTCAAGTCCACGAACGCCATAGTTTCTAAATATTCGTTTTTAGTTCAACAAATTTTCCCAATCGCTACAAATCGCAGCGGTTCCGCAGCAAAACACTTTGGTTGTGTATTCTTTCATATTTTAAATTGGTATTTATATAAAATTTCTTGTAAGCTAGACATAAAATATATGAATTTACTAGTCATAAATTGTACTTGTATAGATTTTTAAAATGACCTAATTTGTAATTTATTGCTCATATAACCAAAACACTTGATCACAGAACATGCCACACGTGAGGCCACATGAATCATCCCTGCACATAGACATGCATCGACACGCGGCCAATATTGACCCATAGATTGAATCTCAAGTGTCGCGTGCCATTCTTAATGAAAAGGAAAATTAGATTTAAGTTCACGCATTAAGTGGCAACGAATTTCCTTATAAAGTCTTCGTATGAGATTCATTTTTTGTTCCGTTACAATTGAAGGTGTGAATGAAATGGGTTTCATACTCAAGATATTTACGTTCATTGGATATTTGATATATTCTTTGAGCTCGAGTGGAATTTATTTCTATTGCTTTTACTGCTATGGTTTAGGATTGCAGTAAATTAGTACTGGGTGATAAGCATTACGAAGTCTGTGTGGTCTAGTGGTTAGAGCATGAACCCATAAGCCGAAGGTCCCAGGTTCAAATCTCGTTGGAAGCAACGCGATTTAGTTCTGGGCATTTTTCGGGCAGACTACGAGTGTTCACTCAGTGGTGATATGTACTGATTTAATCAGATCATATCATAGCTGAGCAAGCACACGGGAGCATGGTACTGACTAAAACCAACTTCCGAAAAAATCAATAGGGTCATGAAAATGAGATACTCTAACTTTCTCTAAGCGAAGGCCTGAGAGGGGCTGTAGTGCTACAAAGAAGAAGAAGAAGAAGATAATCGTTACATTAATTGAGTTATTAACGTAATGCTTATCAATCAACAATTTAATGTAAAAATCATTACAGTAGTCGCTCGGCGCTAAATCCTGGCCGTATGGCGGATTATTGAAAATTTCCCACCCAAAACTATTTAAGATCTCTTGAATACGATTGGCCGTGTGTGGACGAGTGTTATTGTAGAGAAACAAAACATTATTTGGTGAGTTTTCCCCCGCACTTTTTTTGATCGCGCGTCTTGATTTTTCATCAACATAAACCTTATCACAGCTCGCACTTCACAACTGGTGGAATTTTCAATTGCAGCATCATTTGACACTCCACTGCATACAAAGTACGATAGGCACGATACGCAGCAGGTTACGTACTGGGCGTAGGAACACTCTGAAGCCAAGACGGCAGCGTTATTGTAGTAATCGAGCAGTCCGCCTAGGCAAACTGCTCGAGGAACCTTCTCGAAAAGGACAATGGAATATTACAAATGATGCTACTAATAATAATGTAATCACCCCGAAACCTTCAACGAATCGAAGGCAAACGCTTTTCACTCCAGAAGTGATGGAACAAACGATATGTAGGAATCGAGCAGTCGCCTAAGCAAACTGCTCGAAAACCACCATAATACTGATCCGAATTTCAATTGCAAATTTAAAATAATATTAATCATTTAAATTTGCAATTGTAATCTGGACACGGCAACTCCCTTTCCAACGGAGCTTATCCGCGATTGCACTTTCGCAATGAAATGGAAAGGATGGAAGGCCCGCCGACGGGTTGTGAGCGGTCCCGCAAGGCGACGACCAGCAACAACGGGGGGGGTCTGAATCGAACGACCGGGCAAGGCAGTTGTGCGTGACGCTTGTTTGAGCTCTTTGCACACGTGTTTTAGCGCTAGTTGAACATATTACGACGTATAACGTGGACTAAGTGTTCGCCGTGTAAATTGCATGCGCTTCCGAGTTTTGCCAACCAGCGAACCGTTCACCAAAAACCGTGAAATTGGCCGCGGTCGTGAGCGCCATTCCGATTCCGAGTAGCGAAGCTACGAGACGACGAATTTGTCGACTTCGCAGGCCCCGTTTGGTTTCCGCTGCGGATTCAATTGGTGAAGGAGGCTCAAGAGGCTGCTGACAAGTGTTGCTCGCGATTTGTGGGGTGTGTCCGTTCGACCTGCATTCAACTTGTTTGTGGGCTGCGCGGAATCGTTGCTGGGTGAAGATTTGCAAATTTTCTAATTGGAATAATTCAATTGCTCATTGCTGGTGTGTTTCGCGGTGTACTGATTTTTTTTTTTGCGGTAGTGAGGTGAATGGACTACCCACTAAACACCTCCCCTGTCAATTTGAGAACCCAGCCGTTTGACACATTACTTCGGGCCAGGTATCGTTTTGTTACGCTGTGAGGCGCCTTCAAACTGGGGGATCCCTCTCCTAGCGGGAGGGGAGAGAGGAAGAGGAAGTGCCAGAAAAGCGATCCCCCAGCGCCCCCGGCTGCTGTGATTCCCTTTTATATTTTAGGACTGCCCGAGCATAATGTGCCACCTGGTTCCATTTGTCAACCGATTCGAGCATCACCGCGACTATATTATCCGGAATGAGCTCCCTGTAGAGTTCCCTTCGTAGCCTGACCCATTTTGTACACGCAAAAAATGTGTGGCACGCATTGTCCTCCTTTCCTGGGCAAAACCGACAATCGGGGGACCGTGACTTACCAATCTTGTGCAGGTAAGACTAAAAACACACATGCCCGCTCAAAAGCTGGACCAGATAGAAGTCAGTCTCACCATGCCTTCGATTTAGCCAAGGTCTCACATCCGGGATGAGGCGCGCAGTCCACCTTCCCTTCGTGCAATTGACCCAAGCCTGCTGCTAATCGTTGAGCGAGCGCTGTCTCTTCTCGCGGACAACCATCTCCCTTGCATCCTCGTCTCGGCGCAGGTAAATAGCGCGGCGCTCTCTAGCAAGGAGGGGACCGTGACTTGCCGATCTTGTGCAGGTAAGACTGAAAACACACAAGCCCGCTCAAAAGCTGGACCAGATAGAAGTCAGTCTCACCATGCCTTCGATTTGGCCACGGTCTCATATCCGGGATGAGCCGCGCAGTCCACCTTCCCTTCGTGCAATTCACCCAAGACTGCTGCTAATCGTTGAGCGAGCGCTGTCTCTCCTCGCGGACAACCATCTCCCTTGTATCCTCGTCTCGGCGCAGGTAAATAATGCGGCGCTCTCTAGCAAGGAGGGCGACAGGTATCACGCCTGCAATAACTCTCACCGCCGAGTCAGAGACTGTCGGATACGAAGATGCAATTCTCAGTGCTTCTCTTCTCTGTACCCGTGCCAAACGTTTTCGGTATACCTCCTTGTGGAGAGCGTCGCCCCACGCTTTTGCTCCACCAGTAGCACTGAGCCTACAGCACTCATCAAGAGGTGTTTTCTTGACGGGCTGGGTCCCCCTACGTTGGCCATAAGTTGACTCAGAGCCGATATTCCCGAAGCAGCCTTCTCAACCGCTGCCCTGATTTGCTCCGAGAAACTCATCTTTGAGTCGATCAGTAGCCCCAGGTACTTCACCGCTGGCTTCGATTCGATTTGTATGTCTCCAATACTGATCATCCTTACTCTAGGGGTTCTCTTTTTTGTCAAGATGACCACTTCAATTTTCTCCAGTGCCTGAGCCCGCGAGCAGTCATCCAGTCCCTCACTCGGCGCATTAGCATACCTCGCCTAAGTTGCGCTTATTCAACGGTGCGTCCACCAACCAGAGCCGCAACATCATCCGCATAGCCGACCTAGCGCGACTCATTTGGCATCTCAAGTCTCAGTAGCCCGTCGTAAGACACGTTCCACAGGTCCGGACCAAGGATAGATCCCTGGGAAACACCTGATCGCGGTGCACTGATTAGTGTGCAATTCGATGATGTGCAGTTTTTGCGTCTAATTCTGGTGACGGACGACGTTTAGGCACTCAATCATTTGGTGGCACCGCGCCGAGCCACAGGCAGTTTCAAGGTGGCATGAAAACAGTGAAATATCCGAGCAGTGGTGATTTCCATTTGGCAGTGTTGTGAATTGCAAGCCACATCAATTGTTGGTAATCTGGCACAGATTTTTCCACAGGCGGGAATTTTCCAACAGACGGTGCTATATCCGCACGATGTAATGGTTCACGGAACGTAGAGAGATAATTGGAACCTTGGGATGCATCGGGTACCGCTATTAATGGCGATATTAATTTAGAACTAGATGGCAATTCAAACGATTGGGATGCAAATGAAATGTCTAATCAGAATGAAAAACTAAATGGAGTTCAGCGCGTAGGAGTCGTAACGTGACTTAGTGCCGGTCATGTCTGACATCTGATTTAATCCGTTCCTGTTGTGTAATAATTTGAGTCACGACTAAGGAAAGAATTTACGAGAATTCACGTTTTCTTAAGCGTTGAATTCTTAGTTAAGTGCGTGATTGGGAATTATACGGTAGCTGGCTGGAGTCTTTTGATAATCACAAAAGTATATTTTGCATATTGTGCTGATGCGCCGCGAAGGCGAAGGCTTGACCAAGTGACATTTGTTTTGAGCGTCTTGCGAAATTTGTCGCCATTAGAATTTTCGTTGTAATTATCAGTGGGTCATTACGAGATACACGAATGACGGTTCATCGTGTTCAGCGCTTCAAGTGAGGCGTACATGTTTATGTGTTGCTGGTTAGTTTTTATAATGAAAAATAACCTCTTTAGTGGTCGCAAAAGTAACAGGTGTCGGCTATTGTTTCATTCGGCATAACAAATAATGTGAACCTTGCATGTATAGCGTTTTCGCATTGCTGGAGTACATGGTGATACTATCCAATATGGCCTTCCATACAACGGCTTATCATAACTTGCACTGAAAAAGCAAGTGTTGTTGACTGTAGTTCCAGACTGCCCAAAAAAATCTATGAACAATAAAGCAGAGTTCTTTGAACAATAATACTAGTTCGGCCGCCCCAGAGTGTCTCTGGTAAATTCCTTGTTGATCGTTGTTTTTAAAGGTTTCCAAGTTACATTCACTACTTACGTTCACAATCTTAGATTTTCGTAAAAAACAGACAATTTAAATTGTTTATGGGCTCATACTCAATCGACTTTTTGTTGTTTTTCTTTCAAAAATAGTCAATTCAATTATATATTTAAATTTAATGTAATTAAAGTTTTGCGAAGAGGATGAGTTATTCTTTTTTCAAAAGTATTTGTTGAGTTCCTGACACCCCTGAGCGCCCATCACGGCCTGATCCGGCAACATCAACGCTTCAATCAGCTGACATAGTTATTTAAGGTTAATTAGCACTGTAATAATTAGTCCATTTGTAATTAATTCGATTTATTTGATTGATTTATCAATTGATCGATCATTTCAATTCAATTCACCGATCAATTGATCAATCATTTGCTATTCCCTTTGAGAACAATTGTATTTCCCTTTCGCCGGCATTTCACACACGAAGCCAACACACCATCTTTTAAGTGGAAACTAGGACGAATTGTGAAAAAATACGAAGGCGCTAGCGGTTTTATGCGAATTAAAGTAAGCTTTAAGCAGCCGAAGCACGAAAGGTAGAAAGTTTCGACTGCAGCAGATTTCAAAATTCTTAACGCTCTGCCCTTTTTGTGCAAAGTGGAAATTAGTATTATAATCAGAGCTCGAATGCATTTTGAGCGTTCCGCAAAATTGTCCTGTGTGGAAAAACTGAACAAAGTGAAGAGAAAATGGTGGAAAAATTAGTTGCTAAAAAATGCCAAAAAAGTTGAAAGCACTTTCTTTCAACGATTGAAATCGGGTTTCTAGAACTGTTAAAACAATGTCCAAAGTATCCATTGGGTCCTGTGACAATAGGTATCCCTAGACCTCAAAGTATGAATTTCGACTTGTAGTTATAATTTGAAGGTTCCATATCATTATTTTCAACAATAATATCATTTGAATTTGAATACATAACATGAAACCTTCTGAATTATGACACAAAAACATAGTTCAACTCTCATCCCCATCAAATTGAATGCACCAATTTCAAAGAAGTTTTAAATCATCCCTCAAAATTCCCATTGATAGCTCTTTATAAACTTGCTCAAATTACAACGCTCTTACCAACATTATTGAAAAAGCATATTCCCTTCAACAATGTCCTTGATTGCAAGAATAAATGTTGTTCCTTTTGACATTGAATGCTTGAGTAGATACTTTCAGGTTAATGCTGATGATGATAATAACGATGATGATGATGCTGGCGACGACGGTGATGTTGCCGATGATGAAACTTTCATGAGATAAATGGGAATCATAGATCTGTGAGTATACGGTGTGGTTACATTAAAATGAAGTCAAATGATCAATAGGAAAGTCAAAATTGCAATTAATCTCAGCCAGGAAGATTATATGATTGGTACTGAATGGACTACTTGAGAGGGTAGAGAACATTTTGGGATTAATTATGGTTTGAAGGGTTTTTTGAGTGACTTGGTTGTTTTCAATGAGAAAATGGAAATTTAGGGTTTAAAGGGGACTTGACTTTGAGTTGAGAGGCTTTGAAAGTGAATTATTTAAGTCTTATGAAAGAATAAACGTAAATTAACTGAAAAATACTAATTTTGACTATACTAATGTAAGGTTTTGAAATTTATCAATATTAATTCATGATTAATTTTCATAAGCATGATGATGCACCTCCCTTTTTGAAATCTTCTTTACGTTTCATTAGCTGAACTGTAAGGTATTCAGCCAGAACAGGCTTTATTTACTAAGCCCGATACTGTTTTTCACTTTTAAAGATCAGTGGGCTCCATACTTTCTATATACGATGATTCATTGCGAGTTACTATTCCGTCCACGAAGTACTATGTTGAGTTGAGTAATTAAAAGTTTGAATAAATTTTTAAAGTTTTGTTATATATTATATTCAGAACTTTGAGCAACTTACAAAGAAGTTTTCATCAGATTCCTAGAGAACTTGAAACATCAAAACCGCACTAATTCGTCGAAGCGAGGATGCGGATGGTTATCCGCGAGGTGAGACAGCGCTCACTCAACGATTGGCAGCAGTCTTGGGTGAATTGCACGAAGAGAAGGTGGACTGCGCACCTCAATCCGAATATGAGACCATGGGTAAATCGAAGGCTTGGTGAGACTAACTTTTAGCTGACCCAACTTTTGAGCGGACATGGGTGTTTTCAGTCTACACTAGATTGGTAAGTCACGGTTCCCCGATTGTCGGTTTTGCCCAGGAGAGGAAGACAATGCCTACCACACATTTTTTGCGTACACAAAATGGAGCAGGCTACGAAGGGACCTCTACAAGGTGACGGGAGAGCTCATCCCGGATAATATAGTCACGGTGATGCTCGAATTGTTTGACAAATGGAACCAGGTGGCATATTATGTTCGAGCAGTCCTAAAAGATAAAAGGGACTCACAGTAGGCGTTGGGCTGGGGTATCGCTTGTCTGGAATTTCCTCATCCTCTCTCCCCTCCCGCTAGAAGAGGGATCCCCTGGCTTGAAAGCATCTCACAGCGTAGCGAAACGTGACCTGGCTTAAAGTAATGTGTCAAACGGTTCCAGGTTGGGTTCTCGGGTTGACAGGGGAGATGTTTCGTGGGTAGTCCAGTCGCTTGCGAGCGTGGGAGTCCCACACTCTGTGCATAAATGACATTCGGCTCCCATCCACAAAAAAAACTTATTTAAATTGAATACTACAACCTTTGCCCTTAGAAACACCACGCGAAGTTAGCAGCGTTTCATGGATCAGATATTTCACGGTTTTGGAGTGGAACGAATAATGTATGAGCATCTACAAATGTTTTAAAAATGCCTCAAGAAGAACAGAACCATCATCAATGCCGCAGTGTCAGTATTTAGTTCTGACGAATTATCACCAAAGCATTGTGTCAGTCTTCGCCACTGCCACTAGTAACAAGAGGATTACAGAACCATGTTTTCAACCATAAGGCTTAGCGCCATTCAATGTATACTGCACCAAAGTAATTATATATAACCAAGCGCGTCTTCATGCCGCATAAGGACAGTTGTTTGCACGTCATCTAACTAACTTATTTTTAAACGTAAACATAACAAAGGTCTACAGTGATTATCTCTAGCGCACCATATTCGGAGTAGCGATAATACAGATGAAAAAAAAATGTGACGACTTCAATCGCTTCACAAAAAATACCTGCGACGAACCTGAAAGTAATACAGCGTTAATAACTGACTCTAATATATAACAGTATGCTTTAGAAAAGATCACGGAATGCAAACCAGTCCACATAATCAACAGTGTATGACGGTATTTCACTCTTTCTAATTCAACAGCATCAGCTGGTGCTGAAGTTATACCTATTGCTGGAGCTATACCTTCTGGTGAATAACCGTTAATTTTGGACTGGAATAATGTAAGATAGTCCTCTCAAATTCCGTATTGTACTGCTCAAGCTTCAAGCAGAATTTAAAATCTTTTTCCGAAGGGAGGATTTCACTTGAGGAAATGGTCTTCTAACCATCCGAAACCGTTAGAACGCATCCCAACATCGGGAAGGGAAACCCAACTTCCCCTGAATATTGCAGTAATGGAAAACATCAAAACCTTGGGCATTGAATGGCATCCCGCAACAGATGAGTTCTCGTTCACTTCTACGAGTCCAAAAGATGAGAAAGTCTTTACAAAGCGAATCTTTCTAGCAGAAGTAGCTAAACTAGTCGACTCTCTTGGCTGGATACAACCGTGTATCATCATATGGAAAACAACAATCCAAAAATTAAAGCTGGAAGAGAAAGGTTGGGATGATCCGTTGGGTTCTACCACAATGAAGGAATGGGTACAGCTAGGACAGCAACTCCCTGCTTTAAGTGCTTTCAGGATTAAACGGTGGATAAATTTTAGCTTAATTTTACAATTCGAGGTTCACGGATTTCGTGACTCATCGTCCTCCGTGTACGTTGCTGTAATATATATCCGAGTAGTCAATACAACATCAATAAGGATCACACTGCTAACGGCCAAATCAAAAGTTGTTCCAGCTAAAGTTCAGTCAATAAAAAGATTAGAACTCAATGGAGCAGTTTTATCAGTGAAACTCATGGATGAAGTTGTCAAAGCACACAATTAGAATAATGCTCCCCAATTTTATTGGACGGATTCTACGGTCGTACTTCCACGGATTCGCAGCCCAGCTGCTAAGTAGAAATTTTATGTCGCAAATCATGTGAGCGTCATTCAACAGCATAGCTCCAAAGAATTATCAAATTTATGGTGGAATGGACCAAGATGGCTCAGCGCGCGCATTAAACGTATGGCTCCAGCATACCGTTAGCAAACTGTGTGGAAGAAGAGGAAAAGCTAGCATCATTAACTGTCACTACAGAAGAGCCACCAATAATCTTTCCAATGTACTCATCCTTTCACAAACTACATAGGACTGTTGCGCTATGTCATCGATTTGCATACGCCAACCACGCCAAGATGAAGCGCCTAGGGGACCTGTAGGAGTCAGAACTCAGAGAAGCTAGCTACACATGCATTAAGATATCACAGAGGTACGCGTTCAGAGAAGAAATCCTCACATATCTAAAAATTGCAGGCTTCAGACAAATAGCCGCATTAAATTCTTATCTCCATGGGTCGATAGGGAAGGAATCCTGAGGGTGGGCGGTCGTATTCACAATGCACTGATTGGAAAGACAGCTAACCACCCAGCTATTATTCCAAAAGGTCACCTAGCAACTTTTTTGATACGACAGGCCCATCAACAAACGCTAAATGATGGGTGTCAACCAACTTTAGCTACGTTACAACTCAAATATTGTACAGGTATACTCTCAGGACAAACATTGGTAAAGAAGGTTTTGCGAGAGTACATGACATACTATAATTTAAAATGACAGCTAGACCTCGGAATCAACTATCGCAAGTGAGTGATGACCCGAGCGATTTGGCTGCATTAACACCGGGCCATTTTTTAACTGGAGAATACCTGTTCGACATCGAGGATGATCCCAGTGAAGCTAGTTGTACTTTATTGAAAAAATGACACCTGGTTCAGCAAATGAAGAACTCCTTCGGGCGAAGATGGACACAAGGATATTTGCAACGTCTCCAGCAGAGATTAAAGTGGTTTGAGAAACAAGATAACCCGAAAGTAGGGGAACTAGTGAAGATGGACAACATTTCATTGATGAAGTAGCTGTTAACGAGGATCATAGCAACTCACCCTGGACAAGACGGTCTAATTCGAACCGTATCCGTGAAGATGCACGGAAACATAAAAAAACGACCCATTGTTAAAATCTACAAATTGCCCTTTAATGACCTGTAAGAACAGCCGCCTGAAGCAAGGCCAGAAGCAGCTATAACAGAAAATCAACAGCAATCTTATCTGGCAATTAAATGTCTGACAGCGGAAACTGCTGACACAAAAAAGAAACGAAAGAAAACCCTACGCAGCATCTTAACAGTTTCATTAACCACGGAATATCAACCGAGGAGCTTTACAACTCAATATTGAGCTTCCATTATCTGATCTGGCAAGCTTACACTTAATCTGCTCCTTTAGCAAGCAAACAACTGAAAAGGTACACTGCTAGGATTTGGTCCACTACATATCGGAGATGATCGATGACACTCAACATAAAATGAATTTATTGCGTTTGTGCTCCACCGGAGGAAACGTGGTAGTTTGGCCAAATGCTCACAGCAGTTTTCGGAGTCAACGATGAAAGTATCGTAGACGTACAAACCTTATCTACAATCCAGGAAGCTCTCAAAAATCTGATCAACCACCAAGGGAATATTATATTTCAATCTACAAAGAAGCGTTAAACAACATTCAGCAGGATTGAACGCCAGCTTAGACGATTCTCCGACCAACTGAACAAAGGCTCCGAACAAATCAATGAATCGAAAAACTGGTTCTCAAAAGTAGATGCAAGCCAACTAACCATCTAGTTTTTAGCAACATATCAACGCGCCACTAATTTCATCGATGAAGTGTTTTTGAAATACAACAACATTTTGATAGCAATCCATAGCAAGGAAGTAATACTGGATTGTATAAAACTCGCAGACCTTGAAGCAACCATTCAACGCACACAAGTCCTTTTGCCAGCTCAAGGGAGAAAAACCATGGTTCTCTATGTACGTATAAGCAGTCCACTAATAGAATCCTTGTTAGGAAGGGCTACAACAATGTAAGATTCTTTAAAGCAAAATATGTTGATTCGGATGTGTGCAGTCCACAAATTCTTCAAATGCAATGCTTATAACGACAAGAGGGAAAAGTTTGGCTTCTTCAATAAATTCAATGGTCTTGAAACCTCGCCAAGAATAACCTAAATCTGGTCGTAGAGTATTGTGCCTGCATCGGCGTCGCTAAAGTGAAGATTTAAGTCTGATGAAATATGATTTCCGTATCCGGTGAACCCAGGTCCTACGTCAACCTATCTAAATCTTGAAACGCAATCTGCACGGTGGATGGAAAGCTCATTGAGGTTCTCCCGCTTGGAGAATCAAAGTTTCGCCACTGTCTAAGCATTTTTTACAGATGTTCCATGACATACCACAATAATTTTTTGATTTACATCATGTACAAATTATTAGTCGTTGAGGTAAAATTTATCGGACTAATTACACCACAAGATTGAGACACAAAGGGCAACCAACCATATTGTTTTTCTTCGGTTGTAGATTTCGCCTTCGTAATGTACTAAGCTTGGTTGGTTGTTTAGTTTTGGATACAGCTCTATCCACCTTTTATACCATCATCTTTGACCATCTTGATCATCTTTCGGAACCCTGTGGCTAGAGAGCGATCTCGGGCGTTTACGTAACCAAAGAAATAGACTCGACAAGCTCCTAAAAAGGAGGAATGATGCCAGCAATGAGATTCTGAATAAATATAAAAATCTTGTTCTAGAGTTCAAACTTAATTCCCAAGATGCATATCAACCGTATGTTTACTTTGTAGCGGAGGAAACTATTTCTAATCCTAAAAAAATTTTTGCCTTTGTAAAAGCGTAAAACTTATGGTAATCTTCGATAATGACGAACAAAGACTCGATGTCATCTAGTACAGAACAGATCTGTTTTTTTGCAGACCATTTTCAGCATGTTTTCTCCAATCTTGCTACTTCACCAGACCTAGAGCCGCGGTAATAGCGTCAAGGATCCGTATAGAAAGCGTTTCGATTTTTGAAGATGAAATTTGATTTGAATAAAGGACCTGGCCTAGATCTGATTCCACCCTGCTTTTTGGCCCTCTGCAAGAGTGAACTCATTAGACTCTCTTTATTATTTTTAATAAATCACTATCTAGTAGTATCTTTCCTAAGGTCTATAATACCAATGCATAAAGAATGTGAAAAGCGGCTTGTAGTGAAGAACAGGGGTATTGCCATCTTGTCCACTATGCCAAAGCTGTTTGAAAAAATTATATGTAGTAAGATTTCCTTATTGAACCATTTCTTAATGAAGAGCTACATGGCTTCCATAAAAACAGATCAACTACCACTAACTAATCACTTTGACGTTAGATATTCTTAGTGAAATGGAACAAGGAAATCAGATTGATATCATCTACACAGATTTCAACAAAGCATTTGATAGAGTGAACCATGGAATTCTGTTAAACAAACTCCGTAGCTTCGGCATATCTGGGGTTCGCAAATCAGCTGGATTCAGTCCTTTTTTGAAAAACCGTCTACAATTTGCCAAGTTTCAAGGTCAGTTGTCGCGTGAGATCACTGGCACCTCTGGGGTGCCTCAGGATATTCATCTCAGTCCACTTCTATTCAATACTTTCATCTCAGATCTTTCAAAAGCACTGTTTGGTATTCCGCACCTTTTTTAAACCGACGACCTCAAACTGTATCACAGAATACAATCTTTAACTGATGTACATTGCCTCTAGTTTGAGTTAACCATGTTTCACCAATGGTACAATGTAAATCACCTTGAACATAATTTGGAAAAATGTCTCGTAATAAGCTTTTCGAGAAGTAAGAATATCATCATATATAATAATGAAATTAATAACACACAACTAAGAAGAGTTAAAAAAAGTTGTAGACCTTGGCTTAGTCTTAGACTCCAAATTCAACCTTCACTATGATGAAGTATTGTGTAAAGCTAATAAGGTGGTAGGTTTTATTAAATGGAGAGTGAAAGAATCTTTTAATATTTGTGCAACAAATCATTGTTCACCTCGCTAGTCCGTCCTATTCTCGAATACGGCGGCATAATCTGGGACCCTATATACGATATACCGCAGACTTGAGTCTGTACAAAAACAATTCTTTTCGACTTCTTTTCATAATCTACCATCTTATGATTATCGACTTCAAACATTAAACCTGACAGCACTCGCTTCCAGAAGAGTCGCTTTGTCTGCATGTCTACCTTTCGACGTCTTAAGCTGTAATATTCAAGTTCCATTTTTATCAGACAAGACTCACTTTTACGATCCTGTTAGAGTCACTAGACACGTCCCCATGTTAACGACGAGTACGTACTACACCAATTATGTAGAAAATGAGACGGCTAACAGATGCTGTAAAATCTTCAATAAGTTTAGCGAGCATTACTCCCCAACCGCTTCCAAGTTCTGTTTTAAGTCCAAAATATTACAAATCCTCAATTCCTCGACAGTATTTTTGTGTGCTTCGTATTTTTGTTTTTAATTCAATTCGCCATGTATCTAAATTTAAATTGTGCCTTGTTTGGCGAATAAATAAATAAATAAAACTTTTGACACTAGCATATCCCTAATCTCTTTCTTACTAACAAGTATAATATTGTGCCGTAAGTAAGTCATTCAGCCTAGCCTTGACAAGGCAAAATATCAAAACCGCTGGCCAGTGGTTAATTTCTGCCCCGACCATTTTTCAACCAGATTTTTCCCCAGCTGTCACGGAATTTTTAAAAAAGTAGAAAAAGCTTGCCGTACTTTCTCTTCATGAAGGACCTGGCCCAGGCTCTCTATTGGCCATAATTTACTATAATTAGTAGGATATTGGCATCAAAAGTGGTAGGAGGGACCTTTGAAGGCGCCACCCAGCGCGAGGAAGGGGACTCGAAGTAATGCGATGAACACTATCAAGCTAGGTTCTCAAGGTAACAAGGCAGGTACTTAGAGGATAGCCTATCAATCTCATGCTGTTAGGAGTTCTTCGCTTATGGTGTAAATAGCCTTGAACTACCCACAAAAAAATGTACGAGGGCGGTCCGAAAAGTGCTTGACCTCATAGCCTGATGTCACCGCTATTGCAAAAGAGATTCTATTTCGTGTAGTATATTCTCCTAGACGGCTGCTGTCAAAATTTCAGCCAAATCGGACTCGTAGTTTTGTTTTGACCGCGTGTGGAAGCTTGTATGTCCGCGGATTTTAGAAAAATGGAGAAAGAGCAATATGGGTCGTGATTCGATTCTTGTTTTTGGAAGGGAAATGGCACAACGAACTCAAAGAGCGCTTGGATGCTGTGTACGGTGACTCAACTCTTGCGATGGCGTGCGTAAAATATTAGTTTAACGAGATTCAACGTGGTCGTATATCGGTTTTTGATGAATCCCGTCCTGGTACCTCGAAAACGGCTGCCACAGAGGATAACGTGGCAAAAATACATGAGCTCGTATTGGCAGACCGCCAATTGAAAGTGCGCGAGATATCTGAAACAGTAGGCATATCAAAAGACCGCGTGGGTCATATCTTGCATGAAATTTCGCACATGAGAAAGCTGTCGACGCGATGGGTGCCGCGTTTGCTCACTCGGGACAGCAAACGCAACCGTGAGACTACTTCAGAGCGGTGTTTGACGCTATTTAAGCGCAATCCGAAGGAGTTTCTGCGTCGTTTTGCGACCGTCGACAAAACATGGCTCCACTGATACACCCCAGAGACCAAGGATCAGTCGAAACAGTGGACTCCACATGGCAAACGTGCTCCGTAGAGGGCGAAGATTACCCTATCGGCCAAAAAGCTGATGGCCACCGTTTTCTGGGATTCACATGGTGTGATCTGCATCAACTATCTGGAGAAGGCCAAAACGGCCACAGGGCTCAATGCCGGATTATTGGGAAAAAAGCGCATTTGGTTAAGAAAAAAGTGCTCACCATGAAAACGCGCCGGCTTACACTTCCGCCGTCCTCATTGCCAAATTGATCGAATTGGGATGCTAAATACTACCCCATTCACGGTATTTTTCAATTTGGCCCCGTGTGACTTCTTTTGGATTCCGAACTTGAAAAAGTCACTCACCGATCACAAATTTTAGTCGAATGAGAAGGTCATCGCCGCCACAGAGGCCGAGTTTGCAGACGCTGAGAAAACGTATTTTTCAGACGGGTTAAAGAAGTTGGAGCATCGCTGAGTCAAGTGTATCGAGCGCAGCGAAGATTATGTTGAGAAATAAGTCGTCACTTTTCCAAAAGTTTCGTTTTTTTTTTGTAGGCTAAGCACTTACCGGACCACCCTCGTTTAACAGTAGCGGCTACCGCTAATTGAAGTGTTTAACTGAAATAAATTGACGATGGATGTAAGGTAATTATAGGAATGTTTCAAATTTTGATGTGTTTGAAAATATTGAATATTATAGGCTAGGTTTCCGCACTCGCGAATTGAGTTTTTCGGGGTTGGCTTTAATGCGCGCAAGACGTGTAGGCTACCCACTAAACACCCTCCTTTCACCCTGAGAACCTAGCCTGCAACCATTTGACACATTATTTTAAACTGCCTCGTTTTGCTAAGCCGTGGGACGCCTTCAAGTTGGGAGATCAATCCTCTAGTAGGAGGGGAGGTAGGAAGAGGGATTGCTAGAAAAGTAATCCCCAAACCCCGACCGCTGTGAACCCATCGTATCGTTTAAGACTGCCCGAACATAATGTGCCGCATGGTTTCATTTGTCAACCGATGCAAGCATCTTCCCGATTAGCTTATCCGAGGGGAGCTCTCCTTTTTCCCTGTAGAGATCTCAGCGCAGCCTGTCCCTTCTTTTGCATGCAAAAATGTGTGGTAGGCATCGTCGTCTCCTGACCAAAACCTACAGTCGGGGGCACCCAACTTACCAATCTTGTGCTAGTAAGACTAAAAACACCTATTCCCGCTAAAGTGCAAAATAATTTGGACGCCTTTCTAGTAGGAGCTTTCACCCAACTCCAAAAAATTTGACTGCGTTTTCGATGACGAAAGTAGCAACGTCAAGAAACAGAAATTGGCCAGGTATTCAATCATAAACTCATTTTTACGAAATGACACGACAAAACGTTACACCAATCCGAAAACTAAAAATTAAATTTCACTTTTACTTTAGAGAAAAATCAACACAAAACTATTTATTTATTTATGAGTATATGCTAGCCCGATTCTCTAACCACAGGATATGCTATCTTGTAGCGAAAACTGCCTGCCTGTGACAACGGTATCTAGAAGTAAAATCCATCATTAAGGATATAGGAAATCAAATCCAAATAAGAATAACCCAACATAAGTTGAAAAGAAAGCCTTTTTTTCTTGACGTACTTATTTCCGTTTTATTCTTTTCTCGTCCTTTCAACAACATGATGCATTCGCAGAAATAATTTAATTTTCATTTTATACACACACACAGTACAAATATAGATAAACATGACATTTTTTCTTCATATTGTTTTTTCCGCATTTTTTCTTTCTTGAGAAAAATAAACTGATCGAAGAAATAGAAAAGATGTGATAACAATTAGGAAGAAATATAAACGAAAAACCAAATATTTTCACATATGTACACCACACCATTTGTTTCATGTATAATACACTTGTATATTTTCATGAATTTCAATTACATTACGTTCGATTGGGAAATATTTTTTTTTGTTTTGCTTTTCTTTTTTTATACAATTAGAATCGGAAATTGTGACTTTTTAGTAATATTTTGATTGATTTTTTTTTGTTCGGTAAACATAAACCGTTAAGATTTTGGATTTTCTCTCTTTTCGGAGTTACTTTAAAGAGCTTTTAAAGAAGAATATATTTAAAAAAAAAATTATTAAAAAAACACCATTATCAAACAGAGTTCCGTGTGGAGTTTTGTTGTGCTTATATCAATTTTTGTGAGAGATAAAATGAATTTACTATCAGAGAATCAATTTTATTTTTTCGGTTTGGGTGGCTTAAACAAAGTTTTCTAGATAGTAACAGTAGTAAATTAGAAAAAAAGTGTATTCAACAATTCAATATTATATTAGAAACTTTATCAGTTGGCGTTTGTGTATAATTGGTCCATTATCCTTAATTAATATTACGACGATTGAATCGTTTTCAGGAATTTTTATGTATAGAATCTCTTTTCTTCATCGTTTTTAAATTCAGTGGAAATTTATGATTCCTTGAAAAAGTCTAAACTGTTTGATTTCATTTACGTTTTGTAAAAGCATTATTTTTGGACATTTTTATCATTTCTTCTTTATTTTCAGTTAATTTGTTTTGAAATATTTTATTAATATTATTATCATAAGGGCGGGATTTATTTGATAGTTTGTTTTTGATCGATTTTATTTTCCTAAATTGATAAATCAGTTTTTATTTCTTCTTAGTATTTTATTTAAATGGAAGTTAACTTTCATTGATTACCTAACTAGTAAATCAAGGATAGCAGTGGGAAAAGAAGTGAAAACAAAGTTCTAAGGATAAAGAAATAGAATAAGAAAAATATTTCTGCTGTAGTGAATTTTTATTTTAGACTAGAAATAATTGATAGTGAAGAGACAAACGAATATCGCTGACTAGAAAGCTTGCAAAAATAACATCAAGAAAAAGGATTACTTTCCAAAACGTTTATAGGGACGAAGTTCCCATACTGAAATTTACTCTTGGTTTAGGTCTAAAATAAATGTAGCAATCTTAGTATAGACAAAATGTTTGATATGATAGTTTTCCATTATAAACAAAAAAGCCTGTGATAAAATGTCAACATTAGCATTATAAATTGCAATAATTAATAATATCATATAAATTTCCAATTTCATTTAAATTCGATAACGTTTACCTAAAAAATTTTAAACTTATCGTAATTATAACTGCACTATATTCATTTTCCTATATAAATATTTAACTATTCAATATTATACCAATTCTACATTACCCGTCATTAATTTCAATAATAGTTTGCACAACAATTCAATTGCAATTGATTTTTAATTTGTCGGACAAGCAAAAATAAAAATAATTATATTGGCCTCATTAATTGTCCTATTCATTAAAATTCTAGAAATTATATACTATTGAATCCAGGGTTCAATTTCAATTGAAATATGAACTCGCAATAAATTTAAATCAAATGAATCAACTAAGCTCTTCTCCGTTTTGTTTAAGAATTGTTTGATTCACTTTTCATAGGATCAAATTGAAATAATTATGAATATTAGACAGCTAGTTTTAATTTAGACATTTGTTTTTTTTTTGTAATTTTCTTTTTCAAGTTGGAATAATCCTTTGAATTATTTTCATAAATATTTTGTTTGTTTATAATAAAAGTTCAGTCTTATTATCATTTTCGGTTAGTTAAGATTCATTACGCTCGCTCTGGAAGAGAGAGAAAAAAGAGAGAAAGAGACTCAGTTGAAGAAATTGCTGAGATATTTGTTCTTTATTTTGTTATTTGAAAACAAAGCATGAAGGACACAATTAGGTAAATAAGCTGCCAATTCAACATGGAATTGGTTGAGAATTAGAACACACTTTTTGCATCATCATTCTAAGAAACAAAAAGCGCAAATTAAGACGATTTACACCTTGCAATGCACGAAACGCTAGAATATCGCAAGATCATCAAAAGAGAGTGTATTGAAAATAATTTTTTTAAGGATGAAAGAAATTGAAACATATATTTGCCCATGCATTAACATTTCTAATTTTAAGAAATCACAACATCGATAATTCTTTCTTTATTTATTCATGCTTTTACATTTGAAATTTTCCACTGAAGGAATCTTAAACCTCACATTTAAAAATAAATGAAATTATATTATTTAAAATTAATTCAAAGGATTAAATTATTGGTAAAATTTAATATTTATATATAGGAACCAACTTTATACATTCGTATGCATAAACAGATTGAATATTACAAAATTGATCTAAAGAAATTAAATCGTTAATGATTTGTAAAAATTATGTGGGAATATACTATTTTGTTTCTTCTTCAAATGAAAAAATCCAATTCAAATTAGCTACACATTTTGGAATCACCCTATGAAAATTTAGTTCACTGCGAATACGTGTTTGAAACGAGTTCGGGTAACAGTGAATAGAACGCTCGTGATTTTGTTTATTTGGTTGGAGAAAAAGGTAGACGAGTTGGAGTTCAGAGGAGACGAGACGTTCTCGGTACGACGAGCTCTGCGAAGGACGGAACACATGTGAAAGCTAAATTATTTGATATTCTTTGCAAACCGTTTCTGTATCAGTATACTTAATTAAATTACATACCTTTTACGCGCGCAAAGGTTTTATTCATTTCTACAAAGTGGGGGCTCGTCCGGGATGAAAGCCACGTTAGCGGTTCGGGTAGAAATTGAAATTAATAAGTATACGCGAATGGAGATAGTTTTACGACGTCGACTTGTGAGAGTGTGGTACTAAGAAAAGACGCGAGGACGATTGAATACATTGAGTGCCGAGTTACAGAGTGTTGAGATAGACGTGCTAAACGAAAAAAAACTGTTTAACGGCAGACGGCCTAGTGATAGTGTTATCGAGTGATCTACAAGCTGTTCCGTTTGAGACCTGTTTTTTGTTCGGAACACGATGCCGACTGTACCAAGTAGTGTTGATCTAGACGTGGATTCTATGGAATCTGAAGAGTTGAGAAAAGGTTAGAAGTGTTGAATCTGCCATTGAAAGATGGCAGGGCTGTGCTTGCTGGGCGATTAAGGAAAGCCTTGGCAAAGTCTGCAAATGGAGTCTCAGGATTGCATAGTAACCAAAATCAGCGTAGTCAGAGTAATCTAAATGCCCGAGATTTTGAGAATGGAGACGGAGATGATGGCAACGGCGGCGAAGAAAGTGACGACGACGACGAAGACAATGATGAAATAGATGTGGATTCACTATCGAAAGATGAATTAAAAGAGAAATTGCGTGGTTTAGGGTTAAAGTTAACCGAAAATAAACCTGTACTACGAAATAGACTAAAGGCAGAAGTAGAAGAGGATGATCATAATCAAGATGACGATGACGACGAGGAAAGCGATAGCGATAGTAATGGCGATGAACAAGAACGACGACGTGAGGTGAAGAAGAAAAAACGAAAGTCCACTGGCCGCTACAACCAACCGGTGTTAACATTCAAAGACGTTGAAGATGCGCTCGAGTCATTTAGTGGTGACGGAAATGAAAATTTTTATCGGTGGATTAAAAATTTTGAAGAGACAGCAGAGATGTGTGATTGGACTGATCCGCAGAAAGTAATTTATGGAAAAAGATTGTTGAAGAGCGCTCAAAGAAGAGTTTGCTAAGACCGTTAATAGTAAACAGGTTCATAGAAAATTGAGTATTAGCAAGAAAAAACCTGAGGAGTTATACCAGGAATATATTTATCGGATGCTGGAGATAGCTAGTCATGCTAATATTGAACTAGAGGCTAAAATACAATATATTGTTGACGGGATACAAGATGACGAGGCCAACAAAACTATCTTGTATGGGGCTAAAACGATAAAAAGTCTTGGAACAAAATTTGGGCAATATGAAATGATAAAGCGACGTAGCAACAATAGAAATAAACTTGAACAACAAGACAAATCCAAACGCGGTAATAGTCAAGCAAAGGGAGAACAACATGACAAGTCAAACCATGTGAGTGCTGATTGTCCTAATAAGTCGAAGGGGACAAAGTGCTTTAAATGCAGAGAGTTTGGACACGTTGCGAGTAAGTGCGCGAAAGACATTGATAACAATAGTTCAAGTGGAGCTAAACCTCGCTGTGATTTAGCTAGTGTCAGTGACAAGAAAACATATAAAACTGTAAACATTCTTGGAAAAGACATAGACGCGATAATCGATTCAGGGAGTGATTTACATTTAGTGCGATCAACCTTGTACGTTCAGCTAGGTGCACCAAAGTTACAAAAGGAAACGATTTTTTTTTAATGGTGTTGGAGCGACGGGTGGAAAAACGTTGGGACGATTTGATGCAGAAATAACAATAGATGACATATCGTTTGTTTTCAATTTTGACGTGGTTTCTGATGATTACACAGGGCACGATTTGATCATTGGTGGCGAATCATCCGATCAGGCTGCGATCACTTTGAAGAAAAGACAAGCGACGTTGACTAAGATCGAAGAAGACGATCCACAAATCGATTTACAATTGTCTAGACCGAGAGTATCAGAATATGCCAGTCCGATTGTACTGGTTGAAAAGAAAAATGGTGAACTAAGACTTTGCGTAGACTATAGATTGCAGAATAAGAAAATTTTTAGGGATCGATACCCTTTACCTTTAATAGAAGATCAACTTGATAGACTTCAAGATGCAGCTGTATTCAGCACATTTGATCTCAAAGATTGTTTCTTTCATGTGCCAATGGAGGAGTCGAGTATTAAATATACATCATTCGTGACCCCTGATGATCAATACGAATTTCTAAGAGTTCCATTCGGGCTCTCTAATTCGCCGGCAGTTTTTCAATGACATATTAGAGCAGTCTTTAGAGATTTAATTAACGACGGAACAGTGCTGACATATCTTGACGATCTAATTATACCTGCACGAGATGAAGCTGAGAATCTGGCGAAACTAAAACGTGTATTAGAAACCGCGAGTAAATATGGATTGGTTATCAACTGGGGAAAATGTGAATTATTGGTAAAACGTGTCGAATATTTAGGATACATTGTTGAAAAGCGTTCAATCAAACCTTCAGATAAAAAGACATTAGCTGTAGCACGTTTTCCAGAACCTAAAACAGGAAGACAAGTGCAAAATTTCCTGGGTTTAACTGGATATTTTCGGAAATTTATTCCCCAGTTTGCGGTGATTGCGAGACCTTTATCTCAACTACTGAGAAATAGTGTTAAATTTGGATTCGGTGCCGAACAACGTAGTGCTTTTAATCGTTCAAAAAATGCGTTGATGGAAAAACCAGTGCTGAAACTGTATCGTGTTGTAGCAGAGACTGAACTTCATACTGACGCGTGCATGTTAGGCTTGGGAGCAATTCTAATGCAGAAAGATAGTGAAGATGGTATACTTCACCCTATTTATTACGCTAGCTGCAAAACTACTCCGACGGAAGAGAAATACACAAGTTATGAATTAGAAGTCTTGGCAGTGATCAAACCGCTCAAAAAATTTAGAATCTATCTCTTGTGCATTCCAGTAAAAATAGTGACGGACTGTCGTGCATTTGCTTTGACTATGTCAAAGAAAGATACAAGTTTACGTATGGCTCATTGGGCTCTATTGATTGAAGAATACCAGTATTCTATCGAGCATCTTCCAGGCAAGTCAATGAAGCTCTGAGCAGAAATCCTGTAGATGTTCTGTTGGTGCAGGAAGGTTGAGATGTATTTGTTCTGCAAATCCAAAAGGCTCAAAAGGAAGATCTGGAGCTTCGACAGGTCATCGGATGTATTGAACGCGAAGAAAAGACGGAGTTCGTATTGAAGAAAGGTGTTTTGTATCGAGAGTGTGATGCAGATGTTCTTCTCGTGGTTCCAAGGTCGATGCAACTAGAGGTGATACGGCAAGCGCACGAAAAATGAAATTTTGGGCTGAGAAAAACAGAGTATATTATTGAACAAGAATTTTGGTTTCCGAAAATGCAAGGAAAAGTTGAAAAGTTTATAAAAAACTGTGTCAAGTGTCTTCTAGCTGAAAGAAAGGCAGGAAAACCAGAGGGATTTTTAAATCCGATTGATAAAGGTGAAACACCACTAGATACATATCACATTGATCATCTAGGGCCGATGCCTTCCACTAAAAAGAGCTATAATCATTTATTTCCGGTGATTGACGCGTTTACGAAATACACTTGGCTCTATCCCACGAAGTCGACGACAACTGAAGAGGTGATGGCTCACTCAAGTAAACAAGCAGTTACATTCGGTAATCCAAGACGAAAAATATCAGATAGAGGAACGGCGTGTTCGTCTAATGCTTTTAAAGAATACTGCGACAAACAGAAAATCAAGCACTTGCTCATAACGACAGGAGTTCCGAGAAGAAATGGTCAAGTTGAGAGAGTAAATCGAGTGGTCATTTCGATGTTAACGAAGCTATCAATGCCAAAACCAGCTAAGTGGCATAAATATGTCGATGTAGTACAGCGATATATCAATTCGTCATTTAATAGAAGTATTGGAAAAACTCCATTCGAACTTTTAGTTGGAGTTCCTATGAAACTGAAAGAAGATATTAGCCTCAGAGAGATCATTGATGAGGAAATTATTGGATCATTTGATCAACAACATGATGAACTGCGAGAACAAGCCAAAAAATATATAAATAAGATTGAAGAAGAAAACAGAAAGACTTTTAATAAGAGACGCAAAAAAGCAAGCAATTACAAAGTTGACAACATTGTAGTAATCCAGAGAACACAGTTTGGAGCGGGACTCAAATTTCATCCTAAGTTTTTGGGTCCGTACAAAGTAACTTTGGTTATCAGAAATAATGAATATCGAGTTGAAAAAATAGGTGAGCATGAAGGACCTATTTGTACAAGTGCTTCAGCTGATCATATGAAGCCATGGCCAGCTCAACAAGATCCTGACTACGAGACTGATTACTCGGAAATAGAACTCAACGATGAAAAATTTAAACAGCCTACCGGAGAATATGAAAATGAGGAATAAAGTAACAACTAGTGTGTATCGGGGCGATACAATGTACAGAATGGCCGAATGTGGGAATATACTATTTTGTTTCTTCTTCAAATGAAAAAATCCAATTCAAATTAGCTACACATTTTGGAATCACCCTATGAAAATTTAGTTCACTGCGAATACGTGTTTGAAACGAGTTTAGGTAACAGTGAATAGAACGCTCGTGATTTTGTTTATGTGGTTGGAGAAAAGGGTAGACGAGTTGGAGTTCAGAGGAGACGAGACGTTCTCGGTACGACGAGCTCTGCGAAGGACGGAACTCATGTGAAAGCTAAATTATTTGATATTCTTTGCAAACCGTTTCTGTATCAGTATACTTAATTAATAAATTACAAACCTATTACGCGCGCAAAGATTTTATTCATTTCTACAATTATATTTTTATTTTAATATTCAGATTTATCAAGGGAAAATTATGAATAATTTGTTTTGAAGAGTGATGTATATATTTTATCTTTGATGTTCGATTAAATTAATTCCAAACAACAAAATCAAATAACAATTGAATCATTTGTAAAAAAAAAGATAAATTCACATAGACAACAACGAAATCCCTTTCTCTTTCATTGATAATATAAAATGTTACGAGAAAATCCACCCCTAATTCATGCTACAACTTACAAGGAAACAATTTTAATGAAATTATAGAATGATGTAGGCAATTTCCTTGATTGGGTAGTCGTAAATTATTTTTAATCCTTACAACCTAATCTTCCAAGTACTTAACTGAAGTCATTAAAAAAGTTTATTAACCATTTAGCTTGAACGAAATTAAATAAACCACAACAAATCGTTTCATTAGAAAACTGCATGCTGGGAGAAAGTTAATTAAGTTCGTGGGGTGGAAAGACAGGGAATAATTGTTCCTAATGTGGAGTCGGTTGTCGAAAAAATTTCAATCTAAGTGTATTGAATTTCAGAGTGAAATTTTTAAATAAAACATTCAGAAAATCTTGTTGCGTTTTAATCTAACGAAAAGTTCATAAGAGGAAGCTAAACCCGGGGACCAGAGAATACATATAGAAAGAAGGAAAGATTTAAATAAATTTTCGCAAATGGACTGATGACGTTAAGGTCGTTGAGACTGCACGGCCCCATACACAAATTTGTGTTAAACGATTGATAAACAAGTAAACTTTAATACCCGATGATTTGAATTGAGTGAAATGCGAGTCGCAGATTCTGGGTGCACCTATTCGCTGCGGTGACATACATCCATTTCTTGGTACAAAGAGGTCGCAGAAACCGCACATTCTCTTACTCCGCTACTAACAATCATACGTAAATGAACATTAATTTCTAGACTAAATATTTCAGAATAAGTAAGATGGAAATGCTGGGAGTTCAACATAGACGTACACCAAATTTTCGTTGATTTCAAGCAAGCATACCGCAGTATTGATCGTAACGTACTGTACCAAATGATGCTCTGCTTTGGCATCCCAGCCAAATTAGTCCGTCTATCCAAAATGACAATGACGTGGACGACCTCCCAAGTCCGCATCAATAACCAACTCACCGATGTCTTTGACACAAATATCGGACTAAAGCAGGGAGATGGGCTGGCCCCATTGCTATTCAATTTGGCTCTGGAGTACGTCATAAGGAAGCTACCTGGCGACACGCGAGGAACATTACTATACAAGTCAAGCCAAGTAGTAGCCTATGCGGAGGACATCAACATTCTGTCATGGTCATTAACAACTGCCAAAGTACTTTTACAGAAACTCGACAGCGAAGCAAAACTGGTAGGGCTACAAATCAATGAAAATAAAACAAAGCTCATGACGCAGTCGAGGAAAAATACCTAAAATACACAAATTATCACACTTGGCGAATACAGTGTCGAAAATGTTAGCGAATTTGTGTATTTAGGCGCCAAAATAACGAGAACGGGCAACGAAAGTGACGAAATACGCCGAAGAATACAGCTCGCAAATAAAATATTTTATTCAATATTGACGATCTTGAAGACCAGCTGCATACACAGGAAAACAAAGCTCCAAGTATACAAATCTGTGATAAGACCTGGGTTATGCTATGGGTACGAAACATGGACCTTACCCAAGCATCCGCAAATATACTAAACGCCTTTGAGCGACGGGTCCTGAGGCGAATAATCGGAACGAAGCTAGACGGGGACCAATGACGAATTCAATACAACCATGAGCTGTATGAAATTTTGGACTGCGGAAGCTGCAATGAGCTGGGCACATGAATCGTATGGGCCAACAACGGATACCCAAGAAGGTATTCGTTGGAAGAACTAACGGCCGAAGGCCAGTGGGGAAACCGAGGAAACGCTGGTCTGACTCGGTCGACGAAGACAGTTCATCGCTGCTCGGATTTCGGAATTGGAGGACGCGGTCAATGGACCGAGACAGTTTGAGGCACTGTTTGCAGGAAGCGTAGGCCCGATAGGGGCCGCAGTGCTAAGAAGAAGATGGAAATCTATTGGATAGTCTAAAAGTTTTTGTCACTAGATGATGTTCGTTGTCATATATCGGGCAATACTAATCAGATTGAGTCAAACTGACATGCGTTTGAAAGGTGACACTACAGTCTACAATTTTCATATGGACAGTTTTGTATTTCTTCGTTCGTGTCAAAAGTTGTATTCATTTAAAAATGAGGAAGTTTCTGCAAAAATTCATTATATTTTGCAATATCACTACGATCAAGGTGAGAATGCATCGCAGACTCGTGAAAAAATTTGTGGTGTATACAGTCAAGATACTTTACCAAAAGCCACAGTCAAGAGATAGTTCACTCGGTTTCGTTCTGGAAATTTTGATGTCAAAAATGCACCTAGCTCAGATCGACCAATCACTGAAAAAGTCGATGAAATCTTACAAAAAATTGAAGAAGACCGACATATAAGCAGCCATGACATTGTTAAGGAACTAAATTATCCATCACTTAACAGTTTTGAACCATTTGCGTAAGGCTAGATATACAAAGAAGCTCGACGTTTGCGTGTCGCATGAATTAAAACAAAAAAATTTGATCCACCGAATTCCCATTTGCGAAACACTAATAAAACGATACGAAATCGAGCCATTTTTGAAGCAAATCATTACGGGCGATGAAAAATGGGTAAGGTACGAGAATGTCATTCGAAAAAGATCCTGGTCAAAAAAAGGTGAATCATCACAAACGACTTCAAAGCCAGGATTGACACCAAATAAGGTTATACTGTGTGTAGGGAATTGTTTATCATGAGGTGCTAGAATCTGGCCAAACACTCAATTCGGCTCTGCACTGTCAGAAATTAACCCGATTGCAACAAGCTATTCAAAAAAACCGGCCAGAATTGATCAAAAGAAGGGCGTTGTCTTCGATCATGACAATGCCAGACCACACACATCTTTGATGACGCGGCAAAAATTGACAGAGCTTGGCTGGGAAGTTTTGAATCATCCACCGTACAGTCCACACCTTGCACCATCAGACTACCATTTGTTTCGGTCTCTGCAAAACTTCCTTAATAAAAAGAAACTCACTTCAAAAAGGGACTGTGTAAATCACTTGGCCAAGTTTTTCGCCGATAAACCACAGAAGCTCTACACAGATGGAATAATGACTCTAACCAAAAAATGGCAAAAGGTCACAGATAATAATGGACAATATCCGTTTAAATAAAATCCTTTTCAAATAAATGAATTATTCAATTGATAAATGACAAAAAATGCTCGATCGTTTTTAAGACTATCCAATATTAACCAGTCGAAGTAATAGGAGGAGTGTTCCTGTAAGAAAGGTTTTTAAGATGAGTTAGTAACTCAAAAAACATCTTCTGAATTTCAAAACTTGACTCATATATAACGTGACCATTTCTTTTTTTTGCCAGAGCGGGACATCTGCGGGATTATATAGTAGAACAAGTTGAGTAAGCAGGAGAGTGCTCCTACCAGAAGGTCTTTGCAACCATCTTAGGGTTCGAAACAAATTTTCTAGTAGTGTAAATCAATAAATTGAATTATTCATCCAATACTTGGAGAAGAAATCATTCTAATTTATGCAAAAGATACAGAGTTTCTTTCATAAGCACATTGCAACCGCCATTTTGATGGAGCTTAATAAATTTTAAGTTTAAAGGTACCGTTTTGATCTTATGGGTGTAAATGTAAAATCTACAAATCATGCTATTATCAACAAAGTTGAGCGCATTTTGATTTCTAAGGTATTTGTTTGCCCTTGTTCTTATTAAGGCTCACCTCTGTGATAATATTCAGATTTTTCCGCACAAATGTATTCAATCGCGAGGGGGGAAAACAAATTCTGGTACGTTTTGTCACCTCTTGCACCCCCTAATAAATAAAATGGTTTTTTTATTTCAGATTTTTATAGTTCTCATCAATACCTATCATTTGATATCCAACTCGACTACCTTTGATTTTAAAAAATGTGTAGGGCCTACTTCGTTATTAGCGGGGACCCCCCTTAAAAATTTTTTAAATTTTTGATGACCTGAACTTTTGAGAGACTATCATTTCTGACCTTTCCACAAAATTCGAGCATTCTAGCTTTTATAGTTTCTGAGGAAACTTGCTGCGACGCACGGACAGACAGGTCACGAAATTAGCAGGTCTTTATAAAAAAAAATTTACAAAGACCTTAAAATTCTTTAAGTGTTTTACAAGTTTTTTATTATAGAAGGTAGAATAAAACAAAATAATCAAAGCACTAAACACAAAATAGCTACGTAGGCACGGCTTACTTAGTCCCAGTAGTGGCGCGACTTCTAAGTCGTATTTTTGTATTTGTCGCCTGAACAAATTTGTTTTAATACATCGGGTCTTGTCTTTAAAATGTGTGGAGCTCAGTAGATGATCGATTTATATTTATCTTCGTAATCAAAATAGCTTTCATTACAGCGAAACTTAACTGTGTTTTATCACTTGTCCATATGTTGTTCATTAGAGAAAACTCTTTCGCCAGGTGCGTTACTTCCAGGCAGACACATCACATACTCAATAATTATGGAAAAGTTTATTACATGAAGCTTGTTGGTACGAACGTACTGGAATAATTCGACCCAACGGTTTTCAGTAGAAACATTCTCGGCATTCCAACCAGAGATTTGGAAATAAGTGAAAACTCATCCAAGACTTTCGTATCTTGGCTGCTGCTAATAAACCGTTGCGTGATAAGTAAATCCAGCACTTTCTGTTCCTCTTTCTACGTGGGCACTTTTGTTAAATTTTCCCATTCAAACACTTCTAGTTCTGTCTTGAATTGACACCACTGCTCCAAGTATTTTTTGCATGTTTTATAAAACTCAGCCGCAGCAGTTTTTACATTCTGGTGCTCAACAGCAGCTTCTTTTTTTGTAGAAGTTTTAGTGCCAGATTATCTTGGACAGACTCTATGGCCGACACATTTAACCATTCCATTTTCAACAAAACTTCATGAAAGGTCGCTGCTTGTTCGTACGAGAAATATAACCACAATTCTGAGCTGGGACTTTTGAAAGACTTCTTTAAAATATGAGGGCATTTGTCAATACTCAGAAAATAGTTTTTCAAAGGCTGAAATATTTTTATAACTCTCTCAAGCGAGGGTTTTAACGCAAGCCACCTTGTTTTACTATAGCCCAGCAGCTTGTGATACTCTGTCTCAGCAGAATCACAAAAATCTTTCAAAGCTTCTACTCGCACGCTGTAGATGTAGAAAAATGAATAAATTTTCACTATGATACATTCGAAGCCAACAGGAAGGCAATAAGCGGCAGTTGTGGACTATGTGGGCTCCACATCCAATTCCAATTAGCTGTCTGCCGCGTGAAGGCATTGTTGTTGTATTACAAATCACTGCGTTGCGTTACACGATCCTAGTTACGTGGAATTTGAATTAAAGCAAAACATTGCAACCGTTGACTGAATATCGAGTAAGCGCGGAAGGGTGGGGTTTATCTATCCTGCTCACACGCGATAGCGCGGCACCGCATTGCGGTCTATCTCGTAATCTGCCTTCCCGTGTGGGCCGCCGTACTACGCATTTCGAGTGGGAAAAGTACATTTTAAATTATCGTTTGCTATTTGCAAAAGCGGGACTATGTTGACTTCGCGGGGGACATCGGGATAGACTGCCTGAAAGCGAGGTTTTCCTGCCCAAAACGGGACATATAGTCACGTTACTCATACACAAGTTTCATAAACTGAGTTCGAAAAACGAAAATTTGATTATGTATTTAAAGTCACCGCCATTTTGTTTTGAGTGTCTTGAAGTCAACTCCACCGTAGTGGCTTCCGAGTCCGGTTAAGAAAGCAGAAGGGATCTCTTTGTTTCTCCTACCCACAGCTTCCATGATTCTTTATCCTAAATCCTGGCTCCCCAATAATGGCACATTAAGTACTGAGAAATGCCAATAACTGCAAATAAACCTGCAGTTCTGCTACTAACTCCTACTCCTACTTACTCTATGGATGTTAAGTTAAAATCACCGCAAACCAAAATTTTGGCGTGAGGATGTCGCAAGACTAGATAAGAAGGTATATCGTCATAAAACGTCTCATAAACACTTAATGCTGAATTACAGGGGAAAAAAACAGACAAAATCAAGAGCTCTGTATAAAGAGGGGGAGAAAGTTTGACAATAATACAAACTGAAATCAAAGCAAGGATAAATAGATTGAGTTTTGCTAACTGCAACCAAAATTCCACCACCGTTATGCTAATTAGTAGCAATTAAGGCACGATCACATGTATATACTAAAGGGTTATCCAAGAAGAGGTGTTATTTTGAATAGTCCGCTATTTCGGTAGATGTCACTTTTGAAGCTGTCATTTTTTAACATTTGACAAGTAGAAACTACGCCATTAATAAAATAGGAACGATACACGCTTCAGCAACGCATTGAAACTATTAAAATTCACTATAAAAATGGCGAAAATTTGGCAGAGACGGTTCGTAAGACTCGAACATTTTTGGGTTGTCGTGAAGCACCTTGTCGGACCGCAATACAGAAATTGATGGAAAAATTCGAGCTGTTGGGACAAATTAGTGATATGAAGAATAAAACCCGTGCACGTCACCCTAGAACAGACGAGAATATTGCTGCTGTAGCCGAAAGTGTTGAAGAAAACCCAGGTTTGTCCATTCCTCGTCGTTCTTTGGAATTAGGCATTCCACAAACGTCATTACAATGTATTTTGCATAAAGATTTGGGTCTTAAGGCTTATAAAGTACAGTTAACATAAGAACTCAAGCCTGTCGATCATCAACAACGTCGTGCCTTTGCTGATTGGGTCCTTGAAATGCATGACAATGATCCGGAATTCCATCGAAAAATCATCTTGAGTGATGAGGCCAATTTCCACCTCGGTGGCATCATCAACAAGCAAAATTGTCGCATCTGGGGCTCGGAAAACCCAAGAGTTATTGTTGAATAGTCTCTCTATCCTCAACGTGTGACTGTTTGGTGCGTTTTATGTTCCGGCGGAGTCATTGGACCTTACTTTTTCGTACATCAGGCTGGAGCAACAGTTACGGTGAATAGATTCCGCAATCGAGAGATGGTTAATTATATTTTATGGCCGGAATCGAATGGTATTGATCTGGACAACGTTTACTTTCAACGTGCCACACAAGCAATGAAACCATTGATCTTTTACGGGAAAAGTTTCCGGACCGTGTTATCTCTCGAAGAGGTGATCACAATTGGCCACCGAGATCTTGTGATTGAACACCTTGCGACTTCTTCCTTTGGGGCCACGTGAAAGAGAAGGTCTACGCCAACAGCCCAGCGTCGATTCAAGACCTCAATGATGGAATTCGTGAGGCTATCGAGGACATAAGGCAGCCACTTTGCGATTTCGTTATGGAAAATTTCATGAAAAGGATATGTGGTATAAGCGTGGTTGTGGTGGTCATTTGCCTGATGTTATTTTCCACTATTAACGGCATACCTTCCCCTTTATAATGAAATAAACATCCGATCATTTGTGTTAAAAAATTACATTTTTCTTTTAATATCAAAATAACACCTCTTATTGGAAAACCCTGTAGTAGAGCGATAAGGAAGGAATCCATGTTGCTCGGCAGCAAAAATTTGCGATAGAGATGATGCTAGTTTATTGTGAACGTGGCGCTCCGACAATTTAGAGAAGCAGGAGAGGATAGATATAGGGCGATAGTTGAAAATATTACAAGGGTCACCATTCTTCAGAATTGAAATAATATCTGCAAGTTTCCATATTGAAGGGAAAGTTCCATTGGCTAAACTAATATTAAACAGAATTGAAAGAAGTGTAGATATAGAAGTAATAAGTGACAACAAATATAGCGGGAATCCCATCGAGACCCGGCCCATTCTTCCATCTAACTTGCTGTCATAGGGAGTCGTTTCAAAATCGATAGCTAATGTTGAATAAGAGAATGAAGGGCAGTAGTTTGTAGATGAAGACGAGGCACTAAAAGATTCGGAAAAAAATTCGCAAAAAAATCTGAAACAGCAGAAGGCCCAATAGCCTCAAAGCTGTTCCAATGTGCTGAATCAGAAATACGTGACGAAATGTTCAAATAACGAATGAAAGACCAAAAAGGTTTTGTTTGATTAGGCAACAAAGATTGTTCTATAGAAAGATAATAATCACGCACGGCTGCTTTAATGCGACATTTGGCAAAAGCACGAAGTCTTTGATATTTTCTACAAGCTGCAGGATACCCAGTACGTTTGAAGTCTCGATCCTTACTTTTTAGTAGGGTCAATATATCGATCCCCCTTTAACAGTTTTGTAGGGCGAAGCTCCACCAATGACGACAGCGGCGTTTATCGGATCACTTCTTTAAACCGTTACAAAATCACAGAAATTCTTATTTTTTGCTTCTTCGACCCCTATATCCCTACATTTTTGACGGTGTTTCCTTTGCTATTATACACATATCTACATGTATTATTGTAAATGGCGAAGGGTAAACGAATTTTAGGATAAGGAGTCTAGTTTGTCCTTTTATTTACAAAATTTTTGTGTAGTTTATACTTCTTACTGATTGAAGTGAATATTAAATATTTGAATATCTATTTTTTATTATTAAAATGTATTTTGCTCTAAATTCTTGCGCATGGAAATTTTTGTATTTCGAATGTTGAGTTTTTTTTTACAAATTCCGTATTTAAAAACTATTTGGCTCAGTTCTTACATAAGTCAAAACTCCCATTTCTATTTACCTAAAATATTTTATGGTTTTTATACCTCAATCGTGTAATTTTAACTACTTGCCTAACATTACGAGAATGGGTGAAAGTTAAAACTTCAAAATGAGATATTTATATATAATTTCGACCCACTAAGATTTTGATAGGCATCAAAGAATTGATAGCCAAAGTAATTTCAAACTTTTACTTCTTGAAGCCGATAAAGACGAATGTAATGCATCACAGCAAACATTAAACAAAATTAGCAACATATTCAACAACAGTAGCTTAGATTAAATGATGATGAAATGATTGAACTGAACTATTTGAATACTTCTAATAAATTCAACGCCAATAACTCATCAAAACAAGAAGCCAGGCAACATGAACACTTTTCATATAGAACATTTAAAAAATACGATAAAAATTCAATGAAAAATATAACCATTGCATAATGTAGGAATATTCAAGAACACTTTCATATTAGAGTAAACATACGATTTGATACGACATATATATTATAATTTTGTTATCCTTGTACTCCATCGAACATTACATTACATTAGCATGTCGCTATCTAAGAATTCACAAAAACAAACTAAACATTTACACGACGATCTACATTGAAATTTTCAAACGAACTTTCTTTTCCAAGGAGGCACACACGCATTAATGATTGTTTTATTGGATTTTGATGTAAACGAAAAATAATTATTCACACCAATTCAATGAAAATCAATTAGATATTTTTTTAGGAAAAACAAATTAGTCGACACAACAGTATGAAAAACAATTTTTTTAAAATAAAGTTTAAACAAATATTTGAGTATTTCTGATATAATTTGTGACAAAAACAAACCAACACAGTGATATTATAGCAGTTTTTTGAATAAATAAGCTTTGAATGTCCTTACACGAAAAAAAAACAACAAAATATATTCAGAAAATTTCAATATCACATACCTGAGCTTGTGGTGCAGGATGTGTATCCAATGTGTGTTTGGACATAACTAAAGTTGTTGTTTTTTGAATTTTATCATCGTGATGATCGGCTGGTGATTTCGGTGGAATTGCATCAGATAATGCCAGAGATTCGGCCGCTCTTACAATATCTAACACCTAAACAAAAATTAGAGCATTCGAGAAACAGAATGAATAAACACAATAAAATTTAAGATGATTTCTTTATTTTATTTTTATTTTAAATAAAATTTAATTACCTTCTCAGGTGTACTTTTTTCTCGCGTACTAACTAATGACTGCTCAGAGTTTACCAAGGCTACATCTCGCGATGTTGGAGGAACTCCAGCATTAGGTAGTGTATCATGTGTTTCTGATTTTGGCATAAATACTTCTGATTCCTGGAATTCAAAACAAAATAAAAGATCATATTTATTGGTTAATTTGAACGTAGAATGCCGACATATATTATTGAAATTAAATCTATCGCCATCTAAAAAATTCCAATAATTAATAATAGGAGGCCGAATATCAGCACAAGCGCCTGCAAAAAAATTTCGATTGCGTAAAATCTAGGCGATTTTTTTCTAAGAATGCCCGCGAAATTCACCAGTTTTTTGCACCGCTAATTTTTACTATAAATAATGTGCTAAATAATTGCTTTCACGTTGAACATATCCTTAGTTAGTGAAATATGAGTGATCGAAGAAGCCTATTTGAAGCAATTTGATTCATGAAATCATTGTATAGTGGTGGATGATCCCATCACGGAAGATGTTAATATAATACTTCCGTTAGTGAAATGATGGGATTGTAGTGGTTAAAATACTCGCAGCATGAACCAAAGGTCGCTGGTTCGAGTCCCGTTGGTGCCAACGAGATATATTTCAAGTGATTCTAGGAACGGACTATAAGCCCGTTCAGTTATGGTACGTGCTAGTTTAAAATCATAGTATATCGCAGCTGGGTGGACGGACACATCATATCAGCTTCTCGAGTGCCGATACATTTCAACAAGATAATGAGATACTCTAGCTATCTCTAAGCAAAAAACCGAAAAATGCTGTAGTGCTAAATTAAAACAAAAGCAAAAAAAGTCTATTCATTTTTAGGGAAATACTTTTCAGCAAGTTTGAGTGGAATATTTGATATTTTTTTATTGTAATAAGTAAAAGATAAGGTTCAACAATTTTTAATGCTGCAGGTGGTTGATTTGTAGCATCTAGATCTTCAAAGGACGTTTCGTGTTTTGCGAGCACATTTTTTGTTTTAGATTGCGCTTTTGATTATTCACAGGAGCACTTTTGGAATCCTGCACCTCCAACTAAAGATAATTTTCGTGCAATCTCCCGAACACTTAGGCTAGTCCAAGGAACTGTATGCGTGAATGTAGGAATGGCTATTTGAAGACAGTTAATCATTAATAGCTCCCACTGAGGCAACAATTTGATACGGATCATTTTTAAGTCTAGTAGTATTCCCACGGTATTTGTAGTGAAACAGGGGTAGGTAAAAGTCCGTGAAGGGCTGCAACGATGGTCTGCTGCCTTGGCGAGAGAGGATGATGTGAGTCACCGAGATTGGCCTTGTCTGAGTACGCGTGAATGCGCTGGCAGGCTAGCGTTGCGATGACGTGGGGCTGGTTCTTTTCCCTAGGTCAATGACCCAATACAAAAAATTACACATTCACGAATTGAAAAGGATCTAATGCCGAACGAACGGTGTCGAGGCCGAGGTAACCTGCTAAGGGTTGAAATTGCTTATAGCCAGTAACAAACTGGGCCATAACCGACGATACTTACGGCCCCCAAATAAGAATGGAGCATCCAGGTGGAAGCGGTGCCTCCTTCCACCCTCCGAACCGGATCAAGATCCACATGTAGACGTGGCTATATATTTTCCATTTAAGTGAAAAACCCAAACTAACATAATTTGTATGAATTTTTCCATTAAATGAGAAACATAAACGTGGCCAATTTATGTTACAGAATCACATAACACTATACCATAAAAGGGCACGCGAACGGCAAGAGCCCCTGTAACGCATAAAAAAGGGGCGAGCTCGCCCGATGGCTAGCTTATTATAGTGGAGGGGCCGGAAATTGTTGCGGGTCCGATACCGGTCAGGTTTCAAATAAATGTAAAGACTGAGTTCTTCTCTAATTTTATCTCTTCATTCGAATCATATTGGCAAAAATATAAATTTTTCTTAGGAAATTCGATCAATTATATTCTTGATAAATCAGCAAAACCTACAGTCTTCCACAAAAGTGAAGGTACAGTGATAAATATCATGAAAATTGTTTGATATTTTTATTTAAAAAACCTATAGTGATAAAATGTTTTTGGTATTACTTCAACTATAATCATTACACATTTTAAATTCATGTAAAACAAAACGAAAATTCTGTCGTATTAATATATTATTACATATGATGTGTTGGAAAGTCAATGAATGAAGTCCACAAAAGTCATGGTACACCTAAAGAAAAATGATACAAATTGTAATTATAGTCTTGCATAGTTATTTGAATTATACTTTTCTTAATATTTTGTCGGATATCCTTTCATCTGAATTACTGACTTCAGTCTTTTAGGCATAGAATATACCAATTTTTTAGTAAATTCGCTGCTGATTCTGGCCCACTCCTCCAATATAGCATCCTTAAGCTGCGCCTTGCTTGATATCACTCTTTTTCGGATTTTTGTCTCAAGTTCATTCCAAAGATGCTCTATAGGGTTCAAATCAGGGCTTTGAGGCGGTGTAGCAAGCATGCGAGTATTGTACAATAGCCACATTCGAACTTTATGCGCAGTGTGCTTAGGGTCATTGTCCTGTTGAAACAAGAAATCTTCTCGCATACCTAATTTGGCTGCACTTTGTTTCATGTTGTTTCGTAGAATCTCTAAATAAGAGTTCTGATCCATAGTATTTTCGATGAATGTCAGATTTCCAACTCCAGCAGCAGCCATGCAACCCCAAACCATAACACCACCGCCTCCATGTTTTACTGTTTTAATAGTGTTCTTGGGATTAAATGCTTCTCCTACTTTTCGCCAGACCCTCTTATGCCCATTTACACCAAATATACAAAATTTAGACTCATCCGAAAATAAAACATTATCCCAAAACGTTATTGGTTATGCTTTTGCAAATGTTATTCTTTTTTGTTGGTTTATGGAACTTACAAGAGGTTTTCTTCTAGGCGTACGAGATGAAAATCCAGCTTCTACGACAGCTGTACGCACAGTTTCTGCGCTAACCTCCTTCTTATCATTAATTCCAAGAACATCGCAGATTTTTCTACAGCTTAGAAATGGATCTTGTTTTACCATTCGCGAAATTTTTCTCTTGTCCTTTGCACTTAGTTTAGATGGACGACCTGTTCGGAGCACATTTTCCACTCTATTTTCCTTCTTAAATCGATTTATCACTTTTTGAATGGTTGACCGACTTCGCAACACTAGTTCAGCTATTTCAGAATATGATTTGCTCTGATTTGAATGCAGATTAATAATTATTTCACGCTTCTTAATACTCAACTCCTTTCGACTCATTTTTTAAAAATTTTATTAAATAAAAGATACACCACGAATACGGACGCGATATTAAAGACAGCGGCCTACGGTTGTTAACTCACTCTGATAATATGAACTTGGGGGATTCCCCTTTTTACAAATAACAGGGCATTTTCTGCAACTGTACCAAGACTTTTGTGGAGTAGAAAAGAGACATTGCCAACAAAAAATTATTGTCTTCAATGATCATTATTGCCGAATCCCTTTAAATTTATGAAAACTTAAATTCAACAGAACTCGTATTATTACCATTTCATAACTTTTGGTTTTCAAATAAAAATATTGATTCAGTAATACAATTTTCAGTTACCGATTCTCTGTACCTTGACTTTTGTGGAAGACTGTAATCATCGCTAAATTTTCAATTTCCAAACGTAAATAATAGTTCAATCCATCAATGATAGGGATAGGGAGCTTGCATATTCATAAGTAAATATAAACAAATTTACTGTATAAAAGAGACTTGTGAATCTAATTTGTTCAATGTAGTAATAGAGCAGTTACCCTATCAAACTGCTCTAAAACTTTCCTATCTCCTTCATCCCCACAGCATGGTAATCAAGTAGACATTAATGATTATGCAGCTTAGAATTTTTTTAAAATATCCAATGTCTTCTTTACAATAATCAATAACTAACAAACACCTTGCATATCAATTTTGTTTCAAATCAATGTGATAATCAAAAAAAAAAAAATTTTTTTTTAACTTAATTTAAAATGCTATTAATTAATATACGTGAGACATTAAAACATAAATATAAATTCAATTTTTCAACAACCAAAAATGTGGCTACAAATGAAAATGCTCGATTCGAATTTAGCGCGAGCAAAGGGTTAAAGAAAATTCATGCATACTATAGACCAGATCTACTAATTCACTACACAACCAGCAAATCATTTCCATCTAGAAAATACTACTATGACTTGAAAGTATTTAAAACAGACATTTTCTCACTCAGCTCGTCGTAATCCTAGACATACAAAATATACATTTACACTCATAGAATTGTAAGTAACAACGCAACTTCGTATTCCATGCATCCCATCAGTGGATGCACATTTACATTCAGAGAGTTTGGTGAGGGAGTTGGCCGTGGCGGGCGTAGACGCTCTGTCGTTATTCCGGACGCATTTAGATTTTCAGCTGTAATGCTACACAAAAATGGTTAATTCGTACACCGGAATATGTTTCAATCCTAAAATTTAAAAAGTACAAAAGCGGCGCAAAGTAATATGACCTAGAGTTCGCGCATGAAAAAATTGAATCGTTTGCGATTGTGCTTTGTTTTGCTGAAAGGAAAAATATTCATTGCATGTAGAATTGGAAGTGAAATTTTCAGATTAAAACTCAATTAGTGTACAGTGCTCGGCAATTGATACTGTAAGTTTTTGTCATTTTTCCGTGTCCAGATTTGCCCTTAGTGCTTCCCCCTGATCGAAGTCCGACCCATTCAGGAGCACTTAACGGGACACCTGTACTGCTGATTGTTGGAACTACACAGATTTCGAACAGACAAAACAAGTGCATAGAACGGTGAAAAGGTTCTAGATACATTTCATAAAGTAAAGAGCGAATCACAGTTACATTTCAACGCATGTACACTTCATCAAGGTTGTCAATGATGTATAGATATTCATGGTTTGGTTTTGGTGTTAGCCTATGGAACAAAACATATACCTGAATTGTGTATTGGTATTTTCGAAGCGGTTTTCAATTTAGCCAAAGATGAATTTGAAACGGAACAATTGGAAAGTTAAAAACATGAACATAAACTTGTCTTGAGAAGCATATGAACTGCAACCGGTAGAAGTGTTTTTCTGACTCGGGTCACAATTGGTGACGGAATTTTGTAAATACAAATATAAGTATAATTATGCTAGCGTAGTTTGATTCAAAACTGTCTGTCATTGATGATAAGAGAATTAAACCATAATTTTGAACTGAAATCATACAATGTATGGCGGGTGATTCACTAATACAGGAAGGTGATTTGAATCCCAACAAGTATGAACAGTGCAGTGGACGGAATAAATAAAACTACATACTTTATACAAGAAGTTTGTAAAATTTTGTTGCTGTAACTATACTACCAGGAATTCGTTTATGAACGAAGCTTTTGTTGAAGCTCGAATTGCAAGGTCAATGGGACAGCTGCTACCCGGCGGGGTCATATTGGAAGTGAACGGAATTAGCCTCACAGGACTCACGAATTATCTTAGTGTCGCCAGAGAAGAGTTGATACGAATGCTAGCAGAAGATGAACGGGGAGATGCAGCTTTACTTGTCTTCACAAACAAACAAAATTTGGCAAATGCAATGAATGCAGCAGAAGTAAACGACAGGCTAGGTTTGCACTCGCTACGAAATCGCAACTCGCATATACCAGTGACATACGCAACAAGTGGTGAAGGTTTATATGAAGGTCTCGACTATTGTTCCAATCAACTACAATAAAAAATGTCTGTCGCTCAATATTTAAAGATTTAATTTAAACATAATTTAAATATAACACAAAAAAAAATATTAAAAATTAAATAGCAAAATAAAAAGGAACAATAATTAAAGTAGTAGTCTAAAAGAATGAATCTGAGATGAATTTGTTTTTGACAGAATCGATTGTCGTCCACCACCACATCGTTCTCGAGCGCTCGACGGACCATGCGGGTGAGTACCCTTTTAAGTTCATTTCTGTCAATTTTAGCTAAAAGTGCTATTATTATTAATGTTAACTTCTCTTTAAATCACACATACAAATCTGCTCAATTACCATTCGGTCATTTTGTTTAGTTGCCAAGAATTAATTGATCAGCATAATAAAATGAATTGTTAGAGTACACCCCTCGGTCTTTCCTTTCCTTCTGCTCTGACCGGGTATAGGATCCGGTACGATGGTAGGTTCTCCACGCCAGAAATGAGCCAGCCATCGGGCACCAACTAACCTCCTTTTGTTTCAGGTGACTTCGCGGGTTGAGTGGCTCGAGCAAGGTACCTCTTTATGGCATAGGGTTATGTTATCGAATTGCATAGTTCCATGACATAAATTGGTCACCGGGGTACTTCTCCTCTGATGGGAAGGCTCCTGCAAGCTATGTTGTATGAGTTTTCCACTCAGAAGAGAAATACCTGGCCACTACAACATATATGGATCTTGATCCGGTTGGGCGGGTGCGCGGGGGCTCCATCACCACCCGATTGTCCCTCTCTTATTTGTGGGCCATAAGCCTCTTCGGGTAAAGACGAAGTTACCCTAAGTCCGCCCATTTTTACTTGTTTGACTCTGAACAAGTCATTTTCTCTCGGTATGGTTGCCTACAATTTTTGCGACTACGGTCGTCTTTCTTTTTGACCCCAGAAATTCGTGAATGCAAAATTTTGTAGCGGGTCCTTGTGATGGGGGAATGAACCCGCCTCATGACACCGCAATGCTAGCCTGCGAGCGCATTCACGCGTCCCCAGACAAGGGCATTCTCGGCGGCGATCTTCACCTTCCTCTACCGAGGCAGCAGACCATCGCTGCAGTCCTTCACGGACTTTGAATTTATCAATTCACTACATCAATTAATAAATTAAGACAAAGAAAGAATCAATGCAAATAAATATATATTGTAAAATTTTTATAAATGAAGACGAGATCAGAATAAAAAGTGTCGAGAATTTATAGCATATTATCAAGATGTCTGGACGTGGTAAAGGTGGAAAAGTCAAGGGCAACGCAAAGCCCCGTTCAAATCGTGCTGGATTGCAGTTTTCGGTTGGCCGTATCCATCAGCTTTTGAAGAAGGGCAACTACGCTGAGCGCGTTGGTGCAGGTGCTCCAGTTTATTTGGCTACTGCCATGGAATATCTACCGGCTAAACTTTTGGAATTAGCTGGAAATGCTGCTCGCGACAACAAGAAGACCAGAATTATCCCTCGGCATCTTCAATTGGCCATCCGCAACAAATTGCTGTCGGGAGTGACAATCGCACAAGGTGGTGCTCTGCCCAACATCCAAGCAGTTCTTTTGCCAAAAACGAACGAAAAGAAGTCATAAATTTATCATTAAGCAGCTGAAAATCTGTATAACCACCGCCTCGCCGGGTTCCCGCTGATGATGTGGTGATGCTAAGGTTGTTAACTATTAGTCGAAATTGTTTTACTATGTATAAAAAAAATTCACTTGCACTAACTTATCTGATTAAATTTTAACTTGCTATTATAATTATAATTCACTTGAATACTTAACAAACAACTCACGCAATTGGAAGAATAACTTTATCTTAAAATGAATAGTAACAATAATTAGTAATTGGGTGATGTGACTCAGACTAAAATTCTCATGTATGGCCTGTTTTTCGTAATCTCGAAAGTCCAATCCCATTTACCGAACACTTGAATGGAATTCGACTGCAGAACACGATCTCCAGAGGCGCCGCTTTTCGGTGCTTTCCCATGCGACGCCGAATACCGCTGGTGACCTCGCACAGACAGAAGCTGACATTGCCCGTTGATAACAGTTTTCAGTTCTGCTTCAAATCGTGAATACTAGATACTATCTCGATCCCGATTCATTGATTTCTTTGCAGGGACAGGGCACCCTCCAACACGTATGAATTGAGCGGATAAATCACGTGACACCCATTCAATACGCTAACGTCCTCAATTTCTCCTTTCTCCCGGCTTGCATTTACAAAATATAGCGTTAAGAAGCGGGATGAAATAGTGAAAGGAAGCAAGAAACGGAAAAGGTTCACAAATGCATTTCACTGCACTGATTTCCCAGCCATCGTTTCGGACAAAAGAATCTTTCCTATTCTGTATGTTATGTGACTCGCGCATCACTTGGTGGGTTGCGCAATAAATTCTTTACACCATTCATACAATTGATCGCTTTCTATTTTGCTTGCTTATCAACTTGCAATCATTCCACTTTATTAGGAAATATTCAATTTTTCACCACTAAAAAGCGTTATTCATTCCCGCGTAAGTAAGAAAACAATTAAGAAAGCAGAAATTACTATCCGCAGTCAATAATCACCCACGGCACTCTCGTTGCGACTCCCCCGTGGTCGCTGTGGCGATTCCAAGCAGACTCCCGGTGATCGCTGTAGCGATTCAAAGCATACTTCCCTTTGGTTTTCCATCGTCCACTTCTCGGTGTGGCAACGGTGAATTCCCAAGCTTCTAGCTCAGCCAAGTTAGATTAAATTCGCCATGCAATCTGTAGACGGATGTATGACTTCAGTGTAGATTTGAGTTTTAAAATTAACAGAAGTAAAAAAATGCAATAAATTTTAAATAATAATAAAAAGATAAATGTCATAAAAGATATAATTAGAAAGAAAAGTATAAATTTAATATAGAAGAAAAATGATATAAAATTTACATTTAATAAAAATAAAAGAAGCATTTTACGATAAAATAATTAATTTTTTTTTTTCAAATCTGCAATTAAAATTTCGGATATTGCTTAGGCGGCTGCTCGATTACTACATCTCTGTCGATCTTGGGTATATCAACTAAAACGGTTGAACTCACCAATGCGTTTTTAATTTTACAGCTCACGTAGGTAGGTTTTCATGAGTACAAGGGCAGGCAACAAATATTTCGGAAATCGAAATTCAATCAACTTTGTTAGCAATCATATGATTTGTGAGTTTTATGTTTCTCTCCATAAAATCGGAATGGCCTTAAGCTTCTTAAAATTTCACGATTATTTGTATTAATACAAGATCTTTGTGCCCACCAAATTTCATTGAAATCCAATCGCAATCAAGTTAGATCTAGCCATCTCAATTATATGGAAACACAACAACAACATGCGGTGATATTTGGTATTCAACGTGTATACAAAAAGTAAGATGACTTTTTGAATTTCGCGGGCAACGTACAATCGATTATCGATTTTTTTATTTTTACGACGCTCTGGAAGGTCAATAGAGGCAAAAAAGTGCGCAAATCGTAAGGCAAGTGCACCGAATCGTTCTGAGTGATCGCAAAATGAAGTTGCACAAGTTAGCTGAGGCCGTGAGTGGGGTACACTATGCACGATATTTTGAAAATGAAAAAGCGATCGGCATAATGAATGCCGCGTTTGCTGACCGTCGACCAAGAGCAGAAGCGCGTTTATGATTCAATGGCCCCAACATAATTGAGCAGAGGTTTCTCGGCGTTTCGTAATGATGAATGAAACGTGGATTCATTACTATACGCCTGAGTTCAAGACGCATCCACAGAGTGGCTGAAAAGCTACGAAAGCCAACCAAACCGGCCAAAAGTCCAACGCTCGACCGGGAAGGTGATGGCCTCCGTTTTTTGGGATGTGCATGCAGTAATCCTAATTGATTACCTGCAGAAGGGAAGAACAGTCACAGGCGAGTTTTACTTAGCCTTATTGGACAAACTGAACGACGAATGAAAGAAAGAACGGCCCCGTATGGTGCGGGAAAAACGTCTGTATCATCACAATAACACTTCGCCACACGCGTCCTTGAAAGCGATGGCTGAAGGTCCGAACCTATTACGATTCAAATTGGTTGCTCACCTATCTTATTCTCCCAACGACTATTATCTCCTCCAAGTGGGTCCAGGGTATGCGACTCAGATTGGATGAGGACATCATTGCAAATACCGAGGCGTATTTCGAAGATTTGGACGTTTCGTACTAAAGAACTACTAAATCGCAATAACAAGTGTATCGCCCTCGAAAGCAGCTATGTTCACGAATAAATATCACTCTACCCGGTTACTACGTGCGATTTTCTAACAGATGGCGTAACTTAATTTTTATTCCAGTAATTCACCTTTCCAAATATGTGTTGGAAAGCTACTGTTATGTTTCAGAATCAGTATGTGTCATTTAGCCGAAGCGTAAACAACAATACTTTTTTTTTACTCTGAAAATGTCGAATTTTGTGCCGAATAAAGTGTTTTTGCGGGGATTACTTCTTCATTACTTCAATATGAAGAAAAAGGCTGCCGAAAGTCATTGCATTTTGGTGGAAGTGTATGGTGTGCATGCTCTAGCTGAGCGTACGTGCCAGAAGCACGGTTTAAAAGTGGGAATTTGGACTTGGAGGACGACCAAGATCCATCCCAAACGCAAGAAGAACTTGCAAAATCACTTGGCGTCGCTCAACAAACCATTTCCGATCGTCTAAAAGCAATGGGAATGATCCGGAAGGTAGGCCATTGGGTGCCGTATGAATTGAAGCCAAGAGACGTCGAACGCCGATTTTTCACGTGTGAACAAGTGCTTCAAACGGCACAAAAGAAAAAGGTTTTTGCATCGAATTGTCACTGGCGATGAAACGTGGGTCCATTACGATAATCCAAAACGTCGGAGAACGCATGGACACCCCGGCCATGCATCATCATCAACGGCCGTCCAGAATATTCATGGCCTGAAGGTTATGCTGTGTATTTGGTGTGACCAGCTGAGTGTGATCTATTATGAGCTGTTGTAACCGAATGAAACGATCAGAGGGGAAGTTTACCGACGACAATTGATGCATTTGAACCGAGCACTGCATGAAAAACGGCCGGAATATGAACAAAGGCATGGCAAGGTAATTTTGCGACATGACAATGCTCGGCCACATGTTGCACAGGTCATCAAAACCTACCTTGAAACGCTCAAATGGGATGTCCTACCCCACCCGCCGTATAGACCAGACCTTGCGCCATCCGATTACTATCTCTTTCGATCAATGCAACATGGCCTGGCTGACCAGCACTTCTCCAATTATGAAGAAGTCAAAAATTGGATCGATTCGTGGATAGCGGAGAAGCCGGCTGAATTTTTCAGAGAGGGGATTCGTCAATTGCCAGAAAAATGGGAAAAAGTTATAGCTAGCGATGGACAATATTTTGAATATTAAATTTGTAACCATTTTTTCAAAATAAAGCTTAAGTTTTCGAAAAAAAAACCGCACGAATTAACCGGTACCCTTATTAGAAATATGGAAAGAGCCGCGCATTTCCGTATTTGATAACTCACGAAAGTATCGATGAAAAATTCAGCTGTTTAATTTATTAATCCCCAACTACTGTCATACTCAAGAAAAAGCAAATATTACTGCGCCTCAAACGTTAAAAATATTTTTCTTTTTATTCCATGTGGGGGGTTTCAGTCCCTTATCTGCCGCGTCCTCAGGTGGGGGATAGAGGGGTGACCAGCGGGTATCTGGAAAATATACAAATAGCAGACCGAAAACCGGCTCAATCAAAGCGCTGACAATGAACCACTTAGTATTTACATGTCATACAAGTACCAGAGCAAATATCGCTACAAGTAAACGACTACTTTTTTGGGATTTGGAATGTAAGTCTATTAAACAGATCAGGTGGACTTCGATAACTTCCGGATGCAATAAAGAAACAACATAGACTCCACACCCTCGCATCACAAGTAACACATTTGACAATCGAACGCACACCGTGTTTAAACGGGAACAATTGCAAGGAAGCCGTGAAATTGGAGTAGCTTTCATTGTTGTTGACAGAACATTGAAACAAACTATCAACTTCTTTAATGGCTGGCTGGTCAACTGTCACGCGCCTAAAGAAGACAAGAAGGAGGCAATCATTGACGAATTTTACAGCAACCTGGAACGCACTGTCGAAGCATTACCGTCAAGCGACATTAAAATTGTTCTAGATGACTTCAACATAGCAACTGGCCACGAAACAGCACGTAAAGGAACAACCAGAGGGCACAGCCTTCGTCAGCCAGCAACAACGGACAATACCTCCACACGCTTCCTGCACCGAGATATCCACAAGAGAACGTGGGCATCCCCAAACGATCACACATTAAATCAAATCGAGCATGTTCTCATAAAAAACCTAGTGACCAACAGCAGTCTCAACTTCATGTTCCGCGGCGCTATTTGCGATTCAGAACTACCTTATAATGATCAAATTTCGCTTTCGTATCTCCAAGAGCTGTAAACAAGGAACGTCAGTTACTCCAAGCTAAATGATAACGCAGTAACGTCCATGTATATGTCAGCGTTGGAAAATCGCATCAACGTATCCCCGCAGGCTGATATAGGGATGAGATCAAAACCATGTGGAAGACAGTAAGAGATGCGGTAACAGAAGCGGCCGAAAACGACAGGTACGACAAAGAATGCAAGGAAGCGGTTGAAAAAGAAGCCAGATATACAAAGAATAAACCCAATTACTAACACGGGTTAAAGGAAAACACTATAACACCCTCCGATGACAAGCCAAAAAAGTGTTTCGGAGAGCGAAATAACTTACCATCACCACCAATATTTAACAGGAAACAAAAACACAACCCAGGGTACCTTACTGCCTGTAAAAAATAACGCTTAAATTGGGCGCCTCAACAAAACTAGTCCACATGGTCAACACACACACAGAGTCCCAGATCAAGGTAAACGGTGAATTCACGAACATCTTCATAATGTATTCAGGCTTAAAACAAGAGGATGGACCTGTCCCAATGCTCTTTAATATTGCGCTGGGACACGTCATGAGAAAAACAACAGCTGAAACTTCTGGCATACTAATGTTCAATTTCACATAATTGGTAGCGTATGCTGGTAACGCCAAGATAATGACACGGTCAATCTGAGATGTCAAAGGAGCATTTCTAAGCCCTAAAATCTGAAGCGAACTGAATTGGCCTATGTTAATGAAACTTAAAACTACATTCGTAACTCAAACGAGGAAGAGCATTCCAATCCGTTGAATGTCTGTAATATTTTCCAAATAAAACGGTATTTTTTCCCCTTTTTTTACTTTAGCTCTACAGCCGTCTGCAAGACTTCGCTTAGAAATAGATAGAGTATCTCAGTATCTGGACCGAATGTATCGGCACTCGGCACGCTTTTGCCGTGTGTCACTTGCTCCCGAATATATTTGTTGAAATATATCATGCATAAGGGAAAAACAGCGTTTTGATTGGAAAATTTGGCAAACATCTATAAAATAATATCTCCCTTTTTGACTATAGAACGAGGGACGAAATACATAAAGGGTAGGGTGTAGGTAATATTAGTCGTTTTAGTATTAAGTCGAAAGTAGTTAACAATAAATATATGATTTAATTACCGTACCGACCTATATAATTTAATTACCGTACCTAATTTATGTACAGATAATTTAATTACGACGCCGTTATGTAATTCCCAGACCAAACATTAGGTTTTTACTTTTTGTCTACCACATTGGATCTGCGATCTTGAATATAAATCTGCCATCTGCAGAATCCTAGCGATCTTAAAATTGCTATAATAGATTTTTTCGTTTTGAGGGCTTTGTGAAACGAATTTTATAAAGACCTACCAGTTTCGCGTCCTAACATATCTATTATTCCGTCTGTCCATGCGTCATAGCAAGTTTTCCGAGAAACTGCATAAGCTACAGTACTCAAACTTTGTGGGGAGGTCAGAAATGGTGGTCTTTCAAAAGTTAAGATCTCATAAAAATTTTAAAAGTTTAAAGTGAGCATTAACAATATTTGTTTATTAAAGATAGTCGAGTGGGGTATCAAATGAAAGGTCTTGATTCGAACTCTAAAAATCCAAAACAAAAGTATCAATTCGAGCATCAGAAAGACCGAAGTATGCCTACATTTCGCCGAAATGGAGCCCCTTCCATTCAAACGACTTCACTTGGATCATCTAGGACCATTTCTATGAAGCCGCTCTGGCAATTCATACCTTTAGGTAATCTCCGACGCTTTCACCAAGTACATCGTCATAAAAGCCATTAAAAATACGAAAACTATTCCAGTATTACGATGTTTAAACGAAATAACAACGTATTTTAGACTTCACTCCTGCATCATCACCGACCGGGGCTTTGCGTTTACAGCGAAATCATTTGCTCAATATTGTGCTGAAAACAATACTCAACACATCAAATACGCAGTTCGTACCCCTCGAGCCAACGGGCAAGTGGAGCGAGCGCATCAAACGATATTCAATTATTTGCAATAAGAATTGTTGGGACGAAGAAATGCGCGACCTTCAGTGGGTTATTAGCACCCAGAAAAATGATACGACTGGGTATAGCCCTAACGAGATTGTGTACGATTTCTGGCTTAATGACATTCTCCCGAATCGTTTGTTATCTGCACTACAACAAAACCTTGGAGATTCGAACGATATAAATATGAGAGAAAGAAGAGACGCTGCTATGGCTAACATTTCAAGGGGACGCGAAAATTGGAAAAGACGGTTCGATCAACGACACGCTACCCCCACCGTCTACGCTGTTGATGACTTGGTTCTGTTGGAATACGAGCCACCTGCAACGGGACATTCACGAAAATTAGAGCCGAAGTACAAAGGCCCATTTGTGTTCGAAAATGTCTCGGTAACGACCGATATTTAGTGGAGACATTGGTTGGATTGAAGAGCAACAGGCGACGATATTTTAGTTCAGTGTTTACGTCGGAGAAAATGAAACCCTGGTATAAATCGGCACCGGAGTTAGATGACATCAACAACGCCTCAACCAGCGACTTGAGTGACAACGGTGATGAATACGGTGATTCCGAAACAGGAGTGGCCGAGCTGGCACCTGGCAACACTATCGCGTGAGACGCGAGCAACAAGATATGAGAGATAGTTGATTTTAATCGTTTAATGGGGACGCCTCATACTAAATAAAAAAAATTGAATAAGCAATTTCGGTGTCGACCTTAATTTTATTGTTTTCCGTACCGTCTCTGACACATGTATGTGCTTAACAATGGTTTCATGAATCAAATTACTCAAAATTTGACATCTTCTATCACTCATAAGAACTTACTAAGGATATGCAAAACATGAAACTTTATCAGAAGCATAGTATCATTTAACACATTATTTGTAGTTAAATATAGGGGTGCTAAAATTGGTAATTTGGGCCTGTTTTTGCGATCACTTGTTTATTTCATCGCAGGGAGAACAGAAGAAATTCTTTTTAATTTGCCAATATTAATATTTTATTGTAAATTTATGGAGTTCAAAGAAATTATCCCCAAAATTTGTTAATAATTTCAATCCACAAAATTCTTCAAAAGCCCATAATAGTATAGATTTGAAAAGAAAACTGATCTTCAAAAACTTACACTTCTTGTTCGAATATCATCATCATCCCTATCTAAACTTGATATACTTTGACTTAATTCTGAGCCAGTTTCGGATGTTCGTGATCCTGTGAATGAGAAAGAAGAAAACGAAAAAACGAATTTTAATTCAATTAATCACCATTAACGTAATGAATCTGAAATTATATCTTTTTTCCATTAACAAATTAATTACCTTGACGGCTACTTGAATTGAATCCTGTGCTCATTCCGCCAGCTGATCCAATTGAATGAATCAAACTGGATTTATCGTAACCCTTGCATACTACTAATTGTATAAAATCACCAGCTGCCCGTAATGCTGTAACAGCCTCTTGATGTGTTGCGCCCAATAATGAGGCTCCATTCACTTCGAGAATTCGCATGCCAACCTAATTGGAAAATTAATTGAATGTAAAATCAAATGATTTAAATTTCATGAGGAAAAACTAAAAGGTAATGAAAATAAGGAGATAAATATAGACAGAACGAAAGCTTTTATTTGAAGCTCAAATGGCATGAGGACCTTGATATCTGCGATATAAAGGTCCAATACAAAAACTTGGTTTAAACTAAAACAAAACAGGAAGATGAATTTATGAAGCCCATGTGGGGATGGCGATTTTTGGTGAAAAAACCAGTTCTTCAGTTTTTCACGGGCAAAAAACCCGGTTTTTGAAAGAACCGGGTTTTCGATTTTTTCCTTAGCAAATTTTTTAAATTAAAAAAACTCGATTTAAAATTAAATGTATAATTTTATGCCCATTGATTAATTTTAGGTATAAATGGTTATTCAATTATTTTACTCGCAAAATTGATTAAATGAGTATGAATTGAAGGATATACCATCTTTGTGTGAAATATAAGGGCCTAACATATTGAAATCCAAGCCGACAGCTTTCTGTTAAGCTAAGTCAGTCATTTACAGTATAAGAATGAAAGATCCTGCAGTTCAATTCCCAGGCAGTGTGCTCGCTTCACTTTGCACTCCGAGTGAAACCCTCCGTATTGAAACGAAACCAAAAATTAATACCAAGAACCAATCAAACATAGAAATTTGTTTTGATTTGGTGACTACGGTTATTAATGTTGCCTAGGCAGGAATGGCGAAAAAACTGTTTTGCTGTTTTTTTATTTGGTTCTTGAATTTGAAAGAAAAAACCGGTTTAACCTGGGAGGAAAACCCAGTTTTTCGAACCAAAAAACCCGGTTTTCGGTTAAACCGGCACGGTTTCTCCCATCCCTATCCACGTGGTTGATTACGAAGTATGTATATCTTCTGGTTATATTTTTTTGTCCACAGAAGGTAAGCTGTGCATCTCGCTCAAATTTTAATGTGCGATCCAGCCACGAGTTTTCGAGTACTTTAGGATGAATTTGTAGTGAAAGTAGGTATATAAAAATGTTCGTGAAGGACTGCAGCGATGGTCTGCTACCGCCGAGATTGGCCTTGTCTGGGGACGCGTGAATGCACTGACAGGCTAGTGTTGTGGTGTCGTCAAGCGGGTTCTTTCCCCCAGCACAAGGACCCACTACAAAAGAATTTCTAATCCACGAATTTCTGGGGTCAAATAAATGTCAGCCGAAGTCGAAAAGGAGGTAATCAACTAAAGGTCGGAAATTGCTCTCAAAGGACAAACTGGATCTGGAGAAGACAGACGGAGTTAAGAGGACTTCTTCGTTACCGACAATTCGTATAGCCCACAAATAAGAGCGGGATATCCAGATGGTATCGGTGCCCCCTCGCACTCTACCAACCGGATCAAGATCCAAACGTAGACGTGGCCATATACTCATTTCCCATTTGAGTGGAATACGAATACAAACATAACTTGCATGAATTTTCCCATTAACTGAGAAATATAGACGTGGCTCATTTATGTTATAGAATTATGTGATGGAACCACATAACTCTATATCATAAAAGGGCACGTGAGCGGAAGCCCCTGTTAAACAAAAAAAGGGAGGAGTGCGCCCGATTGCTAGTCCATGTTAGTGGAGAAGCCTGCCATCGATGCGGGTCATATACCCGGTCAGGTAAATCGAAATGGAAAGACCGAAAGGTATAGGGTGTAACAATTCATCTTATTTATACTGCTTCACCATCGAGGCCTATGGAAGCACTTTATAATAATTAAATCAATATAAAGATTCAAGCAAATTTCGTTATTTCATGACAAGCCCGAAAGCGTAATTTACTCAACTACACACTTCATCGGAAACCGCAGCATCACATCTTATTACCAAATTCAAATTTGTTGTTGCTTTTATGCATCCAAAGTAATTCTCTTTTCAGATTTTTGCGTCAAACGTAAATGATCCGAAAAAAGAAAAAAATATTGTACAATTCTAGTCTTTGTTTCGAAAATTCTCATGAAAGCCCTTCATCTGAGACAATAATTGAATACTGCTGACAAATTGATGAAAAGAATCTTTCGAGACTTCACCGTATCTGAGACTTAATTTTATAGCACTGAAAAGAGAAAACTGCTATGATAAACAACCGGACACCTGACCTGATGGACCAGTTGAGTTTTCAGTAAGGTTTTCATTCATTACACGACTTTAAACAGGACTCAATGCCTTACAGCCAAAATAATTAGAATAGAACATAAAAAAGAAGTCGTACAGCAAAAAAAATTAAGAGAATTTCGATGATATAATAAATTAGTCGAATTATATGTATCGCTTAGATTGCTTAAATTTCAATCCCAACATAACAATTTTTTTTTTTTACATTTAAACAACCTATACTAAAAGCTTCCGTGCTTAGTAATATATACAAGGGAAATTGAAAGGAAACAAGCTATTGTATCTAGGCTTAAAAAACTTATGATTTGCTTTCAACCTTATGACAAATTAAATTACTTCTATAGGGAAATGAAGAATACTATAAGTTCAATCGGTAAAGAACGGCCAAAATATTTTATAACCTGATCAAACAAAACAAGGAACGTTAATTTACGTAGGCTTGAGAGCATAAGCAAATGTATATCATATTTTTGCTTGTTTTATCTTTCTAATGCATGCAATAGCTTTGAAGTCAATTTGAAGGCTAGTTATAGTACTGAACTCCAGCAAATGCTTCACTCTAATACATGTACTTGGCAAGGTTATACAAGTATGGTTTTCACTATTTGCGTTGCTGTGCTTTGCTTGATTTTGAGAAGACCATATCCTCAGCCAAAACGATAATATGAACCATTCATCGCAATGCAAGAAACTGAAGCGAGTTTAGGCTACGGTCGTGAAAATCCCCGAGACGGTGATATCGAGTTATTTGCTTGGTCAAGCGTGCCAACCCAACTACATTGATATTAATAAAATCCAGTTCGGCTTCCGGATTGACGACTTCGACTATGAACGTTTTCGGCCAAGGACTTCTTTCTATGATATGATCCGCAAAATCGAATTAAAAGTCATCACTCACCGCTTCTCGCTAATTCATAACAAATACTTTGATTTCAAGTTGTTCTCGCCGGAACAAAACTTCAAATCTTTGAAAATTTACAATCAAACACGCACTGCCATGTCACAGCTCTTTGGGGGTTATTGCAATTTCGAATTGCTTAATACTGTCAATTTGAAAAAATATAGCCATTTTACTCAGAGCGTATGTACTTGTATTAATTGCAATTCAAATACTTCTTCAATCTTACTTTTTAATTTTTGACACGTCCTCGAAGACGAGTCTTTCACACAAAAACAAAATATTTGCAATGAACCTTCCCCCACTATATTTCAATCGTTTAGAAATGTTAGTTACAAACTCAATTTCCTAGCAACATTACTTGAATATCGAGCCGTTATTTTTCTCCCAATCCGTTTAGACTGTTTCTCCAATATATATAGCAACAACTACGGAGAACAACAACAAAAAAATGTTTCCCGCCATTCAGTTTTTGCTTTTGATTTCTTTCTACTTTAACAATAAAGTTGAAACTATTCTCAACGAGCAATTTCACTTTGCGCATTTCACTTTTTAAGAGACAAACGTACAATCCACATTTAAATAAATAATTGACCTTATAGACATACAGAGGTGGCCAAAAGTGATCGGACAATACAAGAAACAAGCAATAAAATACTTTTACGAGCATAAGCTTTGAAATGAAATAAAAATTTTTCCCTTATATAAAAGTTACTTGTATTCTCAATTAATTGCACAAAAAAATAAAACAGAAATAAAAAGATTTTCACAAGAAAATTAACAACTAATTCAAATTCACATTGCATCAAGTGGACAAAAGTAATCGGACGTTCAATTGTAATACTTTTCTTTCTGATGATTCCATTAGAACATAGGCTTTTAATATCTAGTTGCGTATCCTTTTTGTTTTATAACTTCTGTTAACCTATTGGGCATAGACTGTACCAACTTACGGGTAACTTCCGGAGTAATGTTGTCCCATTCTTCTAATAACACCGTCTTCAGTTGACTTTTATTAGTAATGTGATGGTTCCTTATTTTTTTATCCAGATGATCCCAAAGATGTTCGATGGGATTTAGGTCTGGGGATTGCGGTGGTGTTTTTAATTGACCAGGAGTGTTGAAAAGGAGCCACATACGAACATCATGAGCTGTATGCTTTGGGTCATTATCTTGCTGGAACAAATAATGACCATCAAGACCCAATTTTTGTGCACTTTTTTTCAAATTTTCTTTCAAAATCGACAAGTAACCTAGTTTGTCCATAGGTTCGTCAATGAAAACAAGTTCTCCTACACCGTTGGCAGCCATGCAACCCCAGACTGTTTTACTGTATGTTGAATGTTTTTGGGATGAAGCTCACTATTTTGAGTTCTCCACACCATCAACCTGCCGTCGGAGTGGTAGATATTAAACTTATTAAACTTTAAAAGCGGCTAGCTTTTAAATTCTTTTGCAAAGCATAATCTTTTCTTCTTATTAACTTTGCTAATTAGTGGTTTCTTTCGAGGTACTCTCGCTTGATAACCAGCACGGCTGAGAGCTCTACGAATAGTCCGGGCACTAACATTGGTACCATTTACATCTGCTAATTGATCCCTAATACTTCTGGACGTTGTAGTCGGATTCTTTTTAACAATTCTTAAGATTTTTCGTGCGTCTGTCTCTGTTAGTTTACATGGTCGACCACTCCTAATTTCGTTTTCCACCTGATTATTTTTTCTGAACCGTTTCACGATATCGAAAACTGTCGAACGACTTCTTCCAATTATTTTTGATATTTCAGAAAAGGATTTATTCTCTTTATACAACTTTATTTTAACTTTTCTTTCATGTATACCGGTTTCTTTGCGATTCTTAGCCATGTTTAACTTTCTTCACTTAAAACTGACAAGTAAATGACTGCTATCAGAAAAACACATATCAACATATGATTAGGGGAATTCCCTTTTAAACTCGGAAATGAAAAGAAAAGAATTGCTCCAAACTTCAATGACTAATTTCACACTTTTCAAAATGTCCGATTACTTTTGTCCACTTGATGCAATGTGAATTTGAATTAGTTGTTAATTTTCTTGTGAAAATCTTTTTATTTCTGTTTTATTTTTTGTGCAATTAATTGAGAATGCAAGTAACTTTTATATAAGGGAAAAATTTTTATTTCATTTCAAAGCTTATGCTCGTAAAAGTATTTTATTGCTTGTTTCTTGTATTGTCCGATCACTTTTGGCCACCTCTGTATATGAAACTGAGTAAGCGTGAAATAATTTAAGATCGGTGTATGGGCTCATGTAACCACCACTCGGCGTTTATTCTTGAAATTATGAGACGTAAGGGAATGATTTTCGCACAAACATTAACGAACCGAACGCCTTGTGAATCACTTCAGTCCTCCACACAATGGTTCGGCGCAAGTTGAGCGCACTCGCACTTTCCGAAACAGTAAAGGTACCGCTACTGCACGTCACAAACCAATTCGTCTTTGGTTAAAGTAAAACCCGCCAATTTCATGCCACCCGACAAACATAAGTTAAGAAAGCTACAATAATCAATACGATATTGATGCCATGCATGTACGGGTATGTACTCGGATTCGGTTATGTACTCGGATTCATACAGAAGCACCGGAAAGAAGAAGCGAACCAATACAAATCGCCCGAGCACCACATCTAATCGAGCAACTGCACCATTCATTTCTTCCTTTTAGCACTTCTTCAAATTAAATTTCACTTCGGGGAACGAGCTACCGAACATTTTTTTTCTTCAGATGATTTTTTTTTACCGCCGCTCTCCGCTTTATAGGCAGGTGAAGGTCGTAAGTAGACTCCCCGACCCGTCCCAGGAATTCCCGACTTTTCTTCTTTCAATTCCCGTGTACATGGTAAAATCGCATCATCGCGGTGAAATCGCTCCCTCAGCCGCGTGCGATTGTCTTCGGTCATGTAATACGCCGTGAGGGTTCACTCAATCAGTGTTCCCATGTTCAAAGTTTTAACTGGCAGATTTAAAAAATGTTTTCAAGAAAAATTAATTGAAGTAAAGAAAAACTAAAAAGATTCTAAATAGTAATGAAAATGAAATCTCATGAAGAATATAATTAAAGGGAAACGTTTAAATTTAATATAAAGGAAAATTGATATAAAATTACAGTTAATAATAATAATAAGAAAGAAAACTATTTTAAAAATTACGACTATGAATGGAAGTAATTAAATATTTTCCTAAATCTGCCATCAAAATTTTGAATAGGAGATAGGAAGGTTTTCGAGCAGTTTGCTTGTGTGACTGCTCTATTACTACAAATTCATTTACTACTTCATTTTGGAGTCACTTTGAGAAAATCCCGTGCAAAAGATCATTTTAAACAATAGCTAAGCTTAAAACAAGCCTTTGTATGGGATTTTCTCAAACTTATTAAAAGCCTGTAATTTCAGGTATCCAAAGATAATTGAGCCACATGACCTACTTTTTTAAGAACCTTTCTTTCTGTCTATATCCATTCTGTGGTAGGGTAAAGTATCAATTTTGATGTCTTATTTGACTTTCATTCATAATTTATCGACACTTCCGGAAAAATCGATCTCCCAAAAAAGAAAATCAATTTAATTGCTAATTCAACAACCCAATTAAAGCTCAACGCCTTAAAAGGAATGAATAAAACATAAATCAATAAAAATTTACACCTGACGTATTAACTTGATAAGGAAACAACGTTCGTAGAGAAACACGAGCTAAGCTTACCTTAAGTCGTCCATCACGTCTTGCAGCACCATTCGAATTAATCTTGGATACAAAAACACCTTCGTCCATCGGATCGAGTGGATTGCCTTTAAGTCCATTAAGTCCACCCTTAATGTGCATTCCGAGTCGTTCGCCTTCATTCTTGTTGATCGTAATTTCCTACGAATGGGCAAAATTTACAAAACGTTAAAGAAAATAAAACGCAAAAAGAGCGAGAGAAAAAAAATATTAAAGAATTTTCAATGAATGGCTTTTTCGCCATTTTTTTTTTTCCTATCTTTCCTTTTCTTATTTTATTTTTATCCTGGACACACTCATTCACACAAACTTTGAACCTTATAAAGAATTTTTATAGAGTTAGCATGTGGTATCCTTGTACCACATGAGAAGTAGAAAGTGGAAAAGTATTGTAAGAGTTTTTCTACATACGAACAAGCATGGGGTTGTGTATGGGTCAGAATAGGATTTATTTATGATTCAGAAGGGAGAATGTGATTTAAAACGATTGTTGCGTTGGATGAGCATGCCAGCAGCAACCCAGCTAGCTAGCAAGTCTTAGAACAGCCGCACAAGGAATAGCTGTTCCAACTTTATTTTTTAACGGGCTATAAAAATTGATAGGCTTTGCGGCATTTTATTTGAAATGTATGATCCTTTTTCTTGCTCTTCCCGTCTCTTGGTTTCCTTGAGATTTCTCTCCTTATATACATTATGTGTTAAATGGTGCTGGAACAGGAAGAGACCCTCAAGCCCAAGAACAAGGCAAAAGACAAGATGAACAGGTGATTGGAGAATGTATTTTAGGAGCGTGCATGTTTAAAATTGTTAGTCCTGAATTACTTATGATAATTAAATTGCTACAAGGAATAAAAGTGATTTGCTGTCGTGAAAACAGATGTGATCTGATAAAATATTGAGATAGATGGTTTGTATTAAGAGGGTTTCAATAAATATTGAATTTTATTCTCGGATTAAAATCGGTGTTTAAGGACCTTGCTTGGGTGGATTCAGATCTTTTCTGAAAAGGTTCACATAAAATAGAAAGGAACAATTCTACGACAAAAGATTAACTTTAGCTACCACTTAAATAAAAATTTCATTGAAATAAAAACCTTAATGCTTATAGAATATCCCAAAAAACGAGTTCATTAACAAAAAACCACAAACACAATATTATAGCATCGAATTAATTTGGTGGCGTATAAAAACAAATCTTACCTCAGTTTTTATATATTCTACTTCGAAAAGCTTGCGAATGAAATTAATAGGGAAAATATTTTACATGTGAATTATAAAAGCGTGAAAATTTTGATCTCATTTTGATTTTGGTTATTATATCATATATATACAAGCGTGCAAAGCATACGCAAACGTTATATACATGATTAATAAACTAAGAAACCCAAGTTTGTATAGGAGAGTAATTTTATTTATTTTTACCTGGAAGCCGACAGGAAGTGGATCGTGTTGTACTGTTAATACTATTTCGTCGCCTGGTCGAAGTAACTCGACAACAGCTTCTTGATGTGTAGCTTTTGTAACATCTGTACCATTTACTTTAAGTATTCTATCACCCAAACGCAATTTACCAGATTTTGCCGCAATACCATCAGGAACAATCTGAAAAGAAATAACAAAATACATTAGTTAAAAATATTATGCGCGAAATTGTTTCTAAAATTTCCTAAATCGATTGATGCAGAGGAATATGTTTGAGCAGCCGGAAATAGGCTGTTGCGGCCACGGTGAAAGTAGAGCATGACGAGTTTCATTTTTGCCAGGAAGAATTTTATAGCATCAAATTATATTAACTTATGGTCATTTTTTTAAAGCTGTTTTAAAAATAAGTATTAGATTATAAAAACGTAAACTCTGTATTTATCCATATAAATAATATGTATGGTGTAGTGTTTTGGGCGCTTATCACTTGCGCAGTAGCTTTCAAGTTCAAAATTTATTGGTGGCAACGAGTTGTGCTTTTCGTAGGTAGCTGTGATGGGTACTAATTGAAAAAATCTGGTAATAATTGGTTAAGCGTGATACTGACCATATAACCTCGAATACTGCTACGGTCATGAAATGAGATTCCCTGGCAAATCTTAAGGCCAAGGTTCGATTTGGGACAGTGTGTGATAATTATTATTACTAATATTAATTTTAATATAAAAAATTATTTTATGCCGTTCATTTAGGAAAGAATCGCCTCTAAAATCATTTAAATGAAGAAAGGAAGTTGAGATTTTCTTTAAAAAAAAACTACTAGGTTTTTGCAATCACGACCTGTGTCCGTCTGTCCGTCCATCTGTCCGTCCGTCTGTCTGTCTGTCTGTATGTCACAGAACTTTTTCTCCGAAACTATAGAGGCGCAGCCATGAAACTTTGTGGAAAGATCAGAAGTGGTAACTTCTTGAACGTTCAAGGGTGGAAAAATATTTCAAAGGGGTTTAAGGGGGGTCTCCCCATATAGTGAGGTGACCCCTCAAAAAAATTTTTTCACCATTGGTAGTCGGGGAGGGTGTCATTGGAAAGGTCTTAATGAGATCTTTTCAAAAATTGCCTTATGAGTACCGAGGGGAGCAGGGGAAGGGGAAATGTACGAACTTTTCGCGTACCCCCCCCCCTCGCGATTGGACACCTTCCATCCGAAAAATCGGAAAAAATCATGAATGTAGGCCTTTATGAGTACAACAACAACAAATACATGAGAAGTCGAAATTCACTCAACTTTGTTAGTAATAGTATGATTTATCGATTTTATGTTTTCTTGAATAAAATCTTAACGGTACTCTTAAATTCAATAAAATTTAGCAAACAGATGACTATTTATAAGATTGTTTTTTTCTGAAAGATCGAATGGTATTTAACGAAGTTATAGCGATTTGAATTTTCCTGTATTACTATGGAACAATATGCCCTGCATTACTGTGGAAACATGTGGCTATGGAGCCATATTCGCTTTTTACCGACTTAGACACTACAGCTTTGCTAGGATTTGCATGAAAATTTCAGGAATGCTAGGTATCATGAAGATGAGTACATAGAAGTCGAAGAGGCAGGAGAGAACTCCTAGCAAAAGGGCTTTGTAACCATTCTAAGATTCGAAAAAGCAGGCCATGAATCGATGATTACAGTACAGAGGAGTGGCCCCTGAAAAAAATTTCATGAAAGGTAGCCGATATGAGTATCAACTGAAAGTTCTCTATGAGAGCTTTTCAAATCAGTTTTTGCTTCTGTGGGGGCACAGGGGGGGGAAATACATGAAGAATGTGTTTCTTCCCTCGCGAATGGACACCCGTGATCTAAAAAAATCTGAAAAAATTATCAAGGGATATATTTATGGGTATAACTATAACAAATACCTCAGAAGTCAAAATTCTTTTAACTTTGTTAATAATAGTATGATCCTCGAACATGAGATGTTTCTTGATTTTATTCGTAGCTGGTTACTGCATTTTGTAAATTGAGTACAAAACCCTTCTGACGTGAGCATAGGTCTGTCTGCCCAATTTCTTTAATTCTGTCTTGTTTGCAAAGTTAGACCGAAGAGCTACACCAATTTGGAGGACGATTGCACAGCAAAGACTTATTATAACAAAAGTTTTAGATTTCATGCAAAACTGGAAGCAACAAAAATGCAAAGTTACTTACTGCACTTCAAAATCATAAGAGATATCACAGGGAGAAAAAGAGTTGTGGTAGATACTCGTACATTTGATAAAATACTCGTACAAAGAGCCAAGGATTGCGATGAAGCCAGAAAAATGAGTTAAAAATGTTGACGAACCAAAAATATATGAAAGATACCGAATAGAAAACTGAGATTCATCGACAATTATGTCATTCATGAATCTCCCGAAGGTTTTCCATAGGAATTGACTGAACTCCTGAACAAAAGCTTTAATATGTGGTCAATAAGAACAACTTTTCGACTGCCCTGGATATAGAGGCTGAAAAACAATTCATGGGAACTGAGGGAAAATAGGTTATAAGGAAAAGAACAGCATAGGTTATCGAAGCAAGCCGAATAAGAAGTATCAAAATGAGTAAAGAAAGAAAATTTTTGAAGAAAGCTAAAGGAAAAGCTAGTACACTATCTGAGAGCAAAGATTAATGAGGATCAAATAGCGGGCATTACCACCAGTAGAGGACTGAGGCTTTTTGTCATGAATCACCATTCAATATGTTATCAAAATGAAGAGGAAAGACTCCCGAAGGATGAACCATCTCGAGACCAGTAGCACAGACAACGCAGAGCAATTTCGAAGCAGCCTTATTAAGAGCAACCACGTCTGCTTCCAGCCAATGAACTGTATTGCTCAAGATGCGTCCGGTCATTGTCATCGGACCACGGAGAAGACGAACACGTATGCGCTCCGGGATGAAGGTGATAAAATTGCTCTCGTCGATGAAAAACTGGCAGAAAACTTTGGTGGAGAGAAGCCAACGAAACCGCTACTCTTGAATGGCGTTAGTATGTACCAGCGAGAAAGAGACAGCAGGCTTTTTACTGTACAATTGAAGAGAAAGAAAGAGAATACGATCTACAAACTGCGAGCACACACGCTCGAGGATTCGAAAATTCATCAACAGTCTATTCCAGCTGCGCTGATAGAGCACAAGCATCTACAAGACCTGCTGCAGTAAAAAGTGTGCTAGGAATTGACACGACTCGGAATTCTAGTGGGAAGAGACCACTGGGAATGCATCGTATCCCGAGAGCTACAAGTCACTAAATCCGATGAACCGACTTAAGGTAGAGCACGGCTAGGCTGGGTGGTACACAGAAGAGTACCACGCAGTTTGATCTAGAACCTCGAAAGCATACATGACGTTTTGAGCCAGATCAACGAACAAGCGTTTTCATGAACTAGTGGAAACGCGTTTTAGGATAGATAGGTTTGGTGCACCTGCAAGCTGCAAGTGAACGATGTAGGCCAACAAGCTGTAAATATTGTGAAGCAGACAATAAAGAAGATCGACGATATATATGAAGTCGGATTGCCATGTCGACAGGACGAAATGACCTCGTCTCCAAATTATAAAACAATATACCGCCAACTTAGGAAGATTGAGCAGAAGATAGACGTATACACAGCCCCAATAGAGAACATATTGCAATCGAGTGTAGTAATCGAGCAGCCACCTAGGCATACATCTCGAAAGACTTTTGCGACCACTACCATTACCAGTAAAATCTTTCCCAAAGAAACAATTGGAGAATTAAATAAAAAGTAGAAAAAAATATGACGGCAATCACCTTTGCGACACAATTTAACAAAGAATTGCAGGTTACCTCGATGAGAAAAACCTCCATTACCGCCATGAAGAGGCTTATAGATACAAGTGGGAGGTTGGTGAAGCGGACCCGCATTGGGAACGAGGGAGAGATAGCCGTCGCGTGAACTGGAGTTTGATTCTTTCGCGCATATTAGACGGTCGATACGATTAAAATTAGGAGTGAACGTTCGTATTTATCAGTAAAACGATTTCCCTTGTCGCCTCCGTGAAATAGTTAACGATTGTTCATTCCTCTACGTTCAACTTTTATTTATCAGTAAACTTGCAACTTAAAAATTTATTTTGTTGTAATTAGTCAGTGGCATTGAATTTAACGAAAGTTATTCTGTGAAATATATTATTTGTTGTTGGAAATTACATATCAATAACGAGTGGTGAAAAGTGAGAAGAGGGCAAGTCGGAAAAATTAAGTTGGTGCAATCCTGATTGCGTGACTAAGGATCGAAAATTGCTCGGTCAGAATTGTTCAGCTCCCATAAATCGCGAACAAGTTAATGACTTCCTGTTCACCGGGCTCAGTTGGGAAATTAAAGTTTGAATGAATCCACTGTACGGGCTTTGATATAATCTAATCGTCACAGCAGTTCTGCAGCATATAATTCAATGCTATGGGTAACTCTGCATGAGTTAGCCACTCAAGACTTCCTCCGAATCTCGAATTACCGGCAACAATGATGCATACCACTACCGAGACAACTATACAAGCCAAATAGCGGATGACAAAATATAAAGATCGTTGAGTGCACCAGATCCGAGGATCCAAATTTAACGGTATCCCTTGCCCGCGCGTGCATAGGAAACAAGATCAAATATTTACAAGAGATCTTTAAATAAATTGATGTAAAGTATGGTGCAGACTATTTGAGTCTTGAGTTGTGTACCCCTTAACATTAATATTTGCTGAACAAAAAGTTTATCAATTATGTCTGCAGTTCGTAAGACGCATTTTGTATTGTGCGTGGAACCTTTATCGATGGTGTGCCGATAATTGGATAAGTTTTCTATTTATAAGTGAATTAATTTTATATGCGAGCAACAATCCGTGAGCTTATTCATCGACTCTATACTCGTAACTACACAAAAAGATAACATGGATGAAGTTATCAAATACTGTGAACCCAGACGTGCATTTCGCTAAAGAGTCAATTCGTCTAATTAAGCGTTGCATGAAACTTGATCATAGAGAATTTTAGGAAGTTACTATTGTTACCGCCATTGGATTTTGTATAGTGGAATTTATTGGTTTCTTTGTAAAACGAATTCACATCACAATCCCTGATATTTTTGTTAAAACAAAAGGCAAAAAAATCTTAGCGATTACAGACCTTATCCGCGCCATCAACGAGCGCTCGTCGGAGGAGGATTGGGTTAGTATCCTTTACAGTTGTTATGAACTTTAAATATTTGAAAGATTTTTTCATAGACTTACATTGAATGAGTATTAGCAATGCATGCTTATATATTTATAGTAAATTTTAAAAAAAATTTTAAACGAACATAACTTATCAAATAGTAGAAGAAAAATTGTATTTCTCATGAAAAAAGCTTACAATTCTTTAGAAAGCGCGGTAAGGAAAGGAAAATTTAAACAGTTAAATAAAACGAGATAACGTCCAGATCAATATCAAAATGTGATGAAACTATAATATGTTATCGTAAGAAATATGATTAGATAATTTTGAATCGCACTTTAGGTCTTTCCATTTATCTGAAGCCCTGACCAAGTATGGGACCCGCTATGTTGGCTGGCCTCTCCAGTCATAGCTAGCCATCGGGTGAGCTCACTCTTTCTCTTTGCGTTGCAGGTACTCTTCTACGGTAGAGTGTGGCCTTCCGCTTGAGTTTCCTATTTATGCTAAAGTGTTATGTGATTCCATCATGTATGACTTTAACATAATTTGAAGCGTTCATATTTTTCATTTAAAGGAAAAATTCATGCGAATTATGTTTGTATAAATTTTTCATTTAAATGGAAAATATCTGGCCACGTCTACAATGGATCTTGATCCGGATGTGGTGTTGCGAGGGGGCACCGCTTCCAACTTTATGCCCCACTCTTATGTGGGGCACAGCTGGAAAAGACGAGATCCTCTCAAGTCTTGCCCGCGTTCGCCAGGCTTAGCCTGTCGTTTTGCTTTGAGAATCCATCCCTTCAGTAGGTTGTCTCGGCCTCACAGCGTCGATCGGAGTTCTGAGACCACTTTATTCGTGAATGCGAAATTTTTTTTTTTTTGTATTGAGATTTTGTTCTGGCCCCACGACACCGCAATGCTAGCCTGTTAGCGAATTCATGCGTCCGCAGACAAGGCCAATTACGGCGAGCGCGAACACATTCGCCTGCCGAGGCCGTAGGCCATCGCTGCAGTGCTTTGCGAACATAGATATATATTCACGTCGCTACAAGGGGTATGCCGTACCATGTGATGGTTCAGGGCACGAAAACGCTATCCCTTGGTACCTGCTGCATTTTACCATGCAGAACGCAAACAAATCCAGGAAGTAACTTCTATAACTCAATGCAGCGGCAAAGAGCACTGGTGTGAGCCTCAACGATCAACGGAGATGCTGCTGTCATGACAAAGCGTTTTGTTCCGATTAAGCGAGACACCATTCACAATTACCGTCGATATTCAGGACATGCAGCCGACTATATCGTTGAAAGTGTGGATAATTTTATGTTTCTTGGAGCCAACTTGAATAGAAGATCAGCGAAATTTAAAAAGCAACTAAATTGAGCAAATTTTTACTTCTGAGGCATTTTTTGTTGTTATAATATTTTTTTCAAAGTTTTCAGTTTACAGGTGTTCAATTTTTTCGTGATTTTCCGCTTCCCTTGCCTACTCCGATGTCGATATTGCAAATTTAACAACTGACATTGAAAGATTATCAAGACCTTTCATTTGATAACTTACGCGACTCTTTTCGGTGAAAAAACTTTTGACGGAGTCATGTTTCCTTGAATGGGGAGACTACATTAAAATCCTTAAAAGTTATTTTCGACTATGAAACTTTCATTCATCAACAACTTCAGAGTCGTTCACAAGAGTTTATGACTCTAGCTCCTCTAGTTCCTGAGAAAACTTACTGTGACGCGCAGACAGACAGTCGGACAGGCAGGTACCAATTTTAATAGGGTATTGTAAAAAAGTGTTTTTGTAAAACCATAAAAAAGAATCTTTTACGAAAATTTTAAAGTTTATAATGCCACTTTTAACTTCATTAACCTCAACACTCTACACTTTCAAAGAATCAAAAGGTACCTCCATGCGAGTAAGTCCAAAGAACCTAACCATCGTCCATATTACCATACGAGCCCGACGATCCCAACTTTTTTACGAAAAACTGCAATCCCCGTCCACTTTATGCGTCGAGCATGAATACCCCAACTCTTGCTCTAGCTTGTCAACCGCATCAAAACACCTTCTCTTCATCCGCGTATGAAGACCCCAACACCTCTATCACCATGTCAGCCCTGTCGGAAAACAATTATCTTCATTTAACTTATGCTACGACTTCAAAGGCCCCAACTACTACTCTACCACTCAACTCTACATTCCCCAACTTGATCTGAGTACGAGGACCCTTTCAAGCACACTAACCTACACCCTTCAAATCCAACAAATTAACGTCCTTGTAACATTGCGGCCCTCAAGCTTCACAGTATGAGTGCGGTCCGATAAGTACTTGGCTTCACCACCCAAAGGCGCCACTATCGCAAGAGACATTCACTATCGTTTAGTATATTTTCGTAGGCGGCTGCTTTCAAAATTTCAGCCCAATCAAAATTGTAGCTTTGTTTTAACCGCGTGTGGACGCGGGCGTGTCTGCAGATTTTATAAAAGTGGAGAAAGAGCAATATCGGTCGGTGATTCGATTCTTGCTTGCGGAAGGGAAATCGCGCAGCAAAATTAATGTGCGTTTGGATACTGTGTACGGTGACTCTGCTTCTGCGATGGCGACTGTGAAAAATTGGTTTAACGAGTTTCAGCGTGGTCCCACGTCGGTTTTAGTAACCATGCCCATGTGCCCCGAAAATAGCTATCACAGAGGATAACGTGAAAAAAACCCACGAGCTCGTATTGCGCGAAATAGCTGAGATAGTAGGCACGTTAACAACCGGTTGATCCTGCATGAATTTTGGGGCATGAGAAAGCTACTGGCACGATGGGTATCGCGTTTGCTCATTCGAAACAACAAGCGCATCCGTGGGACCACTTCAGAGCAGTTTTTGACGCTGTTTAAGCGCAACACCAAGGAGTTTCTGCGTCGTTTCGTGACCATCCACGTAACATGGCTCCAGTGGCATACACCAGAGACCAAGGAGCAGTCGAAACAGTGGACTTCACCCGGCGAATGTGCTCCGAAGAAGGCGAAAACAGTCCTTTTAGTCGGAAAGGATATGGTTTTCTGGGATGCACATAGTGTAATCTGCATCGACTACTTGGATAAGGGCAAAACGTTTACAGGGCTCTACTATGCTGAATTATAAGGCCGATTCGACTCCAAATTGCAGAAAAAAGGCTTCATTTGGCAAGGATAAAAGTGATCTTTCACTATGACAACGCACCCGCTTACACGTCCACCATATCCACGGTCGAATTGGGCTACGAAATGTTACCCCATTCACCGTAATCTCAAGATTTGGCCCCGTCCAACTTCTTTTCGTTTCCAAACTTGAAAAAGTCACTCGCTGAGCAGAAATTTGAGTCGAATGAGGTGGTTATCGCCGCCACAGAGACTTACTGTGCAGACCACGAGAAAACGCCCTCTCGGGCCTTCGCTTAGAAAAAGTTAGAGTATCTAATTTTCATGACCGTATTGATTTTTTCGGAAGTTGGTTTGATCAGTACCATGCTGCCGTGTGCCTGCTCAGCTATGATATGATCTGATTAAATCAGATCATATCACCACTGAGTGAACACTCATAGTCTGTCCGAAAAATCCCCTGACCTAATCACGTTGCTCCCAACGAGATTTGAACCTGGGACCTTTGGTTTAAGCGTCCATGCTCTAACCACTAGACCACACAGACTATGAATCGAGTTTAGAGAGATTATGTTGAGAAATAAATTGCCACTATTCCAAAATTTTCGGATTTCGTTTGTAGGCTAAGTACTTATCGCACCGCCCTCGTATATCTGCTTATTAAACATTGACTACTTGAGCCTGAGATACATCGGCTTGGCAGGGTTTAGGGGCCGTGCAGTAGTATTGTTGCAAATGATCTCTATGGAAAAGAGTTCGAGGATAGCGATATGAAACAGTTCATACTGGAGAACAAAGAAGCGGAGATACTTTAAAGCAGCTATAAATAGGCATGGAAGACTGGCATAATTACCGTGTACTAATTTGGGGGGGGGGGGGGGGGCAGAATTCGTCAATGAAATAACATTAGTCTTAACGCAAGCTTAAACTGAGCAAAAACAACAACTGTCTGCTAAGTGGCCTTTTCTTGAAACAGTAATTTTTGCTATAGAAATGGAAGTAATGGATCAATAATCTCAAGGATGCTGCTATGCGAGGGAAATATTTTCTGATCTATATAACCGCAAACCCCACATGGAGAGGTTTTCAGTTATAGGAGCATTAGACAAACCAAATGGTATTAAAGTGAATTGCCATAAACCGTCTGTGATGGTGAACGATTTTCTAGATGATTCTCAACTCGCCAGTATCTGCTCTGTAATTTTAGGGTTGAAATCAATTACTGTCTAGCAAGCAGATTCAGTGAATCGGCGGTTCATGACATACACTAGCTATCTTTCCTGAGAATGTCGTTAGTCAAGGCTCAATTTTGAGCTGCTATTTTTCTCATTGAAAACCGCGACCATCGAAACTCAGAAGTAGCAGATTAAATCTACTATCCTTATGCATTGTAGAAAACTTTCCTGCAACTTTCGTCGACTTTGCCAACTGTATACATCTAGTAGTTACGGATTGGTCTTACATCTCCTTTGTCGATCTGATGTTTCACTTAGTGCGTTCTTCCGCACCATTCTTTCAACCAATAAAACATATCAGCAAATGCGTTGATTAATTTTTCTGTGACAACTCGTTGTTATTGCTTGAGTTGGTAAAGCTTAAGGATCGCTTCCTTTATTGCAATCATTTTTGGTAATGAGGAAGTCTTAACTGCACTACGTCCTAGCAAAGAGGTTATAGTGGATACCGGTGAACTACTAATATCAGTGTTCACATTTCACACAAAAAGAGGAATCTGGGTCGTATGAAAATGTTTTAAATATTAATTCGAGATGTTTTATGCTATTTCCAGAATCATATCGGAGAAACGGCTGCAAAAAAATGTTTTATTCATTGTGAATATGCAGCGCTTGACCTCGTCTTTCTCGATACCACCCTTTAAAAACTCAGGCCCCAAACAGATAAAATTACCTGCTTACTTAATGGTGAAAGCATCAAGCACGACATATTGTCCATCGATTTTTTTTCTCGTGAAATGCATTAGTTTGGTTTTTTTCGCTGACCTGTCGCCCCTCGCCTGTTTCGCTCCTTCAGCTAACTCTTAGTTCAACATCTGAGCACGATCAATCAATTGGGCAATTATTTTAACGTCGAATATGTCTACGCATTATTTCTTTGGCATACTGTAAATATGATTTCAAAAGGGAATTTGGCGTGAATGTACACAATTAGTGGTTGCAAAAACTAACTGAATGTGTATAGAATAAAAATCAAAAATAAATTCTCTTGAGCGGATGCCTGATGAGAATATGGACGTACATATATCAAAATCACCTTCTTGATAAAAAAATTTATTCAAGTCAGATTCTCCATGGAAACTTCTAGTTAGACTCAGCACCCCAAATAAAACACTTTTCATGTCATCTCAACGCCGCCTGCATACGCCGTCAGTTGGGCGGATTTTGCGGCCAGTGTACGGCTTGCTTCTATGGATGAACCTGAGCAGAAGGCTTCGGTGAGTTTGCTTTAAATTTTATTTTGGCACTTGGTTTTGGAAATTGTGGTATTTTTCAGCCGAACGAATCATAATGGAACGGGCTTATAGTCTGTTCGAAGAATCGCTCGAAACAAATTTCGTTCTTACCAACGGGATTCGAGCCAGGGACCTACTACACCACGCGGGTTACGATACTGCTACAGGCTTGTGGAAAATTTAGAGAAAAGTGGAATACATTCGAATTTTCCCTGATAAACGAGTATTTTACGCTAACGCAAGATTCGTTTTTCAAAATGGCCTTTTCATTTTCAAAATTCAATCCAAATGTCATCTGTATACTTAGACATAGGGATCTTCAAAAAAAATGTGCAGGTTAATTTTCCAATTCACATTTAATTTAAACAGTAAAATACAAGTAGATTTTTTAAGCAAGAATAGATGATGCAGAGGAGTAGAGTGACGTCTTTGCTTAGATGATACAGAGTAGTGGAATGACATCTTTGTGATGCTCATCAATTTTGGCAGTGCCATAGACATGATCGAGGCACGTACGTCAAGATTTAATTGGAGCGCAAATATCATCCATCCGTTAACGCCTACGGTGCCATGGGCATCATCTTTTTTGGAAAGAGGGCGCAGCCTTGCTAGAGGATGTCGCACAGATCCCTTGGTGGTTGTGATATTTGCACTCGCACCATTCTTTAACGTAATGGTGGAGCGTTGCCCCATGACAAAATGACAGCAGCTAGATGATTGGTGGACCAACTAGGAAGGGCCCTGGGGAAAAGAATTGGAAGTCATCGGAAGAGGAAAAAAGAAGAAATAGAAGACGACTAATAAGAAGCGCCTGTCTTGTACGAACAGGGTCGCGTTTCTTTTATACGCTTATCATTTCCTTATACGCACTTAGTGGAGCAATGACGAATAATGGATGCATAAAAAAGTATTAGTTGGGCGAACTGAAGGGCGGAGACCAGTGGGGAAACCGAGGAAACGCTGGACTGACTCGTTCAACGAACAGTTCGTCGCTGCTCGGGTTTCAAAATTGGAGGGCGCGGCCGACCGCGGCAGCTAAAGGCGCTTTTGCAGGAAACGATGGCCCGGGAGAGGCTGTGGTGCTACCAAGAAGTATACGCACTTGACGTGGAATTTCGCGGACTTAGCATGAGCCTGTATGAGAAGCATAAGAGGATGAAAAATGGAATTTGATTCCTTCCTTTGGAGCGTTTATTATTTTGAACGCGCCAATTTCTTTGGCAGCTGCAACAGTCTCTACCATTGTCGCAATATACTCGTACGTTTGCTAGTTTGCTGCGACGGGAAGTAAAGCGGCAAAAGCAAGGAAGGAAGGCTTCTTTGATGACATCGTCCACGGTTTCCAGATAAGTACATTTGCTGCGCAAGCATATAAAGAGATACATATATGTCTTGATCACCCTGGATACTCTACCCTTTTTGTTTAAAATAAAGAAAGTATCAGCGAAATCTAAGACATACACTTGAAAATGGGAGGCTTTGAAGGACCCTACATGATGGAAGATCTCCAACAATGGAGGCTCAAGTTTGTCCCTATATGCGTCTACACTTTACACACTTATGGACGGTATTTGTAGTAAGATGTCGTCCATTGGTGGGCCTAATAGTATCGTGCGCCGTGAGAGGAGCAGTTGAGGGTCAGCATAAGGCTTACGAAGATGTTCCCGTTCTGATATAAGCTTGATAAATGGATGTTTGGAGTCTAAAAGAATGCGGTGCTTTTGATCAAATGGAAGACTAGAAGCTTGTAGCTTACCATCTACCCGGATTAGGCCCAAATTGATGTCTAACAAAGTAGATAATGGTAGAATATTTGAAGTAGGGCTAATATCGTTTCCTTTCAGAAACCGGTTTTAGTCAGTCGGGAACGAATCTCTGCGAAAATCGGTATAACAGGTAATATGATTTCTTTATTCTTCTAGTGTTAAGTTAGATCCAAGCTTATTTTTCAGGATGCTTTAGGTTATATATTGTTACATGTACAAATAATTACATGTACAAATAATTCTGCGAGCTACTGTCGCAATTGTTTTCATCATCATTAAGAACGTCAACGAATGAATTCACGAGAACCCAACAAGCATGATCAACATCTGCAAGTGACGTCACTCCATTCATGAACTTGCTCGAACCTACCAGGTAGAACATTCGCCCATGTACGAGAATAGGTAGAGACCCTATATAAAGGCGAGCTGAATTAATGGGGGGATCATCATTCATTCGACCGCGATAAGAACTGCGAAAGTGTGTGGGAAGTGTGTTTCGTAATAGTGAAGTGATTTAGAAGACAATTGCGATAAGAAATTTATGGACAAGTGTTAGATTTTATTTTAATAGTGAAAATTAAAATTAGTGAAAGTGTTAAACTGATTATTGTGCATTTTCTTGAATTAAATAAACTCTTTTAACTTAAATTAAAAGACATTGCGTTTTCACTTTCCCGGAACGTTAAAATTATAGGCCGCGAATCAATAACACGCGACAATGGTGTCAGAAGTGAGAAAGAAAATTTTGGAAGTGAAAACGATTAAACATTTTTGAAGTGCACAATTGTGAAAGTTAACGTGGAAAAATAGCCGAAACAATAAAAATGCAAGGAAATTTAAATCTAAAAATTAATCAATTGAACATATCGGAGCTCAAAGAGGAGTTGGAACAACGAAATCTGGCTACACAAGGTACAAAGGCCATACTGATTGCACGCTTGCGTGATGCAATCGAGTCGGAAGGTGCGTATCTAGATTCGGGTGAGCCTACAGATGCAGAAAAAGGCGCAGAAGGTGGTGAAGCTGAAACAGCAAAGCCAAAGAAACCAGAAAATGCGCTGATGCAAATGTTGACGCTGATGCAGCAAGAGCAGCGACAACAGTCATCCAATTTAACTGCGAAGCTCAATGAACAGTCGTCCAATTTAACGACGAAGCTAGATGAACAATCAGCGAAGTTAAATGAACAATCGGCAAAGATGGACCAACAAGCGATCGTAATCAAGGAAGTGCAAAAACAGTCAACTGAAATAAAAGTGGAGCTCGGTAGCCTGAACAATCAAATTAAATGCGTCGAGGAAAAGGTTTACCAGGTCGAGGAGAAGGTCAGCCAAGTTGAGGAGAAAATCAACTATGAGATCAGCCAGGTTGAAGAGAGAATGAACCATGAGATGGAAAAAGTGAAAAAAGAATTGGAAGCAGCGAAGGCAGTAGTAACCACCTCACCAGCCCCGCTTATAACCGCAGCGCAAAGCACATCCAGAAATGTGCAAGCACCAATATTCGATGGGCAAACGGTCTGGAGTATTTACAAAATCCAGTTTGAAGCCGCCGCTAGGATAAATCACTGGAATGAGCAGGAACGAGCAACTGCGTTAATTCTGGCTCTAAGAGGCCCAGCTGCCGAGCTTTTGCAGACTATCCCCGTTGAGCTGCATTCAAACCCGGCTGCTATAATGAATGCGCTGGACATGCGTTATGGAGACGATCACCTGAAGCAGATTTACCGGGCGCAGCTACGGCATCGGATGCAGAAGTCTGGCGAAACCTTGCAGCAGCTAGCACAAGACATTGAGCGATTGGCACTTTTGGCTTACCCAGCGTACGACCCAGAACATCGAGATGACGTAGCAGCAGAAGCATTCATCAGCGCCTTAAAGGACAAGGAATTGCAACAAGCCGTGCGGTTAGCTCAAAAGCAAACAGTCAAGGAAGCATTGGCTTATAGTTTTAATTTTGAGGCAGCCAAAAATGTGACCCGTACCACTGTCCGGGTTCGCGAGGTAGTGACAGATAAATCCAGGTGTGAGCGCGTGGGAATTGAGCGAGAGCTGCAGGTGAATGGTGCGCCTAGATGCTGGAATTGCGGGGAAAAAGGGCACCTGCAAAGAGACTGCAAGAAGGGAAGAAGACCGAGCTATTGTCCAGGGTGGTGGAGATCCAGACCGTGTCAGGAGCCTAGAATGGAGGCCCATCAAACTGCAAGGGCCAACTTCGTGGGGCGAACTTTGGCTAGGAGTATCGACATCCCCAGCACCGTGCCAAGGCAACATCATGGAGAAGCAGACAGATGCCTTCCTGGTCAAGTTGATGAAGAACAATGCACCCTAACAAACGACACTAGTGCAACCCGATCGACGATCCGACCAGACCTAGTGAGGCCCCAACTGCTTCACAAGGGCAGAGTTCATGGGATTGCTGACGCCCTATCTCATCATCCATGTCCAGCTAACTGCAAGCATTGCCGACGGATTGAGGAAAAGGAACCGCCCGTTGATCTGCGACTGATAACGGCGGAATTCGATGAAGGTTGGTCATCGGAGGAGATTCGAAATGCCCAGCTAGCCGATGAAGACATCGGACCATTGCTCGTATGGAAGGAGACAACTGGGCGACCTGAGTGGAAAGACGTTTCAATACATGGCGCAACCCTGAAAAGCTATTGGGCACAATGGAACTCCCTTCAGGTGGAGGGTGGCGTACTCAAGCGGAAATGGGAAACGGCGGATGGCAGCTCCTATAGGATGCAAACTATACTTCCCAAAAGCCGAATCCACGATGTGGTTAAGGAAATGCATGAAGGATCCTCGGGAGGCCACCTTGGTGTTAACAAGACCTTAGCGAAATTGCGGGAACGGTTCTACTGGCTCCACGCTCGAGAAGACGTAGAGGACTGGTGTCGTAGATGCACAATTTGCGCTTCCGTCAAAGGCCCAAAGCGACGACTGAGAGGACAAATGCAAGCCTATAACGTAGGCGTGCCATTCGAAAGGATTGCTGTTGACATCGCAGGACCCTTTCCTGAAACCGATTGGGGAAATCGATATACGCTGGTTGTAGCCGATTATTTCAGCAAGTGGCCCGAGGTCTACCCCATTCCCAACCAGGAAGCAACTACCGTAGCAGAACAGCTAGTGTTAAATTGGGTCAGTAGGTACGGCGTACCTTGCGAATTACATTCGGATCAAGGCCGAAACTTTGAGTCACTAGTTTTTGGCGAAATGTGCGAGCTGCTCGGAATACGGAAAACGAGGACAACCCCGCTGCATCCCCAATCCGATGGAATGGTCGAACGTTTCAACGGCACGCTCAATAAACACCTTGCCAAGATGGTTGACGAGAACCAAAGGGACTGGGACCGACATATCCCACTATTTTTGATGGCGTACAGAGCTGCCGAACATGCATCGACGGGCCAAGCCCCAGCCAAAGTCATTTTTGGAAAGACTATTCGTCTGCCAGCCGATATAAAGTTCGGAACACCCCCTGAGAAACCCCAAACGGTCTCGGAGTACGCAAGTGATCTAAGACAACGGTTGAACCAGATACATCGGACAGTGCGAAAACACCTCGAATCGGCTACTGACCGCATGAAGACCAGGTATGATCTAAAGGCTAATTCTACTGGCTTCCAGCAAGATGACTTGGTGTGGCTTTATAACCCGCAACGGCGAAAGGGTAGGTCTCCAAAGTTGCAACATAATTGGGAGGGACCATACCGAGTTACAAAGCGAATCAACGACGTCGTATACCGAATACAGGAACATCGTAAGCCGAGAGCTAAAATGAAAATCGTGCATCTGGACCGTCTTGCCCCATATTACACCCCGGGAGAATTGACTACAAATAGCGACACATCTTTTCGGGGCGAAAAGAACTGAGGTGGGGGCAGTGTTACATGTACAAATAATTACATGTACAAATAATTCTGCGAGCTACTGTCGCAATTGTTTTCATCATCATTAAGAACGTCAACGAATGAATTCACGAGAACCCAACAAGCATGATCAACATCTGCAAGTGACGTCACTCCATTCATGAACTTGCTCGAACCTACCAGGTAGAACATTCGCCCATGTACGAGAATAGGTAGAGACCCTATATAAAGGCGAGCTGAATTAATGGGGGGATCATCATTCATTCGACCGCGATAAGAACTGCGAAAGTGTGTGGGAAGTGTGTTTCGTAATAGTGAAGTGATTTAGAAGACAATTGCGATAAGAAATTTATGGACAAGTGTTAGATTTTATTTTAATAGTGAAAATTAAAATTAGTGAAAGTGTTAAACTGATTATTGTGCATTTTCTTGAATTAAATAAACTCTTTTAACTTAAATTAAAAGACATTGCGTTTTCACTTTCCCGGAACGTTAAAATTATAGGCCGCGAACCAATAACACGCGACAATATATAAACCTTATTGTGTGGGCATAGACACGAGGAAGTTCAGATAAATTAGAGTTGCTATGGAATTTGATAAAAGCCTCATTATTGGTAGCAACATTGGCCTTAACATCGGCTAGGTCAGAATTTCTGTGCTCTTTGAGTAACATTGATCAAATAGCCTCGTTTTTCACTAAAAAGAACGGCTCGGACTACCAACTTAGAGAAGACCATATCTTATCAGGATCCACAACACTTGAGATGACATCAGCGAGATTATCAGAGGTAGGAACGTAGTTCCAATGTGAAGGATTGGTTATATCATTAATCTCTGCAACGCGATGAGCAACAAAGGTTGTGAGGTTTCGAGTACTGGTATTCAGCCATATCAAAACCGAACTCGAATCGCACGTGTTTTAGAGGATTCACATTAAACCTCAACGCTTTGCAACGTTTGGCAGCAAGGAAAGGCTCTAAACGAGATATTCTGACCGACTTGAGAGGTGCAACTGTGGGCTTCGAGCTTAGAAGTTGAATAGGAGCAGTCAGGAGTCACAAATCTTAAATATACTCGTATACAGACACCATAAGGCCTTTAAGAAGCACCGCTGAAGAAATTAAGCCTTATTATGCTACGAGATGAACTTAGCACAAACCTTGGAGTTTGAATTGTAACGAGACAACTTATGTTATCTGCAAACTTGGACCAGGCTTCTCGAATGCTGTTATTGACGGGTTCATCTCAGTCAACTTTTTGGAGCCAGAGTTGTTAAAATAGCAAGTTGGACTATATAGATCAAGAACCAAAAAGACCAAGCAAAAAGCTTTTTTTTTTATATATAATTCGTTATTAGATTGACATGCCACTTTGTCAAGAATAGCTTTATAATTAGAGCGACATTTCTTTAACAGAAAGCAGCCCGCAGCAAGATCTTCAGACAGTGAGGATTGAATATAGAGCAAGTTCTTTTCAGAGTTAGAGCCTTGTGATGAGATGATCGACATAGAAGTCCTGCTGGATAATGTTTTTGATACGAACATCAATTCAATCTCCATCAAGCTACCATACACATTTCGTACTCAAATAGCTGGCACTTACTAAACTGTAGGTGACAATGTTTAAGCGTTGAGTTTTAAGGGGCTGCAACTTTTTTTTCTGTCTACAAAATTAGCTGAAGGTTTCGATTATCCTCCTCAACGTCGATTTGTCGATACATTTTTTCGATGTCACCGATGAGAAAATATTTGTACAAATGAGCTCGAATCAAAATAGAGAAAGGAGAATCCCGACATGTAGGGCCGAACATTTGTAGGTCGTTGATAGAGAACCCAGATGAAGTGGATTACGAACCGTTGAACACAACATGGATTTTGGTGTTCTTAAAAACGGCGTAAAAAAAAAGAAAGTGTGACGGATTTAATCGTGTAATAGATGACTCCGAGAAATGTCCTAACGCTGCTTATTCACGCATATATTGAAGATTTGAAACATGACTGCTGGATTATTTCTGGAACGTGTCTCCAGACTGAAAAACCATTTTACCACAATTTAAAAAGAGTCGTCTACGCGGTCAAGAGTATCGATTAGAGGAGGACGTACTTGGAAACGCCCAGTTAACAGTCGAATTGTATTGGCTAGTAAATGTTGCTCACCGGTGAGCTCAGAAGGAGCTAGATTTGATCTTTGTGGTATATCCTCTAATGCTCAGGAAAGATTTTTGTTTAAACACACGAGACTGTTGCAAGATACTGTTATCATAACTACGCTTAATATGAATTTCATTAGTTTAAATCAGGTAAATGGTAATACCGTAAGCTCTTTTAAGTTCATATTTATGAGCACAGTATCAACTGCAATCGGAATTTGAATTTGAAAATTAGATAAGAATCTCACGATTAAGTGTCTGCCAGAGAACTATTAGTTGCGTAAAATAGAAACATTTAAGAAATCTCGACGCCAAAATTCAATTTAGATTGTTCTTGTATCAAAGTAATTACCCTCTTTGTGATGCAGAAATTCCATGAAAATCAAATAAAGAACTTAAGAAAATTTAACAACTTATATCTATATGGAAGAACTTTCAGACAAGGCAAATCAACAAATAGAAAAGATTGATTTATTGAATACATATAGTGTTACTCATATACGTGGGCAGTTCAAATATGATCGAGACAAATGCTCTGACACGTTTATTTACTATCGGAAAAATTTACAAAAATTTATAGTTTTTCTAGGTACTCTCCCTTACAAGTTACGCATTTGTCCACCTTTCCGGAAGCTTTTTGATGCCGGCAACGAAGAATTCCTTAAGCAACTGGGACAGCGATGTGCGCACGAACTCCTTTACCTCGTCGTCGGTGTTGAATCTTTGACCTCCGAGGGCTTCTTTCAGTGGTCCAAATATGTGGTAGTCGTATGGTGATAAATCCGGACTGAAGGGGGGTTGGTGTTCCAGTACGTCCCACCCCAATTCCGATATAATATCGAGCGTGAGACGCGCGGTATGAGGGCGCGCGTTATCCTGGAAAAGAATCGCAATTCGTGCTGGAATGCTCCTTCGACCTTTATTTTGCGATATTGAAGGTGTTCGTGGATGATCGACTCTACACTACCAATATTATGCCGAGTTCAGCCGAAATGTCTCGAAGATTCATCCTACGGTCCTCCAAAATGAGTTGTTCTACGCGGCAAATGTTGTCTGGTGTGATACTGGTTCGCGGTCGACGATCTTGCGGCTGATTCTCGGCGGTTTCGCGACCATTCTTGAATGCTTTGGCTCATTTATACAAAGCAGCCTTACTCAAACACTCACTACCGAACTGATTTCACAAACGCAGAAAAATTGCCATGTTTTTAACGCCTTCCCTCACTAAAAAACGAATGACAATGCGTTGCGCAATGGCTGTCGGCACTTGACGTTCACTCATGGTCGTAGCACGCTCGTGAAACACGCACTCCCGACGAAAACAATGCCACACTGTTCGTAAGGGAGCCAGCTATCACATACTCAAGCCACGACCTTCAAAACACCTACAGCGTTTGTCTCCATCACATTTGAACCACCCTAGTTTAAGCTGTCCTGCGTTAAATATGCTCAATAAAACTATGAAAATTCATGAAAAATTTAGCATAACTTTGGGCAACTTTTATAAAATCCGACCAAAACTTTTGAAAAGACTTGTGTAGATTAGGTAAGATCACAATCACCAAAACACTTGAAAAACTTAAATTATTGTGAGGATGCTTACTTTCATAATAAATTTAAGGTGCGTTTTTCTTTTTTTTAAATTTGGCGATTTGACATACAATCTGAGTGATTTCTCAAAGCCTCTATTATAAATGATTTCACAAAAAAATTATCAACATATGGAAGTTTAAACATACAGAAAAATGCCATAAAAACTTGTATAGCATTTACAATTTTTTTTTTCAAATTTCCACTAAATTTTTTTTTCTAAATGCCTTAAACAAAATGCAGTATGTAGAAATATTTAGCATTCTAACCATACACCGTAAATTTCACAACTTTAATTCAATTACTCAACAATCGACTGTTATATGCCGCATAATTAATAAAAACATCAGAACATATTCCCTTGTATACATGAAATGTAATTTAAAATATTCCGAGGATATTGAAATTTCATACGCAACATGGTCGCTGAAGTCTCTTGATAAATTATTGTACCGATGGAGCTTGATTTTTGCTATTCACGGAAAAAAACGATCCAAAAGGTTTTATAAAAACTGCAAAAAGGAGCTACAAGTGGTCCATGGAATTGGGGATAAAAGTTTAAATTAATAGCATGATTGGGATGCAAGATAAAAAAATTTCTCAATGGGTGAAATCACCCACAGTGAATTGTTGAATAAAATAAAATGGCAAGTCACGAGGGAGCGAAAAATTGATTATGCATTTCCATGGCACAACAACAATAATAAATTACAACAGAGTTTAATTCACTAAAGAATTTTAAGGGACTGTTAATATATTTAAGTTTTACTCGTGAATTAAATTGTGTTTTTGTACTTACATGTGAAATGAATATTCCAGGCTCGTGTGCTCCAAATGGAACGCAGGAATGGTCGGTGCCACCGATTATACTAAAACCTAATGATCCTTGATTTTTCGGTAATACTACATCCTATAAAATTATAGAAAGAGAAAGAAAATGAGTTAATATTATTCCTCATTATTTTCTCTGTGAGGGAAAAAATCTTATTTGTATCATATATATATATGTCTTAAAAACTAGAGATTAGTGGATAGCATTCAAAAAAATGTAATCAATATTTACAGAAATATAATCCGGCAATCGATGCTATTATTTACAAATCAAATATTGAAAATATAATTTACAAAAAGCAAACAGAGAACGTAAAGCGTGTCGTTATTAAAATTCAATTGCATAAAACGTGGGCGAAATTAAGAAATAGGAAAGAATAAAGGGTGCTGATTTTGCAATAAGGATCAAGCCAAAGACTTAACAGGTGATTGGTAAAAGTCGAGAAATTAATTAAGTCAATACTTAAAGCTCAATTCATAATTCTAACTCTTTAAAACCAACTAAATTTGATTTAACGTGTTGAAAATAAAATAAAGATAGATAAACACTAAACAACCTAAATCCCCTCAATTTTCGTTCCATACTAAATTTTCCATTTAAACTTTAACACTTGTTCTATGCTACGCTACCTGGTCACCTTAGTTAGTTGTATCATTTTTATTAAGTTATTTAAAGAGAATACATATGAATTTTTTTCAATTTTTTTATGTAATACTTATTTCTATGATTCTGTATAATGAATAATTTTCGAATACCTTTTTAACGAAGTTAATATTTGACTTTCATTTCCTTAACGCTTCGTAATATTCAATAAAAAATAAAATAATCTTATAAACTAAAACTCAACAATTTACCTTACTGTATCAACGATTTAGCGTATTTAATTAATTTTATTTAACAAACCAAAGCATAGGTTTTAAGGAATTTTTAATATTTAATTATTTTCCATTTTTTAATCCCCTGTTATTAATATTTCCAATGTTTCTATAACAAAAAATCATAGCTTTGTTTTTTTTTTCATTTTAATTTATTTGTACTAACGAAAAACTCAACTTTCCCTTTTCAAAAATAAATTAAAGTTTTCTCCCCCTAATACTTGATGCCCCCATCCATTCATTGCAATGGAACATCAATAATAACATAATCAATACCACCCTTTGAAGGCTGTACCAGCTCAAGCGTATAACAACTTGCCCACTATAATGTTAGGGATGGAACCATTTTATCGCATGACACTAATTGGACCTTGATCATTCAATCTCTAGTGGGCGAAGAGAATGTCAGCAAATAGTGCGATTACTCACTTTCCCAACATCAACGATTGCGTAGTGTGGATGGTAGATGCTTGACTGCCAATCTGGGGTTCCCAGAGGTTGTGACTTCGAGTTCACTTGCGGGCAAAATCTTTCTAATCTTTGTTAAACGATAACATTTCTGAGCGGATGATGATGCACTTTGTACCATTATAACTATGTGTCAAAAACAACATGCCATGCATGCCATTGGAAATGTTGCATTTGACGAAGATGAAAAGATTGAATGGAAGGAACGGATTCCGAGTGTGTTGAATTCGAACAAGCTTAGCAGCATTTTTGAGAACAAATAGTTGACCGGATTAAGGGACAGTCGATTTTGAGATCGCGAAAATTCTGGTGGAACAAATGTGGTGGCAGGAGAGTTGATTGATGGGAAAGGATGTGAGTCAAAGGAAAGTATGTTTTGGCATTTTGGAAGGAGGAAAATTTTGATTTTTGCATCAACTGTCGTAAATCCCCGATAAGAATAATATCAAATCCAACATATTGTCCACGATGAAATGAAATTTTTTACAAATTTTTTCTGCATTCATTTATATACAACTTTTTAACCTAGGCATAATCATTTGTAAAACCAAGCTAAACTTTCCACCGGATACTCCCAGAATGCCTCACTGCTATTTTTTGTATTTGAGAAAAGAAAAGCTGTAGTCCAATTACGTGAGTCGAATTGTTTAAAACTTTTTATAGGAATGTGAAAACGCACAGAAATCAAATACAATATTATTTGAGAGAAATTCTATTACATCAAACTAGGTCAAATCCACAAGAAAATTGTATAAGTTATCCTAAGGGAGTGAAATATTTAGCTTTACTACTGATAACGGCTACATATATCCAAAAATCTAATATTTGAATAATGTGAAACTCAGTCAATTCTTATGCTTAATAACTGAAACGTGAGCGGCAACAAGAGACATGCGCATAATTTGCATCATGCAAGCAAATGTTATAAGCATTCCTGGAAGAATCAGTCAGCTTTAAATAACTCTTCTCATGTGTTTTCATGCTGATTTCACATCTTTGCACAACATTTTTAATAACACAGGTCAATCTATGCAGGAACACCGGAAGCGGTTAAGTGCTACTAGGGTTTTTGAGGTCACTGATTATGATGAGAAGGTTGGTTAACCTCCATAAGGCCAGGTTCAAGGTCAGTTGAAGGTCAGGTAAAGACAAGACCGTCGGAAAAATCCGAAAAAAATCATTCATGTGTTTTTGAAATCGCTAAATCCAAATCCGGGGTTTATTGACAATATGAATCCACAACAATATTGAAAAGCCCTTCAATAGTGTAAAAAAAGCTTGGAATATGCCTTCTGACGGTATGGCCGAAAAAATCCTTATTTTAAAAGAATAAATTATTGAAAGCTCATTGAGATTTATCAGACAGTACTGGCGGTACTTTAATGCTGTTCTAAGACAGCAAATTAAACAAGAGCAGGTAGTCAGGCTCGTAAGCCGAAGGTCGCTGGTTCGAGTTTCGTTGGCGTCAACGAGATTTAGTTCGAGTGATTCTTCGGACGGACTGTAAGCCCATTCAGTTATGATACGTGCCGGTTTAAAATCAGAATGTATCGCAGCTGTGTGGACGAGCACACGGCCAAAACATGATAATGATCATATCACATTGTGGAGTGCCGATACATTCGATGATGAAAATGAGATACTCTAACTATCCCTAAGCAAAGGCCCGAAAGAAAAAAGAAGGTAGTCATTATTTTGAAATCAACTTAGGCACGGCATAGATATTAACTCCACCGTAGACGGTCCCAAGCTCGGTTGAGAAAGGAGAAGCGATCCCTTTGTTTCCATAAACCAAAATTGCCATGATTCCTCATCCTAAAGCCCACGACCATATGGTACTAAATGGTCTAGGGGTCGCACATTGGGTTTACTGGTTCCACAATGATGGCACACTAAATGCCGAGAAATGCTAATAACTGCAAATAAGCCTGCAGCTCTGCTACTAAATCCTACTTACAACTCCTTTGTAGTGACGTAAGAGGGTGCAGGCGAATCTTCTGCGCCTGATTAAGAAATCGAAAGAAATAACCATGCCGCGGGAATGGCGGTTGGAAGACGGGCTAGCTCCAAGCCCTTGAAAAATTTTATATTGTTTCGAAACCTGCAATATAGCCTTGGATTGGATTGGACCTATGGCAACAACCTCGCAAACAAAAAAAAGATAATGGCATTGGATCCTGGAATGTCAGATCACTGAACTACCTTGGTGCTGTTAAGGAGCTTTTACATCAGGCCAGTCAATATAAATTAAACATATTAGCAATCCAGGAAACGAACTGGACTGGAAGTGATAATCAAAATATGATATCGCATACAATATTCAAAAGTGGGAAACCTGCTGGAAAGCGAGAATTCGGAGTGGCTTTTTTTTGTGAATAGGGAGTTCCAATCGCGAGTTGTTGACTTTAAGGCAGCCAATAAACGAACGTGTGCGATCTGTATTAAAGCGAAATTCTTCAAAATTCATCTGATAAACATATACGCCCCGGCCGAAGAAAAAAACGAGGAAACGAAAGAAACGTTCTACAATCAGCTGGAAACACTAGTCGACTCATTCCCTACAAACGCCGTATAATTCGGGGTGATTTCAACGCTAAGGGCGGTATTGAGGTATCTCATCGGGGAGCGACTGGAGAATATAGCCTCAACGATAAAACGAATGACCACGGTCAGCGCCTGATTGACTTTGCATGTAGCAGAAATCTGGTCATACGCTCGACTTGCTTCCCTCATTGATGCATACACAAAATAATATGGGTATTACCCGATGGCAACACACAAAACTAGATCGACCATGTTCTGATCCAACAACGATGGGGCTCGAACATACTTGGCATCGGTACATACCGAAGAGTCAATTGTAACTTGGACCATTATCTGATCAAATTAACATATCGATGTCGTATGTCAAAGGCGTATTCAGCGAAGACCAGTCTTCTACAGAAAATCGACATCGAAAGGCTCCAAATGGCGTCTAGGGCAAAAAATTTCACGGAAACCCTCGACTAACAGCTAGCTCCCAGCCTATTAAATCCATCGCTGAAAACAAGTAACGAACTACGGGTGGAAGTGAAAGCCGCAATTAAGCCCGTGGCAGAACGTAGGATCGGACATCAAGCCCGAAGCAAAAGAAATGATTGGCTTGATGATGATTACCAGAATGCGTTAGACAAAAAGAATCAGGCATTATAAACAATATTTAAGTAGGAAAACCAGGACGAAAAGAACACTATGAAAATCTCAGGGCAGTAGCGAATAAGATAATTAAAATTAAGAAAAGAAACTATTATACTATGACGACCAATTGAAAAGTATCGATGTAAGTCAAGCGAGCAACAATACAAAATAAGCATACAAAGTAGTTAAAAGCCTCAAACAAGGTTATTAACCCAAGACCACGCTCTGGCGTGATGAAATCGGCAACATCATCGTTGATATAAACAGAATTAAAGAAAGATGGGCATCCTTTTTCAAGAACTTCTTAAATCATCTACACAGTTCCACAGCATCGAAGCCTATAGATGTCTGCGGAGAGCTTCCACTATCCGCACCAACTATGGATGATGTTGGTTATACCATCAACGCCTAAAAGAATAATAAAGCACTGGAAATCGATGAAATTCCAGTGGAGCTCATCAAATATGGTGGCAGCGGTGTTCAAAACTCATCCATAAAGTCATCCTTCACATTTGGCAACAACAACATATGCTAAACGAGTTTAGCTAGTCAAGTTTATTCCCTATCCACACAAAAAGGTGACAAACTACAATGCGAAAACTATAGAGGTATATCACTACTATATACGGCGTACAAAATATCTTGCAGGATCTTAGATAATAAAATCGCATCATACACCAACACAATTATTGGGGATTATTAAGGTGCGTTCAGAGCAGGTAGATCGACGATATACCAATTTTTTACAGTCAAACAGGCACTACAAAAATGCTGGGAGTTCAACATGGACATACACCAAATTTTCGTTGAATTTAAGCAAGCATACGACAGTGTTGATCGTAATAAAGGAGTTCAGTACCAAATAATGCTTTGATTTGATATCCCTACCAAATTAGTCCACACAACTCAAATGACAATGACGTCAACAACCTCCCAAGTCCGCACCATCAACCAACTCACTGATGCCTTTTACACAAATATCGGACTAAAGCAGGGAGATGGGCTGGCTCCATTGCTATTTAATTTAGCTCTGCAGTACGTTATAAGAAAGCTACCTGTTGATACACGAGGTACATTACTATACAAGTCGAGCCAAGAAGTAGCCTATGCGGACGATATCAACATTTTGTCACGGTCGTTAACAACCGCTAAAGAACTTTTCCTTAAACTCGACAGAGAAGCAAAACTAGTGGGGCTGCAAATCAATGAGAACATCACAAAGCTGATGACACAATTCTTAAATACCCAAAATATCACACTTGGCGAATACATTTTCAAAAATGTTTTCGAATTTGTGCATTTAGGCCCCAAAATAACAGGAACCGCTAACGAAACAGACGAAATATGCCGAAGAATACAGCTCGCAAATAAATTTTTAAATTTATTTTTGACGATCTTGAAGACCAGCCCCACACACTGGAAAACAAAGTAATAACTATATAAATCCGTGATAAGACCTGTGATATGCGATGTGTGTGCAACATGGACCCTAACCCAAGTATACGCAAACATATTCCACGTCTTCGAAAGACGGGTCCTGAGGCGAATAATCGGAGCGAAGCTAGACGGGGACCAATAGCGAACGTGATACAACCATAAGCTGTATGAAATTTTTGACGAGCCGAAGGTGTCAAAGATTCTAAGGCTGAGGAACTTACAATGGGCTGGCTACGTATGGACGAACACGGATACCCAAAAGTATATTCTTTGGGAGAACTGAATAGCAAAGACCAGTGGGGAAACCGAGGAAACGCTGGTCTGACTCGGTCAACGAAGATAATTCATCGCTGTTCGGATTTCCAAATTGAAGAACACGGTCAATGGACCGAGACAGTTAGAAGCGAAGGCCCGAGAGGGGCTGTAGTGCTACGAAGAAGAAGACTCCATTGTTGTTGAAAAGTATGTTCAAATAGTTCAAGTACTATAGAAAAATACGATACTGAAGTGAATCTTTGGAGAATGTTTGACTGTGCTTTACCGATAGTCAAGCTGCATAGAGGGCTTTGTGCGATTCATCCACCACCTCAACACAAAAAAATGCAGCTTATGCAAGCACGCCGCCATAGTGGTATCGTGAGCTATAATTTAGCTTATGCCAGGAATTTTCAATTGCTGTTGTTACGGGGGAGGGGAGGGCCAGCTTTCGGTAAATCAATGGTATGATGGCAATAATTACCATAAACAAACGGCTGTTAATAGTACACTCATCTTTGAGGACAATTTTTTGTCAAAAAGACAAACCGAGTTTTGTCTAGCAAACTGTCGAAAAATTAGCGATAATATTTGTTTTGTGCTTTACTTTAGCACTGCAGACGCCTGCCGCCTTTCGCTTAGAGATAATTAGGGTGTCTCATTATCTTGACAGAATGCTGCGGCATTCGAGAAGGTTATATGGTCAGTACTTCGCTTTGGCGGTTGATCCGTTTACATAGCTGTGATACGTTCTTATTTCAAACCAGTCCGTATCATAGTGGAATCGGTTTATAGTCCGTCCGAAAAATTACACAAAACAAATCTCTTTGTCATCAACAGGATTTGAGCCAGGAACTTAAGGCTTACGCAGCGGTCACTCTAACCACTACACCATGGCGACGCTCGTGCTGATCAGCAAGGAGAAGGGACATCCCGGATCGCTGTCTGCATACCGCCCGTTATGCATACTAAACACTGCTAGAAATGTGCTAGAGAAACTCATCAAGGGAAGCCTCACTGAGACGATTCGTGCTGCTGGGGACCTATCTTCTCGGTAGTAAGGTTTTAGAGAAGGGCGTTCCATCATTAATGCAACTGCAGAGGTAGTGAGCACCGTCCAAAAGTCAGAGGCATAGAGCCACACCAAGCGACGGATCGTCCTGTTGGTGACCTTTGACGTTAGGTACGCCTTCAACTCCGCTAGATGGGTGAATATTCTTGATACGCTGGAAACCCCTTTTCAAGTTCCAGAACATCTAATGCGGCTTTTAGGGGACTAACTGAAGGACGGAAGCCTGCTTTACGACACGGCACAGTGCCAACGAAGGATGGAAGTTACATCGGGTATTGCCCAGGGATCTATCCTTGGTCCGGACCTGTGGAGCGTGTTTTTTGACAAGCTACTGAGACCGTAAATGCCAGATGAGTCGCACGGATGATGTTGCTACCCTGGTTCCTGGATACACCGTTGAACGAGCGCAGCTTAGGCTAGTACGCTAATGCGACGAGTGAGAGACGGGATGACTGCTCGCGGGTTCAGTTTAGTACTGGAGAAAACCGACGTGGTCATCTTGACAAAAACGAGTCTCTAGAGTAAGGTAAGGCTGATCAGAATTGCAGACATACTAATTGAATCGACGCCAGCGGTGAAGTACCTGGGGCTACTGATTGACCTAAAGATGAGTTTCTGTGAGCAAACCTGGGCAACGGATAAGGCTGCTTAGGGAGCATCGGCCCTGATTCCGTGTGTGGCCAACGTAGGGAGACCCAACCCATCAAGAAGACGCCTCTTGATGAGTTCTGTAGGATCAGTGCTACTGTACGGAGCAGAAATATGGGGCGACGCTATATCGAAAACGTTTGGCACAGGTAGAGAAGAAGAGCACTGAGGATTGCACCTTCATATTTGACAGTCTCTGATTCGGCGGTGAGAGCTATTAGAGGCGTGATACCTGTCGCCCCCCTTCCTGGAGTGCGCCACGCTATTTACCCGCGTCGCAATAAGGGAGACGGTTATCCGCGAGGAGAGACAGTGCTCACTCAACGATTGGCAGCAGTCTTAGGTGAATAGCACGAAGGGAAGGTGGACTGCGCGCCTCAGCCCGGATGTGAAACCGTGGCCAAATCGAAGACATGGTGAAACTCACTTCTATCCTACCCAACTTTTGAGCGGACATGGGAGTTTTCAGCCTTCCTTATACAAGATTGGTAAGTCACGGTCCCCCCATTGTCGGTTTTGCCCAGGAGAGGAAGACAATGCCTGCCACACATTTTTTGCGTGCACAAAATGGGACAGGCTATGAAAAGACCTCTACAGGGAGACGGGAGCGCTCACCCCGGATCATATAGTCGCGGTGATGTTGACAGTTGGAACCAGGTGGCACGTTATGTTCGGGCAATCTTAAAAGATAAAAAGGACTCACAACAGCCGGGGGCTTCGGGGCTGGGGGATCGCTCTTCTGGCAATTCCTCTTCTCTTCTCCCCTTCTGCTAGAAGAGGGATCCCCCAGCTTGAAGGCACCTCACGGCATAACAAAACGAGACCTGGCTCGAAGTAATAAGTCAAACGGTTCCAGGATGGGTTCTCGGGTTGACAGGGGAGGTGTTTAGTAGGTAGTCTAGTCGCTTGCGAGTATGGGAGTCCTACACACTGTGCGTAAATGACATTCACCTCCCAACCACAAAAAACAACTACTACACCATGCGGACTACTTTAGAACTAGTATGCCAGTGACCTATGTAGTCAAAACTTAAGAGATATAGGCTCGACTTATAATGCATCTTACATACTTACTTTTTTTGTCATCTTAGCCCCATGAGTGAGATGCAAGATTGCCCCAAAACCTCGGGGTGTTAAGCAATCCTCACCCATCGTCGCAAGAGTATAAATGTCGGTCGCATACGTAGCCTCGAGGCTTGGCAAGCCTCCAAGTGCTGAGAACAGCAGCGCCAACAGTCCTTCGCGCTAAGGTATGGCACAAAGCCTTGGCTTAAAGCCAGCCACCTGTTCTGTCGTGAAATTAAACGAGGATGTAACTGGGAGCAAAACGTACACAGGGTTCAAGGTAGCATCAAACTCACTAAGTAAATAAAAAAAAAACAAAATAAGATCGTACTGCGTGACTTGAAAATAATGGGGTCAATCAAAATGGGTTATGTTAACATCCGTTTTTTCATGAGGGATCATAAGTTGCATCAGTAGGGAAAAATTGACCTCTTACGGTTTCTTCGCTTATCAAAAAAAAATCTTATTAGGATGAAGCAATGACTACAATTGGACAAATACGCCTGATGCTCATGTACCTCTCATAAACACTTTGTTATCTTCTCAAAACAGGAAACCATCGCAAATACTACTGTGTCCAAAAAATAAGGTGACATTTGAATTTAAACTGCGCGCGTCGAAGGATTTGGAGAATTATATTTTTTTAGGTTGGTAGTACTGTCAGTGACATCTTTGTCAAATTTCCATGTTAAAATATCCACTAGTGTTTGAGATAGGCGTCGTTTTGTGAGCTGCTAAAAGTGAGTTTTTCGTTTTTTGCGATGTCGAAATTCCTTGAATTTGCAGTTAATTTTGTTTGCGGAATCAATTTTCTGCTGCGGATACGTTGAGGATGGTGCAGAAAGACTTTGGTGATGAGACTATGTCTAAAAAAATGTTTACAAATGGTATAGTGAGTTCCAAGCCGGCCGTGAACGTGTCGAAGACGAAGAGCGTCCTGGGCGACCATCAACCTCTTCTCTTCTTCGATTATCGTGGTGTTGTGCATTATGAATTCCTTCCGCCGGGCCAAACAGTCAACAAGGAATATTATTTGAACGTTATGCGTCGTTTACGTAATGCTATCCGCCTAAAAAGGCCGGAATCGCGGAAAGACAATTCTTGGTTTTTACACCACGATAATGCACCATCCCATACTGGACTCGTAATTCATGATCATTGCGCCAAAAAGTCAACCCATATCGTTCCACAACCACCGTATTCACCTGATTTGGCACCGTGCAACTTCTGGCTGTTCAGCAAGCTCAAAAGACCGCTCCGGGGACACCGTTCTGATACGATAGAGGAGATTCAAGCCGCAGCGAAGACGGAGCTGAAGGTCATCCCGGAAACGACGCGTATCTCAAACACATGAATATTTTGATATGTAAATTTGACATAGATGCCACTGACAGTACTACCAACATTAAAAAAAATTCTCCAGATCCTTTGACGCGCGCAGTATAAATTAAAATGTCACCTTAGTTTTTGGTCACACTAGTAAGATTTGAGGAACATTTGTTTCAAGCCAGAAACTTCCAAACTACCTTAAAATTGTAAAGAAGCAATATGATTAAAGATGAAAATATTACTTTAACTGGAACTTGTTTACCAAATAAAATCCTAGAAGACAAACATAGGAGAACTTCAGACGATAAACCATCATCTTATTGCTAAAAATGTAAATTTATCTCTTAATTACCATAACAAAAGTTGAAAGTGTCCTTGTTGAGTCTCAAGGCAATCGATACAAACAAAAAACAAAATACCTACTTTGTCTTTCGAATTTCCATACTTTATCTTAGTATACTGCATACTTCGATGAACAGAAATTTCTTTTCTCAAAATTTATTGCATACATGCGTGCGTACATCCCCATTCCAAATATTTCCTCAATTTTTTTTAACGAACCGTAAGATGATATGGACTTAACTTTCCTCTAATCTTTCGATTCGAATGTATCATATTTTCTCTCATCATTTTCCAATTTCGAGTATGGAATATACTCGTAGATATTCGATGAAAAATAATTGGATTCAACGAATAATTTATACAAATAAAAAATTCAGGAGGACAAAATTCCTTGAAGTTTGATAGAGCATAAAAGAAATTATAGAAAACAGAACGCTTGAATTCAGGCCAGAAAGTGAATGATGAAGAAGAAAAAGAAATTAAATTGACAACAGGATAAGACGATAATGATGAAATGTTGACACATTTTCTTTTTTTTTCCTATACCTTAAATGTATCTCAGTGACAAGAGAGCAGAGTTAAAAGGAATTATCTGAGGCGAAATATTGCAATAAATCCTTGAAAAGTGTATCAAAGATTCATCATGAAACCAAGAAATGATTTCTCATCGATATAAAATTAAGTAAGGAATTTCAGATGATATTACGCGGCAATTCAAAGCTTTATCGAAATTGTGGCTTGTTATAAAATTTTTAGATGCATCCTTGAAATTCCTGAAAAAATTTCCATTTTAAATTCTGATCAATCAGTAACGTGAAAGTAATCAATCTGATCAAAATTAAGCGAATTTCGGGAAACTAATCGACCGTTCTTTTCCTGGTGGTAATTAACTTATATCACAATCCCAATACGTGTATTTGATTTCCATCGTGCAACAAAAATAGCGAAAAATATTCGCGGAAAAAATTGAAATAAATCGTTTAAATCCACTTAAAGTCTCACCACACTATAATTCATAGCTCGTATGAATCATTTATTTGATTATCCACTCAATGTTAGCACGCGCCACTGACTTGGTTACTTTATTTGGCGAAAATTCACCCACTAGCCAGGATGCTGGAACTTAGCCAATTAAAATATATTCGCTTTCGATATCTGTAAACCTCCCCACATCAACAAAAATTAACGTTCTTTGCCCTGAAGTCAAAACAGGTGGGTTAGGTTCAAAAAGGATTGCGAAATTCCCAGTCAGGTCCTATGCCACCTACTCAATTTTCAAGTGGCTTTTCATTGGCGCTGCTTAATTTCCAGCGAAACAGGGAGCAAATAGAAGTGGATTGCATACAAACTTTCCACGTACTATAACACTTTCACCAGCACGTCCTGAACGCCTGACTTAAATTGTGAATTATTCGCGTGGAATTGGATTTACAGCGCTCCGTTTACATTCGCGCGCACTAAAAGCTCATGCAGGATATAAATTAAATAAAATCATTCCGTGTTTATTGAGCGTTCTCCACATCCACAAACATACATGTAGTACTGTGTTTGCTTACCAGTTGCTGGTAAAGAAAACATTTTTCAAATTTACAGTTTTTATTTTCATTAAGGATACTCTGATTAAATAGAGAGGAAAATACATACATAACAAAAGTTCATCAGTTGCTCAACTTATTTAATTATTTTTTTACGGGCAACGAGAATTTTGAAACAACCGGAAAAAAGATTATTTTTTATTTGTAATTTTATTTAAGAATCGGATTTTTTTCAATCTTTTCTACCTTTTTTGATTAGTTTATTACACTTTCCTTGAGCAAGGAAGATGAATGGTCACGAGAAAATTCAATCTGCTCTCAATCTTATTGTTTACCCCGTTTCTATTGGAATGCTTTTCAATTAAGGTTGCAGGATTGTTTTCGCCGCTATTGTTTGTTTATTCCGAGTACCGTCAATTCCGTTTGGGTTATCTCTCTCTTATTCTGTACATTATTTTGTTTGCTGAATTGTACGAAAAAGGATCTAGTACGTAACGCTATGATGCAATTGAGTAAGGGTTTTTTGCGCGGGATGTTTCGTACAAATGTATTTTCATTAAGGACAACATCAGTTATGGATGGGTAGTTCGTTGAAGATGCTAATGGAAGGACATTGAAGGTATCGTTGCCTGGGAATAGAATCGTACTCTGTGGCATTCAAGGGCGGTGAGGGCAGAATAATTTTTCATTAGTTCACAATAACTTTATTAAGTTTGATGTTTTTGTAGTTCCATGTGTTATATCTGTGCTGAATTAAATATAAATGGTTTAGCGTTGATACTGTGTGGAATGTCCGGAGTAGATCATATGCCTCCACCAAAATTGATTTGTAACTCAGCCGAAAACTTTACAGTACGGAGGCTACTCCAAAAGTTTTTATAAAAAGGATGTTTTTGTTATGTTTTCGTCAAATCTGACGTTCCCATCGGAAAGATTGATATTTTTTAACATAAACGCACTCAGAACATTGTGATGTTAAAGCGCAATTTGGGGCTGTTTACGGTGAGCTGAATAAATCAATTTGGCCAAAAATCCAGGGTGGCCCAACTATAATGTACGATGTTAATTGTGAGTCACACCTTAACGTCAAGTATTTCGCCTAATTTAAAAATTCAACCATGGAGAGGTACACAATTGAGCAGCGCATTAAGGTTGTTCAAGCCTTTTACGACAATGGGCGTTCAAATCAAAATGCATTTCGTGATTTTTTTGGTCTGCATAATCGACCAAATGTGTCCACAATCGGGAGGATCGCGCGAAAATTTCAGGAAACCGGGTCTGTAGGAAATGTGAAATCACCTGTGAATGCTCGCCCAGTTCGTCCTGCGGAAAAAATTGCTGTTGTTCGCGAAAGTGTGGCAGAAGAGCCGTCAAAACCGTCGTCGTGACCAAAAATTGAACATCTCAATAAAGATTTGAATTTGCGAGCTTACAAAGTTTAATTGACTCAAGAGCTGAAGCCTACTGACCATTGCGTTGGGAATACGCCGAATGGTTGGTTGAACAGATAGAAGAGAATGGTGACTTTACAAAGAAAATCATCTTCAGCGACGATGCACACTTTTACCTCATCGATTTCGTTAACAAGCAAAATTTCCGCATTTGGGCAAATGAGAGTCCACGAGTGATTGTTGAAAAGCCGACGCGTTCACAAAGAGTGACTGTTTAATGCGGTTTATGGGCTGACGGCGTCATCGGGCCATACTTCTACGAAAATGGGGACGGCCAAAGCAGTTGCCGTGAATGGTGTTCGCTATTGTGGGATGATCACGGACTTTTTGTGGCCAGAAATAGAGACTATGGAGCTGGATCCAACAGGACAGTGCCACTTGCTACATAGCCAACGAAACAATGGCTCATTTGCGTGAGAAATTCAATGGCCGTGTTATCTCACGTTGTGGCGATGATAATTGGTCGCCACGGTCATGCGATTTTACACCGTTGGACTACTTTCTTGGGGATATTTGAAAGAAAAAGTGTACGTCAATAAGCCAAGAACAATTTAAGAGCTAAAGGATGAGATAATTGAGCACATTAACGACATTGAACCTCAATTATGCCTCAGAGTCATTGAAAATAAGGACCATCGCGTAGAAGTATGCCACCATAGCCGTCGCGAGCGTTTGGCCGATATTTTGTCTCACACATAATTGTCATTGATCCTTCTATTATAATAAAAAATATTAACATAATTCTCTGAAAATTTGTTGTTTTATTTACAATTGCCATCGTGCGTTTTAGTTGGACCACCCTTTAGAATTAACTCATGAACGTTTTTCGTGTGATGATTTTCTACGCTTTTCGAGTTGGATTATCTCAACAACAGAATTTCGATCGGCTTCATATGGCCTTTGGCAACAAAGTATCATCTCTCCAGACAACTGGTTTAACAAATCTAAACGTGGACGTCGTACAGTAGTGCCAGACCGGTTTCGATTATCTAGTTTGCGATTCTCACACAATATAAGCTACAGGATCTAGGAACAGCATGATTTTATCCTTGTTTCAAGGATATGCCCAATAATTTAGGCTCACTGTCAGAATAATGGAAGTTTCACCAAAATTACACACAACTCTAAATGAATGATATATAATTGTAAAAGAGGGAGAAAAAAATTATCAAATTTCTTCGCTGCCCTAAGATGATCAACGAGGCTACACATCAAACTGCGAAAACAAAAATTAGAGCGCTTGAGAACGTTATAAATTACGAACTTAAAATGAGCATTGAGAATAGCTATGATTATAAAGAAAGCTCGGCCTCCTCCGAGATATCATGACACCGCAAAGAAAGGAAGGGATAAGAGTACGCCTTTGTTTGTTACACTATCTTGTTTACCCAATTGGCTCAAATAATACATGTCTCCACGTCAAAAAACTTTTAATTCGAGTTCAGTTTAGTTGCTAAAAATGTCTATTCATGAGTTCTATTAACATCAACGACCACGATTTGTATGAGTGATTTTGGAATGATATAAACTTCGACGTATTCCTTCGGCAAAATCATGGAAAATGAATCTATTTTCAACATACCAGACCGGAAATCAACGGGTTGTGTTTGGAGACTTTGAGGATTGTTGTGAAAGCAGCAAGAGGAATAAAATACGCAGCGTTCAAGCACCGTACCAACAAGGCTGATTGACGCAGCAGCTGCAATACATGAAGACCATGATAAACCCAAACTCCAGGCCAACCTCACAAAATATCAGTACGAGGTGATCTGACAAGCGCTAAAAGATCTTGGGTGCCATGTATTTCTAAGTTATAAAAAAAAATAATTATCATGAATTATATTGACGATGGAATGGGGATGCAGCGATGCCTCAGGCCGAAGTGAATTTTCCCAAAAATATTCTATCAACGAACGATAACGAAATGAGAAACTCGAATTTATTCATGAGTTTCAATCGTTCCTCTGAAGCTCAAAATCCCAATTGATGTTGATCAAAATGGACCAATTTGGGGAAATGGCCAACCTTCCTCAACAAGACATTGCAGGCCTTTGAGATATCGTTTTCAGAAAGAGACACTTGATTTGGCGCGAGCTGAAAAACACAGTTTGAAGAAGAAATAGAGTAGTTGGAAGCTACCGAAATAGTGGTCGGCATTAATGTCATCCGTATTCGACATAACAAGAAATGTCCCTGGTCTCATACACAGATGGCGGTGCTAGTATTAAATCCATATGATTTTTAGTTAGTACCAACCTTCAAACGATACGTGTCGAAATTTGACAGCAGTCCGACCATTAGTTTGTGAGATATTGCGTTGTGAGTACAGCTACTTTTGTTATTTGAAAAAAAGATGGAAAAAAAAATAATTTCGTGTGCTGATAAAATATTGCTTTTTGAAGGGAAAAAATACAGTTAAAGCAAAATCTTGGCTTGATAAAGAGTTTTCGGGGTCTGCACCTGGAAAATCAACCATCATTGATTGATATGCTAAGTTTAAACGTGGTGAAATGAGCACCAAAGACGGCGAACGCTGTGGACGCCCAAAAGAGACTGTCACCGACGAAAACATCAAAAAAGCCCACAAAATAATTTTGAATAACCGTAAAGTGAAGTTGATCGAGATAGCAGACATTGTGAAGATATTATCTGAACGTTTACATCATATTATTCACGAATATTTGTACATGAGAAAGCTGTGTGCAAAATGGGTGCCACGCAAGCTTACAATTGATCAAAAGCAAAAACATGTTAATGATTCTGAGCAGTGTTTGAAGCTGTTTAAGCGCAATAAACCTGAATTTTTGCGTCGATATGCGACAGTGGATGAAACATGGCTCCATCATTTTACTCCGGAGTCCAATCGACAGTCAGCTTAGTGGACTGCACATGATGAACCGAATCCAAAGCGAGGAAAAACACAACAGTCAGCTGTCAAGGTTATGGCATCAGTATTCTGGGATGCGCAAGGTATAATATTCATTGAATGCCTCCAAAAGGGCTAGACCATCAACAGCGATTATAATATAGCGTTATTGGATCGTTTAAAGGATGAAATCGTTAAAAAACGGCCCCATTTGACCGGGGACCTTTCAATTGGCCTGTTAGATGGCACTCACAATCGCAAATAAAGAAAACAAAGGCCAAGAACTCAATTTTTTGGCAAATAAATTGATAATTGGCAAGATATTCGCATTAGCCAAGACGCACCACCTTTAGCACAATGACGCAATCTGGAATCGGTTCCGTCTAGTCATGGGTTCGATTACAATTAAATACCACGATTTGTGTGAATGCTTGTAATATGCTTTTAAATGCTCTCGTAATCAGCATTGCGGAAATCAAATACAATCAAGTTATTGTATTGTCTCAGCAATGGAAAATTCAACAGAAAGTGCGGAATGGTGGAAGGTATTTGAGAAAAGATTTTATGCGTCACTAATTGGATTATCCGCCACATCGTCATAGGCATTGGTAAAGATAAGATCTAGCCAATTACTACTGCAATCGGGTTTCGGAGCTACTTGATGTAAATCATTTCCATAAAATGTAGACACAAGGTTGAAATCACTGTCGTCCAGAAGATTGACTGGAAGGAGACGATCATCAAGTTTAAATTGGCCCTATTGAAGTCTCCAAGTATCATCATTTATCTTCTTCTTTAGAGAGTCCAGCGTGAGTGAAGAAATAACTCCACATGCATCATTGTAAACGACAAGTCTAATTTTTTAAGTTTGATTCGAACTATTGTGTGCTCCAAATTGTTATATGCGGTCGTACCGACGAGATCACTCAATAACGAATTGTGTACAGCGATTAGGACGCCACTACTTCGCGACAACCCGGTACTTAAATAGTCCCGATCATTCCGATAAGTTTTCCAACTAGTACCCAGGATCTCTTCATTACGAAATTTCTGTTAGAGCAAGTACAGTAAAAGGGCACGATTTAGCGTCAAGAAAAAGTTTGCTGAGTTTACTTCTCATACCATTCAGTAGAACATTTTAATACATTTGGAGGAAGTAATTTTATTACGGACGAAAAAATTTGTAATGCTGATCTCGTCACCTTTTAAGCGAGGATATTTGATTTGAGCTTACATGTGAAGCATAGGTCTCAAGATCTTCTTGTGCTTGTTCTGAATTTACACCAAGTTGCTCGTGATATCTAAAATATAATTTGCGAAGAGCATCAATCTCTATAGGAAGACCTTCTCTTTGTATCATTACTTTCAGACTGGTCTTCGTTTTACCAACAATACATGTTGTATCTGGCGCTTTATGCAAGCAGGCCAGATAGAGTCTAACAAATTCATACATTGGATATTCTAAAAAGTATTGAGCCTTTTTTGTCGCTAGATGATGTTCGTTGTCATATTTCGGGTAACACTAATCAAATTGAATCAAACTGGCATGCGTTTGAAAGGTGACATTCCAGTCTACAATTTTCATATGGACTGTTTTGTATTTCGTCATTCGTGTCAAAAGTTGTATTCATTTAAAAATGAGTGAAATTTCTGCAAAAATTCGATATATTTTACAATATCACTACGATCAAGATGAGAATGCATCGCAGGCTCGTGAAGAAATTTGTGGTGTCTACGGTCAAGATACTTTATCAAAAGCCACAGCCAAGAGATGGTTCGTTCGCTTTCGTTCTGGAAATTTTGATGTCAAAGATGCACCTCGCTCATGTCGACCAATAACTTAAAAAGTCGATGAAATCTTACAAAAATTCAAGAAGACCGCAACATAAGCCGCCATGATATTGCTAAGGAACTGAGTGCATTACCAAACTATTTTGAACTATTTGCGTAAGGCTGGATACACAAAGAAGCTCGACGTTTGGGTGCCGCATGAATTAACACAAAAAAATTTGAACGACCGAATTTCCATTTGCGAAATGCTAATAAAACGCAACGAAATCGAGCCATTTTTAAGCAAGTCATTACGGGCGATGAAAAATGGGTATGTCGTTTGAAAAAGATCATGGTCAAAAAAAGGCGAATCATCACAAACGACCTCAATGCCAGGATTGACACTAAATAAAGTTATGCTGTGTGTATGGTGGGATTGGAAGGGAATTGTTTATCATGAGGTGCTAGAACCTGGCCAAGCACTCAATTCGGCTCTGTACTTTCAGCAATTAACCAGATTGCAACAAGCCATTCAAGAAAACCGGCCAGACTTGATCAATAAAAAGGGCTTTGTCTTCTATCATGACAATTCCAGACCACACACATCTTTGGTGACCCGGCAAAAATTTGCTGGGAAGTTTTGATGCATCCACCGTATTGTCCAGACCTTGCACCATCAGACTACTATTTGTTTCGGTCTATGCAAAACTTCTTAAATGAAAAGAAATTCACGTCAAAAAGGGACTGTCAAAATCACTTGGCCAAGTTTTTCGCCGATAAACCACCGAAATTCTACACAGATGGAATAATGGCTCCACCCAAAAAATGGCAAAAGGTCATAGATAATAATGGACAATATGTACTTAAATAAAATTTATTTTAAATAAATGAAAAAGTCAATCGAAAAATGACAAAAAAAGGCTTAATACTTTTTAGATTATTCAATATTTTATGCTCGTAGTCTTGATAAAAGATACCTGCTTTCAAGATCGTTACTAGAATTTATTGTTACTTCAGCTGGAGGTAAGAGAGGGTCTAGAAAGGATGTCGTTTCGGTTAACGAGTTATTCGACGATTTAGGTGACCGAATTGAGCTTTTGTGGATAAAATTTGAAGACCATAACTTACGAAATTGGCATATATGGAGGGCGGTTTCATAGTATTCAGTCTAGGAGTGGAAATACAATGCTAATGTGAAGAACCAACGCGACCTCTCGGTTTGCTATGAGAAATAGTACTGTTTGCCACTAGATTATCATTTGAAGGATCTGAAGAATTTACAATCGTACGAGTATTAGTAATCTGTGAGTGAGTTTTGTAAGTCATGTTAGTATTGGTGTTTTTATCATTGGTGGGAATTATTATTAGACTATTCATGGATAGTGATTTCCACTTTTTGAAGATTATTCCATTTCAGTTGACAGTGCTGTTTACAGATTGATGGTTTGAGAAAAGCCAAGTATATTTATGTGGGATTACAACTTAGATTGAACGCCTACGCTTATTTCCCTTGGATACGTCCTCAACTCTGCAACCTTTGAGCATGAGACTATTCTCCAAGAACTTTCGAACTTCACCGGCGTTAATATTTTTTGGTGCTTTTTGTAGGTAGAATATTTCATAATTTGCTTTTTTAACTATTTTAGCGATAACTGCTTTCAACTATCACTCCATTCATCAACTGACCAAAACGTGCTTAGTTTGAAGATGCGTTTTACGATTCCTGGAGTTTGAATTGATGCTTTCGCTTCCGGACATCTCGATTTTAAACAGCTTGCATCGCTTTCTACTGGAAATGTGTGTTGCTCTTCGCGCTACTCAAGTAATTTTTTTTTCCAATGAATTGCACTTTTTTCAAATGCATATTCGCCAGTTTTGTTAACATTTCCAATTATTGCAATATATCCTTGTTTCGATAGTTTCTTGGTGATGTTTGTTAACATGTCGCATGACATTTCTTTATCTTTATGGCAATTTTCTTTACGGCAGTCTTCCTTGCACGATGGTTGGATGCTTGAGACTTGCTCCTTCATAGATATTAACCGATTACCGAACATCTTGAGAGCTTTAAATATTTTCTTATCACTTTTGATAGGTTGATGGGTAGTTCATGGAAGCTGATAGCCATTTCAATATAGTTCTTATCATTTGTTCGAGATGTCGTTATTTGCCGCGCGATTAACTGATCGTTCTCTTCCATGAGATTATCGGTGTGACCTATAATTCGGTCATACGTTTTTTTCATTTTATGCTCAAATTTCTGACAATCAGAGCAAATGAAATATTCCTCTAAATAAGGATGATCCCAATTCCCTTGTGTATCCATGCAGGCCTCGTGCAGTTTGCGGTTGCATAAACCCTAGCAGATCACATATTTAACGCGACACAATTTAAAAGGTTGCACTTAACATTGATGTTGATGTTTTGGTGCGCGTCTCATTTTAACATTTAATGGGAAAGATGGCCAGTAACATTGGCTATGTCAGTAACAAGCATAAGAAATAATCAGCGTGAATCGAAATGTACAGTTAATCAAAAATTGCTGAGTTCACTATTAGGTTCGATAATCGAAATCGCGTGGTGTAGTGGTTAGAGCACTCACCCCGTAAGCTGAAGGTCCCTGGGTCGAGTCTCATTGGCGACAAACATATTTAGTTCGAGTGATTCTTCTGTGTGGTCTAGTGGTTAGAGCATGAACGCATAACCCGAAGCTCCCAGGTTCAAATCTCGTTGGGAGCAACGTGATTTAGTTCAAGGGATTTTTCGGACAGACTATGAGTGTTCACTCAGTGGTGATATGTACTGATTTAATCAAATCATACCATAGCTGAGCAGGCACACGGGAACATGGTACTGACCAAACCAGCGTCCGAAAAAATCAATACGGTCATGAAAATGAGATACTCTAACTATCTCTATGCGAAGGCCCGAGAGGGGCTGTAGTGCTACAAAGAAGAAGATTCTTCGGACGGACTACAAGATGCGTTCCAAAATAAACGAAGCTGAGCTAAAATAGAAACGACAGGAGCTTTGTTCTGATAAATTCGAGTTAACTCATTCAAAATAGTCTCCTTCGGCCTTCATACACTGTTTTGCGCGATCCAAAAGCTTTTCGAAATAGTGTTTCAGGTCATTGACGGGAATGTCCTTCAGGATGTCGGTACAAGCCTTTTGGATGCCTTCTACGGACACAAAGCGTTTTCCTTTCATGGTAAAATGCTATTTCCTGAATAGGTAGAAGTCACAGGGAGTTATATAAGGCGAATACGATAAGCGATTGATGGTTAAAATGCGATTGATGGTTGAAATCGATTCTAAGCAATTTTTGGGCATCAGTTAACTTGTGCGGATCAAAACGTGCACAGACCTTTCGTAAGCCCAAATGATCAGTTAAAATGCGATAAATCGATGTTTTGGAGATATTCAACTCTGATTCCATAAATTTCAACGATTATTTCGACTCATTTTTGATAAATTCACGCACAATTTCGACGGAGTTTCCCCTGATCACTGATTTTGGATGGCCCGTATGTTCATCGTCATTTACAGTATGTTCAACAAGAAAGAAATCGCAGTTTTTTCAAAACCATAAAATATATTTATTTTTCACTTTTTTTCTAATGTACATACGATGTAGTAACGCGCATTTGAGTTAGCAAACAGTGAAATCACCGTAATTGTCAATAACAGCTTGACAACGCCTTTGCATACTTTCAACGAGATTTTCTGCGTAACAAAGAGAAAAAGAACGCCATATTTTACGAATGATCCGCGAAAGCTGCTTTAATGTGGCAGGCTTTCCAGCAAGTTTGGCCTTCATGATACCCCACACATTTTCGATTGGGTTGAGATCGGGAGATTGAGAAGGCCAATCCATCGTAATGATACCATTTTTCTCCTTCTAGGTTCTTTCGGATCATTGTGCTCTTGTAAAACCCAGTCATCGCGATTCGGTCCAAGCAACTTGTGTGCTGATTTAAGGAGACCCTGTTTGTAAATTTTGGCCATTTTTTCCGCATTAAGATTCTTAGAAAAAAGCTCCAAGCAGCCAAATTCATCGTCCGAGAAGCATCCCCAGACATTAATTTTTATTGGATGCTTAACAGTCCGCTGGATCAGAATTGCGACGGACGCACTAAGCACGCTCTACTGGGACCCATGCCCAAAAAGTCGCCTCATCTGAGAAGATAACTTTCGACCAATCGCGATCAATCTTTTCGATGGCCCACCCTTTGCGTTTTTCTATGTGAGCTTCCGACAAAAATGGTTTCGGGATCTTAGATCGGTATGACATGTTCGCTTCTCGTAAGTGCTGCTTAATAGTGTTAATGGCAACGTTAAGTCCCTTTTTATCGAGTCTGACCTTAGCTTCACGCAGTCGAAGAGTGGGCTCACGCTCGAAAAGCTGGATGATCTTCGTGTCCTGCTTGCTCGTGGTCGCTCGCGTTTTCCTTCGATTAGGCTGGTCACCGACGTTTTTCCACACTACGTATTGCATCACCCACGTTCGAACAAACTTTTTCGACTTTTTAATGCATTTGGCAGCGGCGGACTGAAATAATTTTGGACCTTGTGGGTGAAGACCGCCTAAAATCGCTTCGTGTACGCGGCACTCATTTTGAAAAACGTCCGCGCTTCTCGAATTTCCGAACGCGACTAAAATAAACTTCTAATGGCGTCGTTGTCCATTCATTAGAGAATGCGTAGAAAAAAATTTAGGCGCATATCTTTTATTATTAACTATGCATGACTGGTTCCTTTTACGTTGAACAGACCGTATGTCCTCACGACCATCTCTGAAACGTGTAGACCACTCATGAACTCTGACACGAGATAGACAATCATCGTTATAAACTTTTTTCATCAATTCAATTGTCTCGGAAAACGTTTTACCGATTTTGAAACAAAAGTTGATATTAGCTCTTTGTTCGAAACTTATTTTTGTACCGATAATACAAATATACTGTCACTTTAGACGCAATAACGTTGCTTCCACTAAACCGAATGTCACCAAACTTTCACTGGAAGTCAGGGAGGGATGTAACTTTTATGACATTTATTTTGGAAAGCCCTTTGTATAAGCCCGTTCAGTTATGATTCGTTCTGATTTAATATCAGAAGGTATCGCAACTGGGTGGACGGATACACGGCTGAAACGTGGTATTGACAATATCACCTTCCCGAGCTGCCGATACCCTTAATTATCTTTAAGCGAAGGCCCGAAAGAAGCTGTGGTGCTAAAGCAAAAAAAAAAATCGAAATTAATTCACTCGCTGGGAAATTATTACACCACCAGGTTTATGTAAAAATAGGTCAGTAATGCACATCAGAATTTCCAGAATGACCACAAATGTAAAAGATGTTTATAACAGATAACACTTATATTGACTAATTCAACAAAAAGATAATATCATGGGACACAGGTAGAAAGAGTTATTACTTTCAATTCAACAGTCAAGTTTAGTATTGTTTAATGGACAGAACAACGAAATTTGCACGGAACAATAAATAAAAACGTCCACTCGTTTGGACAACTTGATTTGCAATTCATTCTATTGGGTGTTTTTGGATTGGCATTAAATATTAACTCCTGTACAGTAAGAAGAGGTTGAAAATAAAAATTTATTCATTCAGATTTGGTTACCTGAAGTGAAAGCACCAAATTTAAACGAATATTTTGTAGAAACCCTATAAACTTTGTGAATTTTCAACGAATTGAATTCGAATTTTGTTCGCGACGATGATGGTAAGTAGTCGAATCCAAACACGTATTGCGATTCAACACAAGCAACAATTGGTCTACAGATGCAGCGACATATGCAGAATACTAAGGGTCAGCAAGAACACCGTGAAAAAAAGGTGAAATGCCGGGGAAGGAAACGTGGACGATATGCAAAGAAGTGGTCGTCCGTCGGTACTTTCATTAGAAGGAAAAACAAAAATTCGAACAATGGCAGAAAATACACCAGGAGTGGGGACGCGAACAGTGGCTTAACAGGCCACTTAAAAATGTATCGAGGCGAATTATTCAGCGATACATTTGGTCCTCTACTTTTGGAGAAGAACATTCGAGAACGACTGAATTTTTGCCAAAATCTCAGAAACTTCGGATTTGCAGATGACAATGCTCGTGATGAAAGGCAGCGTGCAAACATCCTTTTCAAGGACGAGTCGTGAAATCAATTGCATCCAATACCCAATCAGATCCCGCATATATTCCCGTAATACAGACTCCCAAATTCGACTTAAAAATCATGATAGCTGGCGAAGTGGGCAGTCGCGGAAAAAGCCAAATTCACTTTGTTCAGCAACGAGCGTCTGTTAATGGAGAATATTAAAGGGAAAGTATTCTCCCCGTTTTTGTGCAAAGCATTACTAATCACTAACAATTCAGGGATGGAAAGGAAGTGATTTATTGCAAGATGGCGCCAAGGCACATACTGCTTTAAAAACTTATGAGGCGATTTATGGGCATTTTTCTGATGTGGAGATTGATTGGCCTGGTAATTATCCTGATTGAGCCCCATCGTAAATATGCTGTCCAAATTCAAGGAGAGTGTCTTTAGACAGATTCTATTTCGCACTGATCATCATTCAATCCTAGGTAAGTTTCATTCAAAATTCTAGTAGCGTGCAAGCATTTTGCTTACCGAAATCTGACGGTGCCTACGAGAATTTTGCCATTCCGGCTGGTGGTTCCAATCATTACAGCTTTTTTTCAAATTCAGATCTTCTAAATTTTACCTTCCACTCACTAACATTCACAGTAGTAATTGAAATAGTACTCCCTTTTAGCATTTTTATTGCAACTTCTATAATAAAGTGTACCACATTACCGAAACACATTTCCAAATTTTAATGCCTTCTTTGAGTACATAATAACCCTCTCCAAATAAAATATTGAATTCGTAGTCCGAATTCAATTCTACGTTTTCCATCTTTTTCGAAATGCTATTTCAATGATTGCTCTGCTCGCTACAAAGCTTGACTCCTGGGTTTTATAAAAGATTGATTGAATATTGAAAAAACCATTTAAATTTTCATATCTGCCACCGCATGAATCCTGCCATCCCTCCATAAGGTTCCTTATGCAAGCGACGAGCAATGTAGCTACTCATATGTATTCCAGGCAAGAAATTCAGTAGCAAATGAAAAAAAAATCAATTTTACACAGAAGCAACAGTGTCTCTCTGTATGTCGCTGTGAATACTTCCTCGAAGCTGATTGATTTCTCAAAGGAAAATTTGAATTTAATACGTTGAGTAGGCTACACTTATGTTTTCCTTTTGGTTATCACACAGGTTCGTCAAATTGCCAACATGTATTCGTACATATCAAGTGAAAGGACGGATTTGCATTTGCTCTATCATAAGCTCAACACCGAACAAAGGACTCGTGCTCGGCTTCTTCTTTTCATGACTACCACCGACTTATCCAATTTTTTTCGCATTCTCATTCATATTCATAGCCTGAGCTTGCTACGTTATCATTATATTTGCCTTTTGGAAAATTTATTTCATATCATATCCTCGCTCCCATTCCAGGAGACTCGTACATGTAGGACAACTATAGGACCAACGCGGCATATCAACATTCCTTGTATTATGAGTTGTTTTTCTTTGGTTTCGTATTATGATTGCATTATGTAAATTTTTTATGTTACTATCATGCATCCAGACAAAAAATACATATCAGCGTGGAGAAGTCAAGTCATGAGATACGAAATTTTACTCTTCTTCTTCTGCAGGACTCCTGAGGATAAGCTTGCACAATTCCGAGGGGAAAAAATAGAAACTATTTCCACAGTATCCTAGAGATAGATAGAAATGGAGATAGAACGAATGTTTTCTCATCTTGAGAGCATGCTGTGTTAACTCTGCAGCAAGCTCTTTTCTCGTTTCGTCAAGGACGCTATCGTGGACGCTCCATTTCGTAGAGGAAAGATGCGATCAAAGATACATTCTACTATCGAGGGAAACTTATGTTATTATGCAAGCACCTTTGATTTCCAAGGATGAGAGAAAACAAAATTATAAAAAAACTTTATCCAATAACATAAAGATATCAGAGCCGAGCATCAAAACTTTTTAGATTGCTTTCCACCCTCACGGTGAGTCAATCTCATCAAACTATTTTTATTTATTCAATCTAAATATCTTCACTACGTTCCTTTTGAGATATTATTGCAAAAGTTATCCACATGCCAAGATACATATTTCCCCTGATTCCCAAACATTATTATCAGCATAAATAGAATGACGAAAGATAGAAAAATAGCAAAGCAAATCCTTTATCGCTCTTGAGGTCATGAATTTTATTATATGTATTAGAAACTCTGGAAAAAATAGAAACATCAAAAAGATATTATCCTTTTTGATGGTACGACAAGACAAGACGATACTAACTTCTTTGATAGTCATATTATTTTTTATGAAAAACCATTCAGTTTCAGACAGGAGAAGCGATTTCTTGGTCAGATTAATTTTACATGCAAAACTATCTGCTGCTGATGGAGATAAGGATCGGGGGAGATTGGAATTAATGAGGTTTTGTTTGGCTCCAGTTGAATTGTTAAAAAGGATATAAAAAATAAAGGCGAAATGTTGTTGGCATGTGAGATGTTTTGTATTTTATAGTTTTAGTTCTGAAGATGACTTTTTTGGGATATTTTATTTATGGGAGATTGGGTAGGTTCTTATTTCATTTGATATCTATCAAATGAAATAAGAACAAAATGTGTAGAGAGGGGTATGCTTCTAGGAGAAGTCTTCTCTTGAGGACGGCTCAAAAATTATTATGTAATTTTGTGATGCGTTTCCAAAAGATCCCATCAAGATCTTCCATACGACACGCAAATCAACTACCTCCTATGCTGGGAGACCTCCCCTGAAACATCCAAAAGGTTTCTTTCCACAAAATTTGGTGATTGAATCTTCTATAAAACTTGGAGCCACAGACGTACGGGCGGATGGAAAAATGAACAGAGTTCGTAATTTCAATGGCTTTTGAAGTTTTGTTGAGAACAATCAGTATTTGAAATTATTATTTTATAAATTGAGTTTTAAATCGCCAGCATTCAAGAGTAATCTGTAAACAATCCATCAATACTTCTAATCAGATTTAAATCAAAACCCATAAATTTAGAAGATGCGACAATAACAAATATCATTTGCGGAATGTATATGGCCACTTTTGCCAGTGATTTTGCTGCTAATCATAACTGATTTGATTGTTTCACTGGCAAGGAGGCTATCACGTATGTAATGGAGGGTTTCGTATCGTGTGTTTCCTGACAGGTGGAGAAATGATGAGAAAAAATGGGACACAACAATTTCGTATCTTTGTATGAACGCACCCTTAGACTTTCTTAATAAGCTGTCAATGTCAAAACGTTAGCTAAAGTCAATATTTTCACCATGGTCAAGTTCACGAACCAGTTACGTTTGGAAATTTTTGGAAAATTACTCTTAACTACTATTGTCCAAAAATCATCTTCAACGATGAAGCTAATTTCGGGCTCAATGGCTTTGTTAAAAAGCAAAATACTCGTATGCGTTATTGGTCAGCAACAGACCCACATTTGCTTGAGACACCGTTACATCTGCAAAAAATTACTGTTTTGTACGGTTTTCATGCTCGAGGTATGATTGGGCCGTTTTTTTCGTCACCGTCATGTTACCGTCAATGGAGAGCGCTATCGTGTTACGTTGGAAGATTATTTGTGGCCAGAATTGCATAAACTTAACATTAACGATATGTGGTTTCAACAAGACGGTGCCACTTGCCACACAGCATGCCTCACGATCGATTTATTGAAATTCATTTATTTATTGTTATGTCCTTAATGGAAAACTCTATTTAAGGTTTCAGGGTAGATTTTTTGAAAATGTGTTGTTGGTTTCAATTGAGATTTTTTTTGGGTAAAATATGAAAACTATTTGAAATACACTTAGTATCACAAGAGCGTGTGTGCTATGCACTAAAAACTATTCTTGTTTCCTGGAAAATTAAGACACTCTTTAATTTGCTGTAATTATCTTGAGTACGCGTTGTAATTAAGATCTTAATTGGCTTGTAACTTTGGAAGTAATTGGACATAGTTAAAATGAGTGCCAGGTACGCAAAACGATTTGATGTTGTGTTCTTGTGTTCACACCCTAAAGGGCCAAAAATGTCGGTTCCTGTGGTGCGATATTTTAAAAAAATCGGATCATTTTGGTTCGCCAGTGTAGTGATCGGTATGACAAGACGAAAACATTCGATGATTTACCTAGTCGAGATTTAAAAGTACATGGAGGACAGGGCAATCGTCAGTATATTCGAGCAGAATCCTACTGTGATGCTGCGTCGAGGTCAGACACTTATTAGAGCGAAAAGGAATCTTGGTTAGCCTGATGACCATAAAATGAAGACTGATTGCCTTTGGTTCCGGATGCCGAAATCCAGCGCTAAAAATTTATTTGAGCGAGAGCCACATTTATAAACGTTTGCAATAGGCCCCAGAGAATATCGTTCGCAATTTTTGCAACGGCATTTTTTCTGAAGGATCGTCTTTTTGGGTATGGAGTACCCACAAGCGATCCTGGTCGATAAAGAAAAAATCACAACTCAAGCGCACCGTTAAGCATTCAGTTAAGGTCCAAGCTTGAGATTATTTCAGTAAATAGGGATTCGGTATCTGTTTACTGGGAATCTGAACGTAGAAAGGATGAAAGAAAGATAGTATTTACTGAAATCTACCCGTAAATGTTTTGGCACAGGTCCGAGCGAATGGATTCTTCTAGAGGATAGCGACCCGAACCACCGCAGCCGATTATACACGGAACGAAAAGCTGAAAATACCATCATAACGATACAGTCACCGGGTATGAATCCGATTGAAAATATGTGGGGTGCCATGAAGATTAAGCTTCGTTAAAATCGTATAGTAAATATTAAGCAGCTAACATACTAGCTTCGTACGATTTGGAGCAGCTTACGAATGACATTGGCTGAAAATTTAGTCAACAATATTCCCAAACGGTATCTAGCCCAGCAGAAAAATAGTGGCGATTAGACTACCTACCAATATTTGCCTTAGATTAAGAGTTTTCGAAAGGAAATGTCTTCGTGCATGTACTGGTTTGTACAGAAAGCCTGAGACGGATTGGAAGCACTATACATCGAACAGAAAAATTTATCAAACCGCTCAAGTGACAAGAGTCGATATCTTCATATTGAAACTTCTTCGGAATCATATCGCAAGATCTGTAAATGTGAGTGAAAACCCTTGGATTTCACAGCCGTTCCACCCTACAGACGGGTATAGAGCGACTTGCCTCGCTACTGGCTTCATTCCTCCAGAAGCATTCGTGTATTTGGATATGAATCGATACGTTTTTGATTCTGACGGTGTCCCAGTCATATATCACATATACCGACGGGCCACCGATAAGAAAATAAAATATCCTCCGAATTTGAGTTCACGAGACCAATAATTCTAATGGAGATACTCATTTGCTAGGTTCGTTGAGGCTGGACGAGCTGAGATGGAGCAATCTAGGTATTGGTGGCTGAATGACAATGTCTAAATTATTCGTGTTTATTTTCTGTTTTTGTGCTTTTTCTCGTTACTTAGTTTTTTAGATTCATCTCATTATTGCTACATCTAGTGTTGTTGTTTATTTATATTATAAATTAGGTATAGGTTTCTATATAAGGTAACGTTTTTTTTTTTTTGATTGAACTTATTTAGAATTAGAGTGTAACATATTAGGTATAGGATATAAGTTCATTGTTGTGTTAGTAATATAAGTAATTTTTGAATAATGTTGGCTGGTTTTTTCTCCTTTTTCCAATTGAATCAAAAAATATGTAAAAATCTTAATTAATTTAAATTTGTATTTTTTTTCATTAAATGTGTTTAACTGATAGCGTATAAATTTAGAGAGCCATTCGGGCCATTAAGTTTTTTTATAGTTTTATTGTTTGGAATTTGCTTTATGTTCTTTTAAAAATTTATAACGATTGGTATTAAATAAAGCGCTTTTGACTTTGACTTTGACCAATATTTGCCTTACTATTATATAAGTTAAAATAATAAAACTCCATTTGTCATAGTAGTTTGTGGTTATTTTCCAGCACACACGCTTTTGTGATATTAAGTGTAAGTCAAGATTTGACCAACGAATGAATTGTGGTTGGATAATGAAAGAAAGTTAATTTTAAGGGTTTCAAGTAGTTACGATTGCGAAAGATTTTATATCATGAAGCTGAAACAAGAAAGATGTTCAAATAAAGAAAAAACTTAATTATAATTTTATTTTTAGAAATCGAGTTTTGACCGTGATCGTGCGGTCTTCTTCAGTCCACAAGGCAAAGCGATGACCGTTCAAATTTTTGAAAACAAAATTGGCAACACAAAATTCCAAGTAAATTTTGATCTCTATTTAACGAAAGAATTTTGTGAAGAACTTAAAATAAATATGAAAGATGTGTCGGAAGCAAAAAGAAATCAATTTAGATTTCATAACAAAACACTCGAATAGCAATCTTAAATACAAGTACAATTAAGGTAGACAGACCTACGCTCCTGTCAGAAGAATTTTGTAGTCAATCTACAATATGCAGATACCAACAATGAATAAGTCTAGAAACAAGTCCAAGAGATGCACATGTTTAAAAGAAAATCTATTATTGCTCCATTTTCAACAGTTGCCGTTTTATAGCAATGTAACAAAAATCGTTTAAATCATGAATTCCCAAAAATAACTATGCTTGTCTCCTTATCTGAAAATGTTAAAAAAATCAAATCAAAACTGCAATGTCTAACTCGAAGGAAAATCCATAGAATAATCGCGTGTTTGTGTGTTGAAACTAGAGAAATTTCAAATGTCTATAACTTCTGTGAACATGATTCGATTTTCTTCAAGCTAATAGAGCATTAGAATCTTTTGTAAGATCTTGAGTTTAAGGGTATCCATAGGATTTTATTGGCGAAAATGTGAAATTCGAAGAACATATTATTCACAAAGTTGAGCTAATTTCGGCTTCTAATACATTTGTTGTTGTTGTACTCATAAAGAGATACCTCTATGATTTTTTTTCAATTTTTTTTTGTTGCCCAATCGCGAGGGGGAGGGCACAAATTGTTCGCATATTTTCTCTCCTCTTGCACTCCACGAAGCAAGTAACACTGTTGTAAGACCTATTTCTGTTCTCATCAAGACCTTTCATTTCTCCCTTTCCGATATGGGGGGACCCCCCCCCTTCAAAATCGATCAAAAATTTATTGATACACGAACTTTAAAGGGATCATCATTTTTGATCCACGTACAAGGTTTGGTGTCTGCAACTGCTATAGTTTCGGAGAAAATCAACTGTGACACACAGAATGACGGACGGGCAGACAAAACCGATTTCAATAGGGTTTTGTAAGTAGTACAAAACGTTAAAAATAGATGGTCGTCTGGGTGTTACTCGAGAGCTAGTGTCAGCTGATTGAGCTCGAATTTACATCGAATGTGTTTCTTATTTAACCGGTTGCAAATTTAATCCAATAGATGGCGCGCTAATAAACTAAAAAGATATTTTTAGCACAATATAGCTCAAAAACCAGTTGGCTGATTAAACTGAAATTCACATGGAATTTGCGGCCTTTTGTGTCTTATGTTATAGCTAAGGTTCAAGAAAATCTGATAGATGGCATCTTAAAAAAATCAAAAATGCTTCACCCGGTACGCTTCGCTAACTAAAGAAGTCAAGTAAGTAGGAGAGTGCTCCTTCGAGAAGGGCTTTATAACCATCCTGGGGTTCGAAACCAGTTTTCCGATGGCATGAATCGATGACTTGAATTATTCACCCAATGCGTGTATAAGAATCCGTTGAAATTTATCCAAAAGATGCAGAGTTTCATGCCAGCATAAGGGGCCCCCTTAACAAAGTTTCGAAATGATTCATAACAACTTAATTTAGATAGACCACCACTCTGACCTTTCCACAAAATTTGAGCTTTTTAAGCTTCTATGTTTTCTCAGGCAATTTGCTATGGCGCATGGAAAATTGGACAGACAGATAGATAGGACGCGAAACAAGTAGGTCTTTGTAAAACTTTTTTTAAAAAGCCCTAAAAATTAATTAAAAAGATTTTGGGGCAGCGAAGCGCACCGGGTAAAACTAGATTGTCATACAAAATTTACTTCCCAAAAATGTGCCGATATATTCAAATAAACGGTCCAAAAATTATAAAACTAAGGATCTATACAACTATGAAATTACAAGGATAGTGAACTACAAATCAACGAGGATAAAACGAAAATCATGAAGCAGTCGAGCACAAATACATCAAACATCCAAAAATTACACAACGCAAATCATCATCATCGATGGCGTGATGGTCAAAGTTGGGCTCCGGCCTCCAGGATTAATCTCCTTTAATTATCACTGTTCTGCAACCTCGTCCGCCAGTTGATCACTATAAGCAAGGATTTGCTGTCAGCTTATATCGTGTCCTCCCGCTTGACGTCTATTTTGTGCTCTACCCTTTAATGTTCTTTTGAGTAGTCGGGTTTCTTCCATTCTTTCTATGTGGCCCGCCCATTGCAATTTGTGTAGGCTCGTCAAATAGTTCATAGAACTCATCGTTGTAATGTATGTAGTATCCATCTGTTCCTGTTTCACAGGGCCGCAGATTTTCTGGAGCACTTTGAGTTCAAATATGTCCACTGTCTTTTCGGGTTCGCTCGTTAGGGTCCATGTTTTACTTCCATATAACAGCACAAGTTTGACTAGGGATTTGTAAATACGAGACTTATTTTGCCTGTGCATAACTCTGAACCTTAGAATGGAAAGTACGGAATCATAGACTTTATTTATAGCGTTTATGCGGCGTCCTACTTCATCATTTTCGGCGCCTTTTCCATTGAGGTTGGCTTCAACATAAACTAAATTATCCACATTTTCAGGTTATAGTCTCCTACAGTCAAGTTTTGTCGGACTGAAGTGTTCTTTCTCGTTTGAGTAGTGAATTTCAACATCGAAAACGTGGGAAAATGTCTGCATTTAGCCGCCAAAATAACAAAATACGGTAATGAAAGAGACGAAATACGATGAAGACAGCTCGTAAAAAAATATTTCATTTAGTTCTGACATCCTTGAAGGCCAGCAGCATACACAATAAAACAAAGCTCCAAGTACACAAATCTATGATAGGATCTGTGCTCTACTATGGTTATGAAACATGGACCCTCACTGAAGCGTTTGCCAGCATAGTGAACACCTTTGAGGGATGCGCTCTGAGGTGTTTGATCAGAGTGAAGCTAGACGGGGACCAATGGCAAATTCGATGCAAACATGAGCTGTATGAAATTTTTGACGAGCCAGAGGAAGCTACTGGCTATCTGAATCGTATAGACGAATAACGGGTAAACAAACAGATATGCGCTGGGAAAACTGAAGGGTAGATGCCAGTGGAAAAACTGGTTTAAATCAGCCGGCCAAGACAGTTCAACGCGGTTCGGATTTCAAAATTGGACGACTCGGTCTATTGAGCGTGTCCAATTTCAGAATGGCGTTTCTATTCCATGGAAATTAGGATGGTGAAAAAGTGTCAATCATCAATGGTACAGTTGCAGGCATCGAAATATGCATGGTATGGAATATCAGTTGAACGGTATCGGGGAGAACAAGCAGGATGGAAAGAGAAATGGCTGGAATAGCAGGTTGGTTAAGGGAGATTAATCATTTTGATAGACGACAGTTCATTACCTATTAAAAATCGTTTTGAGCGGATTCCTGCGCGTTGGAATCTATTTGGATCGTGTGTGGAAAGCAAAGGGGTCAAGGTTTGATCTGCATGAGACGTCATTACCGTTCTGGTAAAGGCACGGAAAAAATTGCTTGAAATCGACCATTTTTGCAAAAGTGAACGGCCTCGATTAAATGTTGAAGAAGACCAACTGACGAAATCAAAATTGTGACACAGCAATAAGGCACAACGTATGTTTCGTAAGAGGTGTGCATTTTCCATTTTTTAGAGTTTGGAAACGTTCATGTGCAACCTGACGACGGAATAAATACAGGGCGATGACGACACGGAAGGAAACTCAAACTACTGAGTAGCAGTGTTACGTATCATTTTCTTTTAACAAATTGTATTCCGTCACTATCGTGTTTTTTACTGGCGGTGTGTTGCAATTGGAGAGAAAATTGAGTGAATGGACGAGGAAAACTCAAACTTGGTAGAAAGTTTACCTGTGGAATAGAGGAATAGTTGAGCTTGAGGCTAGCACTAGATTGGACGCGGTTAGGACAGAAAGAGTGTGTCTGAGCATGGGAGTCTTGATCACCGTGAAGAGAAGAAAGTTGCCACGCGAAAAGGTCATTCAAGAAATATACAGTGTAGTTTGAGATTTGGAGTCAAGAATAGGAGAACCATCGATTGTAGATGGTTAGGGGAGCACTTTTTGTGCGGGAGTCGTGGACGAATCATTGTGTTATAATTATTGCGTTTGAGTCTCGTGAATCTTCATCTTCATCCATATCTTTCTTGCACTGAATGAGATATTATGGGAAAAATTAAAGAAATGATGGCGATGATGACGAGTAATAAAATCAGAAAAATTCAAGGATACCAAAATTAAAGCCATGAAGGGTTTTTTTATTTATTTATTTATTTTTTTTTTGTACGCTTGAGCCTTGGAAATTCTCAGAAAATTGCGAGGCTAAAACGTTGATGAGTAAAAAGTATAAAATAAAATGGTAATAATTTTGAAGTCTTCTTATGAGACCATACTGGGCACATTGAAGTCGGTTTACCATTTTCGAAAAAATTTTTCATTTCACTTTCTCAAGGCAAATGGGCTAGAAAAAATGTAGATACAAACAAATTCGACTTTAGGATTCCCTAAAAAGGACAAAACAAATTTCATAGAATCATTGGAAAATCTTTTTTCCCCGTTATCACATAAAAGAACGGGAAAAAGAAAGTAGAGTATTCTGAAGTTTGTTTTTAAGGCTTTGTAAAAAATTTTTTTACAAAGACACTAGTTTCGCGTCCTGCCTGCCTGTCCGTCTGTTCGTCCGTCTGTCTATGCAACACAGCAAGTTTCCTCAGAAACTATCAAAACTACAAACCTCAAACTTTGTGAAAACGTCAGAAGTGATGGGTTCTCGAAAATTAAGGTCTTATTCAACATTTCAAAATTTTTAACGAAAGCCTCTTATGCTGAAGTGCCCCTTAAAAATTTTTTTATCAAGAGTAATCGAGTGGGATATTAAATAAAATGTATTGATTAAATGTTTGAGAACTGGAATAAAAATGATGTCTTATATCTGTTGCACCGGTGTTTATAGATCATTTTGACCTCTATTCAACGGATCCTCTAAATAACGGACGTGGATAGAACTAATTTACCAAAACGGCTGCATTCACTTCGATATAATGAAGAGTAGTGCAACAATTCATTCATTTTTCCCGGAATCAATTTTGTATTTTCAGATTGGCTGGCAGAACGATCGATCCTTGGAAATAAACACTTGGGTTTACTATTTTTTGGTCACAAGAGAAACGTTTAAAAGTCCGCCGGAAAATAATTATGTCTGGAAGAAAAATCGGATCAGAATCGTGATGATGACATTTTAAATATAAAAGATTACATTTTTTATCTAGGGACGTATGTAACAACTGTTACGAGATAAAACTATCTCGAATGGAATATTCGAATATAAATTCACTTTACGTTATAGTTCACGTAGAATTGAAATACTCGTATAATTCAACAACCAATGAAATTATTTCTTAAATCTACAAGTATACTAACTAGCCTCACTTAGGGCTCTCGTCGACAGGGACCCCCGGTAAACTTTCCATTTGGTTGTATTTCCCGTTGGATTGACTTTCGTGAATCCCTGAATAAATTAATAGCAACTCCTCCAGACGTGCACTTGTCGAAACGAAATGTTTGGAGAAACTCATGGAGAAATGAACACGGAAACTCATCCAACGTTTCTTTCCTTCGCTGCCAAGTCCGTATGGTTCCAATCGACTTTCCCTTTTTCTCGCTAATACGTCTTTCCCACTCGGGTTCCCAAAACAGAAGAAGCTCCTCGTTCATTGTCAGGTCCGTCGTAATCTCGGGTGGGATTTCAGCCCCGTTAAAAAACCCTTCAGTGAAGTTGGCCGCAACTTCTTGGAATCGTGGATTTCAGGGCCACCATTAACCTTTCGGATCTTCAGCTATCCGTAACTACAACCTTCTTTACTAGAAAGTAAAGGCTAACATGCAGGTTCGCTGCGAGCTTTTCCCTGTATTGTTATTTAGTTGGTTTTGTTTTATTTTCAACGTTGGTAGCCGTGCCCTGATCGAAACGTCAAGAGTCTTCCGTTTGTTTATGTTTACTCTATCCTGGAGTTGAAATTAAATCTGCTTTGCGTTTTGTGCGGGGTTTCCCTTTTTGTGTAGGTCTTTCATTGCCGGCAGCTCTGAGTTGATGATATTGATGGCTGGTTTGATGTATTAGAAGCTAGACCAGCGTCAATATCGTCTATATTGTGGCGCACTAGATCATCACAACTGCTCCGATATTACAGTCGGCTCAGGATTCCTTGATGCGTTAGTTGGGGCTACTGTCGAAGACTGCTCGACACGAGGTAATTATTCATAAATTATGGTTCTCCAGCTTCACGGACTAATTTTCCGGGCTAGCTCGTTGCACATGGGTAGGGAGAAATGGTGTGTTCGACACTAATTTCAAGTTGTCTCTCAGCGATACGGACGCAAAAACTTCTTCTCCGTGTAGCTGTCGTCCGTACTGTACGTAACTTCGCCAGGCTTCTATATTTTTCGGTGCAAATAGTATCGTCGCTGTTCCAACCAATCTTAGTTTCACTTCAGCTACTCTCCTGAACAGGAGAAAATTATCTTCATATGATACGGCCCAACACAAAGTTCCGTTTTGGAGTCGGTACTCTTCAGCCACTTCCACGAGCCAATAAATTATATTGCACGTTCGATTGCTTTTGTGCCTGTACGTAGGTTCGAGGTCAATTTCTTTTCGCTTCGCGGTGTTACTCATATGGTGGACTACTTGCCGTCCCTGCCGCGAATAGTTTTTGCTGCTGTCTTTGTGGTTGTATAGATGTCTGCTATCGTCCTAACTTGCATTCATGCTATGTTTATCATTAGTGTTAATACATAATTGCAAAAATTTCAAAAGTTACTTGGCTCAGATGATTCTATATGTTTTCATACAAATTGTATACTTATTGCAGAGGCAAGTGATGAGGTTTGGAAGGAACTTGACACAATCTGTTAGTGAACAATTTTTTTCGCTGTCTTAATTCTTTATATTGCACAATTTATTTAAATAAATGTGTAAAAACTGTTTGAAGAATTTTTATGTTTCTCAAAATTTTTATTCTGCTATTGACCATCCACTGACCTGATCATCTTTAAACGAACACCCCTCTGCAAAGGACAAAGACCCATGCATCAAAGTTTCTCCTAAATGGAGGCTTTACTGTATATCTTTAAGATCTTATTCAGCCAATATTACCAACAAAGCTGCGACAAAATTAGGGTCTCCTAAATTGGAATAAAAGTTTTTCTTTTACATCGAATATTCAATGTGTATGCCCATTGAAGCGTTTCTCGCATTTATTAATTAATGACATAAAACAACTCTCTAAGCTTCATGGGAGCATGCTACCGACTACTCAATATTTTTATGGTTTTACAAAAAAAATTTACAATACCCTATTAAAACTATTACCTGTCTCCCTATCCGTACGTTCGTCTGTCCATTAGTGCGTCACAGGAAATTTCCTTAATAGTCAGAGAAGGAAGCTACAGTCATCAAATCTGATGAACAGCTCAGAAATTTTTGGTTAATGAAACTTTCATAGTCAAAAAAATTACAAAGGCTTTTAAGAGAGATCTTCCCATACAAGGATGTGACTCATTAAAAGAAATTCCCATCGAAGATAGTCGAATAGGGTATCAAATGAAAGGTCTTAACGGGATCTTTTAACAGCAGTTATTAAAATTGCAGTGTACATATCGATGTAGTCAGGGGAAGCCGAACAACACGAAAAAATTGTGTATGTGTGCGTATGTGTGTGTCCTTCCTTGCGATTGGACACGTGTGGATCAAAAATCAAAAAAAAATCATGGAGCTAGGTTTATATGAATACAACAACCACAAACACCTCAGAAGTGTAAATTCGCTAAGCCTTGTTAGAAGTAGCATGATTTATCAGTTTTTTATTTTCTTTAATAAGATTGTCAAGGTATCCTTAAACATGAAATCCAGATGGTTGCTTGTAAGAACGATCAACCATGAAAGTTTCGGAAGGTTCGAACAGTGTTCGCTATGGTGGTTTAAATTTTTGGTGGTACAACGACAATATATGCCTATGGAGCACTTCCAAAGAACTCAGACGCTACGGGCTTGTTAGAATTCGCATGGAAGTTCCAGAAAGGATCTTTGAGAATTCGTTTGACGGGTGGTACCAGTAATCATAAAACAAAATGGCGGCCATTTTAAATTAGATTATTGAGTAAATTTGTGTCATTTTTCCCCCTAATTCACCATTTAAAGTACAGGCTTCTAACTCTTGATGAAAGCTTACTTTCATAGGCGACAAAATCATAGTGGTAGGTTTTTACGAGTATAACAAAAGAAAATACTTAAGAAGTTTCAATTCACTTAACTTTGTTAAAAATAATAGAATTTTTCATAAAACCTTTTTTTCAGTAAATTCATGTGGGTACCCTTAAATTAAAATGTCCAAAGGAAGTTCCTTTCAGTCTTTAAGTTTCAATAAAGTAAAATCGTATTTATGGCAGTAGCAGTCATTTGGAAGGGCTTTCTATCGAACCAGACACTACACTTTTACTTGGATCTTTTCCAAATTTTTAGAAGAAATGAATAACAAAAACGTCTTTAAGATTCTATTCAGCCAATGGTTGTTAGTAATTTTGCAACAAAATCGCAGCAGGTTAAAATGGAATTCCAATGGTTTTTCTTTTGAGGTGAGTATGCATTTGTTGAGGTTATCGTTAAAATTATTAATGATTGGTGTCTGCATATCGTAGGAAGTTGAGAACAAAACACTTCTGAAATGAGTGTAGTTCTGTCTACCCAACTCGAGTTATGTTTCAACCCAAGATGCAAGCGTAAATTGTTACATGTTACAAAGAATCTACTCCATTACTTGGTCGGTAGCAACTAACTTTTCAGCCACGCGTGCGTGACCACTCCGCGCTCAACTTTAAATCGGTAAGAGTAGCCCGAATTATGCGGTCAACAAAAATTATTTTTTTATATTCATAAAAAAATGCTGTCCTGAAGATAATGCTACACCGGTAGGTAACGATGAAATTGATGTAAAAAATAGTTATTTCGAGTAATTTTTATCCGAAACATAGTGCAATGCTTTTCTTAACTTGATTGAAATTCTCCTGTACATTTGTGCCATATTTCAATTTGAAATGTCAGGCGCAGTAATTGTTAGATATGCACAGGGAATATTCCTATACAATTATGAATGTGTTCAAAATGTTTTATTTAACTTATGAGTAAACTAAAACGAGTTGTTCAAAATGTTTAATTTAACTTATGAGTCGACTAAAACGAGTGAAATTATTTTAACTAGTTCAAAAAAAAATATTGTTGACTTACCAGCACGCATCGAATAAATTTTCAGCACTGTATTACATCTAGTTAATTTGAATTTACCATATGTTCTGAGATTATGGTATTTTAAGCATATGTATGTTACTTCAAAAAAGAACTTACTTATAAATTGACTTCAAAAAAGCTACACTGTATTCTGCAAAATGTTTTGCTAACTTTGTAAATATATTCCATAGATTTACGATGCAAGGTATAAACAAGGATAAAATTTAACAAGATTAATCCGCAAGTATTTTTAGAGTTCGCGTTCAGAGCCTGACTAAATTTAGCATAGATTTTCCTCAAGTAAAATATTAAATCACGTTTCCACCAAATTGAAAAATGATTGCTTATCTTTATAAAATTAATTAAAATTAGTTTAACCATAGCAATAATCCACTTGGTTGCCGTCGTCTCACTTTCTTTGCACAATCTACTTGTCCCGTCAACATTAACCAATCCCTTTTAAATAATCATTTGCAAAACATCCATCTTCCACGAAGATACAGATACTCGCATTGTACATCTATCTATCCACCACCTACCAAGTCGCGATATTCTATGCTTTTCGCAAGCTTTTAATTATCCATCGTCGACGTTCTAATTATTATTATTTGCGCATTAAATTTCCAATTTAGGCTAGGGCGGCGGAATGGTGAGAAGGATATGGTCGGGATAGTCATTTCTTCTCCCCTTCGAGGCACTCACTAATGCTGCTACCACTAACGCTGTTGATTTTACTGCTGCCGTTTTGTTTCCGTCTTGATAGCAATATTCAAGAAATCATCTTACTTAAGTTTCTACTAGTCTTATTTGTTGTTGTTTACTGGCGGGATTGTTCCACGAAACAACAACACGAGATTTTGTGTAACTTTTCTCATTACTAAAGTTCTTAATTAACTTACAACTATCTTTTTGCTCTACTCTGATCGCTCTATTTGTTTTCGTTAAATTTTAATCCTATGCTTTGGTAGTTTGACTATGATTTGAGAGGATATTTTGCACTTAAGGATTTAGATTGGGGTAAATTCGTTTGATAAATTATGTGTTTATGAGCTTAGTAATTTGATGGTTGGAACTTATGCTTTACATTTAAATTTTATACGACTGAAATTCTTTAACATAGAGCGTGTTTTTTTCAATTTTTGCGATTTTAAAAAAAAAACAAGTATAAACTAGCTGCTATTACTGGTAGATTAGAAACAAAATGCATGCTATTGAATCGAAATTTTACAGCAAAAAGAACGATTTCAAATGTTAATTCAAAAATTACTCGAATAATGCTTCTTAGCAAAATACGCCAATTTGAAATATCTATTCAAATCTAAATTATCTGACGAATTACAATCGCAGTTACTATTGCTAGAACAGAAAAGAGTTCACCTAAGCCTTAAATTCACTTTAAATTAATTATCAGAACCCTATCGTTGAAAGAATATTCAAAATAATAATTTCAAATTGGAATATTGAAAACTTTTAACACTTTTTAGCGTATTCTTTCACCAAACATCCAATAACTGTAACTACCAAAACTTTGTACCACAAATATTAGTTAAACATATTCTAAGAAAGGATAAGTCTACTTCAGTTAATACACTCATTTTTAAAAAGTGTGAATGTTAAAGATTCCGTGATTAAAGAGAAAGAAATTAATCGTGCACCTATCCATTTATGTAACCTGGGGCAATCGTTCAAAAGAAAATGAAAATAAAAATTTTGAGCAAAGCTCAATATTTTAAGTAAATATATAAAAATATTGAGAGGTTAAATTTTCATTAAGGAAGAGTTAACACTACTTGCCAACAATTGTTTATTGCTTTGACTTAAAAAAATTATGTTGGTGACCCCGACTTTTATCTATTGAACATGAAATTTTATTTGTAATTTCATCTTTAATTAAAAATTATATTTTGCCGCTATTTTCTTCTCAAATAATTGTCCCAGATATATTAAAATTAATACTTATCATGCGAAGTACTTATTAAATTTTGATTAATAAACCCTGTTTTATCCGATTGACAATTTTATGCCAATTCCTTATTCCATTTTTTTACGAATTCGCTTTTTCCTTTTCTTTTTAACCAGCTTTCTTTAGTATTTTTAATTGATTTTATTCAATGTTGTTTTTTTTTTGTTATCTGATAGTCACCTCACTAATTAATGGTTCCGATAAACGATTATCAGTTATTCTAGTCATAACAGTTTCCGTAAATGTAGATTTTGTTATTGTTTCAGTAACACGTCCTAATTCGGTTGGTGCCGGCGGTAACATTGGTAGATCCGGCACAGCCTTATTAACGGTCACCGTTACTGACGGGCCACCATCATGTTTTTCAACATGTACATGCTCGGATGGACCGCCCCGTAAAAAATGAACTGGGATCATAGCTTGAAAATCATCACTAGTCAGTGGTCTCGGTGGAACCTACGTTAAGTTAAGAAAAAATCAAAAAATATTACAGGATAAGTTCTGATTTTTTGTTGGTTTGTTTTTATAGATTAGATAGGACAGAAGAGAGATAGAAGATTGTTTTAGTATATTGAAAAACTACAAACTAAATTTATATGTTCGACCCTATCTTCTGCTTTTAAAAGGGACATTTAATTCTTTATTTTGCTTCTATTAGAAGAATCAAAATCTACTTTTATATTATAATTTAAACAATAATACGAGAACAAATTCTCTCAATTGTAGAAATTAAAGAAATTATCTATTTCAATTAATACATCAATATTTTAATAGTTTTCCTACGTATATCAAAGCATTAAAAAATATTTCAAATGGTTCTAAGTCCTTCGGCCGTTTACATTATACAATTACATTTAATGGAGCAAAAGGAACATGACACTAAAACAAAACTGCATATACCGACTAGTTAGGGTCATATTATGATTTAGGGGAAAAAAAACAACGAACGAAACAATACGCAACATTCACAAACATATATAGAAAAAAAAATAGTGTTAGATGACAAAAATGTAATATCGCATATTCTGTATATTGATTACACTCATTCAATGCTACTTTGCATTTTCCCCCCAGAATAAATTTGTAACAGGCAACAAATCGGTGGTTTTTATATTGAAGGAAATTTCCTTTTATTTTGTTTCAATAATATTTTGTTTGCATGCATACTGATAGGAAAAATTTGCGTTTAAAATTTCGGGGTAATATTTTGCGTGTTGATTTTTCAATAGCATTTGAGTTAAGCGTTGCTGAATTGTTTATTTTGTGATATAGTACGTATATTGGTTGAAATTTATTATTCAAGCAAAATGAAATGAGGGTGGATACCTACCTTCGGTAACATTTAAACAATAAAATATTAAGAACTTGAAATATTGAATGTAAATTGATTTAAAGTTTTTATAATTGACTTCACAACTTAGTAGAAAATTCCGCATATTATGAGATTTTTTAAAAATTAAGTTTCACTTAAAATATAGCCTAAATAATAAGTAGGTTTATTCTCAATAAGTTAAAGTTGTCAATCCAAATCAATGTGAGCCTAATTGTCTTTCGAGAGCAGAATATATCTGACAATGAGGTATTGGGAAATTCTCTCAATTTAGCTAGTGACCTTAAGTAACTAAATTTAAACTCACTATATTGCACTATTATAAGAGCATATTTTTAAAATCATCTGATTGATATTAGTGAATTAATCAATTGAAATAAGTAAAGGCATGTAGTTCGATTGCATAGTGATATCCGGTGTAACAATAGCTTACTTCCAGCACATCTATATTTTGCAGAGGTAACTCTAATTAAAAATTCAAGTTGTAAATACGTAACAATTATTATGTAACGAAATTTTGTGTGAATAGCAACGATATAAATTTAATTATCCCAGAGAATTAGAGTTTCACTTTCGGAGGTGGCTCAAAGCATATGGATTTGGGGGAACTCTACCCCAGATCAAGTGGAAAAATTTTCAGAGGATTAAAAGTTGCAACGTAACTCATCCAATGGAAGGATGGAGGATGTCATCTACGCAATACAAAAATGCTTGTTGCTAAACCATATAAAGGGTTTTCCAATAAAAGGTGTTATTTTGAATAGCCCGCTTTTTCGGTAGATGTCACTTTTGAAGCTGTCATTTTTTGACATTTGACAAGTAGAAACTATGCCATTAATCAAAATGGAACAATACACGCTTCAACAACGCATTGAAATTATTATAATTCACTATAAAAATGGTGAAAATTTGGCAGAGACGGTTCGTAAGACTCGAACATTTTTGGCTCATCGTGAAGCACTTTGTTGGACCGCAATACATAAATTGATTGAATAATCCGAGCTGTTGGGGCAACTTAGTGATGTGAAGAATAAAACCTGTGCACGTCACTCAAGACCAGCCGAAAATATTGCTGCTGTAGCCGAAAGTGTTGAAGAAACCCCAGGTTTGTCTATTCCTCGTCGTTCTTTAGAATTAGGCATTCCAAAAACGTCATTACACCGTATTTTGCGTAAAGATTTGGGTCTTAAGGCTTATAAAGTTCAGTTAACACAAGAACTCAAGCCGGTCGATCATCAACAACGTCGTGTCTTTGCTGATTGGGTCGTTGAAATGCGTGAAAATGGTCCGGAATTCCATCGAAAAATCATCTTGAGTGATGTGACTCATTTCCACCTCGGTAGCTTCGTCAACATGCAAAATGGTCGCATCTGGGGCTCGGAAAACCGAAGAGTTATTTTTGCAAAGCCTCTCTATCTCCAACGTGTGACTGCTTGGTGCGATTAATGGTCCGGCGGAGTCATTGGTCCTTACTTTTTGGAAAACCAGGCTGGAGCAACAGTTACGGTGAATGGGTTGCGCTATCGAGAGATCATTAATGATTTTTTATGGCCGGAATTTGATGGTATTGATCTGAACAACGTTTACTTTCAACAAGACAGCGCTACGTACCACACAAGCAACGAAACCATTAATCTTTTAAGAGAAAAAATTCCGGACCGTGTTATCTCTCGAAGAGGTGATCACAATTGGCCACCGAGATCTTGTGATTCAAGACTTTGCGACTTCTTCCTTTGGAGCCATGTGAAAGAGAAGGTCTACGGCAACAGCCTAGCGTCGAATCAAGACCTCAAAGATGGAATTCGTGAGGCTATCGAGGACATAGGGCAGCCACTTTGCAATTTGGTTATGAAAAATTTCATTAAAAGCATATGGTCCTGTAAGCATGGTCTTGGTGGTCATTTATCTGATGTTATTTTCGACTATTAACGGCATACCTTCCTCTTTATAATGAAATCAACACCCGATCGTTTTTATTAAAAAATGGCATTTTTCTTTTAATATCAAAATAGCACCTCTTATTGGATATTGTATAAACTAAATCCGATTGAGGGTAGAATAGACCAAAGACAACATTTATGAAAAAAATATAAATTTAACTCTGCAGAGGTCGCGCGTAAAAATCACGGAAGAGGTCACCCGAATTATACTTGTCATCCAGCTTAATACTCCTCCGAATATTCAGTTTAAAAACCCACACAGAGCGTAAAAAGATTAGCGAGTATGGCTTCTGACATCGCAATTATTGTACAGTGGATTACTATTGTAATACGCGCGACCCCTGCAGAACTATTTTTTGGCAGTTATTCGATGATATAGGAATATAAAGGAGTAAATCAAGTTTGCAGCATAAATATTTTTTTTTAACTGCATTCACTGCCTCCTTGAGGCTTGTAATAAAGCTGTCATTGAGTGCAATATCCCAGATGCATACAGACTTATTAGAATCGATTCTTGTTGAGTTTCAGTGTAGGGACTGAAACTCAACAAGGATTCAGCACATCTCAACAGCTAGAGATCGATTTCTTTAATTAGTGTACCAATCAAAATCATAAACAAACTGGTTCAAATCAAACTCAACCTTTTCATTGAGGAACATCATACCTTATCCTCAAATTGCGCATATAGGAAGAACATCGACTTCGCCCTGCTTCAATACACTGATTCTCGACGTTGATATAAGCACACTGTTTGCGCCGGGGCTGTTTTGTCCCGGCCCGTCCTAGTACTCTAATTTACAGCTTCAGATATCGTCTCTCTTTTGAACCCTTGCTTTGAATCTTAAAATCCTTTTGCTTTTTACTTTCATTTTAATTCAAATAAATGAAAGATGAGGTGCCAGATATAATCCATAGTTCAATGCCTCCTTTATATTCAAACAACTTCCTTGAAGAAATACCTAATCCAAACACACATGAAAGGAAGGAATCTATTGCTTCTATTTATCAAAGGTATTTAATCTTTCTTCACTGTACGTGCACATAAAATTCGTCTTTGGTATCCAAAAATTCCAAACAATTTCTCACTTATTTTTCCCTCCTTCCACTATAATTAGCACATTTAAAATTTCTTTGAAACCTTGCATAAATATCAATTGAAAAATTGTCGCTTTTGCTTAAATTCTGTAAACCTTTTATCACCAAATACGTGGAGTTAATTTCATTCTAGTTAAATCCTGGAGATCGTCGTCATGAAGCCACAACTTAACGATGAAGACTCTACCGTGTCTTTCTCTGCACCCCAATGAAAAAACCCCGGCGGGCATTTCATCTTCGTTCAATTGCCAAACAATTTGCTGACATGACAAACGCCCCAGAGGAAGAACGCTGAGTTTGTGTCTTTTCGCTGGCAAGCCCGCCTTTGTCCATGAAATGTAACCTAATCTCTTATATTACGGATCCACCTCATGGACAAATGCACTAGCTGAATATGCACGGGTCAGCATTTGTTCGTGAAGTTTGAATAAAATGTTTGAAATTGAATAATTATTAAATTATTGATTTTAGGCGAAGTCCCGGCCAAAGGTAAATGCAATTGTTCTTAAAGGGAACAGTAAATGATTGATCAATTGACCGGTGAATTCAATTAAAACGATCGATCAATTGATAAATCAATCAAATAAAACGAATTATTTACGAATGGGCTAATTATTACAAGTGCTAATTAACCTTAAATAACTATGGTAAGTTCATTGAAGCGTTTATGTTGCCGGATCAGGCCGTGCTAGACGCTCAGGGGTATCAGGAGCTCAACACACACTAAGTATCAACTGGATCATTGAACTTTTTAGTCGATGAACCCTGAATTAAGTAACCAAAGGGTCATCGTAACTATCTGTCATCCACAGGGTGACGTTTTAAGTCCCCTCTTGCTTAAAACTTATACGATAGTTCTAAACAGCCTAGCGAACGACAAAAGCACTATCCTGCAGTTCCTTGACACCGTGGATGCTTTACAAAATAAGATAAACGATTTTGGCAGAGTTTGTGACCCACTTGATTTGGAAGTAAATCCAACAAAAGAAGCCCTAAGTATATACGGAAGACAGATTCCTTAGAAAAACAGCAACCTTAACCTCGATAGAAAAATAAATAGAAAAAGATCCTTTCAAGAGTGGAGTGACACAATCGTTAGCAAACAGAACCAACATATGTTAATCTGATCAACATGTTGTGTATACTCGTGAACAATTTCAAACCATCCATCGGTTTGAACGTATATAAAGCTATTAAGACGACCTAAACTTGATTATGGAATTTCCACCTCTGATAATGCGCCTAACTATTTTTTTCTACAAAATTGACTCCATCAAAGCGAAAGTCCTAAAGATATGTCTTGACCTCTTTCGTAGCACCGCTCATGTTCACGCGTCCGAAATTGCTGGAGAACTTATGACGAAAGACAGAGCTGAGTTGCTCGCCGCAAGAGAACTAAGCAAATCCATATTTAATAACTTCCCGACTCTCGAGCTGGCTGACTTGAAGGGTACAGCTTGCAGCTATGCGTATCTTAAACACTAATGAATATTTTGACATGTAAATTTGATATACTCGTAGATGTCACTGACAGTACTACCAACCTAAAAAAATTATTCTCCGAATGCTTCGACGCGCGCAGATTAAATTCAAATATCACCTTATTTTTTGGACACAGTAGTATGTTGAGAAATCGAAGAGGAATTTACAGCGAATTTTTTACAGATAGAGCCAAAAATGTAGCTTGTATAGGTGGTGCCTTTACCAATTTCGTTCTTAATGAATTCTCGGCGCTTAGTGATGAATCTCATGCCATTTGTGCAGCTCTAAAAGGTCCCGCAGTTACTTCGCTTACTGAGATTAACTGTTCCACAAATTCCAGGGTCGCGCTACTGAACATTGAAGAGAATATTAATCGAAAAAAATATAACTACGATATCTGGCAGGTCACCAACGCCAAGCTCAATTTTCACTGGATCTCTGGGCATCAAGGAATAGACGCGGCTACAGAAGTTGATAACTATGCGAAAGGAGGGGTTAAGAGAAGCCGTTTGGAACATACCCAGTTGGGTATTCTTGCAGGTCCAAAAGATTCGAGAAAAGCGCTAGTAAATCAGAAAAGGGTTGTCAACGACAACTGGCAAGTGATTAGTAAATATCCGAACACGAACTTCAATTTCCTCTGGGCGATTGATGCAATGGCAGAGGTTGATCACTTCACGAAAAAAGGTGTCAAAAGGGGGCACCGTATACATACACTACCTGAACAGGATGACATTATGGATATGATCGCTGCAAGCATAAAACGTGAATGGACTAATCATTGCCAAGAAAAGGTCAATGGCTTAAGGATTGCATCTGCAAAAGAGTCCGACAGTTGAGAGGCGAAAAACTATAGCTCCATACTAAGGCGATTAGCAGTCTTACAATAATGTCTATCAACAGAAATCTTATCACCAAGGTTACAATAACTTGAGCCTATTCAAAGCGAAATGCGTAGATTCAGAAATGTGCAGGCATTGCAACGAAGTGGACGATCTTAACCATACATTCCTTCGATACTCCTTGGGTTCATGAATGCTAATTATCGTTAACTTACTTTATAACCAATCGATTTAAGAGTTACGAATACCTTGAAAATGCAGGAATTCTAGGAGTTGAACAGCCACAGAAGAATATGCAAACATCTGAATCAAGTCTGCAGGGCATTCTGGAAAACCGGGTAGGAAAGGTGGTCCCGGCCTCTGACTCCAATAATTGGATTAGAGCTACCCATGCCGAAATAATATATATTAGAAAGTGCCGGGAAATTTACCGAACAACGGTCCGAAAGAAACGCTCCTGTAATAACTGTGCAAAACTCAAAGACTCAGTTTGGGCAACGTGACGCTTCTGACTTTTCAGACTCAAGATACAGCTTCTAGCTTTGAATGCGTCACGGTCAATGAAAACTGGACAGCCGCCATGAGCCGCGAAGCTGTAGAAAGAGCTAGCAACTTTCAAACCACACACATTTGTGCTGGAGGTGAAGCACTTGTGCTCAAACATACAATCGGAATACCAACACTGGCTTCAAAGACAGTTGCATGGCTACTGAGCAACGGACAACCATCTTCACAAGATGGTAGTTTTCCCCAAATGACTCGACAAATGTGTTCGGTGACATATTATGGCCACTGGGTAAAATTTTTCATAGAATAAACGATAGTGTTATCGAAGTGGGAGAATTCAATGCTCTGTCTATCGTAAGCATTCCGGATGGCATATAGTCGAAATGTTATCGGGGTTGCATTCACTGGTGTCAAATAATACAAGAAAGTTGAACATACTGACGCGGGCCTGAGTTTGACAAATTCATACTTGATGTCACTACGGCATCGGAGGGACGGGTTGCATTTGAAAACAAGTCGTTAGTTACAGAAGGGCTTTGTAACCATCCTAGGGTTCAAAATAACTTTTCTGATGATATTGTCGCGTGTTATTGGTTCGCGGCCAATAATTTTAACGTTCCGGGAAAGTGAAAACGCAATGTCTTTTAATTTAAGTTAAAAGAGTTTATTCAATTAAATAAAATGCACAATAATCAGTTAACACTTTCACTAATTTTAATTGTCACTAATAAAATTATCTAACACTTGTCCATAAATTTATTATCGCAATTGTCTTCTAAATTACTTCACTATTACGAAACACACTTTTCTACTACTCGAAGAATATCGCTTCCCACACACAATCGCAGTTCTTCTCGCGGTCGAATGAATGATTCCCCCCATTCATTCAGCTCGCCTTTATATAGGGTCTCTACCTATTCGCCCATTTCTCGCACATTGGCGAATGTTCTACCGAGAGGTACCTGGTAGGTTCGAGCTAGTTCATGAATGGAGTGACGTCACTTGCAGATGTTGATCATGCTTGTTGGATTCTCGTGGGTTCGAGTAAATTCATTCGTTGACGTTCTTAATGATGATGAAAACAATTGCGACAGTAGCTCGCAGAATTATTTGTACATGTAATTATTTGTACATGTAACAATATGAACCAATGACGTGAATAATGAATCCGTTCAACATACAAGAAATCGTTCAATATTATACGAAAAAATCGATGAGACCCAAACTTTTGAAAGACCACCACTTCTGACTTTTCCACAAAGTTTGTAGCTGCAATAGTTCCTGAAGAAACTTGCAATGACGGTCAAACGGGCAGACGAACGAGGGACGAACAGATGGACCAACAGTACGCAAAACTAGAAGGTCTTTGTGAAATTAACTTTCCGAAACCTTAAAAATTGAAAGGTGGTGGAAGACTACATGGCAAGTGATGACAACTACATCAATTCCAAATTGTGGAAAGAATACATAGGCGATGGCAATACACTTGAAGCTGGCGCTGTAATGCCGCTGAAGTTGGCAGAGGGGATGGTTACAATACTTGGTTCGTACGTGCAGGTGTCGCTAACTTCTGGGTAGCGCGTACAACACCATGAGAAGGATTTGCAGAACGTGTTAATCTTCAATGCCTCAATGGCCTTTCGGAGGAGGCAGCATATATATTTGTGGAATAAGACGCTAAAATGCAGCCAGGCATAAATCGTTGGCAATCAAGATTGCTGACACAGTAGCAAAGACCGAATAGACCAAGCCTTTACAAAGTGCAAACGCACAATCTTAACTCTTACCCAACGAGTGGTCGACGCAGGTACATACCCCAGAGACACTATTAGATGCGATATCTGCGAAGTGCATCGTCAGTTTGAAGTTCACTGCGTATCTACTTACCTAGAGCTGAAGACCTCATCATTCTCAATAGGTCGTCGAATGTTACCCACTTTGAGGGCAGTAGTAAATCTAGAATGATAGAATGAGAAACCGGAAGAATTGTGGATTTGATGGAAGACTCTGGAACCTGATCCAGTTACTTGAATGGCTAATGAAGTCAAAGCTTCAATCACAAATCAGATCAGCTGGCAATCTTTCTGACAGATAGCACAGTATTGTAGCAGTTTTTCAATTAGTTCCAAATACGGAATCATGCCACAGAACCAATTTAAAACAGAAGTTCAGTATCCATTGTTGCTTGCTCGCCACTATGCGGGACTGTCTCAGGGGTCGATCCAAGGACCTGACATCTGGCATAACATGTAGCATGATCTGATGACTTTGAATGCATTCCAAGTAGAGTTTGCTAATAGAATCACAGCGATAACTATGTCAATCGTCATGCCGATATCAGTCAGATCCGTCGAAATTCTAGCTAGCATCTTGATTAGGTCCTAACTAGCACGTTGGAGAGGCTCTGGCTAGCAAGCTTACCTATAGGGAGCACATCCGCAAGTATGTAATAAAGCGGCCAGTATGGTCCAGTCATTGAGTGGACTAGTGTCGAATGTGAACGCCCCATGGGAAACAAAAACATTACTATTATATGGTTCCAAGATCTGGGTTGAGCCTATGAAAGTCAAGAAGTACAGAGAAGAAAAACTAGCGCCCAACCACTGGGAGCATCGAAAATTACTATACCTGCTGTTACCAAACTTTTTCTGAAGATTTAGTGGCAAGTGTGATTCCAATCGATATCTTACCACTTGAGCGCAAGGTGGTGGTTGATATGCCTAAACTGCAGCACAGGAACCTGGCAAAATAATGCAAATGTGACAGCAAGGTGGAACGCAACTACTTCTTGACGGAGGACATTTCGACCTATTAGACTTCTTAGCGATGGATTTTTACGTTTCTCATCTAGCGTAGCACGCATACTTTCATTTTTGTTTTGTTTTCCTCAAAACATTGATGCATTCAAAACATTTTTCGGTCCCAAGCGCTTTTTAGTGGACAAATAGACTTCTTTACAGGAGGTCAGGAGGAGGACGGTTCGGACCATCCTTGAATGCTTTGGTCCATTTAAACACAGCAGCCCTACTCAGGCACCCACTACTGAACTGATTTCGCAAATGCAGAAAAATTCCCGTGTTTTTAACGCCTTCCCACACTGAAAAACAAATGACAAAACGTTGCGCGACGGCGGTCGGCACTTGACGTTCACTCATAATCGTAGCATGCGCGTGAAACATGCACTCCCGACGAAAAATATGCCACACTGTTTGTAAGGGACCCAGTTATCACATACTCAAGCCACGACCTTCAAAACATACATGCGCCCCATCTACAGCGTTTGTTTCCATCATATTTGAACCGCCCTCGTATACACGAATCTGACAACATGAATCAACCAGTAAGAAAGCCTTTGAAAACAAAGGTAAAATATCAAAAAAAAGCTGGCTGTTGAATGGTTTTTTGTTCAAGCTGCACTAGGTGAAGACTGTTTTTTTACTTGCACGATGTGCAAAAAGGATGTTAGCTGTGCCCACCAAGGGAAAAGAGATGAAACACGGCAGTTTGAAGTCCGCCAATGCAAAGCTAGCTTTTTCTCTTAAAAAATATTGTCAAAACTTTATTTTTTTTTTTGACCCAAGGATGACAACGCTATTAGTGCCGAAGTAAAATTAGTACGCTTGATGGTTCAACAGAAGATAACGATTTCATTTGCTGAGCACTTATTTCCGATATCAGGCAAAATTTCCTCATAGTAACATCGCTCAAAACTATGCTTGTGCCAGAACACAGAGTTGCTGTATTTTGAATGGTACCGTTACTCGATTTTATACCATTTTGATAAATAAAATGAATAGTATTTTTTTCTCTTTGGCAACAGGTGGTTCTAATGATACGGGGTTTGAAAAAATGAACCTTCTTACTGTTGGGATTTTCGATGCAATCAGATCACGTATCACTACAGACGCTGTGGCAATATTTGTCTAAATTGATGGTTGCTAGAATAAATATCAAATTCTTTGAGGCAAAGGATTCTCTGTCGACTGCACCAATGTAAATGTTGAGAAATCAAATTCATTAAATTCAGGAGTTTTGAAAAAAATGATCACGTATTTTTTATGGAATTCTCGAGCCATATTCTCGATAATTTGGCCTGTACAGTGTGACACAATTTGGCTCTGTCATTTATTTTTACATTAAAGATCTTTGAGTGAATTTGTCTAATGATTTGAACCGAGCAATAAAAGAAAGGGACTCCTGGAGAAGTTCTGCTCATGTTGCGACGCTATAAATACAGAAAAATTCAGAAACATATTTCTGTTCGATGATTAACATTAGAAATGGCAGTTGAAAGAGCTTTGAAACAGATTTTTACCTGGAAGTCCTGTATTCAAAAGATTAAATAAAATTTTTTCTGACCCCATGACGGGGATTTATTTTTTATTCACACAAGTTGCCTTACATCTTTTCATAAATTTTAACAAGTTTTTCCAGTCTGAAAAACCTTGTATTTGCCTCCTACATGAGACCACGGTAACTTTTTTGAAGAAATTAGCTTCAAAGTTTGTTGTCATAAATATTGTCAAAGAATGTACCAATGATCGAACTTGGTGAAAACAGTAAGATTACTCTGTACTGGGTGCCAGGATACGCCGGAGTGGTGGACAACGACCGAGCAGACCTCTTAGCGAGAGAAGAGTGTACCGTTCTGTGCGGTCAAAAGCACATTCTTTGGCGACACCTGAAAGATTTAGAAGCTAGGAAACGAGATTAACGCTGGAAAAGTTTTCCAGGGCTCAAGACATCGAAGGTGTTCCTTAAGTCATATGAGGGGAAACGATTAGAATCCTGTATCAAACTAGGAAAAAATCAGCTTAGGATCCTTACAAGATTTCTCAGTGGGCATTGTAAGCTCGGAAGGCATATTAAGAAAATGGGTCTCAAGGAGAATGGCGACTGCAGGTTCTGTAGGTTTGCAGACGAAACGCCAGAACATCTTCTGATGTACCGCGGGGCTCTGTTCCGCAGGAGAAGAGACAGTCTGGGAACTTACTACCTAGATGCCAAGCATCTTGGATAGCTAGAGCTAGCGAAGATCATACACTGATCGAGAAGCTCTAGGTATCTCGATGAGAATGGGGGCACAATAAATCTGAAAAGGAAGGCTGATGTGCAAAACACCTAATTCATACAATCCTGCAAATCAGTTGAAGATGATGCTTTAGTTGTTGCCTTCACAATAAAACAAAACTTATGCTGGTTTTTAACAAAAACGAGATATTTCTACTGGTGATCAAAAGAAATTTGACGCAACTGTCAGACAATTTGATGTTAGAACTATTTCGTATTCGCCGAGGACGCTCTCCCCACCATGACAAAATTGTAAAAAATTCAAAATTCGTTAAATTTAAGGAATATGTGGCCATTATAATCATCAAACCGGTATTAGCTTTTACTCCACGAGAATACGACAAACTTGTTGGTGAGTTTACTACCAACCATCTAATTTTTTGAAGAAAGAGATGTAAGTGATGAAGTATGGAAAGAAGCAACCGATGAAAAAGGCTTCGTAGGAATGAATTTAATTTGGATTTTCCTGATAAAGAGAGAAAACACTGATGAATCAAAGACTTTTAACATCTGACCAAAGTTTTGGAGCCGGTAATAATGCTTCATCATACACTTCAGAGGAAAGTTTTCTATGGTAAGAAAAAATAAAACTTCTTTCCTTGCCAGTATGAGTCTCGAGGGAACACCTTGTTCCATCATAACTGTAAAGCTTGCTTCCGAGCAAAATAAAACTTTTGTTTCACCACTAGAACTGCTCAAAAGCCCTAAACCAAGGTATGAAGAATTACAATGATCAACAGAAATCGAACTGAAAGTGGCAGGACTTTTTGATATTCTAAGTTTGGTTAATCTGTTTCATAACGTCTTTTGTAAAATAAGATAAAAAAGGCGGGAATGGAAGTTTTGTTTTATTTAGTTTCATAATTTACCGAAACTAGGGTCAAATCAAAGATTTGAGTAACCAAAATTCGTACTTCTGAAATATAATTTTAGAAATCTCAGAGTGCCGACACAGGCCAGGATCGTCCTTCCTTTCAACCTTATGAGCCACCTAGTGCGCTTTGGGCCACTAAGCTTAACTTTCTTTTATTCATCATTTTACGATAAAATATTTAATGCATTCTTACGTATTCTGCACATAATTTTATGAAAAATTATACCAAACATAATATAAATATTTACTCTATTTACAATGTTGTGTACAAATAACTGACTAACTTGATTTATAAGTATAAATTAAAGGTAAACTGTACATTGTTTGGTATGATTTTTCCTGTGAAAATTCAAGAATTCAACTATAATAATCAAGTCAGTAACAAAGTAGAAACAACTATATTTTGATTAGTAAAGCGCTGTAGGAGACTAACAAAGCGAAAATTGAGCCGGTTGTTAACCTTTCTGCCTAGGTGCTTTAGGTGCTTGTGTGTGAGTGAGTTTACCTGGCATCCGTTAGCCCTCCGAAACTGCTAATTTTTTAAGTAAAGGGTGTTATTTTAGAGGTACAGAATTTGAAACGAAATAAAATACGGTTAAATTGCTTTGATTGCCATGAAATTGATTTTATTGGAAAGATAGTTCTTTGCCATTTTTATTTAAATACGATTTCGGGCATGCGAGCACCACGACTGGCGCGGAGGAAGTCCAAACGAGACGTCCAATTTTCGACTACTCTAGGGGCCGTATCTCGACAATAACGCGGCGAATGTTGTCAAACGTCTTGGGCTTTTCGGCGTAGACGAGTGATTTGACGTATGCCCAATCACAAGATCTTGCAGGCCAATTCACAGTACCAAAACGAGAAATTATGCGCTCATCAAATACTTCTTTCAATAAGTCGATGGTTGCACGAGCTATATGGCATGTCGCGCCATCCTGTTGAAACCAGAGGTCCACTGCATTACGGCGAGTCAATTCTGGAACGAGAAAGTCATTGATCATGGCTCTATAGTGATCACCATTGACTATAATGTTATTCCCAGCAGCATTTTTTAAGACATATGAACTAATGATTCCACCGGCTTATAAAGCACAGCAAACGGTGACTTTCTCCGGATGTAACGGTGTTTGGACAACCGCCTGTGATTGCTCATCACTCCAAATGCGATAGTTTTGTTTATTGAGGTAGCCATTAATCAGAAATGAGCCTCATAGGTAGCAAAATTTTCTTATGAAATTCGGGATCTGCAGCAATTTGTTCTTGGGCTCATATACCGAATTTACGCCATGCCCGGTGGTCGCCCTGCTTCAATTTTTCCACGAGTTGGATTTTGTAAGCCCGCAAACCAAGATCGTTCCGTGAAACCTTCCATAATATGGATAGACACAGGTTTAATTGTTGAGCACGATGTCGAATGGACTCACTAGGGTCTTCATCGATACTATGCTCTACAGCTGCTATGGCTTACTCTATACGCATTGTACGACGTCTGGATGGATATGTATTATCAGTGAGAGTAAACGTGGGGCGGAAACGATCCATGATTTATCGAATTAATTGTTCTGATGGACGATTATGTCGGCCATAAAATTGACGGAGTGCGGGATGAATTTCCTGAACAAAATCATTTTTTTTTTAGATAAATCTACACAATTCGCAGGCGTTGCTCAGGCGATAACCTATGCATGATAAAATGGCCAACCCAACTAACCATAAAACACATGAGAGCTGTCACACCATACGTAGCATTAAGAAGTGTTGCCAACTTAAAGTTCTATGCCTCTTAAAAACCAACCTTTATATTTCAGCTAGCCTTCGCCTAAAACTTCAACCAGGATGATAGGTCTGCGTAAATAATTGAATAGATTTACATTTAATTTTGATAACCGAAATTTTAAGGATGGTATTTGTCAAATTTATAGCAGTTCGTTATTAGGGACCGTTCAAGTATTACGCAAGCACTATAGGGGGTGGGGGGTCTTTGCTTTGCTTATTTTTGATGGCATGGGGGTGGGGGGTCCTAAATGGTAATTACGTCAGCAGTAATTATTTACTTTTTTACACACAGGGCAACCCATTCCCCATTTTCGGGGATTCCCACAAATAATGTATACGTTAAGGTACTTGCTTAGAATCGAGTAGGGGAATTACCGCGCGCTATTCACTTGTCGTAATTTCTTCCGTCAATCTAGTATCGTTTCGGTACGATTGTCGATTTGACGTATTGTAGGCAAAGCAAAGCAATTTAATGTTTGTGTCAATGTTGATCCACTTTCGCCAAAGTTGAATTATTTCAATAAGATGTCGTTTCAAATAGACAAATCCAGTTATACCAAAAGTTTTCGAAAGTTTTAAAAAATCTCATTCAAATACATAAGTGCAAAACATACAGAAGTTAGTTAACGAAGGTGTGGCGTAATTATAAGTTACAAGTAAAGTCCGACAAGGTACCTGATATTATTGTCTCCAAGAGAATTGAAGAAGAATTGCAAGCAGCGACTAAGAACAAATCCAATCTACTAGGTTTTTTTTTCCAAGATGAGTGATGAAACCATTTTAAGTATGAGTAAAGAAAACATAATTTTGACGTTTAATGATTAGCAGACATTACAACCTACCTTTAATTTTAGAGGTAATGTTGATTGGATAGATTTATTCCTTATAATTGACTCCGTCGATTGGTTACGATCGGATTCGATTCCCGACTGTGGCTGTTAATAATCTTTGAATGGAGTTTTTTATGGGGCCTAAAAGAGTATTTTGATCACAATAAGAAATAGGATTGATAAACAAAAAAGTATTTGATTAATCGTTTTTCTCTTACAAAATGTACAGATTTTTTCTTTCAAAAATTTAGAGAAGGCCTCTGAGGCACGCTTTCTTGTAACTATAAGGGTATCATACCCTTACTGACGTGTCTCAATAATTAATCGGTCCTGTATTTGATCGGATAAATGTATAAAACTGTAGATTCATTTTCACTATGTCAAGTAAATGAAACAGGTTAAATTTACCCACAATAGTGTGTATGTATCTCTTTTTAAGCTTAATAAGGCAATCATTAGCAGTACCTATAGAGTGTTTTAATTTTTAGGCAACGAATACCTGCAAGCCTGCAGACAAAACACAAATTAAACAGCCAGCTACCAAAGAACAGGGAGAAGACGACATAAAACATGGAGTGGAAACACAACAGCAATGCGAAAATACAGAAAATACAGATAAACAACCGAGAGCAAAACCTCCTCAGGAAGCTATGAAAAATAAGATTGCTGAATGCTTTGTATTCTGCCAGATATACTATGCCAAGCCGTGATGAAGTTGATAAACAGATCATTAACTCGCGCGAAGAATTAAAAACAGCGAAACAGTTTTTAAACAGGAAGATTCAAAACACCGTTGCCCAGAAGAAACACAGAGATGGTATGAAAAGAAAGTAAGAAGATATTTGTCTTCAAAATCCAGAAATTTAAAAAAAAACTATCCTTGAGGAATTTAGTGGGACGTCCTAGCCTAGAAAACGATCAACCATATTACTATTGAAAACAATTGCGGAAGCAGATGCAGATTGCAGATGATAGAAGACGAACGGAATCCATCGCAGTGTAAAAACTTTTGATGAACTCACACAAGAATTACGTAAAATAGGATTTGACATTAGTCGTAGTGCGACATATCTTCGTTTGATTCCCAGAAAATCTGATTCTGCAGGGAGGCAGAAGACATGTGTCGACAGTCCATGTTAAGTTGACTCGGGCTCAGGCTGATCACCACAAAAGCCACTAAGATAGCAATTTTGCTGAAACATCAATCAAGAATATTATTTGGAGAACATAGCATCCATGCTTGGACTAGATCAAGTATTTTTCATATCTCCAGATGATAAAGCTCGGGTCCCTATTTGCGTTACTGCGGCAAATAAGCAAGCACGTCTGCTAATGCACATGGAATATAGAATCAAATTGCCTGTTCATGACTAGGTAATCGCTGAGCGGCATAAATTAATACCATCAGTTTATGCTGGTATCAAAATCACTTCCAGTATGTTAGGACAACCGCAAGCCGTTGTATATTCTGGACCAACATACATCGCTATCCGAAGTGGAAAGCATAGTTCATCCACTGCTAATACTCATGCTGAGGATTTCGAGACGCTTCTCGAACTTGAAGAGTTTCAAGCATTAGCTAAAACTGATCATGGATTGGCAAAACTAGTGGTAATCATGACGATTGATGGAGGGCCAGATGAAAATCCACGGTATCAAAAAATTATAGGGTTTGCTATACAACACTTTAAGCGACGTGATCTCGATGCATTGTTTTTAGCTACCAATGCTCCTGGCAGAAGTGCGTATAACAGAGTAGAGCGCAGAATGGCTCCTCTTAGTCGGGAACTGGCTGGTTTGATATTGCCTCATGACAATTTTGGGTCTCATTTGGATGAACGTGGCGTTACAATTAATGAACATTAGAAAGATCCAATTTCGAGTTTGCAGGAAATATGTTAGCTGAAGTATGGAGTTTAATGGAAATTGACGGCTATCAAGTTACTGCAAAATGTGTTGGGCAGGGCGAACAAGAACTTCCTGATTTCCCAGACGTTAAATTGTATTCCAAACATGTGCGTGAAAGCCAATACTTGCTTCAAATTTTAAAATGTAGAAACATAGAATGCTGTCGTCCAAGAAGTGGCCTATTTAGATTACTAGACAACAGGTTTCTTCCACCACCAGTAAAAGTAAAACAAACTGTTGATGACTTGATTTTGGATGATGGAGGGCAATTCCTTAATCTTCCAGTCAATTTAGCTCTACGCTTAAATGCTTTACTCCAAGATTTCCTGCAAATGTCCTACGATTATTTTTGTCCGGCGGTAAAATTGAAGCTATCAAGTCGAGCATGCAAAATAATTGTAATAAATTTGCTTACGTAATACTTGAACGACCCTTTAGTGGTGACCTCTCTAGTCTGAATATGCCCATGACAATCCATGCTCAGTTTGTAATAGAGGAGTCAACTTCATACTAGCGGAGACCGAGTTCCATCAATAACATTTTTTGGATTAGTAATAATTGATTACGAACATACGAGTATCAAGTTCAACATTTTGTACGAATCTCCTTCTTGAACTGTGCCTTATAAAGACTATTCATTCACAGTCGCCAACAAAGAATATTTCAAAACTGTCAACAAGTGAATCTATCAAAACCGTACAAAATTTCACGATTTGCAGCTAAAGTTTGGTCTTCAATTAAATGAAAAGTTTATTAAAAGAGGTGCAGGTCGTCAGCTTTCGTTTAAAACAAGATTTTGTATGATACCACGAAACCCCACCGATTTCCAAATCATCAGATCAGTTGAAAGAATTTATTCGAAGCTTTCCTTCTGCCTTTGTTAATTCTGTGGCAGAAATGAAACAATATAAAATGAAGAGTTTAGCTCATTCGTGCAGGATTGATTTTAAATGTTATCTCATAGGGTACATAAGACTACAAGAGTGAAACGCATCTAGCAAGACGGTAGGTAAGGAACGGAAATATGCTAACACGTCCCAATTTTGCTCTTAAGCCTGAAGCTAAATGAAGATATGAACTCCTTTCCAAAGAAGAATATTACATCAACACCTTATCTATCCTCCTTTTGTCAGAACCAAATATTCTCAAGCTTCTATAAGCACTTATTACGCGCATTTCAATATTTCAAGTCCTTAATAACTATTAACTTTCGTGTTAATCTTAAATACAATATTAGCAATTAGCAGCTTATACTCAACCACCTCATTTCATTTTCACTTACATCATAACCTCATAGCGTATTTCAATGTCGCTGAATCCTAAATCTATCGCAAGCAGCGCAAGAAACTTCCTTACACGTCCTAACTTATTGCATAAATAAATTGTACATTACCCAAGTCAAAAGCATGCCCTACCTCTTTCTCATCATCATGCGATTTAGTGCTCGCGGCACCATTTTGTTGATTAGTATCACTAGACATGGAATTGCTTGAAGTTAGACGACGTGGAGCAGGAACGGGTTGGGCTTGAACAAGGGCGCCCCCACCGCCGCCACTTTCATTCTGCATACTATGTGGAATGATTTGTGCAGGAGTGGAATTTTGATCGAAACCGTTGGTTTTTGTTATTGTAGCTGCAGCATTAATCACTGCTGGAGCTGCGTTAGTTGTTTCAACAACAGCATTCTTGTTTGTATCGTAGGCGATGGGTTGTGTGATGTATTTATTGGATTCTGCTACTAGGTCACCAATGGACCGTTTGTATCCTGTGGAGAGAGAGAGATTGAATTGAGTTGAAATCGAATGGGAAATTTGATGAGTTTAAGCATTACCTGGACGATTGGCCATGTAGCCCGTCGGACTCAATCCCTTCAGCAATGAAGGACTACGTGGGCTTTGAGGTGGTTCTAGCGGACCACGAATCTCACGCTGAAGTACGAGTCGAACGAATCTCTGGTGATCGGTCAGGAGTTGAACTGCTGTTTCGTGATATGCTGTTGTCATATCAACTCCATTTATCTGCAAAGGATGATGGGATATTTTAGAAAAGGTATAATCAAAATTACAACAAAATTAAGAAACAAAGAGCGTAAAAATAGTACTTTAACACAATTTTTTCTGAATGTTAAGACTTGTTGCCGTTCCTCTTGTCCTCTGCCACTTGCAGAGGACTTTGTCCATTGGATGACAATTTAGCCACCACTTAATAGGACACGAGGGTTGGCTATTTATGGAAGCTCCACACCTCGCTACGTTGTTGTGCTATTCCCAGCTGACCATATGCTACCGAGACAGCACCTGGCGAGTGTAGCATGTGGTTAGCTGGACGAAACCAGGGAGACATTTTTGAAAGGTAGCTGGAAGATGGCAACCTCCTGTTCAAAAGAATTTTTTCATCATACTTTCATTTTGTAATAAAAATAAGAATTCAAGTAGAAAGGATTTGTGTAGCGTTAGATAAGGAGCATTTAGTTGCTGAGCAAACACAATAATTCATTTTTCAGTACAAAGCCAAAAATTAAGCTTCAGTATCAAGATATTTTAGCTTTTAGTTCGGAATCAGTGGTATCCTTCAAATTTAGAAAGCATTTTATGCGGAATGCTAAGAATTTTATAAAAGTCAGGAAAACCATGAAAATAGCTTTAAAAGCAAACATTTATCTATTCGGGATTTGATACTTCAATTAAAACCCGAAATTGAAACTTACCGCTAGGACTCGATCGCCGACCATGATTTTCCCATCCCTATGCGCCAGGCTACCTTCTGTGATCTTTGAAATAAAAATGCCATCACTATCGTCTTTGTAAGGTGGTGAGCCTTTTCCACCAGCAATACTGAAACCTAATCCTTGACCGATTTGGTCTCGTATCAGTGTTGTATGAAGGGTGATTTTATGCAAGGAATCCTGTAAAATAACAGAAAAACACAAAATTTTAGTATGTATTTCATTAAATCCACCACAAAATAAACAGAATATTTTTGCATTTACATATAATTTAATTTATTCTCATCACAATTAATAACAGAAAATGCGGAACAATACTTCCTTACAAATACCAATGATAGCTATACAACAAGCGGAAATAGGACTATGAAATAAAATTAAGCAAAAACTCACCCTTCCTCCATTCTCAACAATTCCATTTTGGGTATTTATTTGTTGTACATTTGCATTTGGTGGTATTGCATGTTGTTGTTGAATTGCGGTTGATGTCATTACAGCAGCGACAGGTTGTTTTTGTTGTTGCTGCTGTTGCGATATATAAACATTTTGAGGTGGCATTGCTGTTGTCAGAGGTTGTTGCTGTTGCTGGAGAATTTGAATTGGGGGTGGAATGGTTTTCGGCTGAATATCATGTTTTGTTTCCGTGATAGCGATCTGTAAGGCATAATACAAAATGGGAATTTAATAACAAACAATAGCGAACAATTAGTCATTCATTCAGACATGCTAATAGCAAAACACTATAATATCCATGTGAAAGATTGAAGTGTTTACTCTATTAGTAAGTGGATGTCATTGTTCATGTAATCGAATAAAATTTGTTGATGCAATTGAAATAAAGGTTGAAAAATATCAAACAATATTGTTGAGGTATTTTCAGCAAGGAGTAAGACCCATTAATCTTCAAAAATAGTGGAATATGTAGTGAAACTCATCAAAACAACATGCTTAGGACCACTTTAGTAGGAAATGTTTGGTATGTTATGTTAAATATTTCTTCGCAGCATTTTAAATAAATCTATTGTATAAAATAACATGTAATGCCACGAACTTTGCTTATTTCTTGGAATGATTTTCCCTCATGACTAAAATAAGATTTGAGGTGTTGCATTCTTGCAGATAAGACTGAAACGATGGCTGTTTTAATAAACGGTTTTTGATATTTTTGGGCAGCTCTCATCGTAGCGTACTCTACCAAATAATGCTTTGCTTTGGCATCCCAGCCAAGTTAGTCCTGTCAGTGTAAGCACACCGAACATCACACACACGACGATACTGTCATTCGACATGAGTCAGTCGAGGACCGCCATCCGCCGTAAATTGATTGCCAAATAAATTGTTTAGTTGATATTTTCGTTCTTTTTGTTATTATTCACATCCATTGTTCTTCCCCACTGAATCATCCTGACAGTTCAGAAGTGGGATGATGGATTTGATAACCGAATTAAATGGATTGACGGTGAAAGTGCTGCGCGAGAAGTGCCGATATCATGGATTGGCGACCGCCGGGAACAAGTCCATGCTTGTTCAACGCCTCGCCAAATTGGGTGATAAAAGTGCGACAGGGATAGATAGTGATCTCGTACCGAGAGTCCGCGAACTCGAAGAAACAGTCCGTCAGCTGCAAAATTTGAGTGTTGGTGTGCCACAAAGCGTTTCGACACCAGTAACACAAACAGTTTCACGACGCGTGGACGAAAACGTTCAATCGTTCATAAGTGGAAGTTTAAACAAGAACGCACACACACAACCGTATGTGCCACCGCAGTTGCCGTCGTCGACGAATATGACTCAACCACTCGCATACACGGTGCCTACGCATATACATGGACCGATGATGAGTAATGTTTCGTTTGCTTCACATCGCCAGCCGCGCATGCAGGTCACAAATGCCTCCGCTCCGACGGGTTCGCATCTCGCTCAACCGCCAACAGGCATGTACTCGTATGTATATCAACCGACGAGCGAGATCGGGTCTGTGAATGTTCGCGACATTGCCGATGTGATGCCGGAGTTTCACCCGTTTGCCGCCGATTCTTTAACGTCCGAACAGTTTGTGTGTCGTGTCACACAACTAAAGGAAGCCTACCGATGGAGTGACCGTCTTGTGCTGCTTTCAATGTTTTCGAAGTTGAAGGGTGCTGCTAAAACATGGATCGACATGTCGCCAATTTTAATTCTTGGACAGAGTTTGTCGGAAAATTTCTTACAGATTTTCCGTGTCTCATGAACATAGCCGATATTCATCTCCGTATGGCTGAAACGAAACGCAATTTTACCGCATCGATGGAGGAATATTATTATCGAGTTCTAGCGTTAGGCCGGAAAGGTGGATTGCCTGACGCAGCAATCATAAAATACGTGACAAATGGTTGCAACGATATCGATTTCGGGAAAATATCATCGGCACAACAATTTAATTTTTGCCACGAATTATTATCAGCAATTCGACGCTATACCGACACTTGCCGTTCAAAAAAATCTTTCCAACCGAACCCCGATCATACGACATGCGTCCGCCGAGTCCTACGAGTAAGCCTGAAACACCGTCATTACCCGAGAAAACCGAAAGAACCCGTCTGCTATAATTGTTTCAAGCCCGGACATATCTCCGTCCGTTGTCCACAACCGCAACGCCGTGCAAGATGCGCAACATGCAATCGTGCCACTCATCAAACCACCGATTGCCCGCATATGAGATCTGCGCCGGATAGCGCGAAAACGTACGAAATCCAGACGAATGAAAATGGAAACGAAATCATCAAAGTGGTGTCAATACGAGGTCGTGAGATTCGAGCATTCGTGGATCCGGGGAGCAATAGAACGTTGATGAGAGCGTCGTTCGCGAACACTATAGATGATATCGTTCCTTGCAATGTTGTTCTGTGCGGATTTGCGGGTAGTAAATACGAATGTACGAGCAAAGTAATCATCTCAATGAACATTGATCACAGGACGTACGCCGTAGATGTGTTAGTTGTCGAGGATGATTGTATCGAATACGAAATGCTATTAGGTCGGGACGTGCTATGTAGAGACGGACAATCGCTGGTAATTCGAGGGAAAGAATGCTGGTTGGAAAATGACGAGGCATTAAAATTGGGAACATCCTTAAAAGCCAAGGAACAAAACCAAGTAAAAACGTTGTTGTCTGAGTTCCGTACACTTTTTGCAACAAATTTACACGAATTGGGAAAATGTTCGGCTGTAAAGATGGCAATATCGTTGAACACACGCGAGCCGGTTACACAACGACCATATCGACTCCCATATGCAAAACGACAAGCCATCGAAAACATCATAGACGAACTACTCGCCGCCGATATTATACGTCCATCGGAATCCGCATATGCTTCGCCTATCGTTCTCATAGAGAAGAAAAACGGCGAAAATCGTTTATGCGTGGACTATCGCCAATTAAATGGAAAAACGATTAAGCAACGTTTACCTATTCCGAATATCGAGGATCAGTTTGCTAAATTAGCAGGCAACAAATATTACACCACGCTTGATCTAAGGATGGGCTACCATCAAATCGAAGTGGACGAAACGTCGAAACCGTACACCGCTTTTGTTACTCATAATGGACATTATGAGTACAATCGCATGCCTTTTGGTCTGGTGAACGCGCCGGGAGTTTTTCAAAGCTTAATAAACAAGATCATTTCAAAAATGGGGCCCGGAGAAGCGATTGCGTATTTGGACGATATAGTTCTACCGAGCAAAGACATAGAGACTAGTCTATCGTCGCTCCGAAAATTTTTAGAATTTTTGAAATCTTACGGATTAACAATGAGACTTGATAAGTGCAGTTTTCTTGCCGACGAAATCGAGTGCTTGGGACATATTGTCAACGATGAAGGCATAAAACCGGGAGAACAAAAGGTTAGCGCGATAAAGAACTTTGAAGCGCCGAGGAATGTAACCGAAGTGAGACGATTTCTCGGACTCACAGGATTTTTCCGAAAATTCGTACCCAATTATTCGCTGATTTCGAAACCGATCACTCAACTGCTGAGGAAATACACGGAGGGATCGAAACACTTTCTATGGGGAAGTGACCAATCCGAATCGTTCCAGAAGCTCAAGGAGATTCTATGCAACGAACCAGTGTTGGCGCTGTTTGATATCAACGCACGGCACGAAATACACACTGACGCCAGTACAGTCGGACTTGCTGGTGTATTACTGCAGTCAATGGATGGAAAGAATTGGAAACCCGTCTTTTACTATAGCCGCCATTGTTCCGAAGCCGAAAGCCGTTATCACAGCTACGAGCTTGAGGTGCTCGCTGTGGTCGAGAGTCTAGACAGATTTCGTGTTTATGTTCTAGGCAGACCCATCCGTGTAGTTACCGATTGTTCAGCGATAACGCATATGAAGACGAAAACCGAAATGATCCCTCGTATTGCCAGGTGGATGTTACGATTGACTGAATACGATGCTGAGCTTGTGCACCGGCCCGGACGACGACATGTACATGTGGATGCACTCAGCCGAGCTCCCGAGCTGCCGCCTGAAGATCCTGAAGTTGCAGGACTCGTCATGGCTATAACAAGTGGATCAGACGATTAGATTTATACTATGCAGTTGAAAGACGATCAACTCCGGCACATAGTGAACGTTATTCAAAATAAAATAAAAGATGAACGTGTTAAACAAATCAAAAGTGAATATGAACTAAAAGATTTCCGTTTGTATTGAAGGGTTAACGAGCAGCTAAAATTAGTGATACCAAAATCCGTCAGACTACGCGTAGTGCAAAATTTTCACGATAATTACGGACATTTCGGGGTTGAAAAGACAATGGGGCGCATCCAACAAAATTATTGGTTTCCTAAAATGCGTAAAGTGGTAAAAGACTATATAGACTCGTGTGTTAATTGCTGCTACAATAAATCGCGTTCAGGAAAGCCTGGAGGACGTTTATATACGGAATCGATGTTAACGATACCATTCCGTCAATTGCATATCGACCACCTTGGTCCGTTCAAACGTAGCAAAAGGGGCAATATGTATATAGTTGCAATTTTCGATCCTTTTTCGAAATATCTAGTGGCAAAACCCGTCCGGAATACTTCTACGCAACCCGTGATTAATATTTTAATTGATCTAACGAGCTATTTCGGTTTGCCTACGCGAATTATAACCGACCGTGGTTCCGCATTTGTGTCGCGAAAATTTGCTGCGTACTGCAAGTCACATGAAATTACTCATATCAAAACTGCCGTCCGTACTCCGCGTGCAAACGGACAAGTGGAGCGTGCAAACCAAACCATATTGTCTTATTTACGTACGACCGCCGAAAATAAAAACGAATGGGACGATTTACTACCCGCGCTGCAATGGAGTATAAATACGCAGAGAAATAATACTACTGGATTCAGTCCAAACGAAATCATATTCGATTTTACACTCAGAGATGTGACAAATAATAATCTTATCTCAGTTCTGCAAGACGAGTTTATTATCAAAAACGAATCAGAACCAGTACTCGTGGACCTAGCAACTAAACGAAATACAGCTTTGGAGAATATTGAAAATCAGCGGCTGCGTTGGAAGGAACGTTTCGACAAAAAGCATTCTTCGCCCAAAGAATATATGATTAACAATATTGTACTCATTGAGAACGAAGCTGTTTCGACTGGGGAGAGTCGAAAGTTGGAACCCAAATTTAAGGGACCCTATATAATCGCCCGCATTCTTGGCAAGGACCGGTACCTTATCGAGGATATACTAGGTTTACGAATTTCACAAAAGCCGTTTTGTTCAGTTCACGCTGTTGACAAGATCCGACCGTGGTGTTCAAAACCACCGGAAATCGAAACCAACGAAGAAACCAACGACGAAGACAGCAGTGACGAAATCGAGGACGATTCCGATGCAGGAATGGCCGAGCTGTCAGTGTAAGCACACCGAACATCACACACACGACGATACTGTCATTCGACATGAGTCAGTCGAGGTCCGCCATCCGCCGTGAATTGATTTCCAAATAAATTGTTTAGTTAATATTTTCGTTCTTTTTGTTATTATTCACATCCATTGTTCCTCCCCACTGAATCATCCTGACAGTCCGTCTTACCAAAATGACAATGACGCCGACGACCTCCATAGTCCGCATCAATAACCAACTCAGCGATGCCTTTGACACAAATATCGGACTAAAGCAGGGAGATGGGCTGGCCCCATTGCTATTCAATTTGGCTCTGGAGTACGTCATACGGAAGCTACCTGTCGATAAGCGAGGTACATTACTATACAAGCCGAGCCAAGTAGTAGCCCATGCGGACGACATTAATATTTTGTCACAGTCATTCACAACTGCCAAAGAACCCTTCCTGAAACTCGACAGCGAAGCAAAACTAGTAGGGCTACAAATCGATGAAAATAAAACAAAGCTTATGAGGCAGTCGAGGGAAAATACCTCAAATACACAAAATATCACACTTGGCGAATACAATATCGAAATTGTCAGCGAATTTGTGTATCTAGGCCCGAAAATAACGAAAACCGGTACGGAGTACGCCAAAGAACACAGTTCGCAAATAAAATATTTTATTCTGTTTTGACGAGCTTGCAGACCAGCTGCATACACAGGAAAACAAAGCTCCAAGTATACAAATCTGTGATAAGACCTGTGTTATGCTATGGATCCTAACCCAAGCATCCGCAAATATATTGAACGCCTTTAAGCGACGAGTCCTGAGGCGAATAATCGGAGCGAAGCTAGACGGGGATCAATTTTGAATTCGATACAACCATGAGCTGTATGAAATTTTCAACGAACCGGAGGTCTCAACGATTGTAAGACTGGGGAAGCTGCAATGGGCTGGCCACACGAGTCGTATGGACGAAAACGGATACCCAAAAAGGTATTCGTTGGAAGAACTGAAGGACGGAGACCAGTGGGGAAACCGAGGAAACGCTGGTCTGAATCGATCGATGAAGACTTTGGGAGGCGGAGGTAAGAAGCTTCAAACGCCACTTCATCAAGGTCATCGGAGCATCTATTCTCACAATCGAGGAACTTTCAAATCTTGCAGCAATGATCGAGGCCGGTTTAAACTCACGACGGCTCCGTCAACTGTCTACAAACTCGACAATTTCAGCGGTGCTGACCCCTGGCCATTTCTTGGTAGGTACGCCATGCCAAAGCTATTCTACATAGATGACAGAGTCAAATTGACGAATCGCTGGAGATTGTTGACCCAGTTTCGCAACTCATTTTGGACTAGATGGAGGACCGAGGTTCTACGTGACTTACAGGTACGCAACAAATTGCTGAAGATCCATCCGAATCTCAAAGTAGGGGACCTAGTGATAATCAAGGACGAGCTGACGCCCCCCGCTTCGTTGCCAGTTGGGAGTCATTACTGAAGTGTACTCCGGGAAGGATGGCCTCACAAGGACAATCACTGTCAAAACCGTCAAATTGATTAAGCTTCCTCAAAAAAAGGACCCCGAAGATTACTTTCGCTCCAAAGAGGATTTTCAAAGTTCAACGGGCGACAATTTATTTGTTCAAGTTATAGCTCTTCTTATAGAGTTAAGTAGCTAACTATGTAAAGATTTAATATTCAAGTTTATAACTCGCGATTCACATTTCCGCTTTGGAATTTAGTTATTATTCACGAACATATCATAAGTAATTTGAGTTTACAAGATTATTTTTATTCTTTTGAATTGATGCGATAACAACTTAAAGTACTAGCTTTGAAAATTAAGGCACAGATATCAATCCGTTTCATTGAATTTGTTTCGTTCGTTAAGAAACTAAAGGAAAAGTCATTGTATAGTTAAATCATTGGTGTCTTGCTTATTCCGTATTTCTGAACTATTCCTAAGGTATTTAATGCAAATACAGAGAAGCGGGCGGAAACTATCCTTTAAACTCATCTCGCAAAAGAAGTTAACCGTTCAATGACTGATCCAAATCCTTAATTATTGCAATTATATTCCTAACAGTTTCTTAGCAAAAAACCTATTGGAGTGCATTACTCGCCTTATTGTATGTGGTTGCAGGTCGATTTGCTGCAATCTCAAGTTGCAGCAAAGCGGGCGGCTTGTTCACGCGAGGAGCGCACTCAGTACCTACACACAGTTAATTGGTCGTTCTTTTGCACTCTTGAGGGAGACACGTTTCGACTTTCATCCTCATAGCACGCGGAATGAGAGTTCCTATAATTTTTCGGTCTTGTAACAATGCGGTTATGAAAACGGTGTCTCAAAAGAAATGAAAATCTAGTTAGTTTTGGTCAGAATATAAAATTAAAAGATAGTTTCAGTGTTAATCCTCTAACTAAGTTAACGGAAAACTATGTATTTCGAACTTTAAGAGTAAGAACGATTCATATATTTGTGTCTCATATGGCCAATAAAGATCAGTGTTTTACAACGAAACTAATTCCAAGTGTGTTTAATAGCGTCAGAACATATACCCAAAAACAGTTAAAGCGTAACGAGGGCAACCGCTGATAAAACTCCCGTTCATCACGCTTCCACATACTCCCATACTACTATCTATCGCGCACTAAAGTGCGAACACAGATTTCAAACGAAAGCATCTATAGAACATTTGATTACAAGCAACATTTCCTTTTTTGCAGGATTCCGAGTAATGGAAACATTTGAACTATTTCACATGACCTAATATAATCCAAGATCAAGGGCAGTCTCCATACTTTTGACCGTTCTAGAACTGGAAAGTTTTGTGCAAAACCCAAAATTTTTCGGGATCATTTAATAAAATGATTGAAATCGCCTGTCACATATATATGACGCTGAGCTGTGTTTAGAAACCACTGTGTGACATATGTACATATGTATATGTGACGGTTGGTAGCGAACAGATTAAAGCTTGTAAGTGGCCCTTTGGGCTGTTTAGGTTTGTTTTCGTTAATAAATAAATAAATAAATTTATACTCGAATATTCGGCTTACCGTAGTTTCTTTTACATGATTTTCATATTCGATCAAGAAGTATCAAATCAGTGTCATATGTTTACCACCAAATATGTAAGTCTAAAGTAATCTGTCTTAGTGGGTAGTCCAGACGCAGCCTGCGAGCCCCACACCCAGGGTGTGAATGGCCTTTACTCCCAACCACAAAAAAAAAAACTAAATAATATTACAGTACATACACAAATCAGAGATAAATACTCAAAGTTGGGATTTCGTAGAAGATTCTTATGTATCCTCGAGCTCCCGTAGAAATTCATCTTGACTTTAGATAATTTATTTGCAATCAAATTGATTTTCTATTCTTTTGAAAGCTTTTTTTATCAAGGAGACATATTCATCGCGATTAATTAAATAGTTGAGTTCTACTGATAAATTGCTATTACTTTGACACTATTTCTATTTGAGTATTGATTATAGTAACCATTATTCTGATTGTTTGGCAAGAGCATACTGATTTATAGAAATTTATTTCATTCGCTTTCAGCAAGTTCCTTTAGAATATTGTGTTCACTTTCTTACAAGAAATATCCTTCCGGACCAAGTCTAGTTTTTTCCTTAATAAACCAAACATTTTCCTAACAAATCGACGCTCATTCCCCAAATCGATTTCTACCCCAAAAGAAAACCACACAATTCAAAACTCACCTGTGCTACTGAACCATCCTCACTGAAAACAGGATGTCCAACTAATTTGGTCACTTCACGCGATACCAACAATACGAGAACGGCACCGCATGCTTTCAACACTTCGACAGCTTGATAATGATCGACGTCGACCACAGAAACTCCATTCACCTTCAACACCTTATCGCCCACTCGTAACCCAGCCAAATCGGCTGGACCGCCCTCGGTGACTCTTGATATAAAGATTCCTTCATCGTCACCCTTGAACGGGGTGGAACCTTTACCACCTGCTATACTTAATCCTAGGCCAGCTGCCGTTCGTTCAATATGGATTTCATGTTGCTCTTCACGAAGTTCCGTCACACTATCGACATCATCTGTAACGAAAAGAAGAAAGTAGGAAGGAATTAACAAAAATATTCAACCCAATGTTGATGCTGTTGATTGTGGGAGAGCAAAAAGTTTGTCCTTTTTATAAAAGTACTGGCCGGAAAATCCTGCTTTCGATACAATCACAATTGTTTGATTTTCATCCGCTTAACGAGGGCAATAAACTTTTCAATATTCTGTGTAATTTATGCTTCAGACTCTGATATTTTGCGGAGGCGACGATGAAAGGCATTGATAACATATTCGAAGGGAATTAGCTGAAGAACAAAAGATAAAGCACGACGTTCTGTTGATATTCATACCCAAATCAATTGTTCTCATACATTGTTTTTTCTTGTCTTTAATGCACTTAGTATCGAAAATCTCTTTTAAAAGTTCCAACAACCAATATTCAATATACAAAATGCTTAAAGCTCAATATACAACATGATAACTTTCAAACACAAACAATACACAAGGATACCTTGGGCATATAAAAGAAATCTTACCGTTCTCGATATCACCGAAATTTCGATCTCTCTCACGAGTTGTGACTATGCGAACTTTCTTATCTTTTCGCCGCAATGAATTATACGGGCTACGACTAGATAAGGAACTTCTTAAGCTGTTTGTTGTATAGCTTCCTGCTGAATTGCGTCGATATCGGGAATTCGGACCACCAGCACCGCCGCCGCTGGCTGAACTCCCAGAGGCACGGCGTGGCAATGAATTGCTTCCATCTTTTATTTTAAATTGTATGTTGAACATTTTGCCGCATTTACTAAATTTTCAATGACTAAGCAATAGAATCGATGTCCTGTTTGTTTGTTCGACAGCTACAATCGTCCTTTTGTTTTAGAATTTAACGGAGAATCGCCAGAGTTAGAGTTCAAGAAAGTTTCATGCATGTGGATGAGGTATTCATGGTGGTAGAAGATTTCAAAAGTTTCTTAGATACAATTGTTTCTGCATTTTGTTGCAGGATTTCTGCCTTTTAAGGATTTGAAGAGAAATGCAAGGATATTGGATTGAAAGGAAATGTAAATCGGGGAAGCTTAGGAACTTATAACGAGAGAGTATTGATTGTTGGTGTGATACAGTGATTTTCGTTTCGTAAGATTGTTTATAGATTTTTTATTGATAGACGACCTGGAAAAAACGTTGTTTTCATCTTAATTTCACTTTTGGATCATGTAGTTGCCTTGATGGGAATATATTACTGAAAATATACAGTTTTTATGTCTCTAATGTACGACTCAAGATATTTGATTAACTGGCACGTACGCTAAGCTCGAAATGTTCGATATGAATTTCAGCCACCTACAGCAAATTATATGTACCCTTATACGATAGGATATTTTTGAGTGAATATATCGGAACAAATATTACTAATGTGGGCTGTGCGGCAATAATTATTTGATAAGTCTGATTCCGTCAATTCAATCAAAATTAACAACACACGTAAGACATGTGCTGAACGCATTGCATTATTTTGTGTGTTTTCATTATTGTTCTGGAGTTTATTATTGAATATCGCGTAAGCCGATTTGATGCAAACGTCACCGCAAATCATGTGAGATTTTACCTTACAGACGCCAAGAGACTCAAGAGTAACTCCACAACACCCTTTAGAGGAGCCTGTGAATTCATGGTGGAAGGTCACCTCGTCACGAAAGCTAAGCTCTGGAGGGAATTATTCACTTAAATGTAGTTATCAAGGAGCCGCCTAGGGATACTGCTCGAAGTAACTTTGCGAAGAAGTTAGCATCTCATAAAAATAAACCGCAATGAGCTCCGCCACTGCCACCGCGACACAATCTAGTGAAGTAATTACTAGATTGTGTCGACTTGAATCTTCCGTTTCCGCCATGAAGAGGCTTGATGAGTCAAACGGAATTGTTACGAAGCGGGACTTGCAGTTGGCACCACGAGCGGAAAGGTCGTCGCATGGTATTGACGGGAACCGGGACTACGTTAATTTTAAGGACGAATTTATGTGTGTAATTAGCTGTGTGTAGTCTGTGTGGTCTAGTGGTTAGCGCATGAGACGCATAAGCCGAAGGTCCCAGGTTCAAATCTCGTTGGTGAACAAGTTCAGGGGATTTTTCGGACAGACTATGAGTGTTCACTCAGTGGTGATATGTACTGATTTAATCAGATCATATCATAGCTGAGCAGACACACGGGAGGATAGTACTGACCAAACCAACATCCGAAAAAATCAATACGGTCGTGAAAATGAGATACTCCAACTATCTCTAAGCGAAGGCCCGAGAGGGGCTGTAGTGCTGAAAATAAGAAGAATTAGCTGTTACCCGCCCCATCAACGAGCGCTCGTCGGAGGAGGACTAGATAAGTACCCTTCTTCTTTTCTAAAATTAAAAAGTAAATGTTTCAAAGCTATCACTTATTACAAAAATATTACGATTTAAATTGAAACGATACAAATTGACATATAAGAAGTAAAATTGCCAAGACAAATATTTTTCCTAATCAAATCTTTTTTCAATGTGTTAAATTTAAGTCATCACTCTACTTTTCCACCAACCAAATAGGTTTATTATTGCATCAACATTGTAATAACTTGGCATTTAAATTTTGTGTCGAAATTATTTAATATGAAATGTCCAACTATTTGTTTTTTTTTTTATCGAAATTTAGTCACAAGCAGAAAAAAAGGTTACGCTATCTCTTCATAGTAGTACAATTTAAAATTTTTGGATGGTCTGAACGTTCGTCTAACGTTCGAACTTGAGCACGAGGAATGAGCGTGCAGTGTAGGGTACTTTCTTTACTTATTTGTTAAATTATCCTTTTCATTTAAAAACTTAAAATGAAAGCGTTCAAATATCAACAAGATGACACAATAACATCATACCTTTTGTTTGCATAAAAAACTAGTATCTTTATCTTAAAGAAAATTGTTAAATTTTAATGAAAATTTAAATATGAGAATAATTAATTGATAAAACAAGAAAACTCCGATCTTTTCATTTCCATGGAACCCTGACCAAGTATGGGACCCGCCACGTTGGCAGGCCCCTCCACTCTTTAGCCAGCCATCAGCTAAGCTCGCCCCTTTTTCTTAGTCGTTATTACAGGTGCTCTTGCAGGGTAGAGTGGCCTTCCGCCTGGGTTTCCCATTTGTTAAAGTATTATGTGAATCCATCATATAAAGCTTTAACATAAATCTAAAACGTTCAAATTCTTCATTTCAAGGAAAATTTCACGCGAATTATGTTTTTATGAGTTTTTCATTCAAATGGGAAATATACGGTCACATCTACGATGGATCTTAATCCGGATGGGGGGATCCGAGTGGCACCTCTTCCATCTGAATACCTCATTCTTATTTGGGGGTCGTAAGTAATGAATGGTAAAGACGAGTTCCTCTCGAGACTCGCGCGCATTCACCAGGCTCAGTCTGTCGTTTTGTTTTAGCATTCCAGCTCTTGGGTAGGTTACCTCTGCGTCGACCTCGACACCGAGTCATTTGATCGTTTCATTCGTGAAGGCGAAATTTTTTTGCAGTGGGCCCTTGTGCTAGGGAAAAGAACCAACCCTACGACACCACAATGCTAGCTAGCCAGCGCTTTTATGCGTCCTCAGACAAGGCCAATTCCAACGAGCACTAACATATTCGCTCGCCGAGGCAGCAGAACATTGCTGCAGTCCTGAATGGACATTTACATTCCTATAATTCACCACATAGAGTTATTGTTCATTCATTCAATGCAGGGTATTTTTTTTATAGCTTGTTTAAAAGTGATGCCAAATTTCTGCTTTACTTCTCTTTAATTTTCATTCTCAATCCCTACATCAAGGAAAAAGCTTGCTTAAAATTAAAAAAAAGATCGGGTGAGTTCAATCGAAGTTTTAGGAGATTTTTGGGTTGAGAAAGGCCTGGACAAATTGCCAAGTATCGGTATAAATTTATTTTATACTAGAAATTTAAATTAATCACCAACATTTATGCCTAATCACCCAATTTAAAAATAGAAACCTTAAAGTTATAAGATGTCCTAGTCATACCACCAACAGCAGCCGAGATATAGGCAGTCATTTGCGGCTTCAAGAACAAAGTGCCTGGAATGGACGACACACTGACAGAGCTGCTTCAAGCCAGGGAAAACTTCTAGGAGATCTTCTTCATCGGTTGATATGCAGGATATAGGCACAGGAGACTACTGGAGGTAAAGCATCAGAAGTCCCATACATTAAAAAGAAGGAAGGTAGCGCTTGGAAACTTAGAGAGGAGTTGCTGTGTTGTGCACATCAAATTGCTGTCTAAGCTTTAAGATTCCGCAGGGGGAATGCTGGCTGACAGGAATACTTTTGGAGGCTAGCATTTTTTGGGGAGTTCCGCCCCCACGTACCCGAGGAAATTCCCGCGAGGGGAATGCCGGTCGACAAGATCACTCTTGGAGGCTAGCATCTTTTGGAGAGCGCCGCCCCTAGGAACTCGAGGATATAGGGGGTGGCGTGAGGCTCCCTCCTAGGATGACAGGTAACGACCCTGACTGGATCTGGACCACACCTTGAACAACGAACTGGAATTCATGCTTTGGGCTGGGCTTGGACCTAGTTGCTTTGCACAGTAGCGCCAGGGTGACACTCGTGTGTGAACGGCTCCAATTCAACTACCATGCCGTCTCCGCCCCCCGTAAAACCTTGGCAGGCCTCGGAGTACGTTCGAAGTTCGCACCATTGGGCTGGTGGTGTAGGTTCGGTTCAGTCGGGCTCCCGGTTAGCGCTGGTCTGGCTATGAGCACTTGTCCCCATAAGGGCTTGTGCCAACCCTCGCATGGCCTCCCTACTCTGCAAATATCACCATGGGACCCAAAAGGCGACTACATACACGAACGGAGATAGCGGCTCCGAGGGGGACCCAATAAAACTGAAGCAACCAAAAACCCTTAAAAAAGATTTAAAAAAAAACACAAAAAAATGCAAAAATAGCAATAACGACGACGCAACCAGCGGCTGCGGCCACGATGTTAACAGCACATCGGGAGCGGTACTAATGACGACAAAAACGACAATTAATACAATGACAGTGAAGACGGACGAAAAACGGAGATTAACAGACAGTCTGGTCCAGACTGAGTTTCCTGCGGCGTTCGGGCTTAGCAAAAATATTGATGCAAACGCCATAGTGTCCTATGAAGGAAAAGCGGGAAATTCTGCAGGACGCGCCAGATGTTCAAGCGGTGGAGGAAAGTATAAAGAAACTCGAGAAGTCGATGGTGGCTGCTGCGATCGCTACCGACGCGATCGAAGCAAGGGTCGTAAATCCCGAATCAGTAAAGAAGCAGCCTGAAGTCAGAGGGAAGATAACGGCAGGAAAAGAAACGAGTGACCAGGCAAATAAAGCGACGATGTGTGATTTCATCGCCAACGTCGAAAAGGTGGCGGAAGTGCTGTATTCGGAAACAGAAGCAGATAACCTCTCCCAAGGACGATGGCCGCAAAGTACAATTGCCGCCCAGCGACATGAAGAAGAAAGGCTATTCCGAAAAGCGGGAGTTGTTCCAAAAAGAATACAATCTGCATGCGACTCGCCAAAAATCATCAAAGCAGTAAGGGTTGGGCTCCTTGAACTGGAGGAGTTCCTAGCCCTGTGTTATGCTATGGGTGTGAAATATCGACCCTAACCCAAGCATCCGCAAATATATTGAACGCCTTTGAGCGACGGGTTCTGAGGCGAATAATCGGAGCGAAGCTAGACGTGGACCAATGGCGAATTCGATACAACCATGAGTTGTATGAAATTTTTGACGAACCGGAGGTCTCAAGGATTGTAAGACTGCGGAAGCTGCAATTGGCTGGACACATGAATCGTATGGACGAACAACGGATACCCGAGAAGGTATTCGTTGGGAGAACTGAAGGCCGGCGGCCAGTGGGGAAACCGAGGAAACGCTGGTCTGACTCTGTTGACGAAGACAGTTCATCGCTGCTCGGATTTCGGAATTGGATAACGTGGTCAACGGACCGAGACAGTTGGAGGCGCTATTTGCAGGAAGCGAAGGCCAGAAAGGGGCTGTAGTGCTAAGAAGAAGAAGAAGAAAAGGACGCCGAACAATTTTTGAACAAGGGCAAAGTACGAATAGGGTGTGTTATCTGTAGGATACGGCGAAGATCAACGCCTCTTCAATGTATCAAATGCCTTGGCTATGGACACACTGCACAAGTATGCAAAGGGCCGGATAGGAGTTCCCGATGTTACAAATGCGGTGAAATAGGACATAAAAGAAAAGAGTGTACGAAGGAGGCAAACTGTGTTCTTTGCAAGGATGCTGATTCACGACCTGATTTTGGACACGTCTTGGGATCAGAAAAATGTCGGGTTTTTCAGGAAGCCCTAGCCAAGGCAAAATTAAAGCTGCGATGACCCGCATCCTGCAGCTAAACCTACACCGCAGTTCAACCGCCCAAAATCTGCTTGGGCAGTTTGCGAGGGACATGAAGCCGACTTTGTGCTGCTGAGTGAACAACACCATGATAAAAGTTCGGCATCGAGGAATCCTGATGAAACTGTACTGCCGCCATCTGGGTTCGAAGTAGTGATTTCCAGGCAGAGAGCTGAGGACGTGGGGATGGTTTTGTGTGGGTTCGGTGCTCAGGGACCACCTTCTTTAGTGTGTACCTAACGCCGAACGAGGGCGCTGTCTCGAACGCAGACGGGAACGTGCTCGTTGGGGGAGACTTCAACGCTAAAGCAATCGAATGGGGCATGCCTCAAACAGATTCGCGGGGAAAACGAATCTTAGAAATGGCGGCCAGGACGGCGCTCATCGAACTAAACACCGGAAATACGCCGACTTTTTGTAGAATTGGCTGTGAAGGAACCATACCGGACGTGACATTCGCCTCGGAGTCCTTAGTACGAAGGATACACAACTGGAGAGTGTTAGAGGACTACTCAGCCAGTGATCATGAGTGCATTCTGCTTGGATGGAATATCGGAAGGATGGACATCGAGAGGTTCGTCGAGGTGCTCACAGCAGATGCACCGGTACAGGGAGATCCGGAGGAGACGGAAGAACTGGCATGTCGAGGCAACTCAACTATGAGCATCATCACGACTCCTTGCTGCGTTTCTATGCCCCGTCGAAAGCCCAGTGACGGCAAACCCCTGGCGGCCAAATCGCTGAAAAACGAAGGGAATGTCACAAGCTTCGGCGTGAGGCTCAACGGGCACGAAACCGTGACGCGGCAAGCAACCGCGCAGCAGCATATAAGTCGGCCAGGAAATACCTTTGCTAATTGATCAACAACAGCAAGGCTCGCTGCTGGCAAGATCTAGTGGACAATGTGAACAAGGATCCGTGGGGCCTTGGGTACAAGCTAGTTATACGGAAGCTTGGTGCCCTACGGAAGCGTTGTATACATGATGCGGAAAAGATGGACAAGATAGTGCGGGCACTCTTTCCCGTCCATCCCGTCCGTGTTGACGTTGTCCATGATGAAACAACAGTCGAGTGTCCACTATTCACACAGCCAGAACTAGAAGAGGTAGTCCTTTCGTTGAAAGCGAGGAAGGCTCCAGGTCCAATGGTGTTCCGGCTGAGGTGTTGCGGCTTGCCTATCACCATTGTCCTGACTTGCTGCTCAGCACATTCAACGCTTGCCTACGGGACGGGGTTTTCCGGTACGATGGAAGGTGGCCAGGCTCGTGCTGATCATCCGTCTGCATACCGTCCGTTATGCATGCTAGACGCGGCTGAGAAAGTGGTAGAGAAACTCATCAAGGAAAGATTCACTGACGCGATTCGTGCTGCTGGGGACCTATCTCCTCAGCAGTACGGCTTTAGAGCAGGACGTTCTACCATTGATGCGATTGCAGAGGTGGTCGGCGCGGTCCAAAAGGCAGAGGCATATAGTCGTACCAAGCGACGGATCGTCCTGTTGGTGACACTCGACGTTAGTAACGCCTTCAACTCCGCTAGATGGGTGGATATTCTGGTTACACTGGAAACCCCTTTTCAAGTTCCAGAATATCGAATACTGCCTTTGAGGAACTACCTAAAGGACCGAAGCCTGCTCTACGACACGACACAGGGCCAACGAAGGATGGAAATTACATTTCCATTGCCCAGGGATCTATCCTTGGTCCGGAACTGTGGAACGTGTTTTACGAGGTGTGACAATTAAGTAGTGAGACTGATTTTATTGCCGCGCTTGTAGCAAACGTTGAAATCCCCTTCCCCGGCATCCTTCTCCTTTCCATTGCTATATTTACCATCGCTCGAGCTTGTTTAGTTCACCTGTTGTGTCGTATTGAGTAGACGTGTGTTGGCGGTGCTCGTCACGAAAATAGAGAAACAAAAGCAAGTGCAACGCGTCGCGATAAAATTTTGCGCCCGATTTCGCGAAACAGCTTCGGAAACGTACGCTTAAATTGTAAAAGTGCATGCTGATAGTGCTGTTAGTCGTGCCTAGGTGTTTCGATGGCATAAAGAGTTTAAGGAGGGGCGTGAAAGCGTGGAAGACGAGGCACCGATCGGGAGACCAGTCGAGGTACGAACTGACGCGAATGCGCAGCGTGTGCGCGCCCTAATCCGCGAAGATCGGCGTTTAACAGTTCGAATGTTGGCCTCGTAACTGGGTATGAACCGTGAAACAGTCAGACAAATTTTAACCGACGATTTTGGGACGAAAAAGTTGTGCACGAAGATGGTTCCAAAGAACCTTTCTGAAGAGGAAAAGCAGCATCGAATGACCATCGCAGAACACTGTTTGGGACAAGTGGAAAAAGATCCCACGCTGCTTGATCGAGTTATTACAGGCGATGAGAGCTGGTTTTTTCGATACGACCCGGAAACCAAACGCGAAAGCTCGATTACAGACATCCAGGCGGCCGTGACGAGGGAACTCGCGTACATCCCAGTCGAAGCATTCCAGAAATGTTACGAAGCATGGAAACCCGCTAGAATCGTTGTAGAGGTGCCCAAGGGGACTACTTTGAAGGGGATGGCAGAGTTGTAGAATAATGTTTAAATATACGATTTTCGCGGAATCAGTCTCATTACTTGATTGTTACACCTCATACGACGGGCTACTGAGACTCGAGATGCCAGATGAGTCACGCTTGGTCGGCTATGCGGATGATGTTGCGACTCTGGTCGCTGGGCGCACCGTTGAACAAGCAAAACTTAGGCTAGGTATGCTAATGCGCCGAGTGAGGAACTGGATGACTGCTCTCGGGTTCTGTTTAGCACTGGAAAAAACCGAAGTGGTCATCTTCAGAGAATCCTCAGAGTAAGGATGATCTGTATTGGAAACATACGAATCGAATCGAAGCCATCAGTGAAATACCTGGGGCTACTAATCAACCCGAAGATGAGTTTCTCTGAGCAAATCAGGGCAACAGCTGCAAGGCTGCTTCGGGAGTTTCGAGTCTGAGTCGACTTATGGCCAACGTAGGGGGACCCAGCCCGTCAAGAAGACGCCTCTTGCTGAGTGCTGTAGGGTCAGTGCTACTGTGCGGAGCAGAAGTATGGGGCGACGCTCTCAGTAAGGAGGTATACCGAAAACATTTGGCACAGGTACAGCGAAGAGGAGCACTGAACATTGCATCTTCGTAGTATCCGACAGTCTATGATTCAGCGGTGAGAGTTATTGCAGGCGTGATACCTGTTGCCCTCCTTGCTAGAGAGCGCCGCGCTATTTACCTGCGCCGAAATGAGGATGCGAGGGAGATGATTGTCCGCGAGGAGAGACAGCGCTCACTCAACGATTGGCAGCAGTCTTGGGTGAATTGTACGAAGAGAAAGTGGACTGCGCGCCTCATCCCGGATGTGAGACCGTGGCTAAATTGAAGGCATGGTGAGCCTGACTTCTATCCGACCCAGCTTTTGAGCGGGCATGGGTGTTTTCAGTTTTACCTGCACAAGATTGGTAAGTCACGGTCTCCTGATTGTCGGTTTTGCCCAGGAGAGGAGGACAATGCCTGCCACACATTTTTTGCGTGCACAAAATGGGTCAGGCTGCTATCGGACTACTACACCCCGGATAATTTAGATGCGGTGATGCTCGAATCGGTTGACAAATGGAATCAGGTGGCACATTATGCTCGGGCAGTCTTAAAATATAAAAGGGACTCACAGCAGCTGGGGGCGTTGGGGCTGGGGGATCGCTTTTCTGGCACTTCCTCTTCCCCTCTCCCTTCCCGCTAGGAAAGGGATCCTTCAGCGCCTCACGGAGCAACAAAAGGAGACCTGGCCCGAAGTAATGTATCAAACGGTTCCAGACTGGGTTCTCAGGTTGACAGGGGAGGTGTTTAGTCGGTAGTCCAGTCGCCTTCTTGCGAGAATGGAAGTCTACTACTCTGTGCGTAAATGGCATTCACCTCCCAAACACAAAAAAAAAAGGTTTTAGATTCGGAATTCAAAGAAATGTACTAAAACATAAAGTTTTGAATTTTTGACTTGACCATTGGACGCTTTTGAGCTGAAAAATCTGAAAAACGTCACGGAGATAGGTCTTTACGAGTACAATTGCAACAAACGCCATCAAAATTAACTCAACTTTTTTAATAATACTCGTAGTATGATTGGAAATTTTACGTTTTCTCCCATATCACCTAAAAGGTATCCTTAAACGTCTTAAAATTTTACAGCTATGTAGATTGATATAATATCCTTATGCTCACATGGAAATTAAATCCTAATCAAGTGAAATATAGCCATTTCAATTATATGGAATTACAACAACAATTCGACATTTTGACAGTGGATACATTATTTCAAATTTCATGAAAATGGAAGTAGTGGTTAATTTGAATATATTCAACTGACCAATCTTTCATAAAAATTATTTAACCTGGAACGAAATGGCTCTTTCGTTTTGATACGTATGAACGATTTTATATATAAGTGTTGACTGAATAGTTCATCAGAAAATTTGTTTCCAACCCTATGATAGGATGGTTACAAAGCCCTCTAGTAGGAGCGCTCGATTTTATAACTTTTAGCAGATTGAATCGGATGAAAAACGCTAGTTGTTTCCTGTCGCATGTCAGAAATTGTCATTTCAAACTTGAAATCCACATGTATCTTTGGAATAATTTATAACTACCGAGATCATAAACTGAACATATGTATAAACAATAAAATCCCGGATTGCTATCGTCGTGTTTGAAGCTGCATCATCAACTTCTTTATGTATTTGAAACATCATTCGTAGTAGATGTGAATTTACTATCAAAAAGATGACAAATGGAATGATGTTAAATGTGTTTTGATATATTTTCAAGGACAAACCCGTCAAGTTGGTTTGGAAGAATTCTATAAAACGTTTATAGACGTGCATAAATATCCTGCGTTTTAAAAGCATATCTGTTGATAGATTTGTTGATCGCAACCATATATACATATGAATAGCTTTTAAGTCACATGAAGCAGTTTAAATCACAACTGAGAAAACAAAGTACTGATATTAATTACAATACTTAGTTGTATTTTATTTTCTCCAAAAAAAAATAAATTTAATTTTTTGATTTGTGCATTAAACCAAGAATGCAGTGAGAGCTCTAGCAGGCTTTTTTGGTTTCACTAATAAACAAAAAATATTACGTAGGTCGCCAGGAAATATTATATCTAAAATTTCACCCAGTTCATGAAAAAAGATGACCACCCGTGTTCTAGTAGATTATTTAGGTTGCATCGACCTTATCCGCGTCACTACCTGGTTTTTAAATCAAAACATATCACAGCTTGTCAGCTTCCTAGTCCAATCAAATAATCGTTTGAAAAAGTTCCTTAGCACGAGCTATGAACCTAGAAACCACTGTGTAAGCGGCGGGCACTCCAACTACTGGATCCCATGGTTTCAAAACCTTTTATGAGACACATCAATAATTTTTCAAGAAATAGTACAATTATCACGTTATGCAACTAATTAAGATGTAGTAAAGAGATACCGCTTGTTTTCATCTTTTACATCCAATGCATCATCGGTTTACTTTGATGTTAAATGAATGAATGTCCATTCCTCTTTTACAAATGCTGCACGAATACTCACTGGGAGATGTACGAGTAGATGTAGGCGCGATGGTCAATGGTAGCTTTTATCAATATGATAGGCTTTGATGAAATTAATTAAATGCTGCATTTTTGCTCTGTTAGCAGCCGAGTCGAATTATTTTTTAATGAAAAGCTATTTATTAATAGCTGAAAATAATGAGTAAAAGAAATACGCTGGACATAAAGATTATTAAACTGCTTATCATTACAAAATATATTGAAGGTAAAAGTGCATGCATCATATGAGAGAATAAATGCAATTATCAATTTTCTTATCGCATCAACGCTCAATTCGGTTAATAATTTAAAATATTTAACCTTCAAAATAACAAAAAGCTTACGCAAAGTTTTCCACTATCACATCTACATTAGTATAGATGAATGGTATGCTTGGCTTTAACAAGTCAAATTGATAAGATAAAAAAATCTCAAATACGAGTATCTTTTCTTAACATGAACTTACTCTTGTAGGACTAAAGTCTTTGTGCGCGTGATAAGAAGAAAACTGAAGCAACGCTTAATTCATTCAAACCATCATCATATGCTAAATACGATCAAATTATGTATGGGGAATTGGAACAAAAATGTTATACAACTGATATGCGAAATTTCACAATTATTTTTAACTGATAAGAAAGATGAAGAAATCAAAACACGTTTTACCTCCAAATTATATTCAAGAGGTTGTGAAAATGCTAAGAGAATGAGAGAGGAAAAACAGTTTCGCAAGTGCATTACAAGATGTTATCGGAAGATTGTGTCAATATTTTGTTTTTATCTAATTTCATTTTCTTGTGTTTCATTCTTTGTCAACTACTTTGTAAACTAACTTCAATGATTCACTTATTCTCGATAAGATGTTGTGATCGTCTTAGCAAACTTAGCATCTTCGAAACATTGCTAATTGTTGACTCTTCAGATGCCACTGAGGAGGTGTTAGTTTGGTTGAGTTACTTCCTGGTCGTTAGCAAACTTGGCAATGGTAGTTGCAAAGTCAACTATTTAAATATTCAAGACTTTAGCTCGAGACATCTAGTCAATAATTAAGTATTTGTAGTAGTTAATTGGATCAATGCTTTGCTAAGTAGAATCGGAAGTGACAGAGCTATTTTTAATGTTTCTCTGCGATTTCGAAATTTTTTAAAGCAATTTTGTTATTTTTCTACGATTTAAGCTAATAAAACAAATTAAAGGAAAGCAAACAGACATTCACTGGATGTCTTTTTTCATGAAAAGCATCTCGAATTAAAAACATTATTTATTGATTTTCTAAAGTGAACTTCATTGTGTTAGTCGAAAAGAAACTAAATTTAATTGTCGGAAAGGAGACGAAGCAAAAACAAAAAGGTTAGAATTTGCTTCTTCTTGTCGCTTTAGCAAGAAAGAAAATTAGCTCGGTTCATTGATTTTTTGCTCAAAGTAAATGAACAAAATCGGAAGTACAAATTTCTGTTCCTGAAAAGAAGTTGAAAAGGGTTTTTCGAATGGAAAGGTCAGAACAATGAATGTTTTCTAAACAATGAATCTTTACAGAGACTTGGTTCCAATCGATTTTCAACATGATATATGTTAAGTTAACTTTTATTTATACTCCGACTTTTGTATCTTAAAATGTGTTAAATTGAAATAGTAAGGACATAAATGATGACAATATATATAGTATTTTCAATTTTTATATTTTGGAAACTATTAAATGAAATTAAAGAAAAAAAACAATTCGAAAAAAAATTTTTATTTGAAATTGAATCAAAAACTTTGAAATAAATAAAACAAATTTTATCAATATACCTATCCTCAGGATGACTCCTTTCTCGGTAACTAATAATTAGGGATACTCGTAGGTACATACTTGTAGTAGGTAAGGCTTAGGAACATCACTTTGTAGTATTTATGAAATTAGAACATTTCAAAATCTTCAATATATAATGCATTTTAAAAGCTTGAAGTGCCGTCTATTACAAAGATTATTAATACTTCAAAGCTAGTTAACATTTTGAAATGATTGAAGTTCAAAATAATGGTATGTCCGACGTATATCAATATGATGAGTTATCGAGGAAGGAACTATTCTGATCTTAGGTATTTTGATAAAATTTATTTAAATATGTTTTTGTTTAGTCTATTAAATTTTCACTTTACTTTTATGTTTTAATTTTCAGTCCTTTTCAAAAACTTTGATGCTAGCTTGCTTCCAGACGTCGGAAAAGCAGGAGGAAACAAAGATTAATATTGAAAATAATTGATAGTGGAGTAGATAATGAAGAAGATAATGACTTTACGAACAGATTTGGTATTCCATCAGGAGCCCGACCACCATGAATGTCCGATGGAGAGGTCACAATAGAATGCACAATAAGGGAAGGAGAAGGACACGATGAGTATATAATGGGGTTTGAAACCTTAAATGTGGAGGAAAAAAATTGAGCAGAAAGGTCACAGATAGCTTACCCATCAGAAGCGAGAAGATATTGGGATCATAGGATGTTTTCAGGGAATGGATGTATGTCCAGAAGGGCTTAGGACTATTGGATCGCAGTGGTGTTTTCAATGACATAATCGATTGATTGATACGGGTTCAAGTATCAGCTGCCTTGCCTCGAGCCTCGGCTCAAAGGTATTCCATCAATACCCTACGGTGGCGAAACCCTGACGTTCAGAAATCAGTACAGCTGACGGCATCAAACATCCTATCCAGGGTAAGATTGACAACACCCGTGACGTTCAGAGGTCAAACTAGGGATATTACTTTCTTCATTATCCGTTCACTTACTCAGAACGTGTACCTTGGCGTCGATTTCATCCTTCAATTTGTTTTGGCCCCAGACCTATTGACAGACTCGCCTTTAAATACTAAATATGTCCAAGAACTCGCTTTTATACCCGACAGACACGAATTAACGTCTAACCAACGAGAACGTCTGGAAGCATCTATCGCGGCTTTTCCATCTTACGCCCCGCAAGGCCTTGGCCGCACTACTCTGGTCTCATATGTCATCGACGTTGGCGATAGCAAACCCATAAAACAGATACACTACGCCATCTCACCGGCCATAGAAAAGCTAGTGTACGCAAAGTTGAACAGGATGCTAGAGTTGGGTGCTATAGAAGTGTCCCAAAGTGCCTGCTCCTCACCGGTAACCTTGGTGGTGAAAGCAGGTAACGTTTGTCTTTGTCTAGATGCCCGGGAAGTCAATGCAGTGACTGTTAAGAAGAGTCGAGGGATAAGACCGCTTTCACAGTGCCCGGACGACCACTATACCAGTTCGTCACAATGCCTGTTGGCCTGTGTAACGCTCCGCAAACGATGACCCGGCTGATGAACAAAGTAATTCCATCTTATCTGAAGCACCAAGTGTTCGTGTACCTGGATGACCTGCTACTCATCACAGAAACGTTTGACCAACATCTTCTTGTGTTGTAAGAAGTTGCCCTACATATCAGTAAGGCGGGACTCACCATCACTGTCCAGAAAAGTAAATTTATTATGAACAAATTTCAATACCTAGGACTTGTCATTGGGCATGGTACCATCAAAACGGATCCGGACAAAATTGATTGATGAGTTTCCCTCACCGAAGACTGTTAGACAGCTACGATGTTTCCTCTGAGTGTGCGGCTGGTACCAAAGGTTCGTTCGGAATTACGCAACAGTTTCAGCACCTCTGTCGGACTTGCTCCGGAAAGGTAAATTCATTTCAACCGAACTCAGTCCAAAGGCATTTGAAGAGCTCAAACAAGCCCTGACATCTGCTCCAGTCTTGCACAGCCCTGACTTTCTGAAACCCTTCTCCATTTATTGTGACGCAATATAACATGGAGTTGAAGCCGGGAGGGAGAGGAAGCTCTCATTGCTTTCATGTCCAGTAAACTGAACTCGACCCAAAGGAACTACACCGTATCCGAGCAAGAATGTCTGCTAGCGGTGATGGCTGTCAAGAAATTCCGAGCATACATCGAAGGCCACCCGTTTGAAATCATCACAGAACACGCTCCGTTACAATGGCTGATGAGCCAAGCGGACCTACACGGACGTCTGGCCCAATGGGCTCTTAAACTGCAAGGGTTCAAGTTCTCCATCAAACATCGAAAAGGGATCCAAAATCTCCCACGAATGTTCTCGCCCGAGGGAGAAGAATTGACAGTGAATGACGAGGATCCCATTGAGATAGACTGACAGCCCGCATTTTAATTCAGACAGCTACAACGAGTTGAGGCAAACTATTGTAACCCAACGAACACAGTTGCCTGATTTGAAAGTGATAGACGGCTGTTTATCGACGAAATGAATACGCAACCGGTGATCCATTGCAGAAAGAAGAGTCCTGGAAACTGTGGGCGCCGGAGGAAATGACTCACAATCTGATCCTCCGCGCACACGACCATCCCCTAAGTGCCCACGATGGCTATAGTCGGACGCTTCGGCGCCTTTTTTGCCTAAAATGTCATCTCAGATCAAAGACTATGTAAACGCAGACTTGTAAAGACACTAAAGCTCCCAACCAGCTTCTTCGACCTCCAATGAGACAACTCAACGTTCTGGAGCGTGTATTCCAACGTCTGTACATAGATCTACTCGACCCATACCCTCGTTCTTCTATGGGGCACATTGGAGCTTTCGTTGTGCTACACCAGCTCTCTAAATCCCCGCTGGTGTAACCAGTTCGCAAGTTCACGACTCCACCTATTGTGAAATGTTTAGAGAGTCGGGTATTTCACATGTTTAGTGTACCAGAAAGCGTGTTCTTGGAAAATGGAGTACAGTTCCGATCTCGGCAGTTTAAGAGTCTACCCGAACAGTACGTTGTTGAACACCAACTGACGCCCATATACTCTCATCAATCTAACGCATCAGAACGTTTGAATCGCACACTGTTAGCCGCGATCTGTTCTTATGTCCATTCAACCCGGAAGGATTGGAGCCTCAAATTGTCCGCCATCACTTGCGCTCTGCGGTCGTCTTATCATTCCGTCACCGATGTCTCGCCTTACTTTGCCACTTTCGGACAGCAAGTTATTTGCCATGGCAAATTATACAGGCTACTACGGCAGTTAAAGTGTTTGGGAGATCTCGTCGTTGCGCTGGAGCCCCACGAACGGTTAGGTGACCTCCGCCAACAAATCGGACGGAAGATAAAGACCGCAGAAGGTGCAAATGAGAAGCACTACAAGGTCAGCTCCCGACCTTCTGATTTTAAAGAAGGGGATGAGGTTTTCCGTCGCAACTTCCGCCAAAAAGCGACGCCGCTGGGATTTACAATGAAAAATTAGATCATCGTTTTCTGAAAAGCCGTGTACAGAAGATTGTAGGACCCAATCGTTACCCCCTCGCCGACCTATCAGGGAAAGAAGTCGGGGTACATCACGCAAAAGACCTGCGACGCCGCTGGGCATTACAATGACAAAGTAGATCACCGTTTTCTGAAAAGCGGTGAACAGAAGGTTGTAGGATCCAATCGTTACCTCCTCACCGACCTATTGGGGAAAGAAGTCGGGGTATATCACGCAAAAGACCTGCGTCGATAGTTAAATATACACGTCTGTTTTGTCAGTCCGTACTTAGTTTCAATCGCACGCATAGTTTACACACTTACAGCAAATCAAAAATACTTGTGTCATTCTATTCGTCCGCTAATCGTTTTCTTCTGTCGTCTCACTCCACGTTCCGACCTCAAACACAATCGAATTTCCACGTGAAAATCCTTCAGCTCCTTTTTCGCAATCCTCATCGCCTTGGGATCGCGAGAAAACTAGCTGACCTGTAGTAACCGAGCAGGCACCTAAACAACCTGCCCGAAAACCAGCATAACAGTGTACCGAAATTTAATTACAGATTTAAAAAATTTAATTAGTCAATTTTGAATTTTTGTAAACTATAAAATAGAAAAAAAAATTTAATTAAAAATAAAAATTTAGATTATGTTTCATTATATATTAAACTTAAATTTTCCTTTACATTAATATTCTTTATATTTATCTTTTTATTATGATTTAAACTTTTCAATATATTATTTTTTTATTAACTTTATTACGCAAATCAAGAAATTGAAATTTCTGACACGAGAACATTGATTTAATGCACCCATCCATGTATTGCATGGCCGAATGCAATCTAACTTGGCTGAGCTAGAGGCTCGTCTCAATTTTACCGGTGCGACATAGAGATCATGCTGAATCTGCTTGGGCGGATCAGGAACTCTGCTTGAGATCGTCACACAGCGCAGACACCACGAGAAAAGAGGAGAAAAGCGCACGTCAGTTCGTCGTTCGTTGTCATGATTTATTCGTTAAATATTAGGAAAATCGCGGGAAATAGATCGGAAAAGCAGTGTTGAAAGTGGTCTGCAACGTATTTCCCTTGAGTGTGTGGCCCTGGCGTGCATTCGGCAACGTGAAATGTGTTTGAACATTGTGACGGTCGAATGCCGCTCCCGACAACGATTGCGAAGTTCTCATGTCGAACCTTATTTCCGACGAATGAAGGAAAATAGAATTTGTCGGGCAAAGCCGCACGAAAAAGTGCCGTGAATATGAACATCGTAAGATGATAACGATGGAAATTGTGTAGAATAGTGAATAAGCAGAAAGAAGTGGAAATATGGACGAAATTGTTCTGAAAGAAAATGCATAGTCTGGAGATTGTGCATCCGTTAGAAACCGCCAACTACTTTCACTGCAAACCACCGCTTTCGATATCACAAGGGGTGACGGCGCTAGTGGAATCGATTTTCATGACTTGTCTCTGTTTTCCATGTGACAAGATAAATCTTACAATTGCTCGAACATGGTGGATTATGCACGGCAAGTTGTTATTGACAATCATTTAAGACTTAATAACTGTTATCAAAGGAGAAGTCAAGGACGTGGAAATGCCACATGATATTGAGGAGTTGATGTCATAATATCTGAATGAATGGGATACTGTTTATTTTACGAATCAATGTTGGGTACGGTGTGTTTGCAAGAGATAAGTGGCTAGAAGGAAATGAGATGATGGTTCCGAATAGTGGAACGATGTTTATGGGTTTAATATGGGTTGCATTCGAAAAGTAGCTGTAACGGAACAACTTGTTGATGAAGTTGACCCAAAGCAGCTTGCCTCGACATCATATATGATTAAGGAAGTTGATTTACATACAGTTACAGCGTGATTAAGATTTTTCCTGCCCATTCAAATTAAGTGTCAACCGTAATGATTTTGTGTAAGCACTCGTAACGTACTTCAAACAGAAGTTTGGGAAAATTGTTCAAGCATCACCACATCACCAGATATTGGGTGTTTTCTCATTTTTTAGGTTTCCTATTTTCTTTATGTAAGTTATGTGCTTACGTGGGCCTGGAGAAAACAGACGGACTTAAGATGACTTCGACGTTACCGACGAGACTTATGGCCCACAAATAAGAGTGGGGCATCCAGATGGTAGCGGTGCCCCCTCACACCCTCCCAACCGGATCAAGATTCAAACGTAAGCGTGGCCATATTTTTCAATTAAGAGAAAAACTCATACAAACTTAAGTTGAATGAATTTTTCCTTTAAACGAAAAATATAAACGTGGCAAATTTAAGTCATAATAGTATGTGTGGGAATCACATAACACTATGCCATAAATAGGCACGTGAACGGAGGGCCACCTTACCCGGCAAGAGCCCCTGTTAAGCAAAAAACGAAAGAGCGTGCCCGACGGCTGGCCCGTTATAGCGGAGAAGCCTACCATCGACGCGGGTCCTATACCCGGTCAGGTATAACAAAATGGAAAGACCGAAGGTGTTAATTTAATAATGCATTGCATTCATACTTTCTTCTTTATAATGTGGCTTCTATCAATTTTTCTTCCGTTTAAACCTTTTGCTACCTTAAATATTATAATTGTGGAACTAATAAAAGTTACTCACTACAACCTGTTACAAAGCAAACTTCATGAGCTGGAAATTCTATAGATGTGAGTTTGTACGTTTCAACCGACACAACTGAAAGTAAACATCAATTTTGGTTTGAATATAAAAAAATATCATAATTTTTTTTCCTTAAAAAAAAAATATTTCATTTCCATTGGGTTTTCTATTCTTGTCTCTTTTTCTTCTGTTATTCAACACACTTTAAAAATACAATCGAAAATTTGAATACAATAATATGAAGAGTTTACGATATTTAATTTTCATTACTAGTTTTCGTGTAATGGATTTATTAGAATACTTTTTTTCTATGAATTTCGTAATATTTATATGAATTGGAATGGAAAATCAAATGAAATGCGTTACTCGTATATATAGCAAACAAAGATATGTATTAACCAGTGTTCGCATGGAGTTGATGCACTGAGTAGTCCTGTCAAGCCACTCAGTTGAGAGGTCCGGAGTTGCAACGCTACTTGGTGGCGGTTGATTGAAGGGAAAACATAGTTTATATAAAAGCATGTGCCGCAAAAATAATCATCGTGGTTAAACGGTTTCACGCGATTGCCACTTACGCGTCAAAAGGATTGTCGATCATATATCACCTCTATGCAGCACTCCGTTCATTAAGTTGATGAAAATAACACTGCTACACGCTTCACACAAAAAGTGACAGATGCACTAATACTCCAATAAGTTCCAGTCTTCAGTAAAGATAAAATGTGCAATATATACCGTTTTTGAAATGTTAACCGTATTTCAATGCCCTCTTTGTACCTATTTTCATTACGCGTCACTTTTCCGTCTGTTCGGATAATAACACGCACTTTTATTCCAGTAGGTTCCTACTTGCAGAAAGTCTCATAATTTCGCCAGAATCTTTATGTTCAGAACTCTATCTTGTACTCGAATATTAGATCATACACAATACGCAAAATCAAAACATCGGTCGGAACCAAATGATTCCCATCACAGGCAGGCGAGCACAAAACTCCTAACGCGTTTTTCTTTTTGCCTTTGGGAAATTGCTGTTCGACTCGTAGAGCGTTATTCATACCGGAAATTTTTTCTCGTTGCACGCACAATTCGTTCCAAATGCAAATCGATGGAGGGAGAAGTAAATCTCTGACTGTGAACTAGATACAAGCTGTTGCTGAAAAATCTAGGTCAGATACATGTTGTGAATATAATTCACTCAATTACTAAGTTGCCCATTTTATTTCCATTATGCCAAAATATACTCATGAGCAATACTGTTCAAGCTCACTTTTAGCTCTCGATTGAAAGCCATCCATACATAAGTTTGTGTGCATCGGAATGAGACGTCGAATGCAATTATTTATTGTAGGCCTAGTGGAGACAGCATCAAATTGTTTGGTGGGGCAATTCAAGGTTCACCTTCTCGCAGCGTTTAACGATAAAGTTATTTTCCACGATCGCAGTGGGCAACTTCGAGAAAACAAATATTTTTAAATAACCAAAAAAACTCGACGCTACTAAAACTGAGAACGACTAGTATAACTGAATTACGCTCTAATGATTGGGAAGTGGAAGACGACTATCGGAACTTGAATTCCTTGTTGCCTTCTGGGCCCCGATTGCGATTTACAACGACTTGAGTTATTTAAGTTTAAGGGCAACCGCGGAGTTTTGCACGACTCCTCACTCCTTGATCCGGTGTCGATTTTTCGATCGGGTTGCGGATTTGCGTATTGGGCGACGATATTAAATTAATCACACACAACACAATCATGGGATGCCCTGCACTGGTTTTCACGTTTTCCGAGCAAGGGAAATGCGAAAGGGCTGTCCGGTATCGAGCGGGGACGATTCTCGTTGGGTTGAAGACAAACTCGAGCTCGAAAAACGCAAAATCGGAGTTTTCGATCTTGCACTTCACGATCTTTCCGACGAAAATTTCGTCACTCTCGGGGTGATATTTATTTTTTTAAGCGCCCGCACTCTGCTGCGAAATCGTACCCCAAATGATCGAATTAGGACACCAAAACTAATTTTCATATACATTAACGAAAGACCCGACAAGACAAGAGCTATAAAATCCCTGAAAAATGATTGCCCACAACCCGTTCGCCGTGTTTGCCGTTTCGCAATCTCCCGTGGACTCCTCGATCCGTCCTAGTCTTTTTCTTTCTCTTTTCTCTCGTGTCGCCACTGGTAAATCCAATCAGCTGCTCGCATAGCCGAGTTTGATTGCAATCGGTAATGCAATACACCGTTGGGATGCACTAAATCATTGTTCCCATGTCCGAAGTAAGATTTGCATGAAGAATACAATTAAAGGGAAACGTTAAAATTTAATTTAAAGGAAAATTGATATATAATTACGTTTGATAATAATAATGAAAAAAATATTTTATAATTAATAACTGGGAATGGAAGTAATGAAATCTTTTTTTTTTTTTTTGTTTCTAGGTCTGTAATTCAAATTTCGGATAAGGGTTAAGAAGGTTTTCGAGGTTTTCGAGTTTAGGTACTCTAGAATGACAGAAAACATATGATGAGAAACCACACCATGTAACCGATGAAGAACGATTTGTCAGAAAGGAGGATAGCTATACAAGAAGAGGGCCAGAGAGACCAAAAGCCTCAAGCTTCTTCAGCAATAGACTATGGTCTAACATATCAAAGGCTTTGGCGAAGTCCGTGTAAATCACGTCCATTTGCTGACTGTTGCCAAGTAAAAGGGCAATTGAATTGGTAAATTCAGCCAAATTGGATACCGTTGACCGTTCGTTAACGAAACCATGTTGCTTTCTAGCGAAGTCATTGGAGATTGTATCAAATATTCGGTTATGAATTATTCTCTCAAAAAGTTTCCCGAAACACGAGAGTTAGGATATAGGCCTGTAATTAAGTGCTGAGCTACGGTCCCCTGATTTGTGAATTAGGAAGATGTTGGCTCTTTTTCAAATTGCTGGGAATGTTCCTACAGTCAGGCTGGTATTAAATAAAATTGACAAGGGTAAACTTAGGGGTGAGGACAGCGTTTTCACAAAACAAGTTCAGGACTCCATCTGGGCTCGAACTCACGTTAACATCAATGGAGTTGATTATACTTTCGACTTCGGAATGTGTCGTTAAAATGGTACTCAAATGAGAGGAAGGGTTGGTTGGGGGAATTGGTAAGGGTGACGAAGATGATTGGAAAACAGAAGTAAAATGGACTGGAAATACATCGCATATGGCCTGATCATCAGACGCTTGTTTCCCATGCAGGCTAATAGAGCTAGGTATATTGGAAGTGGATTTGAGGGAGTTGACGTATGTCCAGAAAGATTTGGGACAGTTCGATTGTTAAGAGGCCTCAATAGTGTTAAAATATGAATGCATTGCACGCTTGATGACCATTTTGGCATTCTTACGTAGATGTTTATAAGACGAAAGATACGTCTCTGAATCGAAATGCTGTAACTTTTTGCGCGCAATGTCGTTTAGCTTTAAAGCTTCTGCTGTGAACCAAGGAGCATTCTTTTTGCGAGGAGGACGACTACAGGGAACAAAATTCATTATAATAATAAGTTTGTTATAAAACAGCATCATTTACATCAGTAAAATGAGATAGAAAGTGTCAATCGATCTCGGAAAGCTCTAATTAAATAGCTTCATAGTTTGCCTTGTAGAAGTTGTATCTAGAAACAGCTTTGCTGTTCCTAAGGCGTGAGATGCAAAGCGATAGTTGCATTTCAAGTAGAGGATGGTGAGAATCTGGTTTAACCTAAGGGGTTGGTGATTGAGGGACTGAGATAATGCTCATGGGATTGTAGCTAAAAATGAGGTCCAGCAATCTATTGTTTATAATTGAAGTCAGCAATTGCTTTAATTCCGAGATCAGGTACAAAGCTCTTCTTTCAGGAATTTCTCCTGACCACTCAACTTGTTTTAATAAAAACAAAGTGATCTCAGATAAATAATTCCTTAAAACCCGCAACAAGCATTTTTGATAAACATTGATGATAAGATATAACCAAATTTATCGATGCATTTACGAGTATGGATTGCATAATGAGAATAAGCTAATAAAAGACTTGTATAAGTATATTGATGACTGACTTCTTGTATATTTTTCCTTCGTACTAAAGAATAGTTAAACCTGTAAACGACACCTAAACGTAGGAATTGAGGCAAATAACAAAGATAAACCAAACTCATCCATCAAACAATAACTCACTTGAGTTCCTTTCAATACCAGCATACATTTTTTATAAGATTAGTTATGTCAGCATAGTTTCAAGTGCAAAGTAAAGCTTACGTGAGCTTGAATTAGATCATTTTTGACTGCATAAGAACTTGAAGCTACCCAACGATAGAAACGCCATTGTCTTTAAATTCTATTGTAGCAAATTAGCAATTTCTTCACATCCACTCAATAACCCTTTCGATTATTTCAAACCACCAAAATTTTATCACATACTCGTACACCCTTTCACTACTATTGCACCAAATATAGAAAAGCAATAAGTAATAATATACCACTAAATTGAAACACAAAACAACCTTCCAAATTTGAATCAAGATCACTCGAATCGGGATAGATCACGACCGTTTCAGCTGAATGATAAAATGTTGCCATATTTGATGATGTTTTCCTATTCCAATCGTATTTACACACACCCTCGCCGCAATTAGAACGCTTTAAGTTTGTCCGTATCCATCCAATTTAAAACTGTGTCACTATAATAACATATCAATGTACTCAAGTTACCGTAAAAGACGTCTTATTACAAACATACCGAACAGAAGTCACTAGAATAATACAAGCTTTACCATACACTTCACAGTCTACACTCTTCCAAAGCAGATAATCTTGACTGTTTGGCAAAAAAAAATCCATAAACACAATTTTTTTTTTTGAATAAAAGACAATCAATTTAACACCTTCCAAATCAATGATTATTATAGCTTTAAACAGAATCGTGTTACCGGCCTTGAAAATTGTCAAATATGAAATATTTATTCAGGTGAAAACATGAAGAACGCGAAACGATTTGTGTTGAAGTTCTGTTGGAACTATTCAGCAAATAAAATTATAGAGAGAATAATATTTTAGACTTCCAGAAAGAGTTGAAAAAAAAGATTTTATTTTCTGCACGTCAACCCACAAACTCATCCAACTGAATCGATTTTGTCACCTAAACCAGTGATTATGTCAGCGAACCTGCTCCGCTCTCTTATCGAACGTTTATTTTGTTAAATAAAAAAACAACAACATGCAAAAAAATCCGCGATAAAATACAGGTAGTACATACGGCGAATTACGAAAATAGCCATTACAACACTTCATCATCATTTTGACCGATACCATCTGAAAATTTCTACCCCAATCCCCAACTTGCTCCTCTTCCGCTTCCATATTAAATTTCCAAACAAAGTCGATTAAACATTGAGTCATTATCGGGAGAATGAAGCTTTGAAATTCATGAATGATGTGATGTTAACGCTACCAGCGCGGTAAGTACATACGAGTACGAGGAGTGCTGCAGAATATGAGTTTCACATGTGAAATGAGTTCGGTCAATATGTCATCCCCGAATGACATAGTCGTAGCAAAGCAAAAGCCATGAAAAGTTCCACTACGGCGACATCGCCAGCACCATCAACGGCGCTTGCAGTCGTTCCAGACTTTAAGCCGTTTCGCTAGCATTGGATCTAGCATTAAGATACTCGTAATCAATTTTATTTTATCAAGACGACTATGTTGGGCGAACGAGTTGGCCTTAGTCCCGCGAGATATTTTTGTGGGCTAAAAGACGTTTTGATAAAATTTATTTTCAATGTCATCACATCATGTATGAGTTTGTGTGCCCACGCTGGGCGCTCCATGGGAATATGTGAGAAAATATCGTGGGGTCAGCGTGATGTTGATGAAACGTGTTCATCTAGTTTTGAAGCGATAGGTACATTGTTCACAGCTTTATAAGAAAAACACTTCTTTGCGAAACTAGATTTTATGATGTTCAAGAAAAACAAACAAGATACTAAGCAGATGTTGCAATTAATGAGATTCTTTCTAGACAGTGAGTTCATTAGCCGTGATAGACGAGTTATAATAGCAAATTCAATATTTTTATAGATTTAATGCGATTATTTATAGATTAACCTTAGTAGAAAGACTCGAGTTTATGAGATTGAATTTGTATCTTCATGTGGTATTTATAATTTGCAGATAAGGATAATTTTCATGTCAATAAAGATACATTGTTGTTGATAGCGAACAAGTTAGGGACAAATGAATACCTGGCTGGAAAAACGTTGCATGTAGCTGAAGTTCAAGTTAACAGGAGAGTGAATATGGTCCAAAACGCAATTAAAACGGCAACTGGCAAACTAAAGAGCAACATACAACGTTTTTCCACTAAATAAAACTCACTCAGTTGCAAAATCATACTTATTGGGCTTTTTCAGACGCAGCGTTAAAAGTGAGCGTTAAACAGGTTATATGGGCAAGAAGAGTGAAAGGCATTGAGGGGACCTGATGGTAAAAACACGCCAACATTTTTTAGGGTGAATGAGCGTAACGCATATATACAAACGCATTTTGTTGATCATTTGGTGGGGGAAATTTTATACAAACGCCGGTAATCATTCCGAATTGAACATTCGGTGAAGAAGGTAGTCGTCAATAAACGATTGCCTTTCTTTATTTTACGTGCAAAAATGGATGCGTGGACGCGAGAAGCTACGCGTTATTTAATAAATTTATAAAAGCGGAGGCCATGATCAGTTTCAGGAAACAACACGACGAATATCACGATTTCAATAAAGTTAAATTGCCTATTGTGAATCCATAGAAAATTAACAGTACGCACAATCTTCATAGAATCACATTATGATAAGCAAGTTATGCGACTAAAAAAGGAATTCAAATTTGGAATATATTTTCAGAAAGCGGAAAAACACGGAGGATCCAAATAAATCCAAGAGATAAATTTGAATCGACAAACTTTAACAATCATAAAATACATTTTTCATTCCAGTTTTTATTACCTCGTGCACAATTCAAGGCTAAAACATCAATTCTCAATCGCTTATCTCTCTGCCTTCGCTCTCATGTTGTCCGCACGATGTTTAACGATCAAATGACCCTTTTGACACATACATTCGCAAGACGTGTATCGTATACAAAAATAGGTTGGCTGAACTATGCAACGTGTAAACATAAGGGCGTAAGCGCGAAACCTGTTTGGATATAGGTTTTTACTATTCTCGTTTACAAAATCTACCTATTCATTGGTATGTTCATTCACATTTTGGTGTTCAACAACAGAAAAATGAAAGACATTGGATATTGGAGGAGGGATAAGAATAACAAAATTGAAGTGGTTAAACCAATTTTATTAACAGAAAATAGACAAACACTTACATGAACAATGACAATTACACAAACATTTGCAATGAACACAAGTCAGTGTTACTGAAGAAAACATAAGCGGGTGCTACACTCAGCTTGGTCCAAAATACTACTAAACTGATGGGAGAGTTTCATAAAATGCCCTATGGTCGGGATCTGTGAGATACCGAGCCATATCCGTAAGGTTTTTCTTCTTCTCTTTTCGTATAGGCAGGAGTGCTGAGTAGAGGTTGGGAAGATCCTTGACGTCACATGGATTAAATCGGGTCGGAAACACCTGTTCTGAAATCCAAGGGCACAATATGTTGTGTGTCTCTCTCACATATAGTGAAACTGGGTCATCGGCAGTTATCTTCATCCAGACGTATTTTGTAATCTTCATTTTTTTCCTAGGTTTTTCTGGAGAAAGCGCTTCAATGTCTTTAAAATCACTTTGATCGATTTCAAAGACTAAGAAAGGTTTGTTTAGTTTTGCACCAGCTATTACGTGTTTCCAATCACCTAGAACAAGAGCTTTCGCTCTTTTCTTGGCACGTTCGATAAGGGCGAAATCTCTATCACATGGAAGAAATGAATGGCCGATAATCAAAAATTTTTGGTGAATCTCAGTGAAATACCGCATTTTCACTAAATAACTATACAGGATGAACGTATTCCAAGTATTGTTTTGGCCTGTACATCGGTCTGACCAAACGATTAATCTCCTTTCCTGGCCAGGGGGTAGTGGTCGAAATGTAGATGTTATGTATCTCAAAATGCAAGACCCGATTTCCTTTGAACCCCATTTCGCTAGCGACTCATGCCATACAAACATGTTTGCAACGTTGTCCGTCATATTGTGGATTGCCAAGTTGTATGTAGAATACTGGCGTTGGTAATACACGTCGCCATGAGTTAACATAGGTGTAAATAAGACTTGCTGTAGGTCTACACATATTGTTATAGCATTTCTGTTGGCTAAATCTTCTGAGAGAGTCTTATATGCTTAGTCAGCTTTGCAATGATGTAGACGACTGTCAACTTCGATCGATTTCCTCTCTTCATCATTCCGAGCCAGTACTAACTTGGCGTAAAATTGATCGCACTGTTTGCATGTGTCAGAGCGAGGTGTCCCAAACCTCAAATTAAACTCTCTTTTGAAAATCTTACTATACAAAGTAGAGTTCGCTGAATTATCAGGGTATTTCTGCTTGAATAAACGGTACATTTTGGAGACACTGAGATCAGGACTCAAACATTTTTTCGATGAGACATTCCTACTATAATGATTAATTTCTATAGGGAAAGATTCAATGTGCTCTCTAATGTTCCCTCTCACTGTAGCATCGATCGCATGATGACGGTTCAAGTGAGTGCCCCTCTTATCTTTTGGTGCAAGCTGACCATCTTTCATTTTGGTTGTAAAATTTGAATACGCCTTGTTGTAATGGCAAACGTGTTACACAGTGTTTTACGACACACAGGCTTCCCATTCAAGGAATAATCAAAAGAAGCTTGTCGTGTTGATGTGGAATCTGATTTACCGGTACGCCTTTTCCGTGGTTCCTGTAGGGCGATGAATTTAAGGAGTAAAAGAGACTGTTTATCGTACGTCAAACCGTAAAATTTATTAAATGAACTATATACGTACGCAAGACTAAGAGAAATGCATCCTTTTTTCTCACAAGCCGCTGTACAACCTCGAGGATTCGAAGGTAGAATCTTTTCAGGAACGACATCACCCTTTCCGCGATTGGCTTTGTATGATTTTCCGCTGTCTTTCATAATTTTACGCTTCTCGTCACTCCATTTCGCGAACTGAACAGCACGTTTACGGTTATTCACTATTTCTAAATCACTAGCCGATATATTCATGATGGTAAAATGAGTAAACAAACAATGCAAACACACTATGAAACCTCACAGCAACAAGTGGGTATCAGCGCTGCCAACATGAAACGTTTTTCCATCAATCCCAAGCATGATTAGCCCCCCTTCTAGCACATTATAGGCTATCTAGCGGTTTGAAAACTAACTACTTCAAGGTTGGATTCCATCAAGCAAGTGACAAAGATCGTTTATCCATCAAAACCGACTTTGTGAAGAAAAAAAACGACATGCAACGTTTTTCCAGCCACCCATTCAATTACTTCCGTACACAACTAGGAGGTCGAACCACAGAATAGACATAGTCAAAAGGTAAACTTTGCATCTCGCTTAAATTAACTAGACGGTTTCGGGTATTATTAATTCACTTACTTAGCTTCTGGTTTCATTTAAAACAATGTTTTTATTAGGGCCATTGCGCTCATGTATCTCAAGGTCACCAATCTATCGGGTGTGCAAAAAAGTTTTAAAGGATTTTCAAGAGATGACGTAACTGACATTAAATCATATCGGAAAATATTGCAACCAACTTCATTTTGAAGCCTCATAATTAGGCTTTCTTTTTCAGTATGTGTCATTTCTCTGAAGTGTAAACAACATAGTTTTTCTGTGCTCCAAATATGTCAACTTTTGTGCCAACAAAACACAATTTGCGGGAAGGATTCCTTCTTTGCTTCCATTTGAAGAAATCTGCAGCTGAAAGTAGTCGTGTGCTGCAGAAAGCCTATGGAGACCATGCTACATCGAATTCTACTTGTGAGTACTGGTTTTGACCTTATAGAAGTGGTGATTTTAATACCGATGGCAAAGAGCACGAAGGACGATCAGAAATGTTTGGGGATGGCGAATTGGAGGCTCTATTGGATGAAAACTCGTGCCAAATGCAAAAACAGCTCGCAGAAGCATTCGAAGTGACTCAAAAAGCCATATATGTTCACTTAAAAGCCATGAAAACGATCCAGAAGGTAGGATATTGGGTGCCGTATGAATTGAAGCTGAGAGCCGTGGAACGACGTTTTTAGGGTTTTGTACTTAAATACAAAACCCTATTGCAATCACGACCTGTGTCCGTCTGTATGTCACAGCACTTTTTCTCCGAAACTATAGAAGCTACAGCCATGAAACTTTGTGGAAAGATCAGAAGTGGTGACTTCTTGAAAGTTCAAGGGTGGAAAAATTTTCAAAGGGGTTTAAGGGGGTCTCCCCAATATGGAGGTGACCCCTCAAATAATTTTTTTCACCATTGGTAGTCAAGTAGGGTGTCATTGGAAAGGTCTTAATGAGATCTTTTCAAAACAAGTCTTAAAATTGCCTTATGAGTACCGAGGGGGGCAGGGGAAATGTACGAACTTTTCGCGTACCCCCCCTTCGCGATTGGACACCTTCCGTCCGAAAAATCTTAAAAAAACTCATGAATGTAGGCCTTAATGAGTACAACAACAACAAATACATGAGAAGTCGAAATTCACCCAACTTTGTTAGTAATAGCATGATTTATCGATTTTCAGGTTTCTTGAATAAAATCTAAGCTATTCAAGCTTACAAAATAATGAAGGTAGTTAAGTATTAATTAAGGAAAAACAAAATTTTGAATGGTGATCAGGTAATTGGAGATTAAGTAAAAGTACTTTGAGGGATTAGATGTAATTAGAGATTCATATTAATACGTTAATGAGTTTAGTATAAATATTAGGACACTTATAGTTTAGGGAATAGTAGTACTGAGGAAGTTCTCAAGTCGAGAACGAAACAATTGTATACTAAATTTAAAATAAATAGTAGAATTAAAGGGTATATACGTTCTTTCATTTTTTTTATATTTGAAAGTTCTAATAAAGACGGAATATCTTTAACCAAAATAAAATACGAAAGCGAAGCCATTGAGAGTAGAGAAACAAAAAGAATATTAAAAAAAGCAACGTGAAAATACTCAAAACTTGCATAGAGTTTCCAGAAGCAGCTGAAATTTTACAAACCAGAAAAAATGTTGGCCACTCTACATTAGAAACCGATCAAAGAAGTTTGCTTACAGCGATTTGTGATCTGGTTCTCCATTCTGGATCACCTAAAGACAAACGACGCTTTGAGGCAATTAGAGCATGTGAAACCTTAGATGAGCTCTACGCAGAGCTCAAATTGATGGGGTACACATTATGCCGCACATCAGTATATTTAAGACTTCTTCCCCAAAATTTTGTAGAAAGTAAAAGGCAAGTAACTACAGATCCTGTTAAGCATTGCCGGGCACAAGCTGATCAACATAAAGATCATATAGATCAATACTTCTGCAAAGCAACGATAGCAGGTCTCGAAGGAATTGCTTCAATTCTCGAATCAAGACAGGTATTGATTTCATTTATTTAATCATTTTGTTAACTCCGCCGTAGACGGTCCTAAGCCCGTTTGAGAGTGGAGGAGCGAACCCCTTGTTTCCTCAAACCATAGCTTCCATGATTCCCCATCCCAAACTCCCTAATTAAATGATAGTAAATGCTCTTGGGGCCGCGCATTGGTTTTACTGGTTCCTAAATAATGGGACATTAAATGCCGAGAAATGCAAATAACTGTAAATACATCTACAGTTCTGCTACTAAATTCTACTTCCACCTCCTTTGTGGGGACGTAGGAGGGTGACGGCGAGTCTTCCGAGCCTGATAACGGAATCGACGTTATAACCATGCCGCCGGAATGGAAGTTGGGCGACGGGCTAACTCCCCGTCGCTGGAAAATCCCACATTGTTTCGAATGGATTGGACTCACGGCAACGACCTCGCAATCAGAAAAAGGACTATGGCATTGGATCCTGGTATATCAAATCACTCAATTACCCTGGTGCTGTTAAGGACCTTTCACAACAGGCCAGTCAATATAAACTAAAAATATTGGCAGTCCAGGAAACGAACTGGACTGGAAACGATATTCAAGACATGAGATGGCACACAATATTTAAAAGTGGGAAAACCCGAATTCCGAGTGGCCTTTATTGTGGATAGGGAGTTCAAATCGCACGTTATTGATTTTAAAGCTGTCAATGAACGAAACTCTCCAAAATATGACTGATAAATGTTCACGCCCCGACTTAAGAAAAGCAGGAAACGTTCTACATTCACATGGAAACACTAGTCGACTCATTGCCTACAAATGAAATGAAAATAATTCTGGCTGATTTCAACGCTAAGGTTGGCAACGAAATATCTTATCGGGGAACGACTGGAAGATATAGCCTCCACGATGAAACAAATGACAACGCCCAGCGACTGATTGACATTGCATGTAGCAGAAATCTAATTATACGTTCGACTTGCTTTCCTCATCGGCGCATTCATAAAATGACCTGGGTATCACCGGATGGCAACACACAAAACTAGATCGATCATGTTCTGATCCAACAACGTTGGGCCTCGAGCATACTTGACGTCCGTACATACCGAGGAGCCAATTGTAACTTAGATCATTACTTGATCAAATTGACCTATCGATGTCGTATGTCAAAGGCATATTCAGCGAAGACCAGCCCGCTACAAAAATTTGACATCGAAAAGCTCCAAACGGTGTCTGTGGCCGAACATTTCACGGAGACCCTCGACAACCTGCTGGCTCCCGTTTTATCAGACGCATCGTTAAAGACGAGCAATGAGCTCTGGGTGGAAGTGAAAGCGGCTTTTAAGACTGTGGCAGAACAGACGATCGGACATCAAGCCCGGCGCAAGATGAATGATTGGTTCGATGATGAGTGCCAGAATGCGTTAGCTAAAAAGAATTAGGCGTGGCGTACAAAGAATACGTAGGTAGAAAAACTAGGACGAAGAGAGAACACTATGAAAATTTCAGAAGAGTAGCGAATAAGATAATTTGAATCAAGAAAAGAAAATACTATGACGACCAATTGAGAAGTATAGATGTAAGTTTAGCGAGCAACAACACAAGACAAGCATACAAAGTAGTGAAAAGCATGAAGCGTGGTTATCAGCCCAAAACCACGCTCTGTCGTGATGACATTGGCAATATAATCGCTAATGAAACCAAGCTTAAGGAAAGATGGGCATCATACTTTAAGAACCTCCTTAATCCTCCGCACAGCTCCAGAACATCGGAACCTATAGATGTCTGCGGGGGGCTTCCATTGTCTCCACAACTCTGGATGAAGTTTGTTCCAACATCAAAGCCCAAAAGGATAATAAAGCGCCGGGCATCGATGAGATTCCAGTGGTGCTCATCAAATATGGTCACAGTAGTGCTCATCAAGCTATTCACAAATTCATCCAGTACATTTGGCAACAACAAAATATGCCGACCGAGTGGAGCCAATGAATTATATTCCCTAACCACAAAGAAGGTGACAAGCTACAGTGCGAAAATTATAGAGGCAAATCACTACTTTGTACGGCGTACAATATATTTTCTAAAATCTTAGAAAATAAAATCGGATCATTCACCAACAGTATTATTGGGGAATATCAAGGTGGTTTTAGAGCAGGTAGATCGACGATAGTCTAATTGTTCACAGTCAAGCAGGTACTTGAACAGTGCTGGGAGTCTAACATAGATGCACACCAAATTTTCGTTGACTTTAAGCAAGCATACAGCATCATTGATCGTAACGTACTGTACCAAATAATGCTTTGCTTTGGTATCCCAGCCAAATTAACCCGTTTTACCAAAATGACAATGACGTCGACGATCTCCCAAGTCCACATCAATAACCAACTCACCGATGCCTTTAACACAAATATCGGACTAAAGCAGCGAGATGGGCTGCCCCATTTCTATTCAATTCGGCTCTGAAGTACGTCATAAGGAAGCTACCTGTCGAGACGCGAGGTACATTACTATACAAGTCGAGTCATCAACATTTTGTCACGGTTATTGACAACTGCCAAAAGAACTTTTCCTGAAACTCGAAAGCGAAGCAAAACTAGTAGGGCTACAAATCAATGAAAATAAAACAAAGCTCATGACACAGTCGAGGTACCTCAAATACACAAAATATCACACTTAGCGTATACAGTATCGAAAATGTCGGCGAATTCGTTTATTTAGGTGCCAAAATAACGAAAACGGGTAATCAAAGAGACGAAATATGCCGAACAATACAGCTCACAGATAAAATATTTTATTCAGTTTTGACGATCTTGAAGACCAGCTGCATAAACAGGAAAACAAAGCTCCAAGTATACAAATCTGTGTTAAGACCTGTGTTATGCTATGTGTGTGAAACATAGACCCTAACCCAAGCATCCCCAAATATAGGGTTTTCCAATAAGAGGTGTTATTTTGATATCAAAAGAAAAATGCCAGTTTTTAATATGAATGATCGAATGTTTATTTCATCATAAAGAAGAAGGTATGCCGTTAATAGTGAAAAATAACATCAGGTAAATGACCACCACGATATGCTTACAGGACCATATCCTTTTCATGAAATTTTCCATAACCAAATCGCAAAGTGGCTGCCCAATGTCCTCGAAAGCCTCACGAATTCCATCTTTGAGGTCTTCAAACGACGCTGGGCTGTTGGCGTAGACCTTATCATTCACGTGGCCCCAAAGGAAGGCTATATATTGAACGCCTTTGAGCGACGTGTCCTGAGGCGAATAATCGGAGCGAAGCTAGACGGGGACCAATGACGAATTCGATACAACCATGGGCTGTATGAAATTTTTGACTAACCGGAGGTCTCAACGATTGTAAGACTGCGGAAGCTGCAATGGGCTGGCCACATAAATTGTATGGACGAACAACAGATACCCAAAAAGGTATTCGTTCGGAGAACTGATGGCCGGACACCAGTGGGGAAACCGGGGAAACGCTGGTCTGACTCGGTCGACGAAGACAGTTCATCGCTGCTCGGATTTCGAAATTGGAGGACGCGGTCAATGGATCGAGACAGTTGGAGGCGCTATTTGCAGGAAGCGAAGGCCCGAGTGGGGCTGTAGTGCTTAGAAGACGAAGAAGAAGAATCAAACATAAACGGTAATTTGGCTATTCTGCATTGACTATGTCCATTGCTGGTTCGTTTATAAGAAACGGGGAAACCAGCTTAGTTGGTGGCCATGCTCTCAGTACAACCATGACTGAACAAAGAAATACATCTGTCCGCCGCGCAACGCATCATCACAAAGTGTTTAACCAATGAAGGCGTTTGACCCTCGTAAATTTTCACTCGTTTAAAGGCGCAGTTTTGGGACACTACGTTGGCCAGATAATTTAAGAGTGGGCGAGAAGGTGTCGAAATGAAAGTCATGATCGAAGTATGATGGAAAAGCGCTTGCAACGATTTTTTCGATTCGAAAGGAGTTTTACTCATTGATTTTCTTTCGATCAACAAACAGTGAATGCGGCCTACTATTTCCAGTTGTTACAGGCAGCGAAAACCTCCTACTGAAACAAAAGACGAGGTATACACATTAAAGAGGTCCTCCTTCATGGCAGCGCTAAGCCGCAGACTAAAGCTTTGATAAGGGATAAACTGGAAGAAATGGGCTGGGAAACACTCGAAAACCTTCCTTATAGTCCAGACTTGTTCCCATGTTACTACGTTTTGTTCGCGCCCCTGCAAGAATCACTTGGAGGCAAACAATTCGAAACGAATGAAGAAGTCGAGGAGCACGTGGACAATTGGCTGGCGACTCGTCGTTAAACGTTTTACAAACAAGCAATATTCAAGCTTTCAAAAGATTATAAAAGTGTATAGACAACGCAGGAGACTACATCGAGAAATGATGATATGGTTTGTGTGTAATATTATTCAATAAAATCAAAAAAAAAGTTACCGTTTATATATATTTGATTTACCCTCGTACAAACACGAAATGCCACATAGAAAAGGTATATTATTTTAAAATGCACACAAATTCCAATTTATGCCCAATCAAAACAATCCAAAAAATGCAATGATTTTCATAAATCTCTTTTGATGATATATTACGGGTATGATTAAATTTATTTATTTGTTGCGATCAGAAACGAAAAAAATGTATTTTATTGCATATATACGAGGGTCATTCAACAAGTACTTAGCCTCACTGCCCGATGGCGCTGCTATTATAAAAGAGTTTTACCATTGTGCTGTACATTCTTTTAGTAGCCTACTATCAAAGTTTCAGTCAATTCCTTTCATTAGTTTTGTTTTGATAGCCTTTGGAAGCGAGCGTGTCGGTCGGTTGTACAAAAATGGAAAAAGAACAATATCGTTCAGTGATTAGATTCTTGTTTTTGGAAGGGAAAACGTGCAGCGAAATCAAAGATCGTTTGGATGCTGGGTACGGTGACTCTTCTCCTTCGATGGCGACCATCAAGAATTGGTTCAACGAGTTTGTTCATGGCCGCACGTCGGTTTTTGATGAGCCACGCCCAGGTGCCCCGAAAACGGCTGCTACGGAGGAAATCGTTAAAAAAATCCACGATCTCGTGTTGACAGACCGTCGATTGAAGGTTCGCGAGATAGCTGAGACTGTGGGCATCGCAGAAGGAGCGGTGCATCATATTCTACACGAAAACTGGGCATGAGAAAGCTGTCGGCGCGATGAGTGCCGCGTTTGCTCACACCGGAAAACAAACGCAACCGTGAGACCACATCGGCGACGTATTTGGCACTGTTTCAGCGCAACCCGGCGGAGTTCTTGCGTCGTTCACTGGTACACACCGGAGACCAAGGAACAGTCCAAACAGTGGACTTCACCCGGCGAACGTCCTCAAAAGAAGGCGATCAGCCGGAAAGTTGATGGCCAACGTTTTCTGGGATTCACAAGGTGTGATCCACATCGATTACCTCGAGAAGGGTGATATAATCACGGGGAGCTACTATGCAGACTTATTGGGCCGATTTGACGTCGAATTGAAGAAAAAGCGGCCCCGCTTGGCGAAGAAAAAAGTGCTGTTCAACCACGACAACGCGCCGGCCCATACCTCCGCCGTCACAATGGCCAAATTGCGCTACGAATTGCTGCCCCATCCACCGTACTCTCCAGATTTGGCCCTCTGTGACTACTTTTTGTTTCCAATCCTGAAAAAATCAATCGCTGGGAATAGATTTGGGTCGAATGAGGAGGCCATCACCGCCACGGAGGCCTATTTTGCAGCCCTCGAGAAAATGTATTTTTTGGATGGGTTGAAAAAGTTAGAGCATCGCTGGGCCAAGTGTATCGAGCCACATTTCCAAAATTTTCGTTTTTCTTCTGTAGGCTAAGTACTTGTTGAATGACCCTCGTACATATATGTAAATGTATTGAAATGCACAATTATGTAAAAGAAAACAGCAAAGCAAAACTCACTCGACTGTTTTTTGGATGAACTTGCCTGAGATGCGAGTTGCTCAAAAACCGGCCGAATGAGACTGGTTGCTGGGCGGTTTCAGTTGTCAGGTTGGACTTGGTCCCTTCTCCGAGACAGTCGGTCGCGAGACTCGGAAAAAGAAGATTGTCTGCTCGTTTAACGCGAGCGCAAATTTTTTTGTTTTATTTGCCATTGAATAATCATACAATTTATTTTAAATAAAAAATTATGTACCATTTCATAAAAATCAACAACGCAGTGAAGAATTACATTATTACAAACAAGAGTGAAATTCACGATTATCTGGGAAGCAGCAGATAATACAAATAACAAAGGAAACCAATTATAATTCCCAGTGGCAGAGAAAGTTTTTTGTTCGGGTTCAATCTGCTAAATTGCTAGTGTCATAATTCGCCCCGACTTACGGTCGCTTTTTTCTCGACCCCGTTTCATTTCTGTTCATAAGGTTCTCATTCAGTTGACCTGTGGTTTCTGCTAAACTGAAATTCCCGAATGAAGGAATCCGGGGATTTTTTAAAGAAAATAGCGCGCAAAAACGGTGGCGGTTTTGCGTTGTATTGAGAGGAGACATTGAGTTATTTCTCAATGATCGTTTTAACACCAGAAGATGTGTGTTGATCGTGAAAGTTTTTATAGTCTGAAATAGTGCAATTTAAAAGCAAAGAAGAAAATTTTTTATGAATATATACTCGTATATTAGAAAGCCATTGAAACACTGGATCTTCTTCTGTATCCCTGAAAGGGATATAGAACTGCAACGTGGAAGGGATAGGGGCTTTCACGCGAAGAGTTTATAGGTCCCTGAAAATGGACATAGTCATCTGGATTTTGATCCGGTTTGGAGGGAGCGTGTAGGCACCAAATTCACCCGGTTGCCCAATTTGCAGGTATTAGCTAGCTATACGTGGAAAATGAAAGGATGGCTTGGGTCATCAGTAGGGTATGCAGAATATATAGCATAGTATACTCAAATAGTAACCACACTCCATCAACCCTCCGGAAAAATCCGAACACAAGCCGAACAGCAAGCCATAAATCTTCGGTAGCAGGTAGATGGTAAACGCTGATGCGAGGAATGGCGCGAATATAAACATATGCTTCGATGAGAGATTTCAGGGCTACCAGAGCTAAAAAATCAATAACATTGCAGAAAAACAAATTCGTTCCATGAAATCTTTTAGTTTTTTATTAGGATCTGGCAGCACTCCTATGTTCTGAAATGCGTAAAAGAACACGTGCGTCGGAAATTTTAATTAATTAATCAAATCCAAAATGAACACCGCGTGCGATTCAAGGCTTTAACGCTACTGTTGATAAAATTTTTCCAAATTCTCTCTTATACGAACGCAAATAACGACTTGCTATTATTAAGCATTTGGAGCGAATCGATGTTAAGTTTGCAAAAATTTCAAAAGAGGTGCTTGAGCAAGTTTATAGGAATATTTCCTTTTCTGCCATTTATATTGAAAAAATCAACTTCATTTGCTCTACAGTCATCATTTGCAACATTTATGCTTCTCGAAATTCCACTTCAATTATTTCTGATAAAACTATACTATATGAGAGATAAAATGGGAAATATAGGTTAAAAATACGATTCCATCTTTTGACAAAACGATTCAAACTGTGTACAGTTTTTACATAAATCGTAGGCATATATATTTATATGTTAATAAGGCTTCATGCAATTACATATACGTATATGATTATCTGACATCCAGGTAATTATATAATAAAAAAAAGTGAATTAGCATAAAGATATCACCTATCAATCATTATTCTCTCAACAAAACGTATTTGCGAAACTCAAAAATAAATGCTATGACGCCTCACTTATGTATGCTTAGAAATCTTTTATTAGATTTTTCTAAAAATATTTGTCCGAATCTTCCTTACATAAAATAAACATATTACTCAACTACAGTCATTTTCATGTTTGATAACCATGATATGAAATAATTTTAGTTTGAATTCAACTTTCATATGATGACAAATATTATTTTCAGAAACATCTTTTCAATTCATTGAATAGGTTTCCTGGAAAATCTTAACGGAATTCAAATTTATCAAATCTTTGTTTGTTCACTTAATCATGCATTTCATTGTGATGTTTCGAAAATAACAGGGAGAATTTCCTAAAATAAACCCCAAATCTATATTCTGAGAAAGACTTTCAAAATGATATTTTCAGTTGCAAATTATAAATCGTTTATTTGTAGATTGTAGATTGGTGGCAGTTAATTTTAGGACTATCATGAAAACCAGGATACAATAGAAAGTGGTACGGATATGTTATTTTTAGAAACCTTAGACGTACTGGCATGGAAAAACCAAGTTCAGAACTAATTTTGAAATTTTTTGAAAACAAGACTGTGTATGTAACAGATTTCATTGATAAGTGAAAACATGTGGTAACAAACGATTGATAAAAGTAGGCACGCAACTGAAACATATTAAACCCAATTCATTCATTATCTCTTAAAAATGTCAAGTACCACACCCATTCCTATCAAGAAAACAAAAAACAACACTGTAGATAGCAGTAATTCGATGAAAATTATGCTCATTTTTGGCAGACAATAAAGAATAGCCACAAAATCTGGTAACGAATCTGTGGAGACGATTTCAGGAAGCAAATGCTCAAGTCTATTGAAAAAATTTAATCGCCTTCTTTTTCCTAAGGAGGAAATCCTTCAATCACTTTCAACCATTGTTAAGTACCATCATAGGCTTTACACATTACACAAATAAAAATTTTCCAAGCATCCAAAATGTTTATCCTTCAGCACATTCTGAGTATCCGAAACAATTTTCCAGCCGTAATTTCCAATAAATATTCGAAACAATTTTATAACAACATGTAAATAAAAAACCCGACAAAGAAAATAAAAACTCCGCATTTCAATTTTTTGCTATATTCTGTGCGCGCCTAGCACTGTGCATCCTTATTTCAAACGAATATATTCCCATCAGGCAACAACAGTGTGAACCAACAACGATGCGGAATCGTATAAACATCATATAAAGAAAATCAGCAGTAAAAATATTCGGGAAATCGATTGTGAGGCAAACTTATTGTACAATACAATGGAGAAAATGTTCTCACTCTCTTTCCTACTCTCTCTCTTCCCGGATTTTTCCGGGTGTGTTGCACATTTTTCTCTATACACTGACAAACAATAAAGAAAACACGCACAAACACACAGCACAATCGATTTAGCAACACAATCTGGTAATCCTGTTGGCTGCGTTGTATCCGGGAATCCTTTTAACGGTTTTATGGTATTTATGATGAGTCCAGTATCCAGTGGACAACACACGAGCAGTGCAAGCTGGCGAAATTAATTACAGCAATAACGACGCCTGTTGGGATTAAAGCTCCTTTCACTTCTTCCTCTTTTGTTTCACATATTCGTATGTTAAAATACATATAGCAACATTTAAAGGATTTGTTTATCCTCTGGTTGCTCACGATCACATATGCTATTACACTCGACAGAGACTCACACTTTAGACGGATAAATATTCGCGGAATGTATGTAAATTTTGAAATAACCCACTAAATTGTAAAAAAAAAACAAATTCAACGTAATTTCCAACCAAATTTCATACGACAGGTTATATTATCGCACCAACAGTACAGTAATGACTAACATACACACTCATTGCAAAAGCGTATATTCGGGCTACACATATTGCACATATCGCTCATATTCTCCCGTAGATACTCTAGATACTAAGCGATATTCAACAAGTGGCGTACTGCTCCGAAAAGCTTACACGTACGTGCAAACAGTTAAATATAATATATGACAAGGAGAAAAAACACCAAAACCAACAACGAAACGAAGTTATAATTATTGTTATCTTTACGATCGTCGATTAAATATTATTTTGCGACCGCAGCGCTGAAATGCCAACCGCGAAAGGGTTAATGAAGCTGCTAACCATTTACGGATTGTATCGAAATATTGATTATCTGATAGTTGCACAGATACTGGATACTTTCAAGGTACTAAAACAGATTTCATCATTTACCTATTTCGCTATTCACCTGTTTCTAATCAGCTCAGCTTGAGCAAACTTTAAAGGAAGGGCTAAAAATATACGTTTAATATGTCGTGCCTACCGCGTTTCTTCCTCCACATATGGCCCATGAAAGCATGGGCGTTTGGTATCTATTTACCAACGGGTAGTTGATATGTTGTAATTGGTTATTTGAGGAAGAAGCTACGAGAATCAGTGCTGTCAAGTTTGAAGTGGTTGTTGTTGATAGGTTTTGCCTATGATGGGCTTTAATGGGAAATTCATATTGATGAGCTTTCACTGCAGGTAAAAATTGTTTCAGAAGTTACAGCCCTGGAGAAAGTTTTCGATGAAAAAATACAATTTGATTGAAACTTTTTAAGACGTGATACTTTAAATAGAAAAGAAAATAATTACTATAATAACGAGAAATTAATATGTCTTTGGCATAGTATGATCAACAAGTTATTTAATGTTCTCTGTGAATCTCAAAAATTGTTTGCTACATGTTCATTGGGGGCTTCTGTTGAATTTGAATTAGTCATCTTTTGTCCCCTTACTCCTGCTGCTTTTGCTCTTCTTCAGTCTTCTGGTCCTCTTCGGCCTATAACCAGCTCCTCCGATAATGCCCTATGCGGTCTAGGAGCTCCTCTAGTTCAAGGAGCCAAATCCTTACTGCTTTGGTGATTTTAGGCGAGTCGCATGCAAATTGTATTCTTTTTAGAACAACTCTCGCTTTTCGGAATAGCCTTTCTTCTTCATGTCGCTGGGCGGCAATTGTAATTTGCGGCTATCGTCCTTGGAAGAGGTTATCGGCTTCTGTTTCCGAATACAGTACTTCCGCCAACTTTTCGACGTTGGCGATGAAATCACACATCGTCGCTTTATTTGCCCGGTGAATCGATTCTTTTCCTGCCGTAAACTCCTCGTTGACTTCAGGATGGTTCTTTACTAATTCGGGATTCAGACCTTTGCTTCCAACGCTTTGGCAGCGATCGCAGCAATGACCATTGAATTTTCGAGTTTCTTTATATTTTCCTCCATCGCTCGAACATCTGGCGCGTCCTGCAGAATTTCCCGCTTTTCCTTCATAGGACGCTCTGGCATTCGCATCATTTTATTGCTGCGCCCGAACGCCACAGGAATCTCAGTCTGGACCAGACTGTCTGTTAATCTCCGTTTTTCGTCCGTCTTCACTGTCATTGTATTAATCGTCGTTTTTGTCGTCGTTAGTACCGCTCCCGATGCGCTGTTAACATCGTGGCTGCAGCCGCTGGTTGGGTCGTCGTTATTGTTATTTTTGCATTCTTTGTTTGAGTTTTTTAAGGGTTTTTGGTTGCTCCAGTTTTATTGGGTCCCCCCTCAGAGCCGCTATCTCCGTTCGTGAGTGTAGTCGCCTTTTTGGTCCCATGGTTATGTTTGCAAAACAGGGAGGCCATGCGAGGGTTGGCACAAGCCCTTATGAGGACAAGTGCTCAGAGCCAGACCAGCGCTAATCGAGAGTCCGTCTCAACCGAACATACACAACCAACCCAATGGTGCGAGCTTCGAACGTACTACAAGGCCTGCCACGGTTTTACCGGGACGGAGACGGTATAATAGTTAGATTGGAGCCGTTCACACACGAGTGTCACCTCGGCGCTACCGTGCAAAGCAACTAGGTTTGAACCATCATATCCGCCAGCCCAAAGCATGAATTCCAGTTCGTTGTCCAAGGCGTAGTCCATATCCAGACAGGGTCGTTACCTGTCATCCCAGGAGGGAGCCTCACAGCACCCCCATATCATCGGGTCCACGGGGCGGCGCTCCCCCAAAGAATGCTGGCCTCCAAGAGTGCTCTTGTCAACTGGCATTCCCCCTGCGGGAATTTCCTCAGGTACGTGTGGACGGAACTCCCCAAAGAATGCTAGCCTCCAAGAGTATTCGTGTCAGCCAGCATTCCCCCTGCGAGAATTCTATTGAATTTGAATTAGTCATCTTTTGTCCCCTTACTCCTGTTGCTTGAAGGTATTCATAATATCGTAAGTTTTAAATGAAAAAGTGCGAAGTCCATTTTTTTGTCATATTCATATTTTGATACTATTCAAAAGGAAACCAGATGACGCATACCAAGAAGAAATCTGTTTTCTAACGTAAACCGTTGCAAATGAGTAAAACGAAACAGTGCTAAGTCCACATCGCTCCGAATCGAATGGAAAACCTTCCTAGTCCACACAAAGTAATAAACTCCTGCTAAGAGCAGAAGGCTCATTAGAGCCAAGTAATAAACAAAAGTGTTTTAAGTTGCTGCAGGAAAAAATATATCCGTAGAAGTGAAAAAATGTACAGAGACTTGTTGGTACCAGATAAACTTTTAAGTTCCACTGAAAGAGCTTATTTGGTTTTTATTTTTTACCTGCAAGGAAACCAAGATCTGTTGAGTTATCACATTTTGTTAAGTTTGAACCACAATCTAAGTACAATCAATTTCGCAATTAAATGTTTATGAGTGAAAAAGTCAAATTTAAAACATTTCAGTCACAATTGTGGGTTTGCTTATTTTCACACATTATTATTTAACTTTGGTAATTATCGTATTTTGACGAATTTGTGTAACACAAAATGTTGCGTAATTTTATTTTTTTGCATAGCATTGTAACATTACAGGGATATTCAAATAATGGAATGTTCGAACCAACTAGCAACTAAAACAAAGAAAACCATCTGACAGCCGAAACAAATAATGATAAAAGCTATAATTTCTTAGGCCTGATAGATCCGATTGAAGAACTTATATCTGATGATTCTTGTCGGACTTTGATTCCTTAAGTTTTAATAGTGATTTTGACAGTTCAAATGATTTACGAACGAAATCTAAAAAGCGAAGGAAGCGAGAGCTTGTCGAGAAATCGGCTTGGTTCATAGAAAAAAATCAACGGCGGGAACAAGGTCTGCAATATCATGGTAAAAAATCGATGATGACGAGTGGTGCTATGGAATTGTTAAAGAACAGTGGGTGATGAAAGGGAGATGCAAATGTCAGCAAAGCAGTAAGACCGATATCATGCAATGCTTGCTTGTGTCTGAAGAAGATAGGAAGAAAATATTCAATGAATTTCGGAAAATGGACTAGCGTCAGAAAAAAGTTTACATGAAGACTTTGATCAGAAGATTTCCGATTGAAAGAACACGCAATCGGAAAATTTCGACGGAATCTAGAAGAGGAAAAACATTGCAATATTACTTGAAAGTCAGAAACAAGACAATGAAAGTATGTAGAACTTTATTCTTGAATACCCTTTCCTTAAGTCATCATTCTGTTTTGAATTGCATAACTGAACTAACGGAGAATACAGAAGATCCTGCTCAAAACACAACGATTAGAACTTAATTCATTTTTGAGTTTTTACCGCGCATTGAATCTCATTATTGTCGCGGTGCAACACAAAAAAAAATATTGTTTTGCCCGAACGGTTTTCAAAACAAAAACTTCACGATTTTTATGTTAAGGATTGGTGTGCTCAACGTAATGTAAAATCATTGTGCGCGACAACTTTTTAAAATACGTTTGATATAAAAAAATCTAAACTTATTTGTTCCCAAAAAAGATCGGTGTGAGAGATGCGTACGATTGGGGTTAGCCAGTTACTAGAGGAAGAATATACACTTATCAAGTGAAAAAGGAAGGAACAAGAAAAGAAAAAGTCAGACAAGGAGAAGGAGCAAAATTGTATTCACAGTTGATTTTCAGGCGGTCTTGACGGTTCCAAAGTCTCAGATCAGTAGTTTATACTACAGAACTAAGCTACAAGCTCATAATTTTGCTTTTTATAGCTTAATTGATAAAAAGGGTTATTGCTCCTTATGGAACGAGGTAGAAGAAGGAGTAAATGCTAAAGAGTTGGCGAGTATATGGAGAGAAAATAATATCAAATGCCAGAACCGAGGATCTCATAAAAATTGTTTTATATAGCGATTGGTGCACTTCCAAAAATCGTAATTGCGTGATGTCTAATGCTTTGTTAAATACGACGATTAAGTACAAATTCAAAAAGGAGCAAAATTTTCGGAAATTGACCATACACAAATGGAGGCAGGTTCTACCCACTCTACTATAGAGGGAGCCTTAAAAAATAAAAATATTAACCAAATCGTAATATAGGTGAAAATTATCCTACGAGTTTCTTAACAAACAACGAGTTTCTTAACAAATTTGCACAATTTGTTAGCTCTCTTGTAAAATTTACCATTTTGGACTTAGCACTTTTTCACTTAAAGCTGACGATATACGAGTATGCCCTTTTCGAGTTGTCAAGGTAAATTTAGCGAAAATAGTAATCTTAAAAAATCCATAGTTGTAAATTATAGTAAGCCTAAGCACTGGTTAACCAATTTGAACGGTTTATTCTTTCTTATTTGAAGGTTGATTCTTTTGAAACTTATTTATAGAAAGAATGTGCAATAATTTTTTTAGGAAGCGTTGATATTTCCAGACCTTGTGTATAGTAAGCGCCATCGCTTTTCGGCTTTTAATTCAATATGCTTTGGACCGAAAGCGGAGAAGATGCAGTCTAAACGCAGCGGGTGACATGAACTGACACGAAGAGGACCACATAGGTGCCGTGGACAGAAATTTCTGTGTGAAGGAGAGAAAATGAGATGGTGCCGCAAAACGACGAGCATACATGGAAAATTTGTGCGAAAAAATAAAAAACAAGTAAAATTAGCAGGAGAGCGCTCCTGTCAGAAGGGTATTGTAAACACAGAGTTTCGCCAAGGGATGATAGGTCCCTGAAGATGGACCTAGTCATTTGGATTTTGATCTGGTTGAGCGGGTACGTAGCGAAAGCAAATCCACACGGTTGCCCTTTTTCAGATGAAAGTTAGCTTCCCTTTTGAAAACGGAAGGATGACTTCTGTCATCCATAGGGTAGGCAGGATAGTGAAAGACCCCCTCCAATTTTGATCAGGCCAAAATAGATCTAAAAATCGTACGCGCGAACAAATTCTTTGTAGTGTGCTTTGACACCGCAATGACTTACTTCCAGCGTGCGTACGTGACGTCAGGCATAGTCATTCTAGCAAGCCCAAATCTTAGCCCGCTGAGGCAGTAAACATCACAGCTGTACTTTACGGACATACCTACACACTCCCAACACTACAAATGAGTATTCGTACCACTACGCTACGTATTTAACCACTTGATGCAGTTTGCGTCCGGCCATGACGATTCGCAAGACATTAGGATTATATAAAAGGGAGAACAAAAGCGCTTGAATAATGTCATCATCAGATTTGTGCATACATGTGATTTCGGATTTCATCCAAGGTTAGACCTATCGCTGATCTCCGACAGACTTCATTGGACGTGGCAAGGAAGGTATCAGTGATAGCCGTGATAAAGGCTACCAATACAGCACAATTAACATTTTGAAGGTAATTGTCTAGATAGCGACGATTGTATAGTGTGCGAATAGGAGGTTCAATACAGTCGTTACTTCTTTTGCGCCAAAACAAGAACGAAATAAAGCATCACGAAACACATAGCCTCAAGATTATGTCAGCATCATGTTGATAGACTGCTGCTACTACTACTAAAGGATTTTCCATTAAGGACATAACAATTTTATCTATTAATAAAACACAGAAATATTTGAGATATTGAGTTCAAATTTATTGTGGGTGTAGTGCAAGCACTACATTTTATGAATGAAATTCAATTTCGGTCATATGACCACCACGAGCTTGTTTACAGCAGTCAATTCGTTGGACCTAATTTTCCACCCCTCTGGCACACATTTCGACCGAAACGTTGGCAATTTCGCGTTGGATGTTGTCTTTGAGCTCGTCTAAAGTTGCTGGGTGGTTGGGATAGACCAATGATTTGATATAGCCCCATAAAAAGAAATCCAATGGCGTTAGATCGTATGAACGAGGCGGCCATTCGACCGGGACATTTCTCGAGATAACGCGTTCACCAAACTTGCCTTTTAATTAATCGATTGTGAGGCGCGCTAAGTAGCACCGTCTTGTTGAAACTACATATCGTTGATGTCAATTTCATCCAACATAACACGATAGCGCTCTCCGTTGACGGTAACTTGACAGTCGTTTTCATCCATGAAAAACTACTGCCCCATCACACATCTGGCATGAAAACCGCACCAAACAGTAATTTGTTGCGGATACAATGGTGTCTCAAGAAGCACATGTGGGTTTCTTGCTGACCAATAACGCATTACTGATTAACAAAACCATTGAGCCGGAAATGAGCTTCATCGCTGAAGATGATTTTTTGATGATATTCTTCATTTTCTTCCAATTGGAGAAGTATCGGCGTATCGAATGATCAAGTGGCTTTATTTCTTGAGTCAATTTGATCTTGTTACCATGTAAGCCAAGATCTTTTCGCAAAATATGCCACAGTGTCGTTTGAGCGATACCCCATTCTTGAGAACGACGTGGAATCGACTGATTTGGCTCATTTTAAAACGATGCACTTACGGCTGCGATATTTCCTTCGCTTCGAGCGGTAAGACAGCTTTCTGGCACCGGAACGTCCAATAGTGGAATTTGAACTCGAACTTATCCACTATAACACGCACAGCCTGTCGGGTGGGACGATTATTACGGCCGAAAATTTGAGTAAGCGCTCTTAAAGTTGCGACCACTGACTCAGAATGCCGGTAGTAATTTTGAATAATTCCCAAAGGTTGCTGGTTCGGGAACTTTACAATGATAAAATGCTGACTTTACCTAACGTTTTAGCACTGATAGTTCATTAAAAAAATTTAAGAGTGGGTTCGTATAAAGATACGAAATTGAAATGTCCCTAATGGAAAACCCTATATAAAGTAGCCGAAGATTTTCGACGACAACCGTTCGGGGAGGAATTGCTTGCAGCTTTGTTTTGTGACTTTGAAAGTGGTTTTGTTTCGATCCGGTGGCTAGCAGTGCTTGGTTCGACAAGGTTTGTGGGCTTTATGATGCAAATCAATGACCACCATAATTTCAAACACATGGATAATGGTCCGGGCGAATGGAGGGCATTTATTGTTCAGAGATACTTGTATCTTTGCAGAGCATGTGAGCAAGGGGCACAGTGAACTTTTGCGTGATGTACGCGATCGTCATAGAAATGAGCGTTCAAGGATAATAACCATAGTTTTTCAAAGATTTGAGTAATTACCTTGTATGACATTTAGGTATTCTGAAAACTTTCACAATATAAAACTCTTAAGTTTAATGCTGTTAAATGCATGGACGAAAAAAGATTCAGATTATAGAGGTAGAAGTAAAACAGCAGGTTTACAAAAATAATTCACTTACAAGCGTTTGCTAACGGTATTGAAGGGAACACTTATATTCAAGATTTTTTTTAATATATAAGCTTGGTCTCAGTAAAAGCTGAAAGTAATTTGCAGTATTATAAATAATACTCTCTTTCTTTGTTTTTATAGCCCTGTATTTCTAACTGTGCCATGTTATGGATTATGTGTTCAGCACAGATCGTTGTTTTATAACGCTGAGTAGGCATTGATAAAACCACTCCTTTTATTTTTGCCAGCAAGAGAGAGGAAAACATCAGGTATAAAAAGGTAACCTCATTATTTCTCACCAGGCATTATTCGAGTCAATTATTTTGTTTATTTGATATTTGTAAGCCAATTATCTTTTTTCTTCTTGAAAAACCGTTGGGCCTAACTTTGTTGTCTGAGCAGACGCGTTTTGACTCCTTTGACTCATCTTCTGTCTCTAGACACTAGTAGTCCCTAGTATAGACTCGAACAATTTTTTTTTTATCCAGCAAGGCCCGACGGCTTTTCAAGAAGAAAAAAATTATTCGAGGGTGTACAAGCAACAACATATTTTCTTTTAAAGTTTAATCAACGATCACGCTCTTGCTGTCGCGTAGAGTAAATAGATGGAAGTTTACAGAGATGTTAATAACGTGAATGCTGAGTATAATATTTCACAAAGAGAACTTTAAAATGAATGAACTTTTCGAGGAAAACCTACAAGCGGACAAAGAAAAGTTAGGAGTAAGCTTTAAAACCAACAATAGCTAAATTTCTCATAGCCCTATGATATTTTTTTCGTAACACTACAGCCCCTTTCGGGCCTTCGCTTAGAGATAGGTAGAGTATCCCATTATCATGATCGAATGAATCCACAAAGTGATATGATTATTATCACGCTTGGCCATGTACCCGTCCACCCAGCTGCGATACGTTCTGATTTTAAACCAGCACGTATCATAACTGAACAGGCTTATAGTCCGTCCGAAGAATCAGTCGACCTAAATCTCGTTGACGCCAACGAAACTTGAACAAGAGACCTTCGGCTTACGGGCTTAGTGCTCTAACCACTACACCACGCGGACTACTCCTATGATTTTTAGTATCATTTTATCTTTCACATTCATTTTAACATTTCCCATTGTCTAATGAGATACGAATTCGATGATTCGTTTCTTTGTAGGGAATCAATTTATGCTAATAGGCTGAGTAGAGCTAGTGAAAATTCGATTCAGATTACGTTATAAATTTCACAAACTATGGCGCGAAAATTCCGAAAAATAAATGATAAATGTAGGGAGGTTCCTATCCGGAATGTCGCGAAATCTTCGATTGCTCGTTCCTGTGATCTTTTAACACGTACGCGTGAATTGTTTAATGTAGTCCTTACGCTTAATTTACAATACTCAAAGCCGCGTGGTTGATTTGAGTGAAATGCAAAGCTTACCTATAGGTAAATCTTTTCTCATTCTCGGGCTGTGGAATTCAAATCTACGAGTATGTCGACGGAAGCTGAACAGGGACACGGACGTGCGGACAAGTAGTACAGTTAAATAAGACTAAATAAAGTGATTTTGTTGAAAACAAGTGAAAGTAGCAGGAGAGTAATCCTGCCAGAGGGGTATTGTCAAATGATTAGTGAATCAAATAACGTCTTCTGAATATCAAAGCTTGACTTTCCATTATTTATTTTCATTCGCCGCCATTTTATATTCAGTCTGCTGACCTCAATGTTTGATTAGTCATGATAACATATCAATGTTTTAAAATATATCTAAAATTTTCATCAAAATCCTTACACATGTGGAGTGTTTGGATCCTTTGCGAACGTGCATTAACACTGTATTATGTTTGATTCTTTTCGTAGTTGATAAACTTTCAATTGTCTATAACTTAGCTGCTTACGGATCAATTTTTATGAAACTTTCGGAAAGCATACGTTATACATTAAAAAATTTAAAATAAACATTTTTTGGCAAATTTGAGGATCCTGTCTCGATTTTAAAAATGAAACCTTAAAATTCATAAAATGTTTTATTATTAACAATGCTGATCAAACTGACTTCTGATGTATTTTTCGACCTTTTACTCATATAGACCTACTTTCATGATTCTTTTCAGATTTTTCTGTGCAATGATGTTCAATCGCGAGACTGAGGGGGGGGAGTCACAAATTTTTCGTACATTTACCTTAACTTCTTGTTTAAGAACGGTTTTGGTAAGTTCTCACCAACATCTTTTATCTGATGCTTACAACGTCTACCCATCGTAAAAATTATTTTTAAGGGTGACTCTGTAATATGGGAAAACCCCCCTTAAACAACTTAAAATATTTTTTTGAACTGCTAGTTTTTAAAGGGCACAACTTTTTACCTATCTACCAATTTTATCGAATTAGGACGGACAGACCAGTTGCGATTTTAGTAGGGTATTGTAAAAATATTTTAACAATGCTCTGAAAAAAAAATTTAATTTGAAATGTTTCAGGAATGTGTTGGGGTAGGTTCATTGAGCAATGCCTCAAAAATTCCTTTAATTTTACGGTGCCGCAGAGCAGAAATGTACTTTTTTCTAGTATTTGGCAGCATATACCTCGAACACCGTTCGTTTTCCCAACAGTTTTGGTCATCTTATGCTAGTGTGTGTTACAGTGGTAGTCATACGCTTGGTGAGACGGTGGGTTTTGGCTTCAGATGAACTTCTTCAGCTCGTTTTCTTTAGTGGGCCGAGATTTTCGCAACATTCGAACGGTCGATGAAATACGTGCTGCGAGGACGGATCTGATAAATATGTTTGGCGTATCTAGATGACATCATTGTTATAGGGAGAAAATTCGACGAGCATATGCGGAACTTGGGAGAGGTGTTCTCAAGATTGCAACTAGCGAATTTGAAACTTAGTCCCGATAAGTACAAATTTTCTGCAGCTGAATTCAAATACTTAAAACACGCTGTATCAGCAGAAAATACTCCCGTGCTAGCATATCCCAAGCCCGGAAAAATATTTATAGTTGATACCTATGCGAGCAACTGTTGATTTGGAGCGATACTTTCCCAGTAGATCGTTGGTGACCACAAAGTACTTACGTACTACAGTCAAGTTCTTTTAAAGAGAGGGAGAATCTACTGGTGACCAGCAAAGAACTATAGGCTATAATAGAAGACACGAAGCAGTTCCACAAATTCCCATATGGGCAGAAATCTGTTCTTCGGACGGACAAAAAAGCTCCAAAAAACAAATCGCTAGATGAAACGAAAGATTGTAGTCAAAAGACTACGAAATAGTTCAACGGAACGAAGGAGTGTATGGAAATACTGACGCCTGCAGGACCACCAATTATTGTTTTTCCATCCAACTACTGTTTTTCGATCTACCTTCGTCGTTCTACGACTGAGATAGCAAGCAACCTTTCTTCCTTCCGTATCATTCTGACTTAGAACCTCCCAAACTTTATATCCGATTCAGCGGTCTATAAGTTAAAGTGCTTGGTAAAGTTAGGACAAGTAAGGATGGGTACTGGAATAACTTTTATTGCATCGCATAAAGGTATCCTCGCATTGGACCGACCATACGAACTTTCGATATTTTAGAGCAAACTGGGCTTAATCCAATATAAACTGAAGGTGCCACAAAACCATATTAAGAAAGTGTCGTACTTTTTTAACGTTCGTTAGTCGTCAAAGTTCCAATCAACACTTCACCTCATCTGAGTTTATAAATAGCTCACTGTCATTCACTACATACACCAAAAACTTAGGTTGAGGAATAGAGAATCCGCATTTTTTGCCGTGTGTGTTTAGAACAGTGTTGCCAATCTCCTGAGTGAAAGAACAACTTGTTCTTCACCCGGGTCATCTTGACTATCAACATGATAGCACGTTTATTGACTCGACGGTTTCGTCGAAGTTGATGGACAGTTTTCAGGAGCTGCCACAATTCATCACCCTTGGGACAGCTCAAAGTATTTTATGAAACCGTCGGTGGCTAATATTCCGTCATCTAAGGAGATAAAAACTTCCGGCTCCAGCACTAGTCTTAATATTTTTGCCAGATGGCAGGAGAATTTTTAAACTAAAATATATGGGGTTGAATAGGGACATACCCCGGCCAAGAATAGTGAACCTGTAAAGTGTTTTGACTTTTCTATCACTTAATATGTGAATAAGCGGATTTAATTTTCAGAATGGGCAGATATTTGGCAACACGGAGTTAATCCACATGATGAGCACATACGGAGAAGATTATGTATCTCATTTTGTTAGTTAGTTTTCTCTAGTCGAGAGGAAATTTGTTTTGCCAGTCTTTCTGCTTCACTAGTATCGGAGATTAACGAGAAAAGCGACGTAGGGAAGCGTTGCAAAACTTCGATTTTGGCAGTTCGTCCAGTTCAGCGTTTATGTGCTGCTGGACTGTAGATGAAACGGGAAAATATTGTTGCTTGAAAAAGTTTATTTTAATCTCGGGCTACACAATTCTTGTGCGACCAGGGATTTCACCCATCAACCCGTGGTCTTTCTCTACTAGGTTATGGAGTTCCTTCTCCGCTCCTGTAGTTATCCAAGAATTTTTACAACTCACTCCTCAGAATGAACATCTAAATAATCGCAAGCGTCGGCATCTATTTTGTATCTCTTCAAAACTTCACCCTCTATTCTAGTCTTTGTATTTTTTATCATTCAACTCAAAACTAATTTCACTGGGTTTGCGTCAAAATTTCGAACTTTATGTCTGTTCTAATTATTGCCTGCCAGGATTGAGTAAGTTCCTCCAAAGCTAACAGAGTCAAACAGCTTTAACTCTTTTGTATGTGGACGGTTATCATCTGGTATCGTGTCGAATGCATAGTCTGAATCTCTTGAACGGCAGGTTTTCACTGTCTGTCCAAGCTTTATACGTTGACAAAATACCATGGTCTCAGTTTCTCGCTTATAAGTGGTTTTTCACCGCATCTACGAGTATGTCGCTCGAGAAGGTCCGCTTGTGAATCGCTGCTGATTTTCTCAGAAACTATGAACACTGGGTTTATAAAATATTGTAAACAGGTATAAAGTGATGAGCACAATTTTGTTTGAAACAAAGTGATGAGCAACCTTTGATAGTCGAATAAGATATCTAATGATATTCCGTATCGAGATTTTTAAGGATGAATTCAATTGAGAATACAGAATATAACTGCCACAGAAAAATGTTTGAGCAAGTGAAAAATTTAACAGTGTAGAAGCTTGGTTACACAATGAGTAAGGCGGTACACTATGATCTTCTGGTGTCGGTTTACTTAATACGACCCAAGTAAATGCGAGTGGGCCACAGTAAAAAAAAACAAAGCGAACGATCTTTCCAACACCCTTTTAAAGGTAGAGCAAATGAAAAAAATTAGAACCTGACAGAATATAGAACAAAAATTACGTAATTGACTGAAATAACGACTGGCTTCCGGATTTTCCGACTTTATATCCAATAGTGCTCTGTGAGTGCATAGTTGTTTAAAATAATCAAATGAATAAGCGAGCTTGGAGTCACTGAGCTTAGTAAATTACACAATGACCAGCGCATTGGCTAGACAATGATAAAAAAGAAGAGATTAATCTACTGACTGAAATAATAGCATAATCATTCCGTATTTTTTCAGATCAAGCCCTAGCGTTGAGATTTCAGAATCCTCAATCAGTTAAGATTGTTTTAGAGTCTCATTTCGTTGAGATTGTTTCAGAATCTCTTTCCATGTACGCAGGGATACAATAGAGGGTGATATAATCACCACTCCGCTTGATTGTGTGATTACCAACCGATTTTTCAATAAGTATTCATCACATCCCATAATCCGATAGAAGAACCGCTATAACAAATTTCTTGCTGCCAAAGAGCTTTGAACCTGAGAACTACTCCACAAACCGCAAGCATTCTAACTAACATAGAACGCAGACTTAATGAGGTAGATTTTTAATATTTTATAAACTAAATATACAAAGGGAACTTTCTCTAATTTGTTTCAAATTTGCTGAAACAATAACCATAAAGAAAAATATGCATAGCTTCTCTTTTTTGAATTGAATTAGTCAGCATTAAAAATATATTAACGCTCCGGCGATCTCTTCTTTATGTTTTATGACAATGTAAACTTAATGAGCCAACTTATCGATTAATATCTTATTTTTAATGTCAAACACCCAAATATTTCTATGCATTATCTAGAAAAATTCAATACAATATTATCGCTCGTTACCTTGAAAATGATGAAACATCTTTTTAACATTGAGATATGCAAAGGCTTTATTATTTACTCTGGTATCTATCAGGTGACTAACACACCAACTTGCTGATGTAATAATTTTGAAAACAGTCTCACATTCCACTTGTTATTTTCTCTCATCAAAAATTTACTGCTCTGCCCAGGCCAGCTGTGATACGACAATCGAATTCAACAAACTTCTTGAGAAAGGCTTGAACAAGTGTCAAATATAAACAAGGCATAAAGGGTTAACAAAAAATGCGATAAAATATTTTTTTTTATTTTTCTAGCGCTAGTTATAGATAAGTGTACTATGAAATTCCGCTTCCCTTGTTACTCGACTCATATTTGCTCATCGCTTTTCGTTGATTGCGTTGCAGCATTCCTGGTCGATGATTTATTAATTCTATCAAAAGCGAAAGAAAACAAATAGCAGAGTTTCTAGTGAAGTTCAATATCTTCTCATGCTATCAATAAGGTGCACGAGTATGTGTGAGAGTGTTTTGATTGATCGGTTATCGGATATGTTACGAGCCTAACCCACTTGTGTGATTGGGTTTCACTTCAAATTAAGTCAAGTACAGCCGAAAGCGTATACAAACATTTTGGAAGTTATTTCTAACTTGCCACTTCACGAGATTGAATACAATTGAAAAGGATTTCGCTATTTAACTAGTTTGAAAATGTTTTATGTATGTATAAAGGAAAAGAGCGAGAGCCGTTTTATTTAATTGAAAATAAATTTAATAATTATTTTAATCATTTAATTCGCACAGTAGCCAAAATCAGACCATCTCGTTGAGGATGAGGAGATGATTGCCACGGTACTCTATAAGACAATATGGTTGATTACTTGACTTTTAAACAAGTACGCGTTACATTTGGATGAATCTAGTCTTGCCAGAGCGATTTCCACCGGTTCAGTTCACCTAATCCACCACTTTATTCCTCAAACTGCAGGGAAAAATTTTTTTTTAAAAGCCGTCGGGCCTTGCTTTTTTTGAGTGTGCATTATATAATGATTGGAAAAACAAATGCTTGCAAAGAGTCTAATTCAAAATTGAAAGCTGTGTCGACAGTTCTCACAACCAAACCTTATTAAATTATTACTGACCAATAAATAGCCAACCAGGTCACAGACTCAATCAATTACTCAGCTCTGAGCAAGCATATTACCCAATTAAAACCATCAATTACCCGGCAATTAACTCTAATTGATTCAAATCCCCACAAGCACTAGTGCAAAATAAAAATAATTTCTTTTTCTCAAATAATAAATCGTCCTTTGCACTCCATAAATAATTACACATGCCAAAGTGCCAGCTCGCTCGCTAAAATCGTGTGCTAGCCGACAAAAAGCAGAACAGCAACAAAGCTGAGACGAAGGACCAAAACCATACCAGAGCAAAGCAGAGCATCAGTTTTGCAAATCAACGAATCAATATCAAAACCATAATTAACTTTTACGAGCTTTCCTTCTTATACCACTTCTCCATAATAGAGTGTCTAACTGCTCGTCTATTACAGCTGCCTGAAAAATGCATTTTCTCCGTTACGATATGGTTTTACCAGAACTTTTAAGCACGACAACGGCAACGCCAACGGCGACGATAGCGACAGGAAGACGAAGAATTCATAGAGGAGGAATGGTTATAATTCAATATTATCTTGACTGTAATTGCAGACTCGTGGCCCTCGCATTGACACTAGTTCATGGAAATAAGGATACGCTCTTGATGAGGATTTTCTTGACGGTATTTTTTTCCTCTGCCGGAACGGATGGTGGATAGAGGATATTTTTCATAAAGGCTTTTAGAGGATTTATTTATAATTTGGTCAGAGAAAACGAGGGCAAGATATTTTCCTTTTACAAGGATAAAAGGTGTGGCTGGGAAGATTTAAATTTTAAATTTTTGTTGTGAACGATCCTTTGGTGAAGTGTTCGTTTTAAATCGTTTTTTCTGTGAAACCACGAAGCATAAAAAACAGAAACATAATTAGGGAAACCTCAGATATTACAAACAAAAAAGGATGAATTCAAAACTTTGCCGGCTTTCCTGCTATCTTTGAAAACAATTTTTTATAAGTCATTACTTTTCATTCAGTTCAAAATGCTTTCATCAAGTCATTAAACATCTTTTTGTACTCCTATCCTAAGATTTTCATCATTCATTCCACCTAAATTTTATAATTTCTGAAAACGTATCCAACGATTTTATCTGTTTGGAATCGTTTAAAGCATTTTCATTGTAAATTCGCTCTTATTTCGCTTCGGGGAAGACGAAAATGCATTTTACTTGTCGAATTGATTTCGTAATGGATAAGGATGAAACTAAAGCAAATTGAAACCGAAAAGTTCATCTTAGATTCTGTAAAGCGTAATTCAGGAAGCGGAAGTTAGGGGAAAATGATGAAGAGGAAAGAGTTCGAAAAAATTGCATTTCAATGTTGGTCATCAGCAATTAGTTCCATTCAAGGAGTACGTTTTTCCTCTAAAGTCGCTTTTAATGATTGGTTTTTGAGTAATCTGTGACGGTGTTTGGAAAGGGATTCATCGTTTTCGATGGGATAGCAACGATCGCTTTGTGTAATTTTGATTTTTCTGTTTTCGTACGTCAGAAGCAAATAATATTGATGTTTAATGGGGATGAGTAATTTATTTTTAAGTTTGAAAGATTGCTGAATATTATTTTTTAGTACTCTCAACATTGCAAGGAAATTCAAATTAAATCGTTATGCTACCGATTGCATTATCTAGTCAAAATGATCAATTTTAAGATACACACAGTCGAGTTGGTCGCCTTGACGCGTTCGGACGTGAATAAAGCTAAGTGGGAAAACATCTCTATATCAAGTGTAAACCGATTATTTTATTTTTATTTATTCATTTTTTTTCCAACTATACCTTCGTCAAGAAATGGTTTTATCTTTTAATACCGAAAGTGCGTATAGCCCAGTCATATTAGGGCTTTCACCTCGGAATGAAAGATAATAAGCTGCAAATTGGTATGAACCTTTGTTTTGTCATTCTAAATGTTGTCTCAAAAGTCACAATCGTTATCGTGTCCGCGTCTCAAGATATTCAAGGTCAAAGGTCACAAAAATCGGTTTTTCGCGAATATCTGGCTTCCTATCGGTTAAATGAAATTTGCATTTATTATAAAAGTTGTAGGCTATAAAATTCCCTACAACTTTTGTTTAAACTTTTTTTTCATACGACCAACCGTTTTGAAGGTAGAGCGCGAAGAGTGCACATCGTACAGTCATATACGGCCTAATGCAAGGTCAAGCGTGAGTTATGGTTATCAGTACGTTATAAAGTCAATTATTTACTTGGAAATTATAATTATTAAACAATGCCTATTATTTATGTACTAACTATTAATTATTTATATTTAATTAAAGTAAGTAACTTGATTATTTATATATAATTATTCATATTTAACTATTTAAGTATAAAATATTATTAATTCTGGATTATATATTTTAGTTTTATTTTAAGTTAAAATGATAGTAAGAGTATATATTTTACACATATTTTTATTTATTATTAAATACGGCATAATATACATTTATCAAAATGTGAGTTCAAATATCAAAAGTATCTTTGTTGATTTTAATTGTAATGAAATCGGAAATGGAAGCTAATTATCTTCTTCTTGTTCGTCGTCTTCTTCTTCTTGTCGCTCAAAAATGTTCGATTCATTGTCATCATCCTCATTATCTGTCATGTTCATCTCCAAACCTTCCAGAATATCGGGATCATATGTATTTTCTTCATCGGGATTACTTGGATACAGTGAAGCGTTGAGGCAAGCTTGTCCGTTGCACTGGCCGCAAGCTAAAGAACATTGTAGCCCTGATTTTCTGCATCCACAGCGGGAACCACAACCATTTTTGCAATTGCAAAATATTACGTTTAGTAGTTCGGCTGGTGCTGGAGGTAATAACGTTCGTATGGGCTCCAAGATTTCATTTTCAAGCATCCAGCCCCATTCTTTAAATATGAATAATTATATATAAATAATCAAGTTACTTACTTTAATTAAATATAAATAATTAATAGTTAGTACATAAATAATAGGCATTGTTTAATAATTATAATTTCCAAGTAAATAATTGACTTTATAACGTACTGATAACCATAACTCACGCTTGACCTTGCATTAGGCCGTATATGACTGTACGATGTGCACTCTTCGCGCTCTACCTTCAAAACGGTTGGTCGTATGAAAAAAAAGTTTAAACAAAAGTTGTAGGGAATTTTATAGCCTACAACTTTTATAATAAATGCAAATCTCATTTAACCGATAGGAAGCCAGATATTCGCGAAAAACCGATTTTTGTGACCTTTGACCTTGAATATCTTGAGACGCGGACACGATAACGATTGTGACTTTTCATACCAATTTGCAGCTTATTATCTTTCATTCCGAGGTTGACCCCTTTTTTTACCTAATATGACTGGGCTAGTAGTGGACTTAGGAGGAAAACATCTTCGCAAGAAAGCGATGATCATGATAGTACAGTGCGCTCAAAACTTGCACTACGAGTATAGCCTCGTGAAGCAAAAATACGCTGCCATGGTGGCACACCCAAGCAATAAGTTTGTCTTTGTAAATAAATCCCCAAAAAAATGAAAATAACACTCATCGTGTAAGTGAATAAACCAGAAAGTTTTTAGACGACTTACTTAAAAAAAATTGCTATCGTCTCTTATAACATAGAGTATACGTCGATAGGAATCAAACTCTTCTTGACAACGAAAGTGACCAAAGCAAAGTAACGGAAATTCTTAATCAAGAAAAATGCAAATTCTACACTCATCCATCTGAACTTCCATCAAAGTTTCCAATGAGTTTCCCAAGTAGATGTTATGGAGCTATACGATGAATTAAAATCGAATGGTATAATGTGCGAAGATATAAAAATAATATATCATCCGCATCCTCGATTTGATGAGCAGACAATATATGTATGTCTTACATTTTAAGTGAGGATCGATCAAACTGCAACATCTCCCAAAAGTAAAAGCACTGTTCCATACAATTATTACGTTCGAGCACAGTAAAAAAAGACCGAACAAACCCACCCAATGCAAAAGATGCCAGACGTTTGGGCATGGACAATAGAGCTGCAATAGAAAGTACAAATGCAAAAATTGTGAGGGAGATCACGAGACATTAAACTGTTCCCTCGGAAAGACTAAATGCTGTAACTGCAATGGGAATCACACAGCTTCAGACATAAATTGCGTGAAGCGCGCAGAGTATGTGGAAATCAAACGTCGAGTGGCAGAAAAACTATATCGACACAAAACAATAACAAAAACTACTTCGCTAGCAGAACCAGAATTCAATGAGCGTAATTTCCCTGCACAAGCACGTAAAAATGCAACAACTGCTAGAATCAACGAACAAGCTAGATCTTCAATGGCGATTGATGCGCAAAACTCTTTTCACTGCCGTGCCAGCATACGACTGTATCAATATCAACAAATGTCTGGGTTCGTCCACATCAACCACTTGGACAGACGAGGCTTTTTACGGCAAATGAGTTGCTCACCATAACAACCGAATTAATAAACAACCTCAAAAATTGTAGGCCACGCGAAGATCAGTTCAATGTAATTGCTTCTTCAGCAATTAAAAATACGTATTATTGCCCAAATTATATAACCTTTCGATTTCACATATCCACCACTAGAGGAAGAGGCGTTGCAATAATTATAAAAAATAATACTGAGCATGAACTACGTACATCGAAAATGTCTCTATCAATATTAAAGTACATGACAAACCTGATATCACTTTAATAGTTGCTTATTCTCAAGGAGGAAACTCCAACCCGGATAAAAAGCTAGGATTTTCCATATATAATTGCAGGTGATTTTAATTCCAGGCATACTATGTGGGGATGTCAGAGGCAAAACATATGGTGACAAACGCTTCATTCCTTATATATAACAAGAAATATTGCAGTCTTATACCCAAAAATTCCAACTTTCTATCCAACACATGAGAATATGTCACTTTCAACAATTGATCTGATACTAACCAATAAGCCTTCGCTAGTCACACAGATAGGAACGTATGATTCTCTTAACGGAAACCATACCCCGGTACTGTGTGTAATTCAGAATTGCACAGTGCAATCACGAGAGACTGTTATATTTAACTACAACCAAAAATTCACGGATAGTAAAGTAAATCTCAAAGAGGTCTCATTAGAAAAACTAAGCTCAAGTGAACGCATAGAAAGCCACCTAACCCACTTCGTTTCCAATATCAAAGCAGCAACATTTCAGTACCTGTAATGAATAAAAATTACAAAAACGACAAGTTTCCACCGAAATCAACAAATTTAATTAAGCGCCGAAATGGCAAAGATGTAGGACTGAAGCGAACCACATTATCTATAACGCTTTATGTGCAAAAACGAAATTCCAAATAAAGCATTTGAGAAATATCAGCTGGAACCTCAAAAATCGTTCTTTGAAAAAATCTTCAAACCCTTTCTGGAACCTAAGCAAAATGTTACAAAACGACTACAGGTCATCCGTTCGTTGAAAGAAAATGATGACACAGTTACTCATTCCAGAGAAAAAGCGGATCTACTGGCTAACACATTTGCAAAATTTCACCAAATCTCACATAACAGGCCACACAGTGAAATCGAAGAAGCCGTAGAAACAACTCTTCAAACCATGAATGCTTTCCCTTTGGAACAAAAAGTCTATTTTCGAAAATCTGAAATCCAATAAATCACCAGGTATACAAACGGTTTCACAAACAAGAAATCAACGGGTGCAATTATGCTGGATATCGAAAAGGCTTTTGATACCATCTGAGATGATGGCTTACTACACAAAATATACAAATATAAATACCTTATTGTAATAATTAAAACTATACAAAGCTTCTTATCAAACAGGATCTCCTTAGTAACTATAATCAGGAATTCTCGTCGCAATACTCTTCAACAGCAGGTGTACCACATGGATCTGTACTAAGCCCAACACTCGATAATATTTACACTAGTGATATTCCTTGCTTGCTCTTTATGCTGATGACACAGCACTTTATAAAGGGTTTTCCAATAAGAGGTGTTATTTTGAATAGCCCGCTTTTTCGGTAGATGTCACTTTTGAAGCTGTCTTTTTGACATTTGACAATTAGAAACTACGCAATTAATAGAAATGGAACGATACACACTTCAAAAACGCATTGAAATTATTAAAATTCACTATAAAAATGGTGAAAATTTGGCAGAGACGGTTCGTAAAACTCGAACATTTTTGGGTCGTCGTGAAGCACCTTTTCGGACCGCAATACAGAAATTGGTGGGACAACTAAGTGATGTGAAGAATAAAAACCGTGCACATCACTCACGAACAGCCGAGAATATTGCTGCTGTAGTCGAAAATGTTGAAGAAAACCCAGGTTTTGTCCATTCCTCGTCGTTCCTTGGAATTAGCCATTCCACAAACGTCATTACATTGTATTTTGCATAAATATTTGGGTCTTAAGGCTTATAAAGTTCACTTAACACAAGAACTCAAGCCGGTCGATCATCAACAACGTCGTGCCTTTGCTGATTGGGACCTTGAAATGCATGAAAATGATCCGGAATTCCATCGAAAAATCATCTTGAGTGATGAGGCCCATTTCCACCTCGGTGGCTTCGTCAACAAGCAAAATTGTCGCATCTGTTATTGTTGAAAAGCCTCTCTATCCTCAACGTGTGACTGTTTGGTGCGGTTTATGGTCCGGCGGAGTCATTGGACCTTACTTTTTCGATAATTAGGCTGGAGCAACAGTTACGGTGAATGGACTGCGCCATCGAGAGATGATTAATGATTTTTTATGGCCGGAATTGGATGGTATTAATCTGGACAATGTTTACTTTCAACAAGACGGCGCTTCATGTCACACAAGCAACGAAAGTATTGATCTTTTACGGGAAAAGTTTCCGGACCGTCTTATCTCTCGAATAGGTGTTCACAATTGGCCACCGAAATCTTGTGATTTAACACCTTGCGACTTCTTCCTTAAGGGCCACGTGAAAGAGAAGGTCTACGCCAACATCCCAACGTCGATTCAAGACCTGAAAGGTGGAATTTGTGAGGCTATCGAGGACATAGGACAGCCACTTTGCGATTTGGTCATGGAAAATTTCATGAAAAGGATATGGTCCTGTAAGCATTTGCCTGATGCTATTTTCCGCAATTAACAGCATACCTTCCTCTTTATAATGAAATAAACATTTTTCTTTTAATTTCAAAATAACACCTCTCATTGGAAAACCCTGTATCTCACATGAAGATCCTAAAATGATCACATTATGTTTGGAAAAAGGCCTAAAGAAGCTGGATGAATATTATTCCTCGTGGGAAAAAGTGGATAGCAGCAAAACACAGGCAATATTCTTCACGAAGTGAAGAGTCTCGAAATACCTTCCTGACAGACATATTAGGTACCACGGTGGAAGTATTGACTGGAACGATACAGTTAAATATGTACGTTTTATTCTTGATAGGAAACTCACTTTAAAAGCGCATATTCTAGACCGCCAACGAAAGAGTAGTTTATTGATTAAATCCTTATACCCATTAATCACTAGAAATTCGCTTTTATTATTAGAAAATAAATTACTTCTGTACAAAACAATATTTCAACCAATGTTGACGTATGGCACCCCACTACTTATTATTGCTACAAAATCCAACTTGCAAAAAATACAGACCTCACAGAACAAAGTACTTAAACTCATTCTAAGCCTTCCTCCGTGGCAGTTTCCATGTTAAATTAAGATAAGTTAGTTTAAACATAGATATAAGTTTAATCTTATACTCAATCAAGAGGTTTTCACATATGTAACTAGATTTTTCCTCAAAAATGGAGTATCGACATCATAAGCTGTATATCATAGAATAGTACTATAAGAATAGAGATGAAAAGACTAACTTAAGCCTGACCACTCAATAACTTTTATATTGTCAAATAAGTATTGTATTGAACATGTATGAGAAATAAATTAATTGAATTGAATTAAGATACATATATTTCACTCCGCAATCCTGGTAATTTTTTAACCAAAAACTGATGGGGTCGGCAGCGCCATCAATCATAATTTTCAAGAAATGAGAGCTGATATAACCGATGCGACTTGGGATGATTCAATGCTCCCTCACACAGGGCCGAAAGCGGATGCATGACGTCACCAATATTTTAGGCCTGTTGGCCTATTCTTTTAGACTAATTGAACAGCTTTTGACAATTCCCACAGTGACGTCATGTACATTAATTACTTTCTTTTCGGGCCTGAGTAAGCAGGCGTTGTATGGTTGAATATGTGGGGCTTCCGTCGAGCAGTGTTTCCGCCGCATGCAAAGCTTTTGCCCGCGTAGCATCTTCGCAGAAAACCAATTCGAGACGAATCGCGACGTCAGTAGCCTGGTCAGGTCCCTCTGGAAGAATCCAGTATATTATTTTGTAATTTTACACCTTGTAATAAACGGTTTGTTTGTGTCATGAGTTTAGTTAGCTGTTTCAAACCCTCCGTATGTATCCGAAACATTGTTCGCCCTAGGAACAATTCGTAGTTTTTTTCTTGTAAAGCCGTCGGGCCTTGTTTCTTTGAGTGTGCAGGCGCATTTAGACTCCTTTGAGTCGTCTTCAGTGTTAAGAGACACTGATAAAAGACATTTTTCTTTTAATAGGATCATTTCTGTGTCAGAGACACTGAAGATGATTCAAAGCAGTTGAAACGCATCTGCTCACTCGTGGAAACAAGACCCGACGGCTTTTCAATAGAAAGGAGAATTGGTCTGCGGATATCAAATAAAAAACAAACTTGCTACAACTATTAAAGTGGTGACCCCGTGTTAAAGTGAAGTGTGGTGTAGCACGCGCAGATACACATGGCGACCCAGTGTAAGGACTCACCCTCGTTGGTGGGAAGGTGCGCATCCATTTGATAGCAAGCCGAGCAGTTGCCTGCATGGGTAGCATTGTCCCCATTTCGAGCATCAAATTCCTGCTTGTAAATCCACTCATTCAGTGCCGCCTTGATACACCGTGGCTTTGGATAACGATGAAGTGCCGGTACGCCTGGCAGATAGTGAAGCCCAACGAATTGCGATGGAACGAGAACTACAACCTCTAGCAGCTGAGCGAGAGAACCAGCGTCACAACTTATCGACTGACAGCGAGTCTAATTCTGTGGCTTGGCATCCGACCACGTTGGGCGTAAGCACGTTCGGTTCATATTAACTGCCGTCCCTTGGCGGGCGAGCCCGATGCGGTGGTTCATTTAGATTGAATCACAGTTCCACGTTCATCATGTATCCAGGGATGCGTCAAAGTAACATTTGGTCATTGCTACGTTGAATCACGAATATGTGGATTTGAATACGCGCAAGGAAATTTTGATTAACACTGTCATTAGTACGCTATACATAAACTGGATTATTAAACTCTTCAGCATAAGAACCTTGATACTTAACAATCAAAGGATCTTAATCACCGGCGGTCAGCCACAGATGAAGTACTTGGTCCTCTTCGCTTTAATATAAACACGAAAAGCCTACACAACCGGACCGATTTTTACCCTCCGCGTGAAGGTTCTACCGGCTTGGGACTTCGAAATCGGCTTGCCCGTCGGAAACGGTCGTAGGAGGCGCCATTCGCTAGTCCCTTGGTCCTAAGTAGTCACTAAGCGAGAAACGCGGCCGCCAAACACCCCTCACATAGCTGGAAACAAGTTCTAATATTTTTATCTAGCAAGGAAGAATTAGTCAAAGGAGGAGTTTATCCGACGTAACTCGCACTGGAAACCCGAACTGAAATCTGAAACACACCCGAGCCAGGTGTATAATCCACTTCTGAATAAATATTTTTAAATAAAATCCACGATTTAAAATGAAGAATCATAAATTAAGATATGAATTTTAGTCAACCACCAAGAGTTCGATACAATTACAAAACCTTGGCTTACATTTTCTTTGTTAAAATTAGATATGAATTCTAGTCATCTACCAAAAGCTCGATATAATTACAAATCCTTAACTTACGTCTACTTCTCCTGTTTGGAGGGCCCCGAAGTAACTCACGTCGCGAAATTCTTCCAGCGCGCTACTCGATGAACTTCTACCGCCAATCTTCCCTGTCTCAGATGTTAATTACTTCGCTGTCGCTGTTGTAAAGTACGTCCCTGTCGCTGATGTAATTTCTTCCCTCGTTGAACTTCTTGCTAAATTTTCTTATGGCTCTTCGCACTCGATCCTCAGCCGTCAATCCTTGTTCACCAAAAAAGAGACCCGTTCTTTGTCTCCAGGTTTTTCCTCAGCTCGGTTTCAACCGGCGAGCCATTGATTTTTCTTCGGGGCGATTCAACGTTCAATTGTGGTGCTGGCTGGCATCAGCGACCTCCCAACTGGTGTTAATGGATACGCATTTGGTTTCGCCCAAAACTGACGTCAGATAGGAAGCCATATGGCAGCAGCGCTTACTACAACACACATGACCATTAGAAGCCGACTTTGCTGGCTAACTTGCATGGCGTTATATGAAGAATTGTGGAGGTGCCAACGAAAATTCGAGGTTTTGTACGGTTTAGAGACGGATTTCTACAGTGAAATTCAGATGGTCCGCGGAGAACACAATAGCGCTCCTAGTGAAGTGAAATTTATTTGTTCTTATACCCGTTTAGTTTTTATCGTCTTCCAAAGTGAATTTATAGGAGTTTGTTTACATCTCAACGCTGAGCTATCAGTCGAAGGTGCAAAACGTGTGCTTCACTTGCTCGTCCTGAAAAGTTTAGGAGTACAGTGGGCTCTACAAGATGAATTTATAGCATGCACGGAATGCGTTCCGCAGGTTTTTTATTCGGAAAATAGTATATATGACGAAATATAAGCATTTGCTAATGCCCCAGTTGGGTGACAGCTCCCGGAAGCTTGTCCATAGTAGGCCGACTAATACATATGCAAATTGCTACCATATGGCTTCCTATCTAACGTCAGTTTTGGTTTCGCCGTCGTTGGTTATCCGATGGGTTGTCATCAGGAAAGGTCAACTCGCGCACCATTTTCGGTATCGAGTAGTTCTTTTGGTAGTGCCCTGTAACATAGTTATTGTAATATTTTAAACCTTTTTTTGTTTTCATATCATTCCTTCTTCGTGGATTGCTGAACTGATAATGTCGTTTCCGTTCCATCAACATTTAAATTTATCGCAGATACAATCATTCTCGTACAGAGAACATAATTCAACTCGTAAATATTCATGCACTAGGTAAGTTTCAATAGGTTTTGTTTCCATATGCAAATCGTATACCATAACGCTGAGAAAGTCCCTAGAAATCATATGCCATCCCGAATTACTTAACTTAACATCCCTAATCGAACTAATTATTTCACTGACGAAACTTCGATACGTCGGATTTTCCGGCTCCTCGAATTGTTTCGCATGTCGATCGTACAGCGCTGCCGATCACATATCACATAATCGGAATGTGCCCTTACTACTCGAATATACGAACACATTACATTCGGTCGGATGAAATTCCGCCGCTGCTGTTATCATATTATTGTCAATTCTTCCATATTGACTGGTTTAATGTAAACAATATTAAAACTCTGACCGGTCACCTCTAAACTCCACAAATTAATTCAAAGATCGTCGGCAGACAAATATGTTTCCTGGTCAGAATTAACAGAAATCGGATGTGATACGTGTATGCATTGGCAAAAATGCGACGAGGTGATAATTCTACCATAAGGGCTGTTGGTTTAATCTGAGGAACTCATAATGCCATTACACAACTCGGATCCCGAATTACACCATTTTCTTCTTTTATATTGTAGCCTTCGAAAGCCTTGTCGCGTTCCGATACCTTCCATATTTTTATTGTTTTATCATTTGTTGAGAGGAGGAAGTGTGATTGGTTTTCCGTCGAAGCAGCCGCATTTTATTAGTTTTGTTCTTCTATTTCTACGGATTTTAAGTAATCGAATTCGGGTTCGTGCGATTGAAATGTCGAGTAAACATTGTATTCATCTCGTCGAGCATTCGCTGTCTTTGATGCTGCATCTCTCGGGAATATAACTCGTCCGCCTTTGTCACCGGTAGCCAGTAATTCACCATCATGATTAAATTTTACACAGGAAATTATATCAGCATCATCTAGAGCTTCTTTTATTTGTGAGAAGCACCACAACGTTTCGCCATTACCGGCCATGTCAATTAAGCAGCAGCTCGCTCGTTTGCTTGCCTTCGACCTCGCATACTGAAATCAAACGCACTCACTCTCATAAAACTAACATTCGACGACAAATTTCACCTCTATGACAGCAAATAGTAGCGACCACCGTACGTACGCACGTTTTTTCTACGTTCTTACGCACGTCCAACAACAGATGCCTTTTAACCGTGAACACCGCGTCCAAATTCACTCTTTGTTTTGGTTATAGTCCGGCAATTAGTTTCTTGAATTTGATTTACACACGGGAAAAACTTGCGATGAATTTCTGTTGCCGATTTCGCGCCTCGTGGGTATGAAACATTTCATGCAAACTACCGACCAAACCGGGAACACTCATACGCACACATCACATCGTATACGTACGCTCATATGTGACTTTGGTTCCTCAATTTCCAACCCATGCTCTACAGCAATCTTAACATATTCACACATTTCTTACTGCTTTATATGTGCAATCAATTATCAATGGACTCCATCCATTCAGATTCCACTCTTATCCTATTCCCCTAATTAATTGCTCAATTTTATTTAACTATCATTTTTTTTTTTGTTTAATGTAATCATTTGATTCTTTTTTTGTTTTTGTTTATTTTTACTTTAACATTTATAACATTAGCTCGGGCGGTATCTTAATGACCGCATGGAAGAGTGCAAAGGGTATCCATGACACGATAACAGTACTACGATCTTGGAATATGCCAACGATTTCCTTGTATTATCTGTAGGCAAGAAACAAGATTTCGGAATTGGATGACGCGGTCAACGGACCGAGACAGTTGGAGGCGCTGTTTGCAGGAAGCGAAGGCCCGAAAGGGGCTGTAAGAAGAAGAAGAATCTCATTGACACCGTGGAGTCCCTGCGAAAAATATCAACGACTTCTGCAGAGCGTGTGACTTACTTGGCTTGCAAGTGAACTTGAATAAAGGAAAAATCAGTATATTCTCTAGACACAAACACCCACAACGTGCCTAAAAAATTTATGGAGCTCAGATCGCTTGGCAAAATAGCATCCAATGCTTTGGTAGTATGATTAACAGATCCGGATCTTTCAAGGAATGGAGCAACACTATTGTCAACAAGCAGTGTCAGCACAATCTGATCAGACGGTTGTGTAGATCCATGAATAATTTCAAACCTACCATCATCCTCAATCTCTACAAAACTCTCACCAGACCGAAACTTGAAAATTGCACTACCACCTTTGCAAATACTCCCCACTACTTCTTTGAACGTATTGATTGAGTCCTCAATCTGTGTCTAGGACTCCCACGTAGTAACGCTAATGTACGCTTCCGAAATGGCAGGAGAACTTATGACCTCACTGCAAGGGAACTAAAGACGTGCTAGTACAACAACTTTCTCAGCACAGTATTGGATGTCTTAAGCCCAAAAGCCTGCAGCTATGTATTAATATAAGAGGGCGGTTCAAATATGATGGAGACAAATGCTGCAGATGGCGCGTATGTATGTTTTGAAGATCGTGGCTTGAGTATGTATAGCTGGGTCCCTTACGATCAGTATGACATAGTTTTCGTCGGGAGTGCATGTTTCAAGCGCATGCTACGACCATGGGTTAACGTCAAGTGCCGATCGCCGTTACGCAACGTTTTGTCATTCGTTTTTTAGTGTGGGAAGACGTTAAAAACACGGACATTTTTCTGTGTTTGCGAAATCTGTTCGGTAGTATTAGTCACAAGGTGATAAATACGAACTGTAGGGGGGTGTTCCAGTACCTCGCACCCCAATTCCAATATTGTATTGAGCGTGAGAAGCGCGGTATTAGGGCGCGCGTTATCGTGGACTAGAATCACACTTCATGCTGGAATGCTCTTCCGTTTCGAGCGATAAGCGGGTTTGACGTGTGTTTTCAGAAGGTTAGAGTAGTATGCAGCATTGATGGAATGGTGGTTCCATCAATGATGCATTCTTCGGGTACATACTGGTGGACGGATATACGGCCAAAGCGTGGTACTGACCATATAAACTCGAGTGCCAATATATTTTATCAAGATAATAAGATACTCTTTCTATAAGTAAAAGCCCAAAAGGGGCTGTCGTATTAAAGCAAAAAAATGTAGTGATAGTATAATAAAATGTTATAGCCTGATGGCGCGAACGAGTTTTACTTGGGTTCACCTCGTCTTTCCAGTTTATAAAAAATGGAGTTACTCTATATTTGAGATGTTCAAAAGTTATAACAATGAAAAATCATATAATTTATCCCTCGTGTTTTTATTAAATTTTTAGTTCCTAGGTATAAAAGGACGTTACAAGATCGTAGGTGAATCAATTGTGATTTTGGGTCATCTAGCAAGCACTTTAATGGTTCGATAGTTATATGAAACGCTTCAAAGGACATTTTCAGGACAAAGTTCAGGTGGTTCCTTAAGTAGACTAAAAATAACTTACCATTTTGTGACGACTCCTTTTGCTCGGCAACTTCTTGAATGGGCGAGGAAATGGAATTGAGTTGTAATTGTTTTTCTTGATTTTTCAAAGCGTTTGCTAGGATTTCACTGGCTGCTTTATCGATAACGCCATGCTGTACGCGTTTATTTTTCAAGTGATGTGGTGTATCTCTGTAAGAAGGGATAAGTTTTATAAGCATGAACTCGAAAAGTGGTTTTAAAGGAAAACAAGAATTTAATTAGAGGCTTTGAATCATTTCGAGTTACTGTTTACCTTCTATGCAACTTCATTGGTCGTTTACTAAAATCATCATCATCTTTAAGCGGATCACCATCTTTTGCATCAACCGTAAACCCAACACGGCGCTCGTTATATTCCTGTGAAATGAAGAAAGTATTGTTACGGGATATATGGAATAAACTAAACTTATAGGCCCTAATATGATTATTTAAAAACTTTTTAGTTTTAAATAAACACAAAAAAGTCATTATGATTTATTAGGTGGAATTAAGAGAAATTGGATGGTGAGGCGAAAGAATTAATAATTTGATATTAAATATCGGATAAAATTTTGGAAAAATTTATAGCAGTAGAAACGTAAAGTTATGCTGCCTTTTTTTTCAAGTGGAGAAAAGCGTATACAGGTTGTTTCAAAAGAATGATAGTTTTTCTTTGTTTGCCCTACTGTGTGAACGCAACGAGGGGCACGGGGGGAAAAAAATCTTAACTTCCTACTTACAAAATTTTATTCTTTTCCATAATATTTGTTGTTCTCATGCATTGATTGCAATGAGACAAGCATCATAAACAACAATACCTCCTAGACGCTTCTAGTTTAAGCGTAGAATCACTCATTGTAACGAGATCCACGCAAGCAATTGGAATTTGATTGTTGTTTGATGAGTGGGATTATTTCGGTCACTGGTGCAGATGCTACAGTGTCTGACGCTAGTGCAGATAATAGAGTGTCGGACTCTCAATCTGGGGGTTCTACTGGGACCATGGGTTCTAGTTCCCTCAGGCGCAAGGATATCTTTTGTTTCGTCAAATGCAAATATTGAATGGATGATGAATTGCATATCTAAGCATTATCGAGGTTATATTCAAATCACCACACATACAATTGAAATTATTGCATTTGGCGAAAGTTGAAAGATTAACAGAGGGAACGAGATTGAAGTGTAATGAACTTCAATCGCGTTAACTCTGAACGGCAGCAAATGATTGGGACACAGCTGCGGAATTGAATCAGTCGGTGGGTAGCGAAATTGAGGGCTGTTTGTTTGAGGAAATTCGCCGTGGATCAAAAATGTTCTGTTGAGGAAAATTAAATTAGTTTAAATTGTATCTCCGCAGCAACCTAAAGGGAGAAGCCCAGTAAATCATTAGTCACTTGAACATAATTGTGAAGCAGTATGGACGTAATTGTGCGATCGTTATGACAATGTGAAAATTAAGCACAAGAGTTAATGCAACCTTGGTGGAGCACTAGTCACTGTCACCCAAACGATGGTTTCGATCTTGTTATAACCTTCATGTTAAACAGCAAGCTCGATAAAGATTCAAGGGCGGAGAACGATAAGTGGAAGCAGAGAGGTGCCGAAACTTGAAAAATTCAAAGTCTTCTTAACCGACAGAATCACACACAATGTTAGAATTACTAACATTTTCCAATCCAGAGGAAGTTGCAAAGTCATCTAAGAGGACTCTAACGCACATTGCTCAAGCTCAAGCGGCCCGTTGCGTTATGTGCAACGGTCATAATCGTTTATTTGAGTGCGAGTTTAGGAAAGTGCCAGTGGATGCACGATGACAATTGGTTAAAAATAAGAAAGCCTGTTTCATCTGCCACTTAGAATATCATGCTGTAAAACAATGTCCATCTAAAAGGAACTACAAACTCTGATCGAAACGGCACAACATGCTTCTACATGGAGCAGACAATAGGGACATTAAACCCAAGTTTACTGAACCACATCTGCCTACAGCAGGATCTAACAATCAGACACAAGCACACAACGCACTGCTATACAACACGCAATACTGCTTGCTACAGCACTTATTTCAATTCAAGCCAACGATGGCAAAATGGTCAACCTTCGAGCATTGCTGGACACTGGCTCGCAAAAATCTTTTATAAAAGAGTCAGCTGTTCAACACGACGACTAACACGACGACACTGCAAGATTGCCATTGATGGTATTGGATGCTCAGAAACGGTAACATCAAAGGGAGTACCAGAAGTAATTGCGAACTTGCGAAAGAACGGCAAAGGCGATCTACTTCAGTTTTCAGCGCTAATTAATTCAAAAACTACCGCTGTGCTACTAGCAGCTGGCATGAACATCGACTTACCAGCTCATTTCGAAAAGCCTACGAAGAATTAGACCAGAGACTTAGACGATTTTGGGAAATTGAGGAGCAATTAACAGCACTTGAACAAGCGGCAGAAGACCTTGAAGTCGAACGACACTATAGTGAAAATACGACCAGAGGTTCAGATGGAACATATACCGTTAGCTTGCCATTCAAGTTAAACGTCAACCAGCGTAACGACCTAAAAGAATCAGTACGTATGGCATACATTCAATTCTGACAGTTGGAAAAGTGGCTCTCAAGTCACCCTGATCGAAAATAAGAGTTCCGTGCTTTCATGAATGAATAACTGAGACTCGGCTATATGGAGATAATTCTAACCAATATACTACAAAATACAGATTGCTTCTATTTACCGCATCATGAAGTTATAAGGGAGACAAGCTCCACTACAAAGCTACGTGTAGTCTTCAATGCATCGCAGACATAAAACAAAGGGAAATCATTGAATGACTTACTCCAAGTAGGCCCTCGACTTAAACGAACCTGGCACAATTGCTAATGGGATGGCGAAGCCATCAATATGTCATCACCGCCGACGTCGAAAAAATGTACCGTCAAATAAAAGTTCACGAAGAGGATCGTGAATATCAACGAACCTTGTGGAGATTTAATGTCACGGAACCCATTGGGCACCTTTCTTGGCAGTACACACACTTTAACAGCTGGCCATTGACGAGCAGGATACATACGTAGACGTCACTGAAATAATTCTTCAGGACTTTTACGTAGACGATCTCTTCACTGGCCGAGATGACATCACTCAGTTGAAACACATACAAATCCAGCTCAAAGACGTATTGAGCAAGGGTGGCTTCCATCTTCGCAAATGGTCAGTGAACAATCAGCCTGTTCTAGAATCAATCTCAGAAAGTGATTGGGAAAATCAAAAACCATTGGAAAGAGCGCTTTCGAACGAAGAAAAAACCCTCGGACTGCAATGGCATCCGGCGCAAAACAGCTTTTCGTTTAAAGTGAAACCTTCTGAAGAACCCGAATTAACAAAATGATCAATTTGATCGGAAATAACAAAGCTATTTGATCCACTCCATTGGCTACGACTTTGTATTATCGCCGGAAAAATTACGATGCAAAAGCTCTGGCGGCTCAAGTTAGGCTGGGATGACGGTGTCCCTAGTTGCTGTCAAGGATTGGGTTGAAACTCGGAGACATTTGCCACTCATTCCTAGATCAAGTTTCAAGTTTCTAGAGCCACCAACCTCCAGTTACACGAATTTTGGGACGCATCTACTGCAGCCTATGTAACAGTAATTTACTTGCGGGTCCTAGCATCAGATGGACAGATGCTCGCATGTTTATTAACCACAAAATCCAAGGCCGATCCAATAACTAAGACGTAAATTGCACGACTTGAGCTTTGCGGTGCCGTTTTCATGCTGGATACAATAAAGCAGTTAAAACAAGCATGTCAGTGGACGAATATTAAGAGTTGCATTTGGACGGATTCTTAAATCGTTTTAGCCTGGATTCAAAAACCCGCAGCAACTTGGAAGGTGTTTGTAGCAAATCGCGTAAGTCGAATACATGAAGAATCAAAATGTGACCAGTGGCACTATATACGCACTACCGACAATCCGGCGGATCTTGCTTCAAGAAGAGTCCTGCCAGAAAAATTAATCCAATTATCTTTATAGTGGAAAGGCCCAGAGTTGCTCTCAACTCACGAGATATCAACAAAGTCAAACGTAGCACTGTCAGCAGCAGAGCACGAGGACATGACAGACGAAATGCATATCGTTGGAGTAGTTGCAATTGAGCCTACTCAAGAGCCAGAAATATTTCGTAGATACTCGGCTCTGCCAAAATTTTTAAGAGTCGCTTCAAACACAACGCGTCACATAAAACCGACAAATGAATCGGATCTCTGGCAGTTCAGGAGGTACAAGAAGCTAAAATAGCTCGCGTACGCCTTTCTCGGGAACATGCATTTGCTAAGGAATTATCGGTATTACAAAGCGGTTCATAAATAGCCAAAATCAGCAGCCTTAAGTATTTATCTCCACAGATTGATTCTGATGGCATTCTCAGGACTACCAGAAGACTACAGTTCGTACAAATACCTGAAAATGCAAAACGTCCTGCTATCCTTCCCAGAGATTCGTTTGCAAAACTCATTGCCAGACAGAATCATCTAAAAACGCAACAGGGGGTGCAATTTGTATTAGCAACAATTCAACAAGAATTTTGGATTACTAATGCACAATCATTTGTCAAACAAATACTGCACGAATGCGTTACTTGCTTCATAACCACAGCCCGACCAGACAGTCAGCTAATAGGACAATAACCCCCGCCAAGATTTCAAATTGAAAAACCTTTTGCGCAAACAGGTGTAGAGTACGCAAGACCAATTACAATTAAATGGAATGTAGATCGCGGAGCTAAGACGACAAAAGCCTATATAGCTGTATTTGCGTGCTTTTCTACCAAAGCCTTCCATCTAGAAGCTGTTAGTGAACTATCCACACCAGCATGCATAGCGGCAATTTGGAGACACAAACTTTGTGGGCAGTGAACGACAGTTATGGAAAGCATTTTCTGAGGCTACAAAGCAGTATAAGGATCATCTTGTCAACGAAGAGATTCGATGGAAATTTATTCCTCCTGGAAGTCCCCATTTTGGTAGACTCTGACAAGTTGGAGTGAAGTCAACAAAGTGCCGTTTGATAAAATCCATCGGGCAACAATTGTTAAAGATTAAAGAAATCTACACTCTTTTAACCCATATCGAGGCATGCTTAAGTTCAAGACCTCTGTGCGAAGTGAGCAACGAACCAAACGATCATACAGCCATCACTCCTAGACACTTCTTGACAGGAAGTAATTTGTTTGAAGTACGAGGTGTGACAATTAAGTCATGAGACTGATTCCATGATAACCGTATATTTAAAAATTATTCTACAACTCTGCCATCCCCTTCAAAGTAGTCCTGTTGGGCAGCTATACAACGATTCCAGCGCGTTTTCCATGCTTCGTAACATTTCTGGAACGCTTCGACTGGGATCTCGGCGAGTACCTTCGTCACGGCCGCCTGGATGTTCGTAATCGACTCAAAATGGGTTCCCACGACGACCGATTTTGTTCTAGGGAACAAAAAAATTACAGGGTGACATCTCGGGCGAATAAGGCGGCTGTTGCAATACGGCGATCCCTTTCGAGGCCAAATACTGGGACATGCTCAGGGCTCCTCAGAAAGGTTCTTTGGAACCATCTTCGTGCACAACTTTTTCATCCCAAAATCTTCGGTAAAAATTTGTCTGACTGTTTCACCGTTTATACCCAGTTCACGGATTAGGGCGCGCACACACTGCGCATTCGCTTCAGCCCGCACCTCGACTGGTCTCCCGCTCCGCGCCTCGTCTTCCACGCTTTCACGCCCCTTCTTAAACTCTTTATGCCATCGAAACACCTGGGCACAACTAAGATCATTATCACCATGCAATTTTACAATTTTAGCGTACGTTTCCGAAGCTGTTTCGCCCAATCTGGCGCGAAATTTTATCGCGACGCGTCGCTCTTGATTTCGTTTCTCCATTTTCGTAACGAGCACCACCAACATATAGCCCAGTCATATTAGGTAAAAAAAGGGGTCAACCTCGGAATGAAAGATAATAAGCTGCAAATTGGTATGAACCTTTGTTTTGTCATTCTAAATGTTGTCTCAAAAGTCACAATCGTTATCGTGTCCCCGTCTCAAGATATTCAAGGTCAAAGGTCACAAAAATCGGTTTTTCGCGAATATCTGGCTTCCTATCGGTTAAATGAGATTTGCATTTATTATAAAAGTTGTAGGCTATAAAATTCCCTACAACTTTTGTTTAAACTTTTTTTTCATACGACCAACCGTTTTGAAGGTAGAGCGCGAAGAGTGCACATCGTACAGTCATATACGGCCTAATGCAAGGTCAAGCGTGAGTTATGGTTATCAGTACGTTATAAAGTCAATTATTTACTTGGAAATTATAATTATTAAACAATGCCTATTATTTATGTACTAACTATTAATTATTTATATTTAATTAAAGTAAGTAACTTGATTTGCAACGGTACAATTTCAAACTAACGAATAATCTTGACTCATACAAAGTGGAGAGAGTGGCCTTGAATACTATAGAACATCTGTCCCGGCAATGAATAGAAAAGGGCATAGGGTAGGGACAAGTATTTCCAGGTATATAAGTATTGAGAAATTTACGCGTTTTAAAGAAAAGATATATAATGTCGTGTTAACTTAAAATAAAACTAAAATATATAATCCAGAATTAATAATATTTTATACTTAAATAGTTAAATATGAATAATTATTGTTACATGTACAAATAATTCTGCGAGCTACTGTCGCAATTGTTTTCACAACAATGAAGAACACGAATTCACTCGAAATCACGAGAACCCAACAAGCATGATCAACATCTGCAAGTGACGTCACTCCATTCATGAATTTGCTCGAACCGACCAGGTACCTCTCGGTCGAACATTCGCCCATGTGCGAGAAATGGGTGAATAGGTAGAGACCCTATATAAAGGCGAGCTGAATGAATGGGGGAATCATTCATTCGACCGCGATAAGAACTGCGAAAGTGTGTAGGAAGTGTGTTTCGTAATAGTGAAGTGATTTAGAAGACAATTGCGATAAGAAATTTATGGACAAGTGTTAGATTTTATTTTAATAGTGAAAATTAAAATTAGTGAAAGTGTTAAACTGATTATTGTGCACTTTCTTGAATTAAATAAACTCTTTTAACTTAAATTAAAAGACATTGCGTTTTCACTTTCCCGGAACGTTAAAATTATAGGCCGCGAACCAATAACACGCGACAGTGGTGTCGAGAAGTGCGATTGAAATTTTGAAGTGAAAACGTTTAAACAATTTTAAAGTGCACAATTGTGAAAAGTAACTTAAAAAATAGCCGAAACAATAAAAAATGCCAGGAAATTTACATCTTAAAATTAATCAATTGAGCATATCGGAGCTCAAAGAGGAGTTGGAACAACGAAATCTGGCTACACAAGGTACAAAGGCCATACTGATTGCACGCTTGCGTGATGCGATCGAGTCGGAAGGCGTGAATCTGGATTTGGGTGAGCTCTCAGATGCAGAAAAAGGCGCAGAAGGTGGTGAAGCCGGAACACCAAAACCAAAGGAACCAGAAAATGCGCTGATGCAGATGTTGATGCTGATGCAGCAAGAGCAGCGACAACAGTCATCCAATTTAACAGCGAAGTTAAATGAACAATCAGCGAAGCTAAGCGAACAATCAGCGCAGCTAAATGAACAGACATCCAGTTTAGCTGCGAAGCTAAATGAACAATCAGCGCAGCTAAATGAACAATCAGCGAAGCTAGACCAACAAGCGTTCGAAATCAAGGTGGACATCGCACAGAAGCTGGAAAAACAGTCAACCGAAATAAAAGCGGAGCTCAGTAGTCTCAACAGCCAAATTAAATGCGTCGAGGAGAAGGTATACCAGGTCGAGGAGAGAATCAACCTTGAGATTAGCCAGGTCAACCATGAGATGGAAAAAGTTAAAAAGGAATTGGAAGCAGCGAAGGCAGTAATAACGGCCTCACCAGCCCCAATTATAACCGCAGCGCAAAGCTCATCTAGAAATGTGCAAGCACCAACATTCGATGGGCAAACGGTCTGGAGTATTTACAAAATCCAGTTTGAAGCCGCCGCTAGGATAAATCACTGGAATGAGCAGGAACGAGCAACTGCGTTAATTCTGGCTCTAAGAGGCCCAGCTGCCGAGCTTTTGCAGACTATCCCCGTTGAGCTGCATTCAAACCCGGCTGCTATAATGAATGCGCTGGACATGCGTTATGGAGACGATCATCTGAAGCAGATTTACCGGGCGCAGCTACGGCATCGGATGCAGAAGTCTGGCGAAACCTTGCAGCAGCTAGCACAAGACATTGAGCGATTGGCACTTTTGGCTTACCCAGCGTACGACCCAGAACATCGAGATGACGTAGCAGCAGAAGCATTCATCAGCGCCTTAAAGGACAAGGAATTGCAACAAGCCGTGCGGTTAGCTCAAAAGCAAACAGTGAAGGAAGCATTGGCTTATAGTTAAATTTTGAGGCAGCCAAAAATGTGACCCGCACCACTGTCCGGGTTCGCGAGGTAGTGACAGATAAATCCAGGTGTGAGCGCGTGGGAAATGAGCGAGAGCTGCAGGTGAATGGTGCGCCTAGATGCTGGAATTGCGGGGAAAAAGGGCACCTGCAAAGAGACTGCAAGAAGGGGAGAAGACCGAGCTATTGTCCAGGGTGGTGGAGATCCAGACCGTGTCAGGAGCCTAGAATGGAGGCCCATCAAACTGCAAGGGCCAACTTCGTGGGGCGAACGTTGGCCACGAGTATCGACATCCCCAGTACCGTGCCAAGGCAACATCGTGGAGAAGCAGACAGATGCCTTCCTGGTCAAGCTGATGAAGAACAATGCACCCTAACAAACGACACTGGTGCAACCCGATCGACGATCCGACCAGACCTAGTGAGGCCCCAACTGCTCCACAAGGGCAGAGTTCATGGAATTGCTGCCGCCCTATCTCGTCATCCATGTCCAGCTAACTGCAAACATTGCCAACGGATTGAGGAAAAGGAGCCGCCCGTTGATCTGCGAGTGATAACGGCCGAATTCGATGAAGGTTGGTCATCGGAGGAGATTCGAAATGCCCAGTTAGCCGATGAAGATATCGGACCATTGCTCGTATGGAAGGAGACGACTGGGCGACCGGAGTGGAAGGACGTTTCGATGCATGGCGCAACCCTGAAAAGCTATTGGGCACAATGGAACTCCCTACAGGTGGAGGGTGGCGTACTCAAGCGGAAATGGGAAACGGCGGATGGCAGCTCCTATAGGATGCAAACTATACTACCCAAAAGCCGAATCCACGATGTGGTTAAGGAAATGCATGAAGGATCCTCGGGAGGCCACCTTGGTGTTAACAAGACCTTAGCGAAATTGCGGGAACGGTTCTACTGGCTCCACGCTCGAGAAGACGTAGAGGACTGGTGTCGCAGATGCACAATTTGCGCTTCCGTCAAAGGCCCAAAGCGACGACTGAGAGGACAAATGCAAACCTATAACGTAGGCGTGCTATTCGAAAGGATTGCTGTTGACATCGCAGGACCCTTTCCTGAATCCGATTGGGGAAATCGATATACGCTGGTTGTAGCCGATTATTTCAGCAAGTGGCCCGAGGTCTACCCCATTCCCAACCAGGAAGCAACTACCGTAGCTGAACAGCTAGTGTTAAATTGGGTCAGTAGGTACGGCGTACCCTGCGAATTACATTCGGATCAAGGCCGAAACTTTGAGTCACTAGTTTTTGGCGAAATGTGCGAGCTGCTCGGAATACGGAAAACGAGGACAACACCGCTGCATCCCCAATCCGATGGAATGGTCGAACGTTTCAACGGCACGCTCAATAAACAGCTTGCCAAGATGGTTGACGAGAACCAAAGGGACTGGGACCGACATATCCCACTATTTTTGATGGCGTACAGAGCTGCCGAACATGCATCGACGGGCCAAGCCCCAGCCAAAGTCATTTTTGGAAGGACTATTCGTTTGCCAGCCGATATAAAGTTGGAACACCCCCCGAGAAACCCCAAACGATCTCGGAGTACGCAAGTGATCTAAGACAACGGTTGAACCAGATACATCGGACAGTGCGAAAATACCTCGAATCGGCTACTGACCGCATGAAGACCAGGTATGATCTAAAGGCTAATTCTACTGGCTTCCAGCAGGATGACTTGGTGTGGCTATATAACCCGCAACGGCGAAAGGGTAGGTCTCCAAAGTTGCAACATAACTGGGAGGGACCATACCGAGTCACAAAGCGAATCAACGACGTCGTATATCGCATACAGGAACACAGTAAACCGAGAGCCAAAATGAAAATCGTGCATCTAGACCGTCTTGCCCCATATTACATCCAGGGAGAATTGACTACAACTGGCGACACATCTTTTCGGGGCGAAAAGAACTGAGGTGGGGGCAGTGTTACATGTACAAATAATTCTGCGAGCTACTGTCGCAATTGTTTTCACAACAATGAAGAACACGAATTCACTCGAAATCACGAGAACCCAACAAGCATGATCAACATCTGCAAGTGACGTCACTCCATTCATGAATTTGCTCGAACCGACCAGGTACCTCTCGGTCGAACATTCGCCCATGTGCGAGAAATGGGTGAATAGGTAGAGACCCTATATAAAGGCGAGCTGAATGAATGGGGGAATCATTCATTCGACCGCGATAAGAACTGCGAAAGTGTGTAGGAAGTGTGTTTCGTAATAGTGAAGTGATTTAGAAGACAATTGCGATAAGAAATTTATGGACAAGTGTTAGATTTTATTTTAATAGTGAAAATTAAAATTAGTGAAAGTGTTAAACTGATTATTGTGCACTTTCTTGAATTAAATAAACTCTTTTAACTTAAATTAAAAGACATTGCGTTTTCACTTTCCCGGAACGTTAAAATTATAGGCCGCGAACCAATAACACGCGACATTATATATAAATAATCAAGTTACTTACTTTAATTAAATATAAATAATTAATAGTTAGTACACAAATAATAGGCATTGTTTAATAATTATAATTTCCAAGTAAATAATTGACTTTATAACGTACTGATAACCATAACTCACGCTTGACCTTGCATTAGGCCGTATATGACTGTACGATGTGCACTCTTCGCGCTCTACCTTCAAAACGGTTGGTCGTATGAAAAAAAAGTTTAAACAAAAGTTGTAGGGAATTTATAGCCTACAACTTTTATAATAAATGCAAATCTCATTTAACCGATAGGAAGCCAGATATTCGCGAAAAACCGATTTTTGTGACCTTTGACCTTGAATATCTTGAGACGGGGACACGATAACGATTGTGACTTTTGAGACAACATTTAGAATGACAAAACAAAGGTTCATACCAATTTGCAGCTTATTATCTTTCATTCCGAGGTGAAAGCCCTAATATGACTGGGCTAATACGTCTACTCAACACGACACAGCAGGCGAACTAAACAAGCTAGAGCGATGGTAAATATATCAATGGAGAGGGGAAGGATGCCGGGGAAGGGGAACGGAATTTCAAGGTCGCAGGTTTACCACAAGCGCGGCAATAAAATCAGTCTCATTACTTAATTGTCACACCTCGTACCATTAATCTCCGACAACAAAACCATAGGTAAAAAGTGGGAAGCGATACAACAGATTAAGAAATATTTTTGGAATCGCTGGAAGCTAGTGTACCTCAGCAGACTACTGCAGCGACCAAATTGGATGACTTCTTCTTAGCACTACAGCACCTCTCGAGCCTTCGCTTCCTGCAAATAGCACCTCCAACTGTCTCGGTCCATTGACGGCGTCGTCCAATTTCGAAATCCGAGCAGTGATGAACTGTCTTCGTCGACCGAGTCAGACCAGCGTTTCCTCGGTTTCCTCACTGGTCTCCGGCCTTCAGTTCTCCCTACAAATACCTTTTTGGGCATCCGTTGATCGTCCATACGATTCATGTGGCCAGCCCATTGCAGCTTCCGCAGTCTTACAATCGTTGAGACCTCCGGTTCGTCAAAAATTTCATACAGCTCATGGTTGTGTCGAATTCGCCACTGGTCCCCGTCTAGCTTCGCTGATGACAAATCGACCCAATTTACAAATTGGCGACATCGTACTCGTTAAAACTAAAAATTTCCCATTAAATCGTCTGCCACTCACAAGAGTGCTAGAAGTGCACCCAGGCGCTGATGGTATGGTCCGAGTCGTATTTGCCAAATTACACGGTAGAGTCGCTAGACGGCCTGTGACCAAGATCTGCCGTCTACCGTCTGAAAATACCAATCCAGAACCTGAACATTCAATGAAAGCTCCTACCCAACGACCTCCAATAAGAGCCCCAGTGGTACCACCCACGTTACGCCGAAGCAAACGAACCAAAGTTGTTCCAATTGGTGACACCTGCACTGAGTACTTATCGGAACACAGCCAAAATCGACCACCACTTCTAATAAAGTTATAAAGCTCCTTTACTCTTGTTTGGTGCTCTGCTACATTCTTCCGCAGGCAAACTGTGATGTTAACATTACACAGCTAACAAACGGTTTTTATATTGAACATCTGGGAGCCACCCAAATACACAGAGGAGCCTTCAAAATGCAAATCCAACTCCCTTGGAGTAGTTTAAAATACGAAAAAACCAACGTAGGAACTGTGGTGGCAAAAATTCGAGGACTCTGCCAATCTCACACTTGCCATGAGCTAGCACAGCAGCTAGACTAACTAGCCTTCTGTCCGTCCGTCCATGTGGTGTAGTGGTTAGAACATTCATCCCGTAAACCGAAATTCCCTGGTTTGTGTCGTTGGCGGCAACGAGATTTGTTTCAAGTGATTCTTCTGATGGTCTATAAGCCCGTTCAGTTATGATACGAACTGGTCTAAAATCAGAACGTATCGCAGCTGGGCGGGTGCCAATGCATTCGATCAAGACAATAAGATATCTAACTATGTTTAAGCGAAGGCCTGAAAGGGGCTGTGATGCTAAAGTAAAAAATAAAATAACTAGCCTTCAAGCTGCGTCCATTCTCTTATAAAGAAGCAAATTAACAGAATCATATTTTCTAGATTGGCGACATGAAGCTTTGCACTAAAAGCAACATACTAAACACAAAACCGGGTTAGTTCAAGAAAACGTTGACAGTTTGGTCGACAAACATGGCGGTCTGCGGTTCTGTTTTCGGGGATATCATGCAGGAAAAATTTGATACAAAAAAACCAAAATCAAATAACCTTCCACATTTTGGCAATGGCTACTTCAAGAATAGTTTGCACAACTTATTTTATTCTTCTACGGGATTTATGAATCGAGTTTCAATCAAAATATTTTTCGCTTTTAAAATAAAACAGACTTTCTATTCTTATCTCAGCCAAAAAAATAAAATAAGGATAGTAATCATCAACTACACTAAAGAATATACGAGTAGTAGAAATTTCCCCGGCAAGTTCGCTTAATATTCAAAAGAACACAAGCATTGCTACAGATAATTGAATTTATACTCACATATTCCTCCAACTCAGGATCCACATCGGAGTTGTTCTGTGCTACAACACCAGATACTGGACTAGGTTCGGGTACATAATGAATTTCTTCTTCATTCGTTGCCTCGGCTATTGTTACCGCAGTTGGTGTAGTTGGCGGAAGGGACGACTCGGTTTGTGCTTCAGCTAAATTTTCCATTGTTGTGGAATTCATCTCATGCTTAGCCGACGATGGTTTGGAGGAACTCTGCAATATCGACAATAAGAGAAGAAACATTACAATTCGAATTCCACATGGTCGAAATCCTAGCTACAAGAAAACCAAACAAGCAAACAAACAAATGAAAAAGCCAGTGCTTCGCTACTTACCTCTTCCGATAACGTATCTAAATTTCCACTATCGTCCCGTTTGCTACGTTCTTTAGCAAATAATTTGTGCGCTTTAGCTTTCAATTCTTTTGGATGTGGTGTATTTTGTCGGACGAAATGTGTATCTTTTTCTGTTGTCGAATCTTCAGAGAATTTCACGGAATGTGTACGCATTGTTTCACGTTCTTCCCAACCTTCGGAATCGGATTCCTGTTCACGAATAGCTGTGAATTAACAGAGAATATACGAAATTTCGGATTAGTACTGAGGGTGGTCAAGTGACTAATAAGAATTTCTATTAATTCATGCTAAATATGCTTCGTTCGTTCAAACTTAGGCAAATATATACAAAAATTGGTTATAAGTTTTATAGTTGGCACGATGCTGCTAATTTTGTTGTTAGATATAATAAGTTGCTATTATGTATCGTTAAATCTAGTTCAGTTGCATAAACATTAAATGCTGTTAACTAGGAGTATAACATTACAAATGCGTTTCTGTATATATTTTATTGTACCTATTGAGACCAAAGTTAGAATCAGAGACTTTTCACATAAATAAGTCTAATAAAAATTAAGATGAATGTATTTTCTTATATGAACGACTAATTCTCATATTAAATAGAAAATCATAGGAAAAACAGGAGAGTTTGGATTCTATGATCCATCAATTGTCTAAATATTCTGCATAAATAAGAAAAATTTGAGTGCAGGAAATATTTGTATATAAGATAATAATTATTCATTTATTCAGACGACGTAGTTTAACCTACCTACTGGACATGCATCGGGTGAGCATGTATTTCGCAGCTTATTTTTCTTTCATAATATATTTTCTTCCCTTTCTTTTTGTTTGAAACGAAACGAAAGAAACATTTTTGTACAAAAAACCAAAGAATCACTTTTGTACAAAAACAGCTTTCAAAATGATTTGAAATTCTTCTAATCCAAAATCTCACTTTGCCATTCGATTCTTTTAGATTTTTAATGATATGTAAAATTTATGATTTTTGACAGTTTATAAAAAAATAATTGATTTGATTTTTTCATGCGTGAAAAAAAGTGTCTGGATTTTCATTGGAATTTAACATTTGGTCCGTCGAGTCACATTTTCCTACAATCAAGGATGTTAAAGTATTCCAGCAGGCACGATGTCGAGCTTTGGAAGCGTCAGGGAAGGAACGCATCAAGGTGCAGTTGACTACAGCATTAATTCGTAGCGTTGAAGCCTACCATATAGAAACATCACAGGCATGTAAAGAGTTTTCCAATAAGAGGTGTTATTTTGAATAGTCCGCTATTTCGGTAGATATCATTTTGAAGCTGTCATTTTTTGACATTTGACAAGTAGAAACTACGCCATTAATAAAAATGGCAAGTAGAAACTATGCCATTCAACAACGCATTGAAATTATTAAAATTCACTACAAATATTGTCAAAATTTGGCAGAGACGGTTCGTAAAACTCGAACATTTTTGGGTCGTCGTGAAGCACCTTGTCAGACCGCAATACAGAAATTGGTGGAAAAATTCCAGCTTTTGGAACAGCTTAGTGATGTGAAGAATAAAACCCGTGCACGCCACTCAACAACAGCCGAGAATATTGCTGCTGTAGCCGAAAGTGTTGAAAAACTCCAGGTTTGTCCATTCTTCGTCGTTCTTTGGAATTAGGCATTCCACAAACGTCATTACACCGTATTTTGCATAGATTTGGGTCTTAAGGCCGGTCGATCATCAACAACTCGTGTCTTTGCCGATTGGGTCCTTGAAATGCATGAAAATGATCCGGAATTCCATCAAAAAATAATCTTGAGTGATGAGGCCCATTTCCAGCTCGGCGGCTTCGTCAACAAGCAAAATTGTCGCATTTGCGGCTAGGAAAACCAAAGAGTTATTGTTGAAAAGGCTCTCTATCCTCAACGTGTGAACGTTTGGAGCGGTTTATGGTCCGGCGGAGTCATTGGACCTTACTTTTTCGAAAATGAGGCTGGAGCAACAGTTACGGTGAGTGGATCCCGCTATCGACAGATGATTAATGATTTTTTATGGCCGGAATTGGATGGTATTGATCTGGACAATGTTTACTTTCAACAAGACGGCGCTACGTGCCACACAAGCAACGAAACCATTGATCTTTTACGGGAAAAGTTTCCGGATCGTGTTATCTCTCGAAGAGGTGATCACAACTGGCCATCGAGATATTGTGATTTAGCACCTTGCGACTTCTTCCTTTGGGGCCATGTGAAAGAGCATGTCTACGCCAATAACCCAGCGTCGATTCAAGACCTCAAAGATAGAATTCGTGAGGCTATCGAGGATATAGGGCAGACACTTTTGCGATTTGGTTATGGAAAATTTCATGAAAAGGATATGGTCTTGTAAGCGTGGTCGTGGTGGTCATTTGCCTGATGTTAACACCTCTTATTGGCAAACCTTGTACGATATGCAAAGGGCTCCATCGACTTTGGCAGTGTTCGCGATTTAACAAGATGAAACACCAACGCAAATTGGACATCGTTAGAAAAGGAGGTCTGTGTATCGATTGTTTACGACATTAAACATTCATGCCAAAAGTTGAATAAACGCCACCATACCGGGCGCCACTGAGAAATAAATGTAAATTCCGCAGAATTCCGTGCGCCGACCCAAACTTTGATCGGCCGGGGAGGATTGATTTGTTGCCCGGAGCGAGCGAATATAGGAATATTATTCTTGATGACATCCGAAGATACCTAATGGACCGACAGCTCAGGATTCCAAATTGGGCTGGATATTAGCAGGAGACGTTGGTACAACACTATACAGAGTACCAAAAATGCCTGCAAGATTATTCGGGACAAAGCTACATGCAGGCGGTTGAAGACGTGAAGGAAAGTTATCATGACAAAATAGGCTGTCAGACGTATTATTTACCGCTCCACACGGTGTTGAAAGACAGTTCTACAACTAAAATACGGGTGGTCTTCGACGTGTCTCGAAAGACTTACTCGGGAATTTCTTTGAATGACACTCTCCTGACTGGTCCAGCTCTCGAGAATGATTTGACTGCAGTTCTTCTAAATTGGCGCCTTCATAAATTTGCTTTGTCGACGACATCGCTCAGATGTATCGGCAAATAAACATTCATCCATCAGATTCGAACTTCCAGAAGATAGTCTGGAAGAAGAGCCTGAATAACGCTGTGAAGTATTATCGGCTAACCACGGTCACATGTGGTTTAACTTGTGCTCCATACTTGGCAATCCGTACACTACGACAACTGGCAGAGGACGAACAAACCCAATTTCTTTTTGCGTCAACGACGTCCTCTCTGGAGCTTTCAATGTGGATGAGGCGATCAAGAAACAAGATGATCTGCGCAATCTGCTCAAGTCAGCCGGCTTCCACTTGCGCAAATGGGTAGCAAATGACCCTCGCTTGCTACATAACATTCCACTAGAAGATGTTGAAGTAAACCCCACTGTAGAATTACCTCTAGAACAAGAGTACAAGTCTCTAAGAGTTGTGTGGTGTCCAAAAGCCGATTATTTTACATATCGTTTGAAACCACGGGAAAGGTTGACACAGTATACGAAGCGGAGTGTGCTATAAGATATCGTGCTTGTATAACCCTTTGGGTTGGCTGCCTCCTATAATAATTAGAGCGAAAATTTAGATGCAACTACTGGTTGCACGGAACAGACTAGGATCAACCACTACAAAAGGAAATTGAGGTGCTGTGGCTGAAATTCCGATCGGACCCTCCTGCGATTGAAACAATAAAACTACCGCGATCGATCCTGTCTACATTAAACGCTATACCCTGCATGGATTTAATGATGCTTCTCAAGAAGCTTACGCCGTAATATATGTCGCATCCCAGGACAACGATAGTACTCATGTAAACTTGTTAACTGCGAAAACTAAATTGGCGCCAATACTTCTCGTTAGCATGCCTCGTTTGGAGTTATGTGGAGCAGTGCTACTGGCCAAACTCATTCGAAGAACGCTAAGTGCTTTGAACGTCAAAATCTCAGGATTTCATTTGGGGACGGATTCCGAAATCGTCTTAGCTTGGCTCAAAGGGCATTCATCCAAATGTGCAGTTTTTGTTGCCAATCGGACAGCCGAGATTCTGAAACAGTTAGCAACGCCACGTGGAATCACGTCCGGTCACATGAAAACTCTGCAGATGCAGCATCTCGTGGGGTTGGAGCCATAGAAATCGCAGAATTCTCGCTGTGGTTGTCAGGGCCAGCGTGGCTCAAGAAAGAGAAGACTTGTTGGCCGCCAATGCGAGAAATATTACCTACCGAGCTCGAAGTTCGGAAGATCATACTCTGTTATATCCAATCAAATGAAACTGGATTCGAACTTTTATATAAGGTCTCTACACTGACCCGTCTACTGCGCATCACTGCCTAAAGCTATGTGCAAAGCAAACGTCTTCGAAGGGACATGTTACCAGCAAGGAGTTGTCAGAGGCGCTGAAATTCTGGTTTAACACATCTCGATGCTCGGAGTTCAAAGAAGACATTTTCGCTCTTCGAAATGAAAGGCGATTGCCAAAAACCAGTTTTTTGGAGAGTCTGAATCCGTTTATCGACAACGACGATTTATTGCGGCTCGGCGGAAGATTGTCACATGCAAGCCTATCCTACAAGACGCAGCTCATGCTTGCAACGTAAAGAAGACGTTTTTGGCTAATAAATGGAAGGCGTGTAATACGCCGATTCGTTCACAGACACTTAAAGTGCTTTCGATCCAAAGCAACGGCCTCGTCACAACTCATGGGCGGTCTTCCCTCACCCCAGGTAACTCAATCGCGCCCATTTACACACACACAGGGATTGATTATGGTGGACCTACCATAATTAAGGACGGCTACGGGAGGAGATAGAAAACATATATGACAAGGCATATATTGCAATTTTTATTTGTTTAGCTGTGAAATCAGTACAGCTAGACTTGGTCAATGAACTCACAACTCAAGCTTTCCTGGCTGCCTTGAAACGTTTTACTAGCAGAAGAGGCCTATGCTTGCATATCTACAGCGATCAAGGAACAAACATTGTTGGTGCCAGTACCGAGTCATCCTGAATCGTCCGCAAAAGCGCTGAGTTAGATACTAATAAAAGAGTCACATGGCATTTCAATCCGCCAGCCGCTCCAAATTTTGCAGAGCTGTGGGAAACGGGTGTGAGGTCCGTGAAGCTACATCTGAGAAAGATACTTGGCAGTGCAATTTTGACATATCAAGAGTTGAGTAATACACTGGCACAAATTGAGGCATGCTTAAATTCGCGTTCGTTGTGTCTTTTGAATGATGATCCTACTGACACAACAGTGGAACGCCAGCCCATTTTCTAATCAGAGATACCTTATGTTACTTGCTCCTCCGGAGGACGACGTCATGGAATGCAACATTTCTCCACTAGATAGATGGCAACTATCTCAGCTTTTGGCACAACAGTTTGGAATCGGTGGAAGAGCGAATATTTAACGCGGCTACAGCAGCGACCTAAATGGACTCATCCAGAATATTGTCCACAAATCGGAGATTTGTGTCCGGTGAAGAGTGACAACTTTCCTCCATATAATTGGCCGTTAGCTGGCATCACAGCAGTTCACCCTGGAACAGACGACTTAGTAAGAGTTGTGTCTATTTTTTGCATAGGAAAGACCTTTCAACGCTCAATTGCAAAAATTGCACTACTACCACTCGAAAGAGCATTAGAAGCAGAACTATAATAAACAACATCTGTTAACTCTAACAACTAGGAGGAGGAGTACGAGTATGTTTGAAATGAAACGAAAGAATCACTTGTGTACAAAAAACGAAAGAACCACTTTTGTACAATAATAATTTATGATAAATTTCAAAATTATTTGTAATGCTTCTAATCCAAAGTCTCAATTTGCCATGAGATTTTTTAGATTTTTCATGAGATGTAAAATTGATGATTTTTGGCAGTTTATATAAAACAATTCATTTGAGTGTTTCATGTGTGAAAAAAGTGATTGGATTTTCATTGTTATTTAACACTTTTTTTTATTATTAACGAAATAGAAAAAAAATTGAAACTTTCCCTATTTTCAAAAAGAAATTTTCACTCTAATTTACTCCATTGATGTTTATTTGAAAATTCTAAATTGATGATCTTGCATTTTACTTAGCAGACAATTGAGGCTCTCATATCAGTGCATGAAATTGTGTCTGCATAGGGAGCTCTTGTCTAGAAATAAGCATGGCAATTTGGGTCGCTGGTTTGAAGTATTTTACTATTCCAGTAGCTTTCGCAGAGTTTCAATTAATATCACGGCGATTATTTACTGCAAATTTATTGTGGTTACAATTACAATCAACTCCACCGTAGACAATCCCAAGCCCGTTTGAGAGAGGAGGAGGGAACCCCTTGTTTCTCCAACCCATAGCTTCTATGATTCCTCATCCCAAATCCCCCAATTAAATGGTAGTAAATGTTTCGGGGTCGCACATTGGGTTCACTGGTTCCCCAATAATGGGACATTAAATGCCGAGAAATGCTTATAACTCTTAAATGCATCTACAGCTCTGATACTAAGTTCTACTTACACTTACTTTGTGGGGACGTAAGAGAGTGACGGTGAATCTTCCGCGCCAGATAACGGAATCGACAATAACCATGCCGCCGGAATGGAGGTTGGGCAAGGGGCTAACTCCCCGTCCTTGGAAAACCTTAAAATGTTTCGAAACCTCCAGATGGGCCTCAGGATGGGTTGGACCCACGGCAACGATCTCGCAAACGAAATAAGGACTATGGCATTGGATTCTGGAATGTCAGACCACTCAATTACCCTGGCGCTGTTAAGGAGCTTTTACAATAGGCCAGTCAATATCAAAAATACTGGCAATCCAGGAAACGAACTGAACTGGAAAGGATATTCAAGACATGAGATCGCACACAATATTCAAAAGTAAGAAGCCTACCAGAAAACTTAAATTCGGAGTGGCCTTTGTTGTGGATGGGGAGTTCAAATCGCACGTTATTGATTTTAAGGCAGTCAATGAACGGTTGTGTGCGATCCATATAAAAGCGAAATTCTTCAAAATCTGGCGGCCCGGTCGAAGAAAAAGACGAAGAAACGAAGGAAGCGTTCTACAATCACCTGGAAAGGCTGGTTGACTCATTGCCTACAGACGACACAAAATTAATTCTGGGTGTTTTCAACGCTAAGGTTGGCAATGCGCAATCTCATCAGAGAATGACTGGAGGATATGAACTCCACGATGAAATAAATGACAACGGCCAGCGCTTGATTGACTTTGCATAAGGCACAAATCTACTCATACGTTCAACTTGCTTCCCACATCGACGCATTCACAAAATGACCTGTGTTTCACCGGATGGCAACACACAAAACCAGATCGATCATGTTCTGATCCAGCAACGGTGGGCCTCGAGCATACTTGACGTTCGTACACACAGAGGAGCCAATTGTAACTCAGATCATTACTTGGTCAAATTAACCCATCGATGTAGTATCTCAAAGGAATATTCGGCGAAGACCAACCCGCTACAAAAATTTGACATGGAAAGGCTCCAAACGGCGTCTGTGGCCAAAATTTCACGAAGATCCTCGACAAAAAGCTGGCTCCCATCTTATCAGACGCATCCATAAAAACAAGCAACGAGCTCTGGATAGAAGTGAAAGCGGCTATTCAGACCGTGGTAGAACAGACGACCGGACATCAAGCCCGGCGCTAGAGAAATAATTGGTTCGATGATGAGTGCCAGAATGCGTTAGCCAAAATAAATCAGGCATACAAAGACTACATAGGTAGGAAAACCAGAATGAAGAGAGAACACTATGAAAATCTCAGAAGAGTAGCGAATAAGATAATTAGAATTAAGAAAAGAAAATACTATGACGACCAATTAAGAAGTATTGAAAAGCCTGAAACGTTATAAGCCCAAAACCATGATATGCCATGAAGACATCGGCAATATTATCGCTGATGAAACCAAGGTTAAGCAAAGGTGGGCATCGCATTTCAAGAACCTCCATAATCCTCCGCATAGCTCCAGGGCATCGGACCCTATAAATATCTGTAGAGAGCTTCCATTGGCCCCACCAACTCTGGATGAAGTGTATTCCATTATCAACGCCAAAACAACAATAAAGCGCCGTGTATCGATGAGATTCTAGTGGACCTCATCAAATATGGTGGTAATAGTGTTCATAAAGTTCATCCAGCATATTTGACAACAAGAACATATGCCGAAAGAGTGGAGCCAATCAATTATATTCCATATCCACAAAAAACGTGACAAGCTACAGTGCGAAAATTATAGAGGCATATCACTACTTTGTAAGGCGTACAAAATATTTCAAAGATCTTAGAAAATAAAATCGGATCATACGCCAACAGTATATTGGAGATCATCAAGGGGGTTTTAGAGCAGGTAGATCGACAATAGATAGTTCACTGTCATGCAGGTACTTGAAAAATGCTGGGAGTTCAATGTAAACGTACACATAATTTTTGTTGACTTTTAACAATCATACGACAGTATTGATCGTAATTCACTGTTCCAAATAATGCTTTGCTTTGGCAACCCAGCCAAATTAGTCCATTTTACCAAAATGACAATGACGTCGACGACCTCCTAAGTTCGCATTAATAATCAACTCACCGATGCCTTTGACACAAATATCGGACTAAAACAGGGAGATGGGCTGACCGCATTACTATTGAATTTGGCTCTGGAGTACGTCATAAGGAAGCTACCATTCGATACACGATGTACGTTACTACACAAGTCGAGCCAAGTAGTAGCGTATGCGGACGCCATCAACATTTGGTCACGGTAATGAACAACTGCCAAAGAACTTTTCCTGAAACTTAATAGCGAAGCAAAACTAGTAGGGCTACAAATCAATGAAAATAAAACAAAGCTCATGACCTCAAGCACACAAAGTATTACACTTGGCAAGTACAGTATCGAAAATGTGAGCGAATTTGTGTATCTAGGCGCCAAAATGACGAGAACCGGTAATGAAAGAGACGAAATACAACGAAGAATATAGCTCGCAAATAAAATATTTTATTCAGTTTTGACAATTTTATAGACCAGCTGCATACGCAGAAAAACAAAGCTCCAAGTATACAAATCTGTGATAAGAGCTGTGTTACGCTATGGGTGTGGAACATGGACCCTAACCCAAGCATCCGCAAATATATTGAACGCCTTTGAGCGATGGGTCTAAAGTCTAATAATCGTAGCGAAGCTAGACGAGGACCAATGGCGAATACGGTATAACCATGAGCTGTATGAAACGATTGTCAGACTGCGGAAGCTGCAATGGGCTGGACACATGAATCGTATGGACGAACAACGGATTCATAAAAAGATATTTGTTGGGAGAACTGAAGGGCGGAGACCAAGTGGGGAAACCGAGGAAATGTTTGTCCGACTCGGTCGACGAAGACAGTTCATCGCTGCTCGGACTTCGAAATTGGAGGACGTGGCCAATGGACCGCAACAGTTGGAGGCGCTATTTGCAGGAAGCGAAGGCCCGAGAGGGGCTGTCGTGCTACGAAGAAGAGAAGAAGAAAGTACAAAGCACCGTACACTGTGTGGAAAGTATTGACAAATGATCGATATGTGATTCGGGATATTGAAAACTGTACAGTAATTTAGTTGCCTTATGAAGGTAGAAGAGAGGCTTCGCACATGCGCCGATTGCCGGAACATGTGCGGGCACGATGAGAGCGACCCAGATGAGCAGCACTTGCCTAACAGTAGTAATGTTAGAATTTTTGTGACGGGTCGCGGTTTTTTTTCCATCTCCCATTTTAACTTCAAGTCAATTAAACAAAAAGAGTCTAATATACTCGTATACTAAATTATTATCAGTTTTGAACGGGTCGATCAATTAGACGGATTGGCTTAGTTGTTGTGTCCTATGTACGTAGGTGAACTTAAAAGTTCTTAGAAGCGCATATTTATATAAAATTTTTGGAAGTGATTTTATTTTTCTTTTAGAGAGTACAAGTATGTATTACACATTATCTATGGAGAGTATTTTTATTAGATTAGTAACCATTTATTTTTTTTGTAGAGTTATCAAAAATACGAAAATAAAGACAAAATCTAGTTACCTGCTGTAATAAAGTATCTGTTTTAGAAAAAAATGTCCACAAAGGATTTTTTTGGACATTCAACAGACGTTAAGGGATAATGCTTTACCATATTCTACAATGGCTTACTGGGTTGCGGAATTTAAAAGAGGAAGGGCGAGCTGTAAAGTACGATCCGCGTTCTGGGCAACATTCAACAACCATTATACGGAAAAAAGCGTCAAAAAGGTGGGGAAATTGGTTTTTGGTGACAGGAAATTGAGCATAAAACATTTAGCTGAGGAGATTCTAAAGGTATCGTTTGGCAGCATTCAATCAATTTTAACCGATTCACTGGGCTTCAAAAAAAAGCGTCGGTAAGATGCGTGCCACGAATGTTAACCGAGGAAAACAAAAAGTGATGTTTGGAAATTTCTAAGCGTAATCTCGAAAATTTCCAGCATGATCCGAATCAATTTTGTCGTCGTGTTATTACAATGGATGAAATATGGGTCAAACATTTCGATCCCATAACTAAAAATCAAAGCATATCTAGGAAACGACCTACCTCATCATCCGTGAAAAAATTTTGAGTTGCCCCTTCCGCTGACAAAATTTTTGCTTCAGTGTTCTAGAATAGTAAAGGAACCCTTTTCATTGATTACTTGACTAAAGGACAAACGATTACTGAATTATTATGCAAATTTAATTCCCAAAATGCGCGACACTATTAAAGAAATACGTCGTGGGCATGTTGTTTCGTCAGGATAACGCTCTTGTTCATCGTTTAGAAGTTGCGCGCAACGCAACCAGTAGAGTTGGCTTCCAAATCCATGATCACCCGCCATATTTTCCGGACTTAGCCCTTAGTGACTTTTACTTACTCCCAAAATTATAAAAAAAATCATATTCGTGGGACAAAATTCAACGACGATGATGCGGTTATGGCTGCCGTAGAGGAATTTTTTGCAAGTCAAGAAAATGATTATTTTTGCTGAAGGAATCAGAAAGCTAGAAATGCGTTACTCTAAATGTATTGCATTGGTAGGAGATTATGTGGAAAAATAAAATAGTTTTGTCTGACATCTTTTATTTTTCCATATTGATTCCAAGAATTCTTTGATTTACTCTTGTAAATGCGAAATTGAGGTACCCATAAAGACGTTTAACAGTACTGGCAGCCCTAAAAAAGTCAAGTAAAATAGCCTCCATCGAGTTCGGACACAATTAACTGTTGGACAGCAGTGTTTTATTTATTTATTATTTTTTTTTATAATAAACACACATATATGAAGACATCACACACCGTTAGTTTTTATGTAAACCAATAGCCCACTATTCCCAGTAGACAGATTAATATTTCTTCTCATCATCCATGGTGCGACAGCCTAAGCCGGGCCTTGGCCTACAAGATTAATTTTCTCCAATCATCACAGTTTCGTGATTTTGTGCGCCAGTTGTTTACTCTCAATAAGGATCTGCTATCAGCTTCTATAATGTCTTCCCATCGAGTCCTCGGTCTTCCCGCTGGACGTCTACCTTGTGCTCTACCCGTTAATGTTCTTTTGGGTAGCCGGTTTTCTTTCATTCTTTCTACATGCCCCGCCCATTGCAATTTACGTAACTTTACGCAATAGAAAACAGGTAAATCGTCAAATAGTTCATACAACAACTCATCGTTGTGACGAACTCTTCACTCTGTTCTTTGTTTCACTGGGCTAGATTTTCTGGAGCACTTTGCGTTTAAACACTTCCACTGCCTTTTCCGATTCGCTCGTCGGGGTCTATGTATCACTTCCATACAACAGCACAGGTTTGACTAGTGTTTTGTTAATACGGAGCTTATTTTGGCTGTGCACAACCTTAAAATGGGAAGTATCCACACTTTCAAGGCAGTAGTCGCCTACGGTCAGGTTTTGTCGAACTGGAGTTTTCTTCCTCGCTTGAGTTATGAATTTATTTTTAGTTTCATTAACTCGTAAACCAATTCGGTTTGCTTCAGATTCTCGACTCTTAAAAATGCACCTTTGGCATCTGAGATTGAAGGCGCCATAATATTGACGTCATCAACATATGATACCAATTGTGTGGACTTGAACATTAGTGTACCCAATGTTTCAGCTGATGTCTTCCTGATGACGTGTTCTAGCGCAATATTAAAGTGCATCGGGGCAAGTCCATTCCCTTGTTTTAAGTCTGATTCCATAATGAAGATGTGTGTTAATTTACTGCTTACCTTGATCTGGGACTCTGTGTTTAGCATCGTGGTCTTGACCATGCGGGCTAGTTTTGTTGGGACCCCAAAGTCTGGCATTATTTTCCATTTCTTTCGACAGTATACTTGCTTGAAATCTACAAAGATTTGGTGCAAATCGATGTTATAGTCCCAAGACTTGTTGTACTGAGAATATTTGGTCTATTGTAGACCGTCCAGTTCGAAAGCCTCCCTGATACTTTCCTATAATATTTTCATAGTACCCCTTTGATTTCGGAGAACACTTTATAAGACGTGGACAGTAGAGCGATGCCTCTATAATTTTCTCACCTTAATTTGTCCCCCTTTTTGTGTACAGGACATTTACTTTTCCACCCGTCCTCTCGTAACTGCTTTTCTGACCATATTCTGCATATTAGCCGATGCAGAAGGTTATTTAGATGGGGACCCTCGCTCTGGAGGAGTTTCGCTGGTATTCTATCCATTCCAGGAGACTAATTTTTTCTGAGGTCCCGTACTGCTGTCTGTACTTCGTCTCTGGTTGGTGGTGCGAGTGGCACCTCTTCAATCGCTTCAATCGATGTTGGGGACGCTGTGAATAGCTTCTGGAAATATTGTAGCCATCTGCTCTTAATATCGGCTGGTTTGCCTATGATTGCTCTTTGTACACTTTTGCAGAGACTTGTTCGTGGATTGAAGCCGTCTCTTAGTTGTTTGATACAGGCATACGCAGATCTGACTTCATGTAGGGTCGTGCTTTCGCTTATCTGTTGGATGTTGGTGTTGATGGTGAGTCGGTTCTTTCTTCGGCATATTTTTTCAGCTTATCTTCAAAGGCTATTATATTGTTCTTCTTTAGCCCGAGTTGATTTTTTGTGCACCTGGTTCCTTTTTTTTAAATCGCTTCCTTGCATTCTTCATCCTACCAGTCGTTCCTACTTTTCTTTGGCTGGTGCCCCAAGACCTCTTCGGCTGTGCTGTCACCGCATCTCTTACTGTATTCCACATGGAACATTTCTACGGTAAGATCGCAAACTGTTCGATTTTGTGTTTTATGTGGTCAGCATTATTATAAATGTGTACGATATTCACTTTATCATTTATTTAATACCTTCCATATTTCCGCACCACTATAATTTGTTTCTGTACGGGTCCTTCGACCGGAATATTCCTAAAAAATTACAATAAAATTATTGTCTAATTGTAGTTCAATCACTAAGAGTACTCGTACATGCGTGGCTAAAAGTATGTTGACATGATTCTTCAACATAAACTTTACCCCTTAATGTTTTCCGATTCCACGTGTTTTCCATCTTCAAAGAATTACCTCTAATGCCAGCTTTTAACAGGCAGTTCTTAGCATATCGTTACACGCGAATAATTATACGAGTATGAATGTACTTTAATAATACAAATTCATACAACTATGTACGTGTATATACGAGTACTATATCTGCAGAGCAGATACCAACAGCAGCAATACCAGTCTATCAACACGGCGGTGAAATGACTCGCCTGTGTCTCGGCGACCATGTGTGTTATATTGTATAATTATGTTATTTGTTGATTGTTTACTCAGCCTCGTGTAGGCACTTTTCACTGTTGAAGTTGATGTAACATTCGCTAACTCGTATGATTAGAAATGCGTTCCGTGTACATAAGAATTGTTCAGAGCGTTTGTATTCTTCACGACATTTCACATAAATATATAGAAATAATTACTTTATCATTCAGGAATTTTCGTCGACAGATACTTAAGAATAAAACGACGACGTGAACTAGTGGTCTTACTGCAAACGTAAATAAATGAAAGTGTGGGAAAAGTTGACATATTGTTTGATGCTAGTGTCCTATCCTTTCCCTCTATTGATTTCAAGACATGTTTATTTAATTTTCTGACATTTCAAGTTTGTTTAGTATTTAAAATGGTTGGAGCACTCTTTTATCGAATGGTTACCGCAGCGCCGATTGCGTTCAAATTTTATATTCCGGAGCACTTTTTAATTCTAAAACCGATAAGGTGAGGAAAAATTCGATTCAGAACCTTTTTCAATATAATTTTATTAATTTTAGTATCGAACTAACATGAGAAGCACTGCATTTATTCGTCAGTTGACAACCCACACATTTATTCAATTGTGATCAGATGTTGTGATATAACACAATTCAAGAAAATAACTTCTAAAAACTAGGAAGGTTCCCTTGTCAAGAATAGAAGGGTGCTCTTTCAAATAATAGAAGGGTGCCCTTCCAAAGAATAGAAGGGTACCCTTCTAAACAATAGGAGAGCACCCTTATATTTTCTTGAGGAGCACCCTTCTGTTCTATACAAGGGTATCCTTCTAAAGAATAGAAGGGCGCCTTTCTATTCTCAAGAGGATCACCTTTCCATCCTATAGAAGGGTACTCTTCAAACGAATAGAAGGGTATCCTTATAAAGGATAGAAGGGTACCCTTCTATAGAATAGAGGGAAGAATACAAGAATGCTTCTCTAGAGAATAGAAGGATGCCCTTCTAGAGAATACACACCTAAAGAATAGAAGGGTACCCTTCTAGAGAATAGAAGGCTGCTCTCCTAGAACCCGTCCTTGCACACTATATTACAGCAGCATCGGGGATCTGTCATTTCAAATATTATAATTTAATGCCTTAAATTCCTTCAAAATGTTGTTGAAATACAATTCCCATCCAGTTATTTTCTTCAATTGTGTTATATGAAAACATCTGATCACAATTGAATAAATGTGTGGGTTGTCAATTGACGAATAAATGTAGTGCTCCTCATCTGTCAGATCAATACTAAAATTATGAAAATTATGTTGAAAAAGTTTTTGAATCGGATTTTTCCTCACTTTATCGGTTTTAGAATGAAAAAGTGCTCCGGAATACAAAATTTGAACGCAATCGGTGCAGCGGTAACCATTCGATAAAAGAGTGCTCCAACCCTTAAAATTACTCATGGAAAATGGGTAAACCAATAAAATGGGTCTCGTCTTTTTATTCCAGTGAAACATTCTCCCATATTTAAGTTCAAAATTTGTTTAATTTACCTTCTTCGTCGGAGAAATTGATAAAAGGTCATTCCAGAGCACCATACAATGAAAATCTAAACTAACACTGTACAATTTTATTTGATCACTCAATATCCTTGATTTCATTATATCCTTGTGTTCTCATCGTTATACACTTTGGACCACAGTTGAGCTACGTACTTTCCTGTTATCAAAACATAACGACTGGTTGAATACTCCTCGGGCTGTGGTGGAATACTCGTATTCCTCGAGAGCTGACTTTTCCTGGACTGTTCCAGGAAACTGCTAGAGGGAATATCCTTGTTAATTGTTTCTCCACATACTGTCTGGGTTGCTTTGCAAGCCTCGGGTTGCATCCTCAGTTCTCTAAAGAAAACAAAAAGCAATTTTGGTCGAAAACTATTCTCAGTATGAGAACATATCAATAAGTTAGGCAAGTTTGATTTCGAGTCGTTAATGTTTCATAGTTTACATGCATACAAGTTTGTTCGTTTGTTTGCATATTTGAAGGGTAACTATTTAGGAAAACTTCACAAAAAGTAAGACTTGATTATCCTCCCGTATTGGTTACTTCAATTCGATTTTAATAGTTCCTGAAGAAACTTTAACGCATTGTTCTACTACCCGTATGTTGTCTCAATGTTGTTTTCCTAATACATTTTACTCCATTTTTCAACACGAGTCCTTGCCGGGTGTTCCTTTCCGTTCTAATTAACTGCAAGGAAAATTGGATTTTATAGATTTGCCGGTGGGTGAGGATGCACTGCAGCATTTTCTTTCACTCAGATGATTGGAAACTGGTGTTTTGTGGCCAGTATGTGGTAATGAACATTCATGATGTTGTTCCGTTGAATTCCATCAACCTAAATAGGTTTAGTTGGGAAATGGGGAAGATTACTGAAATTGGTATCCTGTAGAGTAAAACAACTCTATTGATGTCATATGAGGCAGATTGAATCGTTTTTTTTTGGACAACGTTATCAAGTTGTTAAAAAAAATTAAGCTTACTCGGGTTTTATAAAAAATTGTTATGCCCAAATTCCGCTAGAAAATTGTAAGGCCACAAAAGAAGAAGTTTTAGAAAACATGCTAACCCTTCGAAATTACAATTTTTTGCAATGGAATCGGTGTCAAATCAGTTTTTTCCCATTTCATCTATGGCAGCGGACATGTTAAATTTTATGTCAAAAACCGGTAATTACTTTGGCAACTATTTCATTAAAATTTCGTGCCTATTTTTGGCAATTTCCAATTAAATTTTTTTTCAAAAGACATTTGTTTTACACGTTTAGAGGCTAATTACGTATAGAGATGAATGAGTAACGAGTCCTTTTCAAGTAAGGATTTGGTGATTCTTGTGCTAAGACATATTTAAAATCAATTTAAAACCTCAACTTTCTCGGGGGAACACGAGGGCGGTCCAATAAGTACCTAGCCTCACCGCCCGATGGCACCACTATAGCCAGAGAGCTTAACTATCGTGTAGTACATTCTTGTAGACGGCTACCGACAAAATTTCAGCCGAATCGGACCCGAAATTTTGTTTTGACGGACATGTCCGCGGAGCAATATCGGTCGGTGATTCGATTCTTATCTTTGGAAGGGAAATCACATAGTGAAATCAAAGAGCGCTTGAATGCTGTGTACGGTGACTGCGCTCCTGCGATGGCGACCGTAAAAAATTGGTTTAACGAGTTTCAACGTGGTCGCACGTCCGTTTTTGATGAGCCACGCCCAGGTGCCCCGAACACGGCTACCACGGAGGATAACATGACAAAAATCCACGAGCTCTAATTCGAAGACCAACGATTGAAGGTGCGCGACATAGCTGGGTCAGTAGGCATCTCAAAAGACCGCATGGGTCATATCCTGCATGAAATTTCGGGGATGAGAAAGCTGTCGGTACGATAGATGCCGAGTTTGCTCACTCCGGACAACAAACGCAATCGTGACGAAACATGGCTCCACTGGCACACACCAGAGACCAAGAAGCTGTCGAAACAGTGAACTTCTCCCGGCCAACGTGCTCCGACGAAGGCGAAGACTGCCCTATCGGCCGGAAAAGTGATGACCGCTGTTTTCTGAGATTCGCAAGATGTGATCTGCATTGACTACCCGAAGAAGAGCAAAACGGTCACAGGGCTCTACTATGCCGAATGATTGGGCCGCAAGTCACTCGCCGGGCAGACATTTGATTCGAATGAGGAGGTCATTGCCGCCTCGTAAGCCTACTTTGCAGACCTCGAGAAAACGTATTTTTCGGACGGGTGAAAGAAGTTGGAGCATTGCTGGGTCAAGTATATCGAGCTGAGAGAAGATTATGTTGAGGAATAAATCCATTTCAAAATTTTCGTTTCAGTGCACGCTACGCTACACCATCGAAGTCGAAAATGTGATTCTAAATCCACACGCTACACATTCATTTACAACGGTTAAACACTGAAAGATAAAATGCATAAACTACTCGAAAAACAGTGATTGTTGAGCTAAACCGTTTCAGTTCCAGCACGAATTGCGGTCACTTGGCGGTCGACGTAATCCGCACGATACGGTTAAGCAGATTTTCAACAAATTCTCAAGCGATTTGGGATACGCAGCAAAATCAAATTCTTGACCAGGTCCACCGATTTCGCCGATACTGTAGCATCAACCTTCAAAGGAGGCGCACAACAGTTGACCCGTGACCATTCGAAGCTGCGCTCGCCGTGCGTACGGTACAAGTGACTCTTAGCCCTCGCAACATGACAGGAAATGAACGCGCTACAGTGGTCCACGCGTCCGCCGAAACGTAGCGTTAGTCGCACACAGTCGCGTTCGCGCTGTCAGATGTTTACGACAATGACGTGAAACAGTGCAGTTCTCTCTATAAGCATCCAAAAGCAAAAAGCATGATCGGAAATCACTAAAGGCGGCCAGTGATTGCAGCGTAAAATCCTGCCGCTTATTTGTCCGCACTTAAAAACATTTTCCCGTCAATACCGGAGCCGATCTATGCGTGTACCCACGATCTTCAATTCTCAGCCCACTCAAGAAGACATACTACGGACCATAGTATACTCAACTAGTACCCACACCTTTCATTTACCCTGTGTTGCACACTTTTTGAATTTTCTCAGGGGCACGTCAGCTGATCCGGGGCATGAGAGCTGATCCCATGTTTGGCGCGCTCAAGAAACAAAGCAAAATGCAAATAAAATTTCCGACGCACGTGTTCTTTTACGCATTTCAGAACATGGGAGTGCTGCCACATCCTAATAAAAAACTAAAAGATTGCATGGAACGAATTTGTTTTTCTGCAAAGTTATTGATTTTTTGACATATGGTAATCCTGAAATCTCTCATCGAAGCATATGTTTATATTCGCGCCAATCCTCGCATCAGCATTTACCTACCTACCTGCTACCGAAGATTTATGGCTCTCTGTTCGGTTTGTGTTCGAATTTTTCCGGAGGGTTGATGGAGTGTGGTTACTAGTTGAGTATACTATGCTACGGACTTGCAGCAGCAAACGGAGCAACTACCGCAACAAACTCACACGTCGCGGACAAACACCGAAATCGAATATGCAAGGCGTGAAAGTCATCTCGAGGAGCTCGCCGTATTATCAGCTTTTTGTCGAAATTTCCAGGCATAGCTCGCCCAGATAGACGCGCACCCGAAATGCGTCGCAGCATACGGCACTACATCAAATGGCGCCAAGACTGCCGTTGGCGGCCAAACCACGACGTCTCACACCAGAAAAACTTGTTACCGCACCCGGTTAATTTGACACGAAGATGAAGCTAGGCAGGAAGATGGCAGCTGGCGGCCTTGCAGAGATTACCAAGCGCTCAATATACGGACGATATGCGGTACGCTACATCCACGACTTCGCGCTACCCGGCGAGAAAATTTTCTCAAAAGCCGACGGTCATCACTCCTCCGTTTAGCCGCAATGAGTTTTTATACAGAGTTTTTGTCTTCGCAACGCGGCGCAAACGTTCCAGCGTCGCCTTAACGAGGTGCTGCGAGAACTAGACTTCGCTTACATCGACATTTTAGTGGCCTCGGAGGGCGAACAGCAAGTGTTTCAACAACTCAACAACTACAGTGCCGTCATTAACGTGCAGAAATGCGTATTTAGAATTCACGAAGTCGAATTTTTTGGCTATATCATATCCAGTGGGGGCGCTTGGCCGTTCTCAGAAAAAATCAGCATTATCTTGGAATATCCAAGGCGTGGCTTCATGGATATGGTTAATTTCTACCGAATCGACATTCCAGATATAGCAAGCACGCAACCCCCTTTGAACGAGTTGCTTCGAGGAAACGTGCGTTGCAGTGGGCGCCAGCGGCCGGTCAAGCGTTCAAGAAAAGCTATTTCTCCAACGAAGTAGCTTTACAGCAACGAGTGATGAGAAATGGGAACCACTAGCACTTTTCTCGAAAAGAACTCAAGCCAGCGGAGACACGCTACAGCGCTTTCGCGATCTACTTTGCGGTTAAGCAATTCCGACACATGCTTGAAGCACGAATCTTCACGGCCTATACCGACCAAGAACCGTTGACGTTTGCTTTCCATCAAAAGCTCGAAAAGTCTCTCCTCGACAGTCGCGACACCTCGATTTCATCGGGCAGTTCACGACGGACATACAACATATCTCAGGCAAGGATAAAGTCGTTACGGACGCTTTTTCGCGCATCGAGTCGATCGAAGTGGCTATCAATTACATAAATTTGAAGAAACCGAGAAGAGCTTAAAGCTTTACTAAGTTCGGAATCAAGCCTACAGCTCAAGGAACTACAGGTTTAAAGCACGAACGTCCAAATTTTTTGCAACACATGAACACCAATACTTCTAGGAGAGCAGCTTTTGCATTAGTCCATTGTCTTGCTCGTTAAGGAAAAAAACTACAGAAAAGCTCATCGCTCACTGATATGTGTGACCTTCTCTAAAAAAGACCGTCGCGAATGGGCACGAGCCTGTATAACGTATCAGCAGTCGAATATTTTTCGTCACGTGCATGCACCCGTCAAAAACATCGGAAGACCATCTACGAGACACAGTCAGAAGATAAACACTACTGCCTCACGTATGTGGACTGCTATTCACATTGGACCGAAGTCATTCCGTTGGCCAACCAAGATGCAGAGGCAGTTGCACGGGCCTTCTGTGAAAATTGGGTTGTTCGTTTTGGCCCACCGCATCACATTACGTCTGACCAAGGAAGGCAGTTCCAGTCGCATCTCTTTCAATCATTAAACGATTAAGCGGGTTTGTACGATACACTTGCGTATAACAACATATCATTCTCAGGAAAACGGTCTGGTGAATCGTTTTCATCGGGATCTCAAAGCTGCGATTCGATACAACAAAAGCCAGTTGACGAAGATCATCCCAAATGTAATAACGGGCATACGAGCTAATCATCGCAAAGAACTAGGATGCTCGGCAGCCGAGCTACTCTACGACAAACGCATGCACTTACGCGACGTATATTGCATTCCTTCACCATACGATAGCGAACTAACTCGTTTTGTAGAGGAATTACGACGACACTTTGAACTGGTCCCTCCACTATCAGCCACGACAGGCGGACACTATTCATCTTCAAACTTTGAGGCGCTTGTGAATGGCCGTTGGATTTCTTGTCACATGAAAAACGTGCTGTATGTTCCGGAAGCTAGGAGAAATTTATTCTCGGGTACGCGTGCACTGGACAAAGGTATGACTTTCAGCTCATCCAAGGATAGCTGTGAATTCCTGCTTGATGGTGTTGTCACGGCTCAAGGTGTGCGATCTGGTCTGCTGTTCAAGATGATGCTCAAGGTCAAGGAACCGGACAATTGTTGTGTGAGTGAGGCTAATCTGGCGGTCAAGGACTCTCTTCAAGTCTGGCATGAGTGTTTAGGTCATCAGAATAAAAGACATGTTGTGAAGATACTCCAGAATCACGGAATTGAAGTACAACAGGACGAAGAATTCTGTGGATCTTGTGTAGAAGGTAAACAACATCGAGAACCGTTCAAGTCGCGTCAACAGCGTTCATCTGTGCCAGGAGAAGTGATCCATCCTGATGTCAGGGTTTCACTTGGACAGGAGTATATTGCTGGTGCCAGGTACTGTCTGCTTCACGGGTGACTATTCAAGATTTCGTATGGTTTACTTCTGAAAAGAAAATTCTGAGGTGTTTGACAAGACCAAAGAAATGTTGCAGCTGGTGAAGACTCAACGAGGTCGACCGGTTAAGGTGTTCCAGTGCGACGGAGGAAAGGAATTTGACAACAAGAAGATGCGAGAACTTATGGATTCCGAAGATACGAAGATGGTGATTACGAATCCTTATATGCCTCAGCAGAACGGTTGTGCTGAACGATAAAACCGGACAATTGGTGAGCTAGCACTAACCATGCTTGTTAGCAAGGATCTGTCGAAGTTTCTGTGGGCTGAAGCTGTCAACGCTGCGGTTTACATTCTCTACCGAACTGGTCTAAGCTCTGTAGAGGGCAAAACTCCGTACGAGTTGTTCGTTGAGAAGAGTGTTCATTTGAACAGGTTTCATATTTTTGGAACCACATGCTGGGTGATGGTGCCCAAAGAACGTCAGAAGAAGTGGGATACTAAAGGCGTCGAAGCAGTTTTTGTTGGGTACTCGGAAGGCATCGATGGTTTTCGTGTGTGGAAGAAGGATACAAAGCAGGTGATCCGAAGTCCTGAGGTAGTTTTTGGTCCAGAGCATTCCTCTAAAGTTCTAGCTTTGTTTCCTGTTGAAGAAGATCCTGTCGAGCCCTGCGATTTTCCCAAAGTCTTGAGCTCACCTGAAGCTCCGCACGTGCCTGAGGTCCCGGATCCTGTGTTGCCAGTCGTTCCTGCTGAACCGCAAATTGAAGAAACTTCTAAGGCTGCAAAAGATACCACTCAACGACGTCTTCGAGATAGAAGTAAACTTCAGAAACCTGTAAAATTGAGTGAAATGTTTCTTGCAGAGCTAGAAGAACCTAAAGACTACAAAGAAGCCATGAAGTCGGGTAATCGTCAGCACTGGAAGGCTGCAATGAAAGAAGAAATGTCTTCCCTGAATGAAAATTCAACCTGGGTTTTAACGGTGTTACCTCCAGGAAGGAAGAAAATTGCTAATCGCTGGGTCTATTTTACCAAACGCTTGTCGCTTGTCGCCACAAACCTAGGCTTGTTGCGAGGGGTTAAAGTCAACAAGAAGGTATTGATTATCATGAAACTTTCAGTCCCGTAGCTCGATTTGATACTATCAGGGCGATTCTAAGTGTTGCTGCCAAGGAAAGTCTGGAGTTGGCCCAATTTGATGTGAAGACGGCATTTGTAAACGGTGTTTTGAATGAAGAAATATACATGGATCAACCTGAAGGTTTTGAAGATGGTTGTGGTCGTGTGTGCAAGTTGTTTAGAAGTCTCTACGGACTGAAGCAACCTCCGAGGTGCTGGAACAACCGGTTCAAGGAGATTCTTATCAAGTTTGGTCACGTCCAGAGTGAAGCTGATCCATGTCTTTCCTTTTGTATGTCTGGTGAAGATAAACTGATCATTGGCCTTTATGCTGATTATGGCCTGGTTGCCACAACACAGAAGAGTGTGATTCAAGAGTTCCTGAGGAAGCTGGAGATGGAGTTCAAGATCACACGTGAACCGCTTGGCTGTTTCTTGAATATGCTCATTGAACGTAAAGAAGATGGTTCAATCCGTTTGAGTCAGAAGGTGTACGCGGAAAATTTTCTTCAGAAGTTCAACATGGCAGAAGCCAATGCTGTTTCAACGCCCATTGACAAGAACGTGCAATTGGGAGAGGTTTGAGAACATCTGCTCCTTACCGTGAAGTTGTAGGATGTTTGATGTACTCGTACTTAGCTGTTGCTTCTCGTCCTGACATCGCGTTTGCAGTCAATTATGCATCGCAGTTCTTGGAAGATCTGGAAGATTTTCACTGGTTGCTGGTAAAGAGAATCCTGAGATACGTCAAAGGGTCTACGTCAGTTGGTATCAGGTACAAGGCTGGTTCTAAAGGAAGTGTCTTGAAGGCTTTTAGTGATGTAGACTATGCTGGTCAATCGGATACTTGTCGGTCTGTTAGTGGAACCGTTTTCATGCACAGTGGAGGACCGATATCCTGGACTAGCAGACATCAAAAGTGTGTGTCTCAATCCACAACTGACGCTGAGTATGTCGCTACTAGTGAAGCTGCCAGGGAATTTGTGTGGTTGTCTCGACTGTTCGCAGAAGTCTCTCCCTTAGACAACATTCCAATTCTTTTTGTGGACAATCAAAGCGCAATCAAGTTAGCGAAGAATCACGAGTTCCACAAGAGGACCAAACACATTGAAGTGAGGTACCATTTCAGTCGAAAGGAATTGCAGGATGGAAGGTTGAATATTCAACATGTTTCAAGTGATCAACAACTAGCTGATATCTTGACGAAGCCGCTGCCACGTCTGAGATTTTCTGATCTACGTTCTACCCTTGGAATGATCTGATCTGATTTTGAATTTAGTTTGTTAGTGAAAAATTAAAATATCGTGTTTTAGAGGAAGTATTGATGTAAAACGTTGATATTTTGAATTCAAAATGATGTTCCTTTAACCTATTGCTACAACTGTCATTTGTCACTGTTCACTTCTGTCAATATGTCTGTCAATAAACATTGTGTTAAAACGTTGGCTAATTAAAACCATATTATTGTCTATAAAACAATAACAGTAACAAACCAGATTCCTATATATTTCCTCATATCAATAGGATAACTGGCAGAAGAATGCTGCCCGGGGTCCTCACTTATGATGGATCTATGCTCATGGATGCCAAAGCTATCGCTGACTATCGCAAAACATTTTACGAAACAACAGGGACAATGAGCAATTGAGGTTGACCAGGTTCCCTTATTCAAATTCCTCTGACGCACCTACTGGCCATGGTCTGTTTGTCAGTCCTGATGGACTCACTTTGTTGGCACTGGAGCAAAATTCAAAAAAATCAGCAGCCGCTGATAGAATCTCCAATTATATGCTTAAAAGGCTTCCCCATGTTTTCTTTGTTCTCCTCGCGATCATTCTGATTAATTGCATTAACATTTGCTACTTCCCTGAGCAATGGAAATGCGAAAAAATATTTGCAATACCCAAGAAGTCGGGGAGTACTGACGTAGTCGATACTTGTCGGATTTCGCTACTTTTCGATATTGGTAAGCTGCTTGAAAGGGTAATACTTGAAGGCATCATATAATTCTCTGCGGGGGCAAGAATTGTGCTGGAAAGACAATGTTTAAAAAAACTCCATGGTGAATGCTATGGCCGTGTTTCTGACCATTTTACTTTTTTATAACAGTAGTAGGTTTTTGCTACATTACAATTACCTCTTGTCATTGCTAAGGAAAACATTACTGGTGGATGAGTAGCTTAATAAATAACAATTGATATTGTCGCAAATATCTATGCATGCGCGGTGAAACTGACAAACATCCGCATCAATTGACTATTATCGTAGCCACAATATCAAATCCAAATCATCGTCTGATTTTATTTTGAACACTTTCAATGGGAAAAACATTTAAATGTTTTATTTTAAAACGCTCAAGTATTTTCTTTTAAAACACAGAAATTTACACTTCTTGTATGCATACAAGTAGATCTTTAGTTCCTTAATTTCGGAGAGCAAGTTCGTGAACCAGTAGGAGATGGAATAATGATTGATGTGAAAAACTTACAGAGTAAATATAAAGACGACTTCAAAATGCCAAAAAAGGATGAAGGATTTTATGGCATTGGCTCCGAATCACTTGCTTCATTTCGACACATAATCTATATGCAATTTTTTTCATATAGTGGGGATACATGGCCATGATCAAAAATCAATCCTTTTTCATTTTCTGAGCTAAATTTATTTCATTTTCTAATGATTAGCACAAGTGAAATTAACATACATTTCGCAGTTTAAAGTCTTTCTACACACATAATAACCTATCTAAATGGCATTGCAAAACAAGTGAGCAGCAAACGAGTAATTTTCATTCATTTTAGAACTTTTTCTTCAAACATGATCGCAAAACTTTATGAACTTGTATCTATAACTATGCATTATCTAATTCTATTTCTTTTCAACTTCAAACACAATGGTAACCAGTGAACTTGCTGTGCTAGTACATATAGACTTTATTGTTAGTACACTGTATCAGAGCAGTTAAAAATTTCATGCTTCGTTGGAAAGTGAGAAGAAAATCGCACCAAATTCAAGGGTGCTCTTATATAAGTTTAAAACGAATATAACGCAATTCAATGAAAGGAAAATTTTGCGTCGATAATTCTATTCAATCATAAAAAAACAGTTTAGAATTACAAATTGTAATTTTTAAAAAGTTAATATTTCTTTTACAAATGTTCAAATTCTGATTATACTTTATTTCACCACGAACTCCTCTGATACAGTAAAACTATTCTAAGTTTTTGTTTAGTTATGTTTCAATCCGAACGCATATATTTAATTTAAACAGTCATTGCTTACAATACGAATATCAAACATATAAAGAATAAACGCAATAGAAAAAAATATGCATGTTTATCGAAAATCGATTAAGAAATTATAATAGTAAATAAATTTTGTGCAAAGTAAGCAAACCTTCGTCGGGTTGAAATAGTTCCATTGAATCGAATTTTTCACTTGATCTATACAGCTGACCCGGAGGATATTCTTGAAAATTCAATTATTGAGTGTGAATAGCGTTGGTAAGAGTACATTTCATTTTTGGTTTTTCGTTTTTGAATGTTTTAAATTAAGTGTTAGTAAGTGATAGAATGACTATGTGATATTTACGAGTATATAATTGTAAGGAGCAAGTAAATAAAAGCTTTTATTTAAGCTTAAAGCTGTGACTTCACTCGTAAAAACCAGCACATACGCATTTAACTAGCAGTACACAGATGCTCGCTAATTAAGCTGAATAATTCCAAGTTAAAATAATATTCAACGATTCGTTTTTGACTCATTTCTATTATTTTTTTTATGTATGGAAAAGTGATACTTTACATTAAATATTTATTAAATACAATCATAAATTCAAAAATAATATCGCAAGATATAGGTGGATATAGAGGGAGGGGCTTCATTAGATAGCCTCCATAGATCAGGACTGGGAATAATCCACTACAATTACTTTTCAACTCCCATTCCAAGTAATTGTAATTGGGTAATTTGAAATTTCAATTCTTGAGTAATGGGAATTTAAATTTTGCTCATTTTACTTACGGTAGTTGTAATGGGTTATGACTTTTCTACCAATTACTTGGAGGAATAGAAAAAGTAATGGGATGAAAGTAATGGGTTATTGATAACGTATTCAACTAGCCATTATAAATTACAATTGAAGTGGAGGCTTGCATTTAAACGGTTACATCCATTGTAGCATATTTTCACTTCCAAATACAAATATTATACCGTTGCATACATTAATTCATTTCATTCTATTTCGCAGACAATTTCATCAGGTACAAAATGGTAATAGATACAAAAAAAAAAGCTACTAGAAGATCATAATAAAGTAAAATACAATAGCAACTTACGAAATAATGTGAAATCTGAAAATTTAGAAGATTGGTGCGAATCATTAAAAGAACCAAGCTCGAGGTCATTATGTTTTTTAATAATTCTCGGCAGTTGGGATTGAAAATATAATTCAGTTCTAGGGAATGGAACCTCGTGCAGAGTGTTGGGTCGAGTAGGACGCAAGCCCTGTCTGAAGTGCACGTGGTTGAAATTTGAAACAACATGGTGGTGGAACAGTTTATATAGGCAACATTGATCTTAAAAAATATTCTACGACTTGATGGAGAAGGGAGGTGAAAAACAGATGCTCATAGGATTCATAGGCAAATTTGAATTTGAAGAGTAAAAACGTGTGAACTTACGTTGTACAGCTTCTAAGGAGGAGATTAGACATGAAAGCCGAGGAGATCACACTATAGAATAGTACCCAAGAAGAGAACGGACAAGACAAATAAATAAAGGAACGGCCGTGTCAATGTTAGAAAACTTGTGTGAGTGCCGCAAAATGAAGCCAGAGACTTTCGATGATTTGGTATTATGGATATAGACATCGAATTTAAGTTTAGAATTAAAGATCACGCAAAGGTCTTTGTATGAATGCACTGCGGACAGGTGAACATCAGACAGGGTATATTCAAACGATTAAGGGTTAAACTTAAGGATAAAGGAAATTTTTGAAACACTTATTAACAATGAGACGGAAATAATTCGAGTTGCACCATAAAAATGAATTAGTTAAATCATTTTGAAGATGCTCACAATCTGGAACAGACTTAATAACGCGAAATACCTGAGTCTTATGCATAAGGATGGGAAAACCGGTTTTTCGGTTCGAATAACTGGTTTTTTGGAAGTTTTTCTTCCCGGCTTAAACCGGTGTTTTCTTTCAAATTCAAGAACCAGTTAAAAACCGGATACAAAAGCATAGAAACATACTGAATACAAAAACCCGGAAAACAGTTTTTTCGCCATTCCTACCTAGGTAGTGTTAATGACCACAGTCACCAGAGCAAAGCAAATTTCTATTGTTTGATTGGTTCTTGGTATTAGTTGTATATGTTTCGTTTCAATGCGGAGGACTTTACATAGGGTGCGAAGTAAATCTAGCACACAATACACAATAAATGCAAATTGCTTGGGGACTGGGCAGAAGGATCTTTCATCCTTATACTGTAAATGAATGACTCAGCTTAGATTTCAATACATTAGTCTCTTATTTTTAACACAAAGATGAAATATCCTTCAGTTCATAATTTTGTAAGTAAAAAATTGGAAAACCATTTAAACCTAAAATTAATCAAGGACATAAAAATATGTATTTAATTATGATTCAAGTTTCTGACTTTAAAAATTTGCTAAGAAAAAAACCGGATAACCGGATTATCCAAAAACCGAAGAGGAGAGGAGGAGGAGATTATAGAAGGAAGATAATTAATAAGGCAGAAATGGAGAAGTTGATCCGCGAAATGTAACCAGATCCAAAAGAGTAGGTAGCTAGCGAAACAAAAGACTATAACTTTAGACATAAAAGTTAGTGGCTTACAGAATCAAAGGCTTTGGTGAAATTCGTCAAAATCACGTCATTTAAAATTGTTTGTCCAATGTACATCTAATTAAGTCTCTAAAATCAACTAAGTTTGAAGAAATGGAGCAGTCCTCCAAGAATTAATGCTGCTGTAGTAGAGTAACTGAATTCAGAGACTCTGAAAAATTGTTGCACACAAGGCGTTCAAGCAGCTTAGGGAAACAGGAGTGAAAATATATGGGACGATAATTAGATGCATTACCGCTTTTGAATATAGGGTAACATTAGCATTTTTCCAATAAGTGGGAAAGGTGCCAATACTGAGGCTGAGGTTAAAAAATAGGGATAAGGTAAAATACAAAGAGGAGGAAAGGAACTTCACAAATATGTTTGGCGACCCATCACATTGGGTTCAAGGGAATTAATTAGCGATTACACCTCAGATGGGCTAGGATTCAATTGAAATTAGGCTGCTGCCTGCTAGGTTGTTGGAAGAACACATGCAGAGCAAATAAGGAGCTAAAGCGTTATTCCTGTTTACAGTACAGGAGACAATGGAAGATTTGAACGATCTGATGTAGGACCAAAAGGGTTCAACTCTTCGTGGCACACGACCATTTATTTGCCGGAAGTGTTCAGAACTCCTGCTAGATCGACATTCCCCCATTCATAAATACAAATTGCCTACTTATCATCTCCACCTTGTTTTGGACATACATACTTTTTTTACTTTTTTTTTCCATAACCAAAGTGGCTGCCCTATGTCCTCGATAGACTCACGAATTCCATCTTTGAGGTCTTGAATCGACGCTGGGGTGTTGGCGTAGACCCCTTCTTTTTCATGTGGCCCCAAAGGAAGAAGTCGCAAGGTGTTAAATCACAAGATCTCGGTGGCCAATTGTGATCACCTCTTCGAGAGATAACACGGTCCGAAAACTTTTCCCGTAAAAGATCAATGGTTTCGTTGCTTGTGTGGCACGTAGCGCCGTCTTGTTGAAAGTAAACGTTGTCCAGATCAATACCATCCAATTCCGGCTATAAAAAATCATTAATCATCTGTCGATAGCGCGATCCATTCACCGTAACTGTTGCTCCAGCCTCATTTTCGAAAAAGTAAGGTCCAATGACTCCGCCGGACCATAAGCCGCACCAAACAGTCACACGTTGAGGATAGAGAGGCTTTTCAACAATAACTCTTGGGTTTTCCGAGCCCCAGATGCGACAATTTTGCTTGTTAACGAAGCCACCGAGGTGGAAATGGGCCTCATCACTCAAGATGATTTTCCGATGGAATTCCGGATCATTTTCATGCATTTCAAGGACCCAATTAGCGAAGACACCACGTTGTTGACGATGGACCAGCTTGAGTCCTTGTGTTAACTGAACTTGATAAGCCTGAAGACCCAAATCTTTATGCAAAATACGGTGTAATGACGTTTGTGGATTGCCTAATTCCAAAGAACGACGAGGAATGGACAAACCTGGGTTTTATTCAACACTTTCGGCTACTGCAGCAATATTCTCGGCTGTTCTTGAGTGACGTGCACGGGTTTTATTCTTCACATCACTAAGTTGTCCCAACAGCTCGAATTTTTTCCATCAATTTCTGTATTGCGGTCCGAAAAGGTGCTTCACGACGACCCAAAAATGTTCGAGTTTTACGAACCGTCTCTGCCAAATTCTCACCATTTTTATAGTGACTTTAAATAATTTCAATGCGTTGTTGAAGCGTGTATTTTTATTAATGGCGTAGTTTCTATTTGTCAAATGTCAAAAAATGACAGCTTCGAAAGTGACATCTACCGAAATAGCGGCCTATTCAAAATAACACCTCTTATTGGAAAACCCTTTACATCTAAGTTATTTCATGCAGGTAATAATTCTACAGCGCTAAATAATCTATTAAGGGGTTTAACAATTACCCTCAGCTACAAATTTCCCAAACTTATGATCCTAATGATCCTTTAAGAGGATTAAGCAGGTATTGTTTTCTGCGTTGTCGTTGGCTTGCGATAAATATCGAATGCAATTCCTCAATTTTTTTTAATTATCCATAAGTCCAAGAATGGGATCTTACCATCTTCCTCCATCTCCATGCTGAATTGGATACCTGTGTTTATCTTATTTATTTCGTTTAGTGTTTTTTTCGATTTCCTCAGTTTTCACGATCGCAAAGATGTCGTCCACGTATCGGTACCAAATTCTCCACACGACACCTTTTTCCTCTATCTACTTCTCTAAAGTTGCCATGAAAATTTTTGCTAGCACTGGTGACAATGGAACTCCCATTGACTACCCCTTCATTGTTTTACAATACTTACCCCTAAAAGTGCAGTAGTTCTCTTGCATGCACAGTGCTGCAAGTTTTACATACTTTTTGTCTTTTTCCGGCATTCTACCGATTCGTCATCTCTTGATATGAAGTTGGAAGATATGTCAAAGTGCATAAGAATCTATCCAAATGCAGATTACCTGGTTGTAAAGCGTTAACTTTTGTAAAATGTCAGGAGTGTGACATATATTTGAATTTAGATTCGACCAGGAATTGTTATAAATCTTTTTATGAGCGTTCAAAGATCAATCTAATGAAATAAATAAATGGATGGTATTTAAATATCATGGTATTTTTCTTGTTTGACCCGAAGTATCCTATATGATGCTATTTCAAAATCCTGAAATAGATATTAATGAAATATTCAATTGATAGATAGGATTTAGTCGAACATCAAATAGGTCAGAAAAAAAAAAAACACGGCTTAAATTCAATTAAATGGTGTTCCATTAAGGGCATAAGAATTTTATCTATTAATAAAACACAGAAATATTTGAGATATTGAGTTCAATTTATTGTGGGTGTAGTGCAAGCATTACATTACAGGAATACAATTCGATTCTACGTCTAGTCTTCGTTGCGAACAGACGTGTTTTTAATTCGCTTCTGTCAAGTTTCCAAAAATATAATTTAATTTTATTAAAAGTCAGTCCAAAGCTAATTTTGGTTTTTATTGAAAAAAGCTTATATTGTCGAAGGAATCGACCCACGGCATCAGATCGAATATTATTATACTTCGATAAATCAAGAAAAGTAAACAATCCAATGACTAATTCGGGGTATGGAGGAACCCGACGGTTTCTCATCGTTGGGGGAACTTGGGGAGTCAAGCAATACAAAATCGGCGGCAAAGGCGGAAGTGAAACACAAATAGTCGAAAACCAACAAGAAGTGATTCGACTTCAACATGAAAATCAAGAATTTAGACTACGATTACAATCCCTTGAAGATCTGACTCAAGATGCAGAACCGCTAAAGCATATCAATATGGAAACTTAGGCGCAGAAAGCTGTAAAACAAGCGGTCCCCGAAAGAAATTCGAAATGCTGAAGGCGCTGACGACAATAAAAACTATTACGCAGCGCTGGACGAACTTCAACAAGAAATCGAAGTTGAAGATAATACTAATCAACATAACGATGCTGATTTTATTCTGTACTTAAAAAATAAAAATAAGGAGAAGCAGCAAGCTCGCAGTTGAGCTGGTTCCTCTCAAAAAAACTTCGAACAATGCAGGAAAAGTTCCGCCAATTAACGTGTTCAGTCAATGCGGAAAAGACATGGTCCAGCCAAAAATAAACTAACCAATTTCGAGATCAAAAGAATTAATGCTGATAAATTAACTGTTAGAACAAAATCAAATGTCAAGTCAGCTAAAAGTGTGCTGAATTCTGGGGAGGTTCCACACTTCACCTGTACCCCAAAAATTTAGAAGAATCAGACCTTTTTGTTGAAGGGCTTGGAATGCGGAGAGGATACCGTCGATCTTCTTCAGCTGCTCAAGGAAGCCGCACCTGAAATTGAATTTATTTCTGTTAAAACCTTCGCGACAAGAAGATCGACGGTAGAAAAGAAGAATTTACCACTTTACTTGGTACAGATTTCAAATAAGAGCAGTCCAAGTGCGCTGCAACAAATAAGGTACTTGAATTTCCGAGTGGTGAGATGGGAATGCCTCCAGAAAAGAGAAATCAGCCAGTATTATCGGTGTCAACGATTTGGACATTCGGTTGCCAACTGCGCCATGCATTATCGGTGCTTCAAATGCAAAGACGTTCATGCTTCCGGTGAGTGCAAATTGGCTCAGACGAAGCCTAAAGAAAAATTATACTGTGTTACCTGCGGTGTTTTTCGTCATCCGGCATCATATCGAGGATACTCCCGATATCAAGATGCAAAAGTAAAATTTGTTCCAAAGTAAATACAAGCAAACCACAGTGTCTTACCTTCCATCTTCGTCAGGAACGGAGTATCATTTGCACTCGCCGCTAGAGGACCAGCAGAAAATACTGCAAATACTGTAAATAATCGAAGTGGTAATAATGAGCTGTTTCTCAAAATTTACCAGCAACTAAATTCTTTATCATAGACAATCGATTAACGTTTAGGCATTTCAAATGCCTCAAAATAACTTGTAATCCAGTCACATTCCCATAGATAAGATTCCACCATTGTTACTATACATCGACATGATTATCTCCTTGAATTCATTGTTAAGCAAAAACCTGACATCATCCTTCTTACTGAAACCCACCTCAATTCATGGCACTCCATGACATTCAAGGATTTTGAATTCGTAAGAAACGATAGAGTAAATGGTGATGGAGGAGGTGGCACCGGGATCTTGGTTCGAAGACCCTATTGTTTCCAAAATATTGAAAAAGCCGAATTAAAAAACTTTGAATCTCTTGAACTGTCCGTTATCAAAATTTCACTGCCAGGTGGGAATAACCTCTTCGTTATCTCTGCCTATACAACTGGTCGAAATGTTCTCAAGTTCAAGGAGGAGCTCAATTCCTTGTTTGAAATACTCGAATAGAACTAGCTGCATAGTTAAATATTCTTGCTGGTGACCTGAATGCCAAGCATGCATCATGGCTGAACGCCAACAATAATCCAAGAAGTGTATTCCTGAAGTCGTGGATAAAAGAGAACCAAATTGAATACAGGTGCAATCTATATGGGTCGGAGTTCCCAACATACCCTAGGACAAATTCAAATTTGGACCTCTGCATTGCTGACGCAAGACTTGAATTCAGCTTTAATAGTCTTCAATGGTGGTCTGTGTGGTCTAGTGGCTAGAGCATGAACGCATAAGCCGAAGGTCTCAGGTTCAAATCTCGTTGGGGGCAACGTGATTTAGTTCAGAGGATTTTTCAGACAGACTCCGAGTGTTCACTCAGTGGTAATATGTACTGATTTAATCCGACCGTATCATAGCTGAGCAGGCACACGGGAGCATGGTACTGACCAAACCAACTTCCGAAAAAATCAATACGGTTATGAAAATGAGATACTCTAAGAATCTCTAAGCGAAGGCCCGTGAGGGGCTGTAATGCTACAAAGAAGAAGTCTTCAATGGAAACTGCAGGCTCTTCCTTACGAGAGCGACCATAACGCAATCGTAATGGAAATCAATCATCATAGGGATGATATCTTCCTCATTCCAATTCAGCATGAAAATTATCGGTTGAATTTCAAAAAAAAAAAACTGGGGAAAGTATCGAAAGAAGTTTAATCGGGGTAACCAGAAGTCATGTCCTCCTTCTGATCATGATGGCAACTCTTGCTCAATAGTTCTTAATGACGGAATCTAACTAACGATGAAATAGATCTCTATTTGTCGAGTTAGAGAAGCTGACGTTAAAAACGAACAATATGGAAGGATATGAAACACCAACCATTGCAAGGTTAAATAGATTGAGAAGCCTCCTTCTCACACGCGTCAACAATATTTATCGGCGATTTTTGGACTACGACCATCCCTCGTTGGCTTTGTTGAAATTACACCTGAAGAATGTCCGGAACTTAATCCGTTCATAATTCAGGAGTGAAGTCGGCAATCAATAGGCGGAAAAACTGAGGGGTATTAGCCCACAGGACCCATATGGCGTTTTCGCGAAAGTGAATAGCATATTCCGCAAGAAGTCTCGAGTGAAGGTATCGAATCTTGAAGTCACTTGTGATGAGATAATTCTTCTCGATAGGCTGGTATCAAAATTGATAGTACGACTCCGGATAGAAATGGAAACAGGATTATATGTGATGGTTTGCTTAAACTTGCCCGGATTGGAACACATTTTGATTTGATTCATCTACCAAGCCCTGAAGAAGGGAACGAAATATTATCAGAGGTCGTTGAAGCAAAAGTTTCCGACTTCAAATCAAGCCTAAACGGCCAATCAATTCTTCATTTCAATGAAACATTGACATCTGACCTCATACCGAGCTTAAATCTTATTGATTACTTTGTCAGATATGAAGACTTGTGTTTCATATTTTGCAGAATAAACAACAAGAAATCATGTGGTACTGGCGGTTTGCCAAATATAGTTCTCCGAAATTTGCCTGAGGTTGTTATTAGAAATTATTGCATATTGTTCAGCAAGATGTTGAGCAATTCATATTTCTCAAATGAGTAGAAGAAGGCCAAGATATTTCCGATATTGAAGATAGGAAAAGAACCTTCGAGTCCTAAAAGCTATCGCCCAATCAGCTTGCTGCCTAACTTCAGCAAAGTGTTTGAAGTGATACTCAACAAAGCATTGAACGCCCACATTGAGAAATATGTGTTGATGCCGAATTGCCAATTGGACTTTCGTGCCAGGCATTCCACCATACATGCAATAACGAAAGTAACCTCAGACATCTGTTGGAAACTAAACAACAGAGAATGTGTTCAGCGTGTATCATTGATATGGAGAAATCCTTCGATTCGATGTGATTAGATGGCTAATTTTTAAAATCCTTTAGGATAGGTTCCGCAGACACCTTGTCGCCATGATGTGCAATATATTATATGGTAAATCATTTATTGTAACTGATGGAAATCTTACGGCAATGCGCGAATTTAAGGTCTTGAATGGTCTACAGCAGGCAACAGTTACCTTACTTCTGGGTTTTTCAATATTCATTCGCCATCTTTTGAACGGCTTTGATTTCAACGTCTCGCCAACGCGATCATTGGTAGCATTTGCTGATGATCTGATCATCTATACGGCAGACCGAAAAGCTACAATAGTTCAGAGCAATCTTCAAAAAATGTTCAATAATGTGCAGCTGTACACTGACATAGCCGAATGAAAATCAATGCGCAGAAGTGTGAAACAATCTTGTTTCGGACAACGCTGCAGGGGGTCAGTCAAGACCTGAAACGTAATTGGAAAGATCTCCACATTATGGCTGGTGAGGGTAGTTCAGAACGGGTTCCACATAAATCCGGTGTTCGATACCTCGGCATTCATCTCGATTAGTATCTGTACTATACTGAACATGTCAAAATCATGCTCAGTAAAGTACAAAAAGTAGCCATGGCCCTACAAAGACTCTTTCATTCCAGATACATTGATCAAAAGGGCAAAGTTATCTGTTACAAGACCCTTTTTACATATGGATGTCAGATCTGGTACAACCAGAGTGCTAGTACAATGGGAAAATTAAGATTCTTTGAAAGGAAATATCTTCGTACATGTACTGGTTTGTACAGAAGCCTGAGACGGATTGGAAACACTATATATCGAATAAAAAAATTTATCAAAATGTTAGTATAAAATGACAAGGGTCGAAATCTTCATATTGAAACTTCTTCGGAATCATATCGCAAGATTTGTAACTGTGAGTGAAAATCCTTGGATTTCACAGCCGTGCCGCCCTACAGACGGATATATTGCGACTTGCCTCGCTACTGACTTCGTTAATCCAGAAGCATTCGTGTATTTGGACATGAATCGATATGGCTTGTTAGCATAGACCAGTGACGATATAGCACCATAACAGGAAATCCGATGACGTTAGATCGCATGAACGAGGCGGCCATTCGACCGGATCATTTCTCGATAAAACATATTCACCAAACTTGCCTTTCAATAAATCGCTTCTGAGGCATGCTGTGAGGCAAGTGGCACCGTCTTGTTGAAACCACATATCGTTGATGTCAAGTTCATCCAATTTTGGCCTCAATAAATCTTCTAACATAACACGATAGCGCTCTCCATTGACGGTAACATGACGGTCGTCTTCACCCACGAAAAAGTACGACCCAATCACACCTCCGGCACCAAACAGTAATTTTTGCAGATGCAACGGTGTCTCAAGAAGTACATGTTGGTTTACTGCTGACCAATAACGCATATTTTGCTTATAACAAAGCTATTGAGCCAGAAATGAGCTTCATCGCTTCATTAGAGTAAGCGCTCTTAAAGTTCCGACCACCGACTCAAAATTTCGGTAGTAATTTTTAATAATTTTCAAACTTTGCTGGTTCGTGAACTTGACCATGATAAAAATTTTGATTTTAACTAGCGTTTGGACATTGACAGTTCATTGAAAAAAACTTAAGGGTGAGTTCATATAAGGATACTAAAATGTTATGTCCCTAATGGAAAACCCTATATTTACGCTTCGTGTTCCAGGAGGTTATACAAGCTTTTTGGCAATTTGTTATTGATTTTTGTTGATCCAAAGTGCCTAAAAGCTTGTATAATACAATATTTAAATAATTTTTGTATGATAAGAAATATGTTGTAGTATTTATATTGAACCCGTGAATGGAAAACCACATTTCTTTAAGCAAGTGGCGAATTCGCTTTTTTTGAAGGAGAATATGCTTCTAAGAACAAATTTCCAGACTTTATTTTCATAATGTGTATACGGCGTTTATAAAACTCATAAAATACCTATTCCGTATACATATTGCAACAATTACTCTCGTCTGCTTCAATTTACGCAGAATTATCAGATTTATTAGGAAGCATGTGCAAATTTAATTCACTTTTAATTTAATCTATGCCAGCTTTCTCTGCCCGATGGAATCAAATCGATTCACATCAATTGTCTCCCATTAATTAACTCCTCGCTATCCACAACAACTCAGACCAGCTTAATTCAAATCATATTGAATGCATTGAAATCGAACTGCAACTTAAATGAGTAAGCGAAACAAGGGAATAGTCGGCATCAATATCATCCATTTATAACAGACAAACCCAACAACAAAAGGACTCAAATAAATGCGTATGTGCTGGTAATAGTAAGTGATTCTCGTGTTGTCAGAAATGAAGTGATATGTTGGAATATATTCTAGTGCAAGTTTAATTTAAGCTTGGAATAAAGTGTTAATTACAGAGTAATCTCAAATAGAAGGAAATGAACTATCAATTATATTCCCCCATTTCGATTGATGGGAGGATTAGATAATTCGATTGATTTACTAGGAAAATTATAACTATTGAAAGAGTATAAGGATATGTGGACTCACCTGGACTAATAGGCTGATATTCTTGTTGAGGCAATAAGAAGCATGTTAACACCTGTAATACCGAGAAAACAAAATTATTGACTAATAAGCATGAAGTGATAGGACATTGTTTAAGCAAATCTTATTACACAAACTGTTCTATGATCCTTCAAAACTGGTTGAATGCAAATTAAAGCATCACCACTCAACTTTCGGATCGACTCACACTTTACATCGTCTTAATTGCCATTCATATTTACAACGTACTAGCGTAGGAGGATGTGAATTGTGAGAACGTCTCTTACACCATAACAGCATCCAATCTAGTATCTACAATCTATGAATCTTCACATAGAGTAACGTACCTGTTCTCCAGTTGCTTCATCAGTATCAGGTTGAAATGTTAACAATGGCTGGGCTTGATTTTCCGACAGCCACACGGCTTTCAGTTGTAGGTTAACCAACGAATATGGCAAATATTGTAATTGATTCCCCGACACATCTAACACGTGCAGTTGGCTACAGTTTCCCAATTCGGCCGGCAACACTTTCAATTTGTTGTCTCGCAAACTCAATACGCCAAGTTTTGTGCAATTACCAATTTCCACGGGTAAATTTTCTAGCGAATTTCTATCGACATTTAAATTATTCAACTTTGTCATACAACCAATTGATGCTGGAAGCTCCATTAGAAAATTCTCAGTTAAAATTAATTCTTGCATGCTATCACATCTGGAATGAGAAAAAGAGAATTGGAATGTGAATTGATGAATACTAAATTATGATAATCATTAAAATATTTGTGCACTCAAAAAGTATTTAGATCAACTGAGATTAACGTGTTTCCGCAAAGTTGATTTATTTTGAAATGCGTTTTCCATTGCTGACGTCTGCGATTTTCAAAATTTTAAAATATTTGAAAGAATTTAGAAAGGAAAATAAATAATAGTAATTTTTCCATTCAAATTTTTTCGTCAGTCAAGAGAAAGAGTACGTCAACGGCGCTAACATTCATCAAAATTTCATTTTTGCCCAGGCAGAGGTCGAACACTACCGGAAAGTCTCACAGCAGTGGTCATAGTATGAAGCATAGAAGGAATGTTTATTTTTTGCAGAAATTTATCTTTTCTTCAGCTCCGTTTATTTCAGTAAATACTTTTCTTATCAGTCGAACAAAAGATAAACAATATCACCATTCCCTTGCCTACTACAAATCCCGATCGGTTCAGTATTTACAAAACCCATCATTGATAGATCCATCATGCAGGAAAATCAATATACACCTGATCCACAAAATGGCTAAGGAAAAAAAAATATCAATCAGCACGACAAGTGCTTACTCAACAAATGTTGCGTGGATGCGAGTTGAAAGAAACGTTATCAAGTTTTTTCCGCGGAGTTGATAGTGAAGCTGGTGATTGGTAATCGATTGGTTACTGTTTATCATGTTCTTAATTCAATGTTTGATTTACAGAAAGATAAAAATAACGTTTTATCGAAATTGCAGAACCTTTAACAATTTCTGAGTGAGAAAATGGATAACTGAAACCAAAGTAGGGTAAACTAAGTCATTTTTTTTGTCGCAACCTTAACCTAATGATAACGTTTTTATATGTGAGCGGGTTTATCTTATCTTAATTCATTGGAATGTGTCAAAAATGCAACGCATACGCACATGTGGGGTTGCAGTCATTTTACGCAATAAGTTTGGCATGGAAAATTATATTAGTCGTAGGTTCTTTGTTTCGGAAAATGAAACAAGTTGCATAATAGAACTCAGATAACGAGATGAGAGAATAGCGGCTCTGATTCATTCAGAAATTCATCGCAAGTGGAGACATACTAGGAGTCACACATAGCACAAAGCTCCGAGTGATTTTATCCTTAAACCAACATATTTATTAAACAAGTTGGGTAAACAGACCTACGCTCATGTCAGAAGGGTTTTGTACCCAACTTCTCAGAAATGCCGTCACCAGCAATGAAAAACGTCAAGAAATAGGTCAAAGAGATGTGCACGTTCGAAGGAAAATCCATTGTTTTCCTCCTTTCAACGGTCGCCATTTTGTTGCAAACCGACAAAAATCAATCAAATCATGAATTCTCAAAAATATTAATGTTATTGAACTTATCGGAAAATTTCAAGAAGATCAAGTCAAAACTGCAGTGACTGATTCGATGGAAAGTCCATAAAATACCAAAATTATGTGTTATTGTTGTTGTAATTGGAGAAATTTCAAACGGCTATAATTTCCGTGTATACCATTCGATTTTCATCAAACTTACAAAGTTTAAGAACACTTAGTAGGACTACATAAATGTTAAGGGTACCAATGCGATTTTATTGGGAAAAATGTGAAATTTGAATATCATACTATTATTAGCAAAGTTGAGCGAATTTCGACTTCTAAGGTATTTGTTGTTGTTGTACTCATAAACTCCTACCACCATAATTTTTTTCAGTTTTTTCGGATCACAGGTATCCAATCGCGAGGGGGGACACACATTTTTCGTGTATTTCCCCTCCCTGCGCGTCCCTCGAAGCAAAAAGTGTCAAATTAAGACCTGTTTTGAAAAGTTCTCATCAAGACCTTTCATTTGATACCCATATCGGCTACCATTGACAATTTTTTTTCTTTCGGGGGCCTCTCCCCTATATGGGGAGACCCCCTCCTTAAATACCTTATAAAATTTTTTGTAAGTGAACTTTGAAGAGAGCACCACTTTACACCTGCATACAAAGTTTGATGTTTCTGGCTTAAGTAGTTTACGAGAAAAAGTGCTGTGACACACGGACGGACGGACGGACAGACAGGTCGCGAAACTATTAGGGTTTTGTAAAATTATTTTACAAAACCCTAAAAAATGATTTTGAATACCCTGGCGTATGCAGTATATCAAAATATAATGGACAGAGTCAGCAGTCTCTGATGGGAGTTCAATTAGGCAGAAAAGGGCCCATTATGATACCGGGATAAGAAAAGATAGAATAGACGCATTAACACAACACACATGGTCCTCACATCTAGGTACTGCCCACGACCACACTGCTTGACGTCGTTTATCTAACAAGAACCGATAGGATTAACTGCCTACTGAACGAACGTTTCCCAAAAAAGCGGGATCTAAGTTCCCCGGCTAATATTCGGGTTAATATCAATGTTTCTTTCATTTGGAATTGATGTTATAGCAACGTTCGTTTACATTTCAACGTAGGTACTATGAAATATCTGTTCATTAAGAATGTGAAGTCGCTTCGATTCATTGATACAAGCATTTAGGAACAAGAAACAGAGTGGCTATGTGCAAGACAACTTTCCAATAACACCCCCTCTGCCAGAGAAAGCGAAGTTCGTGACAAAGATTATAATATTTTGTTACTCACGCTGGTCATTTCGAGTATAATGTAATGCCATTTGGTCTTATTAATGCACTTATGGTTTTTCAAGAAATGATCCTCGAGCTAATCCGTCGAACGAAATCGAGAAAAATTATAAGCTACATGGATAGAGTTATAATCGCGACCACCAACATAGACTTGGGCATGTCTATCTTGATACAATTTCTACATATTCTTGGGGAAGCAGGACTTACACTTCGGACGTCCAAGAGCATGTTCTTCGCTACCGAAATTAAATTTTTTGGACATCGAATAAACTGTGATGGAATCAAACCAGGAAGTGAAAAGATCGATGCTATAAAGAACTTTGCGCCGCCGAAGAATGTCACAAAGATAAGGCGATTTCTGGGATTAACTGGATTCTTCCGAGAATTTATCGAGGGTTATTCTAAAATTTCGAAACCGTTGACCACGCTATTAAAAACGAAAGATCAACCGGCATTTTCATGAACCGATAGTGCAGAGGCGACATTCAACGAGTTGAAAGCTTTACTATGTAATGAGTCCGTACTAGCACTTCATGATCCAAAGGCGGATCATGAGGTGCATAACGATGCATAAAACAACGAACATGGAAAACAACGGCCAGTGTTCTAGTACAGCCGTCATTGCACCGACAGCGAGCGAAAATACAGTAGTCATGAGTTGGAGGTCCTCGCAACTGTTGAGACGTTGGAGCGTTTCCGATTTTACCTATTTGGTGGATACTTTCGAGTAATTATCGACTGTGGTGCAATAACTACCACGAAATCAACGAAACCGCTTAATGCCAGAGTGGCTCGTTGGTGGCTTAAGCTACAGGAATATGATTTCGAGGTAGTGCATCGTGCCGGACGGAATCCGGATGCAACACGTCGACGCGTTAAGCCGTCAGCCAACTGAGCAGCCACACGAGACGAACACAGTTGCAGAGAATATTTTGACTGTTGAAATTGCCCAAGAGGATTGGTTGATTACAATGGAACGAGAGGATCCGAAATTGAAGGAGATAGTCGAGGCACTTTCGCAAAAACGCATTTCGGAGCAATCTTCACAACTTAAAAAGGATTATATCTTGAAAAACGGTCGACTAATGCGTGGTGTCGATGGAAATTTCAAGCTTGTGGTATCGTCAGCTGTTTGTTGTAGGATTGTCAAGAGCTATCACGATTACGAAGGACTTTGAACGATTCTGCAAATTAAAGAATTGTTCTGGTTTTCCCGTGTCCGTCGCTTTGTGAAGTTATATATTGCGTCATGTCCTGAATGTTGCTACAACAAGAAAGTCACGAGGAAATTTTAAGGGCGTTTGTTTTGTGAGCAAATCGAACCAGTTTCATATCAATCATCTCGGACCGTTTCCCCTGAATCGTCGAGGCAATCTTCATATAATCGGAATATCAGATCCGTTCAGCAAATTCACTATGGTCTGAGCGATAAGGTTAACGAATACTAAGCCTGTCTTGGCAGTGCTGAGCGATATTACGACCTACTTTGGCTTGCCTACTCGAATAATAACAGATAGAGGTATTGCCTGTACGACAAAAGATTTTGCAAACTTTTGCGAGCGATATGATAGTCAACACATTAAAGTACCACTTCTTTAACCCGACTGAAAAATACGTTTTCTTGATGTCTGCAAAATAGAGCTCTGTGGCGGCGAGGACCACCTCATTCGACTCACATTTCTGTGCGGTGAGTAAAGTTTTCTAGTTTGGAAACAAAAAGAAGTCACACGGGGCCAAATCTGGAGAATACGGCGGATGGGGTATCAGTTCGTAGCCCAATTCGACCAATTTGGCTGCGGCGACGGCGGAGATGTTAGCCGGTGCGTTGTTATGGTGGAAGAGCACATTTTTCTTCGCCAAATGGAGCAAATGCATGGAGCCCTGTGACCGTTTTGCCCTTCCACAGGTAACCGATGCAGATCACACCTTGTGAATCCCCGAAAACGGTGGGCATTACATTTATGGCCGATCGGGCAGTCTTCACCTTCGTCGGAACTCGTTCGCCGGGTGAAGTCCAGTGTCTACTGCTTTTTGGCCTCTGGTGTGTACCAGTGGAGCCATGTTTCGTTGACAATCATGAAACGCGCTTAAACAGCGTTAAACACGGCTCTGAAGTGGTCTCACGATTGCGTTTGTTGTCCGGAGTGAGCGAACGCGGCACCCATCGCGCCGACAGCTTTCTCATGCTCAAAATTTCATGCAAGATATGATCTCCGCGGTCTTTTGAGATGCCTAATGTCTCAGCTTTCTCGCACACTTTCAATCGGCGGCCTGCCACTACGAATTTTTGTCACGTTATCCTCTGTGGTAGCCGTATTCGGTGCATCTAGGCGTGGCTCATCAAAAACCGACGTGCGATCACGTTGAAACTCGTTAAATCAATTTTTTACGGTCGCCATCGCAGGAGTCGAATCACCGTACGCAGTATCCAAGACCTCTTTGATTTCGCTGCGCGACTGCCCTTTCAAAAAAAGAATCGAATCATCTTTTTCCATTTTTCTGAAATCCACGGACACGCTCGCTTCCACACGTGGTCAAAAGCCGATTCGGTTGAAATTTTAACAATTACCGTCTACGAGAATGTACTACACGATAGTGAATCTCTCTTGTGATAGTGTACATCGGGCGATGAGGCTAAGTGCTTATCGTACCGATCTCGTAAATTTGTCAGCACCATGGAAGTAACAAAAACGTGGCATTTTAGCTTCGGCGGTTGACCCAACAGTTACTTGAATTCAAGTTCTATTCCTGGTATCGAATTGATACTTATCATTTAGTGGTCTATTGGAGAATGAGTAGCCGCAAAATTTCCATAACGATTCTGATTCAATTTCACCCAATATCAATGGTGTAGAATGTTGCTGCTAGCGACGTTTAAGATGTGGCGTGCAAATTGAGAGCCACCTGCCTACCTGGCTCTATTTTGTACGTCGATTCTTTTTCTTTTAACTAGTTATGTTACAGATTAAGAATACGACTATTATCTTTAATTTAAATTTTAACGATTTTGATAAAAGAACTTAGTTGAGTGCGGCTCGTCATTGCATCAATTAAAATACGAGGTGACAAGATTACCTATGGTAGTGGTCTGACCGAGCTAATCTAATTAACCCAGAAATTCGTCCGTAATTAACCCTAAAATTCGCCCGTGACAAGTCTAAGAAAAAAATTGGCTTGCTTGAATATTTTTTACGAGTGTTACATAAAATCGTAATTTTCAATTTTCTTCCCATAGCCGTTAGGAAAAGGTTAAGTTATTAAGCGATAAATTTTCACAACGACATAAAACTGTTTTATTGCAGCCAGGTGATTTCTTTCTTGTCAATTCTAGAGAAAAGTAAATTAATAAAATTCAATAAAACCAATCGGAACAAGTCAACAAACCTGTCATTGTCTTAAGATGTTTGAAGCCTTTTATGATAGCCAAATACAATATTTTCATCGTGAGATTTATTCAAAATAGATTTTATGTTCTGATCATCATAAAGAACTAATCCTTATGCGTAGCTTTTAAACAATCCCCGAATATTCTATTCACAAGCATCAACCGCTTATATTCAGGATAACGTTTTGAGGAGTTAATACATTCGTATAATCTTTCATTTATATGATAGTCAAAATAATATTGTACTCAACACTAGGTCCTTTGCGAATTTGCTTTCAGTTCGTCCACTCAAGCGCTACTTATATTGGAACACTCCGAATTTGAACATTTTATAAACCAAAAACAAAATTAAGTAACTTCACAATTTATCCACAAATCGGTCGCGTTGTTAGTCGCACGATAAATATCAAAAACTTTGTAATAAATTCACCATAGAGCTGGGAAACTTCGAAAAGATTGCATTCATAATAGCTGTCTGCTACTGGTCATTTAACAAGCGAAAGGACGAAGACAACTAGCAACGAGCAGAGAATGTCGGGACATTTAAGCATAGTCGTGTGACAATTTTTAATTAAATCTCCAGATCACACTCTTCGTTATCTCGACCATCAACTAATGCACTCTTTGAATGATCTCTTGACTTGCCATTTACCCCTTATTTACCCTTGGAAAGTTGCTCGTCCTTTTTGCAAACAACTTTTTTAATTAAGCTACCACAAAGCCACCCTTAGTTTGTTTTCTGTTATTTTTTCAGTTACCACTTTGTTGTGGGAAATACCTTGTTAAAATGCTGTAATTGATAGAAAGAAGAAAGAAAAGACCGACAGCAAGAAGAGACAGATTATAACCAGGGAACACTATGTTAGTATAAATAATGAAAATGCTAGCAATACTTACGCTCCAATCGTTTGATTCAGTGTATGCAATCGATTTTGGTCCAATTTTAGTATCGTTAAACGATGCAATTTCGCAATTCCATCGGGAATTGATTCTAAAAGATTTTGTGATAAGTGTAAATCGGTGAGATTTTCAAGACCACCAATTTCTTCGGGGATTTCTTCTAATCTGTAAATAAAATAAAAGAAAACTTAGAACATAAAAGCGTACTAAATCAATAAATTTAGATGGTTGCTATTAAAATTTCAATGTAGCAAAGTTGTTAGCATTGAATTTTATTTGAACATTTTATTTGTACTCCTCACCTATTTTCAGATACGTCTAAGCACACTAAATTTTTTAATAGGCCGATTTCCGGTGGTAGTTTCTGCAATTGATTATGATCCAGCCATAGTTCTTGCAACGACGGTAGATAGCCTAGATGTGCGGGTAATTCTTCGATTTCGTTGTCACCCAAATCTAATCGTTCGAGCCTTGTTAAATTGCTTATTGATTCTGGCAATTCCTTAAGTAAATTTTCACGTAATTCTAGCGATTCCAATTGTGTTAAACTGTAAGTAGGCAAAGACAGTATTTGTTAATGATAATTGTTGCTTAATAAACTAAAATGATATTTAAGTTTAATTACAATCTTTGGAATAACATCACAATTCACTTTTATCTCCTACACATCCTTCTCAATTAGTAACATCTCTAAACTCGATTCACGGTACAGTAAATTACCGCGAAGCTCCCCACACACTCTAATGCGTAAATTTATCTTACTTAATGTGTAGACTATTCAAGAACATACTTAAACAAACAATTCAATCCATTCACCTGGATGTGTGTGGCACAAAGATTAAACAAACTCTTTGCTTCGGTGGGAAGACAATTCGCATCTGAGATGCAACATCTGCACCAAACAAGTGATTAAATCCGTAAATAGTTGAAAGTGAAGTAATTAAACGAGATTAATGGTGGAGGAAATACGAAAATTACAAGGTTAAATCTTTTATTGAGATATAGGAGAGAACTGTTGTCTAGTTTGTGTTTTTCTAAATTAAATTGTATCTGGGTTTCTGTGCTTCTAAAAAAGGAGAGTGAATCAGAAAATGATCTGGATGAATATCCTTTCGGAAATCAGTTGTAAATAGTTTATTCAGAAACGGACCAAATTCGATATTCAAGGGCTGTCCAAAAAGTAACAAACGTTTAGAAATGAAAAAAAACATTTTTCATCATATGCATTTTGAAGGTAAAATTTTAGGCTACTTTCCTACATAATCGCCAATTATGACGTAGTACAAGATTTTTCTGTAGAAATCTACCGCTTTCGAGTTCAACCACTGGTTTAAACCAGTATGCTGTTCAGCGTCAGTGTCAAAGCGTTGGGTAGCAATCCACGCCTTCATCGCTGGGAACAGATGGTAGCCGATCAGCACCAAATCCGGACTGTAAAGCGATAATTGAAAACTCCCCATCGAAAATCATCCAAGAGCTCATTGGTACGATTGGATTGTGATCGTGTGTGGACGAGCGTTGTCGTGGAAAAATAAAACGTGCTCGCCAACAAAAACCTTATCCCAGCTCACAAACCACAACTGACGGGATTTTCAATTGCAGCGCTCATTTTAACACTTCACGGTATACAAAGTACGATAAGCATGATGCGCAAGCTAGCGCGGCTGGTTGCGTACTGCGTATACAAAAACACAGACGGGGAGGGAGAATATGGAGCTGAGTGGAGGCTTCGTTACAGCGACAAATTGTACAATTTTTATGACAACCAATTTGTAGCCGGTATATGTCAAACTTTGCAAACTACAATGGGCAGAAAATGCGGAGAGAATTGAAGGGCATAGGTATCCCAGATGAACGTTGAAGTGTCGGACTTAAGGGAAACGTCCAGTTGAGAAACCGAGAAAATGATGGGAGGATTCAATTGATGGTGATAGCAGATCCCTGCTTGGGATTCCAAATTGACGAACGAGGTTGCGGAGCCGCGACGATTGGAAGCGACTATTATAGTAGGCGAAGGCCCGTATCGGAGCTATAATATAAATGATCACGGTGGTGGAGCCTTGTGATGCAGGATGGTTTAGGCACCGTTCGGTGATGAGCAGTGAGGGGAATAACTACTGGTTAGCCTTGTAGGGACTGTAGTAATCGAGCAGTCACCTAAGTAAACTGCTCGAAAACATCCATAATACTGATCCAAATTTTAATTGCAAATTTGAAAAAAATTAATTATTCAATTCTACAATTAGAATATGGACACAACACCTTTTAACGCAGCTCATCAACGAATTGGCTCGTCAACTCACGGTGCGACATGTCCCGTAAAATGACAATTGGGAACAAAACGGGGAGTCTGTTTTTGATCGCCACAGCGAGCACGTCGGGAGAGCCGCGATACATTAAAATTAGCATTAGTTCCGTCTTTGCTCAGATATTTTAATCGAACTCTTTTCATGGAGGCACGTTTTAATTCAAATTCCCGCATCAAGGAATAGAAAATTATTGACATTATCGAATCGTCGACAGCTTGCCGGGAAATTTAACTCGCCGTCAAAGTGATCATTATATGCGCCGGCAGGTGTCCGAAGTCTTGAGCCAATTTCTTGATCTAGTCGAGAAATTTCCCTTTGTCAAGGAAGTAAATTTTACCGTAGTGATTTTTCTATCGAGGAAAGAAGTGATTTTATCTGGAAAGTTACCATCCTAGCTGGAAAGTAGTGAAATTTTCAATACTCAGTGGCCCTAAAATTTTCGTCGTTGAAAATGCATATCGTTCCAAGTGTTGTGCTAGCGGAAAAAGTTCGACACTAGTGGAGAGGGTTGTAACAGGCGAATTGAAAAGTCCACACAGATGGCGGTGCTAGTATTAAATTCATATGATTTTATGTTAGTACCCACCTTCAAACGATACGTGTCAAAATTTGACAGCAGTCCGACCATTAGTTTGTGACATATTGCGTTGTGAGCATAGCTCCTTTTGTTATTTGAAATAAGATGGAAAAAAAGAATTTCGCGTGCTGATAAAATATTGCTTTTTGAAGGGAAAAAATACAGCTGAAGCAAAATCTTGGCTTGATGAAGAGTTTCCGGGGTCTGCACCAGGAAAATCAACCATCATTGATTGGTATGCTAAGTTTAAACGTGGTGAAATGAGCACCGAAGACGGCGAACGCAGTGGACGCCCAAAAGAGGCTGTCACCGACGAAAACATCAAAAAGTTCACAAAATAATTTTGAATGACCGTAAAGTGAAGTTGATCGAGATAGCAGGCATTGTGAAGATATCATCTGAACGTGTACATCATATCATTCACGAATATTTGTACATGAGAAAGCTGTGTGCGAAATGGGTGCCGCGCGAGCTCACAATCGATCAAAAGCAACAACGTTTTAATGATTCTGAGCAGTGTTTAAGCGCAATAAACCTGAATTTCTGCGTCGATATGTGACAATGGATGAAACATGGCTCTATCATTTCACTCCGGAGTCCAATCGGCAGTCAGCTGAGTGGACAGCACACGATGAACCAAATCCAAAGCGAGGAAAAACACAACAGTCAGCTGGCAAGGTTATGGCGTCAGTATTCTGGGATGCGCAAGGTATAATATTCATTTATTACCTCCAAAAGGGTCAGACCATCAACAGCGATTATTATATAGCGTTACTGGATCGTTTAAAAAATGAAATCGTTAAAAAACGGCCCCATTTGACCGGGGACTTTTCAATTGGCCTGTTAATGCTAGGGTTGCGCCTGATAATGGGCATTGGTGCTGATTGTGCGTATCTAATTTGTGGCTTTTCGTCGCGAGAAGTGAAAGGAAACGCTGAAATTCGACGTGGGTGACCGCAATCGGTAAAGACGTTGTTGTATTTGGCGTGGAAAAGAAATCTGTCGGAAAACTGCAGGAAGAACGCACTGTGAGAAAAATTTGCCGGCTAGATAGTCATGTAGTGTAAACCTTCGCTGGTCTTACAGCCAATGCTCGAGTTTTAATAAATCGGGCTCAAGTTGAGTGTCAAAACCACGAGTTAAACGTCGAAGACCCTGTCACATTGGAATATATAACCAGATTCATCGCTGTCCTTAAACAAAATACACACAGAGTAATGGACGACATCCATTCGGCGTATCGTGTTTGATTGGTGGTTTTGATTATGATGGAACACCTCATCTGCATCAAACTCAGCCTTCGGGCATTTACTACGAATGGAAAGCCAACGCAATTGGCCGATTAGCCAAAACTATTCGCCTGAAATACTACGCAACACTTGTTTTGTAACAAATTTCAAAGAAGTATAGAAATAATTAAAAAATTGGGAGCGTAAATTATCCAACCGCTGCCTCAGCGTTTCCAACAACATGGCGTGAGTTCGGATGGGGAAATTACGATAAACCTACAGGATTATCACCTATTGTTACGTTGAAAGCATTTCTTACAGCTAAAGAAGCTCAAGCACTAGGCAAAGTCGAAATTAGTGGAATGGCTTCTATTTGGACAGAGTAAATTGCTTTGGCTTATGAGTTGGTTAATAATTTGAATTATAACACATTTTGGATAAATTTTGTGGGAAAATTATAAGTTGCATACCTTTTACATTCCGCCACTTTTAAAATTGCATCGGCTCAGAAATTGCCTCATTTGGGATTTGTATGAATGCTGAAATTTGGAGAAGAGTAGAAATTTCAGGAATAGCGGAATTTTGGAGGAAAAATTTGTATTTGCGTTTGTGTGTTTGGAGGAAAAATTTGTTTGGAGTTTCTGGAGAGGAGTTAAAGCGCCTGGGCAAGGCGCGTAGTGCGAGCACAAGTGGAGTGGAGTGGAGAAAAGGAGTTGAATTTGGAATTGGAAACACACGAAAATATTATTATTAAGGCTTTTTTAAGTGAACTGTTTTTCTTTAAAATATAATTACTTTTCTTTTTAGTCTTTCAATTACTAGATAATAAGGGTCTCAGCTTCTACTTTCTTTTATTTTCCCGCGACAGTATTCCAAGTTCTGTCTTAGAATCTGTGGGTATGGAGGAAAGTAATGAATATGGAGATCTCTCCGCCGCTAAATCTAGCTTCACGCGGAAGGCGAGAAAAACTTGCAGCGTTTCTGCGAGAAATTCGGTAGAGACATAAAGGAGGAGTTTATCCTCGACTTGCTTGCTAGTTGCAAGATGCAACTACAACTAAATCTAGTTTCACGCGGAAGGCGAGAAAAACTTGCAGCGTTTCTGCGAGAAATTGCGGAGGGACATACAAGAGGAGTTTATCCTCGACTTGCTTGCTAGTTGCAAGATGCAACTACAACTGCCGAATGTCTCCAGTGACATGGACATGGATGAGGGTGGAAGTTCCACGGGCAGTGGTGACGAGGTGGAGGCTATCATAAAGGCGGAAGCGAAAAAGAGGCCGATGGGATCTCCAACGTAGGAGCCCACATCGAAGGTATCAAAGGCCCTTGAAGTGAGCGAGCGGGATTTTTCCCAGCTCAAAAAGGTGACGAAAATAGCTTCCGCTAGTTTCTCGGGGACCATACGCAAGCCGGGTGGAAGGTCGGGCCTAGAGGGAAATAAAGGGAAATCAAAGCCCCAGCAGCCAAGCGTGGCTCCTACCAAAAAGGAGAGGGTGCCTCCCATAGTGTGCTATAGGCTTGACTTGAAGACTTTCAGGGATAGCGTCAAAAGGGCATGCGCACGAAACTCTGAAAAGTAGCCAGAATTCAACGTGACGATGAACAGCTCCTCACGAATTTCGCTCCACCCTAAAGCAGCTGAGGATCACACCAGCCTCTTTAATTTTCTGAGAAAATTGACTCTCCTTATAAAAGGCGTGCACAGCTCATACGATGAGAATGATGTTGCGGCTGAGCTGAAGGAACATCTCGGAGAAGATATCCTTTCAGCAAAAAGGCTCTCCACTGTAACCTCTAGGAGGGAAAAAAGGACGCTTTCATCCTTCTTAGTCCAGTTCAAACCGGACTGAAGTGAAGAAAGCAATGGACATAAAGTTCCTATTGTACCAGAAAATACAATGGGAGCGTCTGCAGAAAAAGTGCACTTCCCAGTACTTCAACTGCCAAAGATTTTGCCACGTCGCTTCTAACTGCGGACTCGAACTTAGATGCGGAAAATGCGACAAGCAGCATAAGTCCATGGAATGTCCAATCTCGAAGGAGGAGAAAAAAATGAGATTTTCTCCGTCAACTGCAATGCTAAGGGGCACCCTCCGAGTTTCAGAGGCTGTCCTAAGGCAAAAGAAGTTAAAGAGAGGAGGAAGAACCTCCAAAAGAAAAATGAGGAAAGGAGGGATTTCATCACCACCTCTATAAAAAATACTGTACCTGAAGGGGTCTCGTGCTCTAGCCTTTTGCAAGGTGCAAAGAAGCAGCCTGTACCGCAGCCTATACGGCAACAAAAACAGCAACCAATGCAGCAACCCAAGCAGTCGTAGAATGACCGAAATACGGTTTTGAGCACCGACTGCCAACAATTTTTTCGGGTGTGACTTGTTCACACTCATTCGAAAAGTAGACTGTTTTATTCCCCACGATAAAAACCTCACTAGCCTTAGTGAGAAAACAGCTGCGTACTTAGAATTCGCTTTCAAAGTATGTTGTCGTGATGAGTTCCATTAAACTCTCCATCCTCAACATATGTTCACTAGCTCCACGCTATAAAAGGAATTTCTTTCAAGTATACTTGAATACCCATAAACCGAACTTCTTGTTTGTTTCGGAAACAAGACTCAAAGAAAGACACAGAGTGCATCTGGGAAAATACAGGATCATCAGGCGTGATGATCCAGAGGGAAGTCTCGGAGTTGCTATGGCTCACAAAGATAACCTGAAAGTCCAAAGACACTGCCTTCCAAGTCTGAAATGTAAGCTCCATGCTGGGAGGGTGCACCTTTGCGTTCGTGGGAATATATGTTCGACATGGATACTGGGTGAGGTAACTCATTGACGACTTGGAAACAGTGGTTATTCTGTGCTAAAAATTCGATTCCCATGCCATGGGAGGAGATTTTAACGCGAAGCATCACTCGTGGGGAAATATCGCATCTAATGGCTATGAAGCAGCGATCTCTAACTGAGTTTCATCAAATACGGATCTCATATTGATTGCCCCGAAAGAGCCTACCTTCCGTTAAAGCTCGTCTAGTATTGACTTCTTCATTGTGTCTGCCAATCTGGTTAATCTCTCCCACAGTTGGAGGGATTTCGAGTGTGGAGTTCTTGACGACGAGTCTAACCATCTTTTGATTGAGCTGACCTTAAGAGTGAAAAAGGGTGTGAAAATTGAGGTTACAGATCCTCAACTTTTCATTCCATACAGAGCGAATCGATTGGGCAGCAGTAAGTGCTGACCTTGACGGAAAATTGAAAGAGATTTCGATCAATCGACCGAAAAAATATTTCTATTCCTGAAATCGATGATGGAGTTGCTTGTATAAATTCAACCCTGGATATGGTCATCTCAAAGGTCTCCATTAAGAAATCCTCGACAAATTACTTTTATTGAGATTTACCGGAAGACATCTTGGAGCTTCTTCGTAGACGAAGTCGACTCAGAAAGCTACTCGCAAGAATCTACCACCACAATTTAAATATGGTCAACTGGGAGTATGAACGTATTCACGTAGTGATTACGTCTCTAAACCGAATGATCTCGAGGAGAACCACGGCTTTTGCTAACGAGCGATTTGAGCAGGCCCTGGAAAGTATCAAACCAGGGCCCTGTATGTTTCCTCACATCAATAGGATAACAGGCAGATAAAGGCTACCCGCGGTCCTCACGGATGATGGATCCATGCTCATGGATGACAAAGCCATCGCTGACTTTATCACAAAACATTTTGCGAAAGTTCTTCAAGAAGAGAAAGTAAGTGAGGACGCTTCCGTAACTTCGTTAGTGAACAGCACCACAACGAATTTCGACAGGGACAATGATCAATTGTACTTGATTCGGTTCTCTGTTACGTATATTCGAATTTCGATTTTTTTGTGGCGTTATGTTGGTACTCATGTCTGTCACTTATGCCGACAAGCTCGGCCATTTTGAATGTTCACTTAATTGGTGATAGCTGCTTTACTTGCACGTGTTTTCAATCGTCTTCGATTTTTACTTATTCAAAAAAATGGATCAAAGAACGTGTATCAAATTTTGTGTGAAAAACGAAATTAAGTGCGCGGATGCATTCCGAATGTTGACTGTGGCATACGGAGAAGCTACCTTGGACCGAAGCAACGTTTATCGGTGGTACAAAATGTTTTTAGAAGCCGAGAAGATGTGAACGACGAAGAGCGTGCCGGACGCCCGAGCACTTCAACAACAGACGAAAAAATTAATGAAGTGGAGAAAATGGTATTGGCCAATCGTCGAATCCCCGTTAGAGAAGTTGCTGAGGACCTAAACATATCGATTGGCTCGTGCCATTCGATTTTTATCAACGATATGGGCATGAGACGGGTCGCCGCGAAATTCGTACCAAAATTGCTCAATTGCGACCAAAAACAGCAACGCATGAACATTGCTAATGAGATGTTAAACTCTGTCCGCGACGAACCAAATTTCCTCCAGAGGGTCATAACTGGTGACGAATCGTGGGTTTATGGTTATGACGTGGAAACCAAAGCTCAATCATCTCAATGGAAGCTGCCGCATGAACCAAGACCGAAAAAAGCGCGCCAAGTTCGGTCGAATGTGAAAGTTTTGCTGACAGTTTTCTTCGATTGCAGGGGCGTGGTGCATCATGAGTTCTTGCCACAGGGAAGAACGGTCAACAAGGAATATTACCTGCAAGTTATGCGCAATTTGCGCGAAGCAATCCGCCAGAAACGCCCGGATTCGTGGGAGAACAAAAATTGGCTTTTGCACCACGATAACGCCCCTGCTCACACATCGTTGCTTGTGCCCGACTTTTTGGCCAAAAACAACACACTAATGATGCCGCAGCCACCGTATTCCCCAGATCTGGCCCCCTGTGACTTTTTCTTGTTTCCTAAACTGAAGAGGCCCATGAAAGGACGACGTTACGCTACGCTTGACGAGATAAAGACGGCATCGAAGGAGGAGCTGAACAAGATTAAAAAAAATGATTTTTTGAAGTGCTTCGAAGATTGGAAAAACCGTTGGCACAAGTGTATAATATCTCATGGGGATTACTTTGAAGGGGACAAAATAGATATTCATGAATAAATAAATAATTTTTGAAAAAAAACAAAATTCGCGATATTTTTTGAACACACCTCGTATATGCTTAAAAGGCATCCTGTTGTTTTCTTTGTTCTCCTCGCGATCATTCTAAATAACTGCATTAACATTTGCTACTCCCCTCAGCAATGGAAATGTGCAAAAATATTCGCAATATCAAAGAAGTTGGGCAGTACTGACGTAGTCGATACTCGGCCGATTTCGTTGCTTTCAAATATTGGTAAGCTTCTTGAAAGGGTAATACTTGAAGGCATCCTACAATTCTCTGCCGGGGCAAGAATTGTGCCGGAAAGACAATTTGGCTTCAAAAAAACTCACTCCACGGTGGATGCTATGACCGTGTTCCAAGCCGATATAACGAGAAGCTGGCGCAACAATAAACTTGTTGTAGCTTGACTGATCGGTGTGGAGAAAGCCTTTGACTCTGTATAGATCAATTGGCTTCTCTACAAAATGATAGATCTTGCCTTTCCGGCCCATATTGTGAAAATTATAGGCAGCTTCATGAGGGGAGGAACTGCCTTTGCGGTGACTGGTGGAGCTAGTTCAGACCCATTTAGTATTGACTCGGGGGTCCCACAGGGTTCTATATTAAACCCATTTCTTTTCAACATATTCACCTCTGACGTCCCGGGCGTTAGAGATGAATATAAGCCCGGAATCCAGGTGAACGTCTTCGCTGCAGACTTGCTAGTGTGATTATTTGAGCTTTCCGCTTTGCTAGGATGCGGCTCCAAAGACATTTGGAATCTTTTACTGCATATTACCGGAAATGGGGAATCAAGGTAAATGCAAAGAAAAGTGAATTAATTGTGTTCAAGGACCCCCACAAAAATTTCGGTCGTCGTGCAAGAGGCATCTGTGACTCCAGGGTTAAGTTGAATGGGCAGATGATGCACTACTCTAGGCAAACGAAGTACCTGGGGGTAGTTTTCGACAGGGAAGCTACCTTTAGTGCTCACGTTGGTGTTTTGAAAAAAGTGAATTATGCGTACCATCTTCTTTTACCACTTTTCAGGAAGCATTCGACAGCGAGCCAACAAGTCAAGGTTTTGGCCTATAAAACCTTGATTCGTCCGATCATCACATATGCAATGATATGCATATGGGGCAAGATAGGATTAGTGGAACGAAAAATCCTTCGGGCTTGCGCAGGCCTATACAGACGGGAGGACGGACGGTCTTACCTCGACAGGAACGGAGCCAATAAAATCGTATGCAGAAAAGCTGGCGGAAGCGAGAATCAGGAGAGCCAAGGAGCACATGGCGTAAGTTGTTAGGATAGCGACGGACAACCGCTCAATGGACGCAGCGAATGAGTAGTTTTTAAGATAGTCCTAAGGAAATAATGTACTTAATTTTAAGTAAATCAATTTTTAAAACTAATTCTTAGAGAAAATGATTTTTACGAACTTCTATTTTATTCTTCAAGTGTTTGATAATGTCGTGGGTGTCGAAATTTTAAAGTTTTCTTTTACCAAAAAATTAATATTGTAATGTAATTAAAGTAAATTATTATTGAACACCGGGAAAAGCCCTTAAGGCACAACCCGCATGTATATTGTTAAGTTAAGCTATTGATGAATTGTATATATGTAAAAAAAATTAAAAATCACGAAATAAAGATCTTGAATTTTTCTCTGGCAGATGAATTTCATGTAACGATGTATTTACGTAAGTGAATACATCATTGTAAGGGATTTACGATAACCAAAAAGGTCAGTCACCGCTTGAATAGTTACAGGTAGTGGATTAAGCATGAAATAGGGTATAAAGAGGACGAACATAGGAGAAAAAGTAGTTGATGTAAGGAGTTGGTTCGCTGTACTACGACGAACATAAAGTACCTCTTCCGGAAAGTTATTCAATTATTAAATTAGTAATTTTCGACCAAATTTGTTTCTAATTTTATTTTTGTAGGTGGAACGTTCAAATAAGAATAAGAAAACAAACAGTTTAGCGCTAGTGGAAACGAATATAGTGAAGATTAGATTCGTGATAGGCACCGCTTTCACCTGGTGTCTTTTGCATGAGGATTTGGACAAAAATCAATTACTGAAAATTAAGTTAAAAAAATGTTTAATGTGGCCGACAATACAAAATACTTTTCGGTAGATCGAATCATTTATTAGTTGTAAGCGGATAAGTAAAAATTAAACATCTCGAATCGCCTTCGGAAGACAGGAAGTTGACCTGCACCCAATCATTAGCAGGAATTGTTATTTGGTCGTCTATGGTGTCATCAGCTTGGCCTGGGCCGTGCTGCCGCTTAAAACGGATGAATGTTCATAACAGTTTTTCGATGCAAATAACATTAGGGGTATCTTTTAGCATTTTTGGAACTGAAAATCCTACTAATGGTGCATACGGGGAGTAGAAGTGGTTGTTGTGACTCTTCAAAAATATGCAGCCGAGTGACTGTTCCGACCTCTTGCATTATCGCTGAGCTTGGGTTCATTTCGATGATTGAGAGAGGTCTCCTTAAGGCATAAGACTTGATACCCGGTTGGCTTTTCACTCGATTAAACGAAGCCCCATAAGGGGGAAACGTTAAAATCTCGAAGAAAAATGCCCAAAATGTTCGCATAAATGTACCACTTTGAAAGCTCTAGCATTTCAGCTTCTGAATTATCTGCGGGGTTGCTTCAACAGACAGACAGATAAGTATCGCTTTCAATAGGATATAGCAATGAATTTCTTATAAAAACCTCAGCATAATTTAAATCGCAGCAAATCTGCATACCGATTCAATTGTTATACAAATCCTCTTCACCAATAACCTTCCACACAATATCTCATATTAAAGTTTAAGGTCTAGTAGTCATTATAATCCTTCAACCACACCAACCACATTCACCAAATACTTGCACTCACTTCACACAAACAGACGATATGTCATCGGGCATTTTGCCAAAATCATTCTATGCATAATCATCCCTATAATCGCAAATTCCTTACTCTTAGCCTGCTCCCCTTTCTCGTCTCAATTGCAACGAAAAGGATAAAGAAATCCGTGCCAGGCGTTTAGTGTCTGGAGACATTTTCTCTTTCGTATTGAAGCACCCTTAGGTCCTTACACTCTCACTCTTAACACTAAGTACAAATAGCAACACTATCCGTATAATCGGCGTACGAAATATCGATCTTGTAATACTCGTATATGTCATAGAGAACTCGGTTTTTGGTTGACCACATGCAATACATTAGAGAAATTGGCAAACATTTGGACGCGGAAATACAGCTGAGTATTGTTCTTGTGGAAATATAACTTTTTCTTCGATGACTGGTAGATGCAATTAAGATTTGAATGAAATATGTGTCTGTTACTTAAAAAATTACAATTCCTTGAATATTTAGTGCAGGATAATATCAAGCTAAGTTTCTTTGGTTTAAATTTCTTTCTCTAGAGGTAATCAATCTTTCGTCCTTTAGTGTACTGAATAAATTTATGTGAAGAGTGTAAGACGATATCAAGACATAAACCGGAAACGATAATACTAGACCAACATACACTTACTCATTCCTCATTTCAAATGAAATGCAAACACAAAGTCGCAAACTTACAAAACTTTTCCAACTAAGAAATACATACGTAGAAGTCCAGTCTTGTATGTAAGTAAATTTAGAAACAATCGATATCCCTCGCTCACTAGCCTCATTTGGATTTCGCCAATTATTATTGTTAGCTATATGTTGTGACCTAGAAAGACACCCTTTCACGAAAGGCTTTTCCCCGCTACATGCCACAACAGTCACGACAACAAACGATGACAAAACGACAGCTGGAAACGATGCATAAGACGACTATGAGGACGACACTCTGATTTATGACGCTATGGTTGTGCTATCCAGGAACTATAGTACGAGTATGTGCAGTCTTACTTATATTAACGTTGCTAAGGTGTTTCCAATCCTCCGTAGGGTATTTCTTTCATAGTGTTGTTTGGGGTGGCAATACTGGCGAATCCTTATTAGATTTTCATTAACAATAAAAATGTATGTTTGGGGGACAATCCGACAACGGAATCGAGTGGAGTCGTGTTGCTTAATTAATTGCAGGTCGAGTCTTCGACTGGAGTCGAGTTGAATTCAAGAGGTTTTTCTAGATTAGGTGAAATGAAAGCAACAGTTATGTTTTGGGGTAATATTTTATGGGGAAGGAGAACAAAAACTCTATAAATGGCTTGATATGCAAGGAAAATCATGCATTAGGGTCTTTGCTCTGTTTATTTGAGGTAAGATAATATTGATATTTGCACAGATTACATTCACCTAGAAGTTAAGCCTAGCATTCGGCTTCGGATACTATAAATTCATTTCCTTTGCTTCTTAGTTTTCGTTTAAAACAAGTTTTTGTACGGGTCTGCGAAATCTCACCGGTTTCAAGACCTCCCAGTCAGATAAGGAAATTTGATCCAAACTTTTTTTCTTCCGTCTTTACATATTCTTTGGAATAGCCTTGCTTTAAATCTAAAAGCAGTAATTTATCGGAGAAATTAGAGATGAATTTTGAGCTCTTAAATTATTTCTGAGAGGAAAATTGCGATCGTACCGCCCTTCAAGGAAGTAGGTGATTATGGAGATTGCAGCGAAAAAATGCAAGCTTGCCCACTAAAAGAATCTGAATGAAAAATTGCCAGGGCAAGGTGTCTCAAGAAATTTATTTGACTTCTTTTTGGTTTTTTTTGTCTTCAGTTTGGCTTCTCGAATTTTCAGTAGTAAATATTTAAAAAATCAGCATTTAAGACAAATCGTCTTACCACCGAGGCAAAGCATGGGTATCATATCAAGAAGTGCATCTCATTCGCCAAATCATAGTTTACTATATAAAAATATAGAAGCAACTTCAAATAGTATTCGTGTATTGTCGATATAAAATAATTTGGAGCCTTTAAATAAGCCAAACAAATCTAACAATACTAAATGACAATACTTATGCTCAGGAAGCTAATACCAATTAAGCCGAAAAAAGAAATACAAAATATGTACCAAATAACACCAAATGTACTTGCAAATCTTTTTAAACAATATGTGATTCGAATTTGAATGGGATCGGCAATTGTATTTTCAGAAAGCAACTCAAATTCACTGACCTGCAGAATACACAATAAAACAAAACAAAAGCCGCAAAAGCGCCAGATTTAGAATGGGAAGATTCACGTTATGTAAGTATTGTTTGTTAGTCAGAGCATTTTCACACCTTTCAGACTAGAAATAAAATCAACTATCTTTTGTTTGAGGTCAGAGAACGCTGGAGTTACGGTACGATTTAAAAGAGTAGAAATTCGTAGAAAATCAACGATCACAGAAAAGATTATAGTCAGGTGTTAAACAAAAGACAAAGAAGATCAGATGAAAAAGAAGGTGGTGTATCTTTGATATTAACTACCCTGGCGAATAAGATCGCCTTTATAGATTTGAAAGGAAGAAAGTAGCGTACGTGCTTGGATAACTTGAGGATTAAACAGTAAAGTTTTTTTTTCATTTCATTAAATTAATTGCAACGACTGGCTTACATCAGATTTTTTCTCACACTACATAGAGGCGAGTACATTTTCTTAGTTTATGATAGAAAAGATTCACATGGTCAAATTCATCTTAAACAAAAGTTAGATGAGAAAGTAGTCTTTAAACCAAACGCATGTCTTCATTTTAAAGTATCACTTCTTGAACGACGCCTTAAATCGTGTGAATCACTTTAGTCTACCAACGTCCACTTGGTTCAAAACGAACAAAAAATGTTTACATCTTAAATTGTTTTCATTGATCGATCACTTACCATCCAAAATCTGCGGGTAACGATGATAATGACATATCATTTAATCCTAATACTGTTAGATTTTTCAATTGTGAAAAACCGGCCGGTAAACGGGGAATTGGATTTGAACTAAAATCAGCTACTTGTAAACTTTGTAAATGTTTAATGTCGTCCGGAATGTCTGCGATATCTGCAATAAGAAGAAAATTCACTTATTATTCGTTGCTTGGAATAAATTATTGTGAGAAAATTTAAAATGAAGATAAGAATATTTCATGTAAATTCTTAATGTTATAAGTTAAAAACAGATCTACTAGTACAAGTAGTTCCTCCCAGAAGGATTTTCAACCAAATTTTAAAATGTTCTCAACTCGTAAGTCATTCATTGATGCTTGAAAAAATACTCTAATTGTATTCACACAATTTCTTCCTCTTGTTCGTACCACTACAGCCCCTCTCGGGCCTTCGCTTCCTGCAAATAGCGCCTCCAACTGTCTCGGTCCATTGACCGCGTTCTCCAATTTCGAAATCCGAGCAGCGATGAACTGTCTTCGTCGGCCGAGTCAGACTTGTGTTTCCTCGGTTTCCCCACTGGTCCCCGCTCTTCAGTTCTCCCAACGAATACCTTTTTGGGTATCCGTTGTTCGTTCATACGATTCATGTAGCCAGCCCATTGCAGCTTCCGTAGCCTTACAATCGTTGAGGCCTCAGGTTCGTCAAAAATTTCATATAGCTCATGGTTGTATCGAATTTGCCATTGGTCGTCGTCTAGCTGTGCTTCGATTATTCGCCTCAGGACCCGTTGCTCAAAGGCGTTCAATGTGTTTCGGGATGCTTGGGTTAGCGTCCATGTTTCGGACCCATAACATCACGCAGGTTTTATCACAGATTTGTAAACTTGGAGCTTTGTTTTTCTGTGTATGCAGTTGGTTTTCAAGATCGTCAAAACTGAATAAAATATTTTATTTGCGAGCTGTATTCTTCGGTGTATTTCGTCTATTTCATTACCTGCTTTCGTTATTTTGGCGCCTACATACACAAATTCGCCCACATTTTCAATACTATATCCGCCAAGTATGATATTTTGCGTATTTGATGTATTTTTGCTCGACTGCGTCATGAGCTTTGTTTTATTTTCATTATTCATTTTTGTTTCAATTGGTTATTTTTTAGGCTTTTGTAAAAACGCGACTAAAAACGGTACTTTTCAGTCCATCCATACGCAGCAAGTTTCCTCGCAAACCACATACGTTTGACACAAGAAATTATAAGAATCGGTCAAAAGTTTCATTCCGGAAAAATTTTATATGGTGATTCCACATAAAAACTTTTTTTTACCAAAGGAAGCCAAAATAAGTATCATATGAAAGGTGTTGATGAGAAATTTTCAAAACAAGCCTTTAACTGGCAATTTTTGCTTAGAGTGATGCAGCGGAAGGAAAACACAAGAAAAATTTGTATACCCTCCCATTAGGCTTGCGCTTTGATCTGAAAGAGTCATGGAGGTGGATCTTCTTGAATACAAGGCCAGCAAATGCTTCAGCAGTCAAAATTCAATCACCTTTGTTAATAATAGTGCATTTGATGTATTTTACTTTTTGTCTATAAAAGGAGACCCTTAAATTTCCAAAAACTCGTACATAACTGTCTTGAAAAAGGTGTACGTAAAAACAATTTAGGAGTCATTTACACCGAAGTAACAGGCGACTGAATTAAAACAATTAAAACAACAATACATGAGACTGTGGAGATACATGTTTGTAAAGAGTCTGGGCACTACAAGTATGTAGGAATTTTTATGAAAATTATAGAAACCGTTGGTAACACGACTACTCAACAATGAAGTCAACCGTTGCCTTCTAACTCAGACCCGAAAACGGAAACACTACGTCATACCGCGAATTAACCTCTTTGAAGAGCCTCATCAGAGCCATCTTGTGCTGTTCAAATCAAACAAAAATTTTCTAAAGATTTTTGACAGTACATATGATAGTATCTTTGAAATTTTATCAGTACTATGTCAACGATTTATTTTAGATTTGAGGTGTCGAAGACATTAGGGCGCAAATATATGTATTTCCTTCTCGTTTGCATCATTTCGGCTAAATGTCATCTGAGAAATCTCATACTTGAAAATCTCAAAAGCCTACTTTCGGCCTACTTCTGGGCAGCTGTTTTCGGAAATTTAGGTCGTGACGTCATGTACGTTGATTAATATGCTTATGGGCCTGAGTAAAAAGGCAACGAGTCAACTCACTGAAAACGGAATGGCGGCAAATTCAAATACCAAATAACCATTTTTTTCCTCGACCTCAATTTATGGAATCTGTATAGGAGTCAAGTTTCGATGCAAAGAAGACGTTTGTTGAATTACTTACTGGTGTATACGAGTACAACGCTTTTGATAGGACCATCTTTCTGCTACTTCTACTTGTTTACTTCTAGATATCCGTGAGATAGAACACAAAACCAAAATCTTCCAAAACTTTCGTGTCATGATCGTTAGGTACCTTTGTGTGCTGTCTGCAGACAAGAATAATTTAATCATCTTGTTCAATCTTCTTCTTCTTTGTAGCACTACAGCCCCTCTCGGGCCTTCGCTTAGAGATAGTTAGAGTATCTCATTTTCATGAACGCATTGATTTTTTCGGAAGTTGATTTGGTCAGTACCATGCTCCCGTGTGCCTGCTCAGCTATGATATGATCTAATTAAATCAGTACATATCCCCACTGAGTGAGCACTCGTAGTCTGTCTGAAAAATCCCCTGAACTAAATGACGTTGCTCCCAACGAGATTTGAACCTGGGACCTTCGGTTTATGCGTTCATGCTCTAACCACTAGACCACACAGACTACGTTCAATCTATCATCGGTCATTTTTTTGAAAACAGAAAACTAACACTTTCAAATGCCTCCCATCAACGGTTATAGCAGAAATTAATGACACATCAATGACAGTCTTCACGAGCACATTCTAGCATTATATCGATTGATCTATATGCATCAAGAAGAGTCATTAAGCTTCGTAGCGATTATTATGGGGCGTAATTGTTTGTGTTATCCTATAAAAAATCAATAAGCTCAAACACAGAGATATATCCGAAAACTAAAGAGGATACGCAGCTCATCAGAATTATGAAGGAGTAGGCCAAAGAAGTAAGCATCCCAAAATTCATATTCAAGCAACAAATTCTCCGATAAAGCAACTTGGAACTAATACCAACAATCTGAGTAGGCAGGGTTTCGTAACCACCCTAGAGTTCAAAACAACTTTTCTCATGCCCCAAGCTAATGACCTGAGCTATGAATCTATTGAACATACCTCCCCTTGGACCCTCTGATATACAAACAGACTTTTTTGTTTCTGGCAATTTTTGCTTAGAGTAATGCAGGGGGAGGAAATTAATCGAAAAACTTGTATGCTCCTCCCCTCAGGCTTGCGCTTTGATCTGAAAAATCTTAAAAAAGTCATGGAGGTGGATCTTTTTGAATACAAGGCCAACAATACCACATATAGAATCATTAATCATCTCTCGAAAGCGCAATCCATTCACAGTAACTGTTGCTCCAGCCTCATTTTCGAAAAAGTGAGGTCCAATGACTCCGCCGGACCATAAACCGCAACAAACAGTCACACGTTGAGCATAGAGAAGCTTTTCAACAACAACTTTTGGGTTTTCCGAGCCCCTGATGCGAAAATTTTGCTTGTTGACGAAGCCACCGAGGTGTAAATGGGCCTCATCACTCAAGATGATTTTTTGATGGAATTCCGGATCATTTTCATGCATTTCAAGGACCCAATCAGCAAAGACACGACGTTGTTGATGATCGACCTGCTTGAGTTCTTGTGTTAAATGAACTTTATAAGCCTTAAGACCCAAATGGGGTTTCTACAACACTTTCGGCTATAGCAGCAATATTCTCGGCTGTTCTTGAGTGACGTGCACGGCTTTTATTCTCCACATCAATAAGTTGTCCCAACAGCTCGAATTTTTACACCAATTTCTGTATTGCGGTGCGACAAGGTGCTTCACGACGACCCAAAAATGTTCGAGTTTTACAAACCGTCTCTGCCAAATTTTCACCATTTTTATGGTGAATTTTAATAATTTCAATGCGTTGTTGAAGTGTGTATCGTTCCATTTTTATTAATGGCGTAGTTTCTACTTGTCAAATGTCAAAAAATGACAGCTTCAAAAGTGACATCTACCGAAATAGCGGGCTATTCAAAATAACACCTCTTATTGGAAAACCCTTTAGATCTTTAATTATTTGAATGATTGAAAACAAGTGAACGTGAATCGTGCAATATTTCGAAGGTAAATATTCTGAGTTATAAATCAATTCGAATTTGAGCGCAGTTCATTTAAGCTAGATGTCCATTTTAGAGGAGCTTTGATTAACAAATTTGTGATAGATAGAACTTATCCTAAGCTATAATTTTTACTTTTAAAACTATTCAAACGTTTTTTCTTCTTTTTCAAAATATTTCTTTAAAATCTTAAGCGGCTTCTATGAAAAGCCTTCCACCGTACCATTCTTTAATTGCTCATTACCTCCCAACTATTCAGCACCATTATTTTCATCATGACGCCACATGTATTATCGCCATCTTGTGAACATCACATCGGAAAGATTCTACATTTGACGTTGTTCAGGAAGAGACAAGAGTACTGAAAAAATCTCCAATACTTCATTATCTACCCATAGTACTACAACTTTCCCATAAAGTGGATAAGTCATTTGAAGTGCGCACGTACGAGTATGTACCGTCATATCGCGAATGCATGTGTTCGTTCATCTCTCATAGCATTAAACAGCATCATTGAATAATTATGATATAAAATCCTGAGTATTTGTTAATGGTTTGAAAGCCATTTCTAATCAATGGAAATTCAAAGATGAATATAATGCTTTCGAATTATCGTTAATTGAACAATCATATTATGTGGAATGAATTAATGTGACTACATACTTCATACTCGTTTATGCGCAGCTGAGTTTGATGACCTCCGGACACCCTAAATGTGAATGGATGGAATTAATGGGATTAGAGATCAAATGGACCGTGATATCGTTATGATTTTATGAATTTTTCAATTGGTCATTTGATCTTTTGTCAATTTGATTGGCTTCGGAAATCCGTTGAGATTGGGTGGTCTTATGTTAAGATTGCGATATTATGGATGTGATACAATAAGTACATATTGTATTGTTTCAAGACTGAAATTAATCTGGATAGTATGTTTAAATTGCAACGTAATGTAAAAAATAAAGCTAGATGTACATAAGAATAAATATTAGCATGACCTTGGTATAGTTGGCGGAAACTTTATCGAACTGGCGAAGTATTTTGCGCTATGGAGTGCTAATTTAAGCAGCCGTAAAAGACCGTTCGTCAATAACTTTTATTGATATAATGCGTGCTAATTTGTATAGAACTCTTGTTCGTCTGTTTTCTTAGAAATAAAGTTGGCTGTCTATAGTTAAATCAACAGTATTCAAGTCTTCGGACCGTCTCAGAAAATTTCTTTTTAACTACTGTCGCATTTCTTGGAGACAGCGAATGCCAGCGTTAATCATTGCAACTGACAATTTATAAATCATACCAAAGGACGGTCTGGCAATGATGAAAATAGGAGGGCGGTCAGGTAAGTGCTATGTCTACAAAAGAAAAACGAAATTTTTGGAAAAGAGGCGATTTATTTCTCAACATAATCTCCTCTTAGCTCGATACAATTGACCCAGCGACGTTCCAACTTCTTTAACCCGTCTGAAAAAATACTTTTTCTCGAGGTCTGCAAAGCAGGCCTCCGAGGCGGCGAAGACCTCTTCATTTGACTCAAATTTCTGCCCGGCGAGTAACTTTATCAAGTTTGGAATCAAAAAGAAGTAGCACGGGGCCAAATCTGGAGCATACGGGGGATGTGGTAGCCCGATTTGACTAACGATGATGAATGCAAATAAATTAACATTCAGCACTGGTTTATATTATATATATACACATATATACCAGTGCCTCAAAATCTCCAGCAGGCAGCACCGCTTCCACCCCCTAGATACTTTTTCCCCAAAAACCCTTTAGTGCAACCTGGATTTTATTCAAGGCCTAATCAAAATCAAGGCTTCAATAGGCCTTATAATCCTTATCAGTTCAATCCTAACCCCCAATTCTACCAGGTTCCAAGGCAGCAATTCCCTCAGTGGCAACTACCACCAAAACCTCGAGATAGGCCAGAGTCCATGGACGTGACCAGTCCATCCACTGGATGAATGTAAATTATCAAAATCGATCCCAGCAAAGACAGAAATTTCCCCCGAAACGAGACAGTAACAAACCCATTAATTACACTTCGAAACAACAACGAATGCATTTCACGCAAGGTTTAAACTTAGATAACGAGATTGCTGAGTATAACGAATCCATGACACATGAGGACCAACATCATGACCAGTCTTTGATTGACTTTGTTCAATCATCCAAACTTGGAAATGAGGCATATATGGATACAGAACCTGAAGTGCAGGACTATTGCAAGCCAAAGGAAACCTCTGACTTCCAGGACGTGTATTTTTTAGATTGACGAGCTCTTCGCTCCCGAATTTTGAGTATCGGGCGAAGAGCGGATTTATAATGAAAATCCTCATAGATACTGGCTCAAGTAAAAATTATATACAGCCAAGCTGCGTAAAGTTATGTTATCCCAATGAAAAAATATTCAAATTACTCATGGTGCCTTGATTAATCTTTTTGGTCCTTCGGTTCCACTTTTGAAATTTTTCGTCTTTCAAACGCTTAAGTCATTTCATGGTATTTTAGGTAATGATAGTCTAAAGGAATTGCGATACATACTACTGGAGAGCATTTTACTATCTTTGACTTTTTGAGAATCCCAATTAAACAACATATATCTGATGCGGTTGACAGCATAGGAGTAAGGACGGCACATCTCTCTAATGAGCAATCTAACAAACCATTCCACATCCTTGATAAATACCCAAACCTCTTTAGTGAGCTGGACGAAAAGCTCACCTATAGCACTATAGTGGAAGCTGAGATCCGCACCACTACCGATAGACCGGTATATTCTAAATCACACCCATACCCAATGGCATTGAAACCCGTAGTAGATCAAGAAAAATAAAAACTGCTTAAAGATGGTATTATTCGGCCGTCTAGGTCTCCTTATAATGCACCGGTTTGTGTAGTTCCGAAGAAGATGGACGCATCTGAAAAAAAACACAAGTTGGTCATCGATTATAGGAAATTACATGAAGTCAAGTGTTCCAGAAACATATCCCTTACCCGAAATAAATAAAATTCTGGCAAACTTCGGCCACAACAAGTTTTACACGGTCATTGATCTAAAAAGCGGTTTCCAGCCAATTCCAATGAGTCCAAAGGATATAGAAAAAACTGCTTTTTCGGTAAATAATGGTAAATACGATTTTACCCGCTTAGCATTTGGTCTAAAGAACGGACCCCCAACATTTCAATGAGCTGTTGACGATGCACTGCGAGAACATATAGGACGCAGGTGTCAACCCTACATAGATGATATCATCATTTACGGTCGAGACGAAAATGAGCTTTTACAGAACATGGATATTGTCAGAGCGCCAATTTCTAGATACAAATCTATATGTGAATTTTTAAAGAACGATGTAGATTTTCTTGGGTTCATTGCTTCAACTAAAGGCATTAAATCAAATCCACATAAAGTACAGGCTATAGTAGACTTTCCGCCTCCTACCACCCTAAAGGAGCTTCGATCCTTCTTAGGCATGGCAGGTTACTACAAACGGTTTGTGCCTGATTTTCCTAAGATTGCAAACCCCTTAACCTCGCTTCTAAGAGGGGAAGAAGCAAGAATATCCAAAAAACTCAGCTGCCAAGGTTAAGATCCAATTAAACCAGGAGGCACTTAATGCTTTTCAAAAGATATAGAATTTTTTGATTTCACAGGATGTTGTGTTGGTTCATCCTGATTTCACAAAGGATCCGACCATCTCAGAATGCCCTCGGTGCGGTGCTGTCGCAGGAGGGAAGGCCTATAACATTTCTATCACGAACGCTTAACCGTAGCGAGATCAATTATGCAACCAACGAGAAAGAAATATTGGCCATCATTTGGGCGTTGAAATCATTGCGTAATTTCCTATACGGACCACGCAAGGTTAAGATCTTTACTGACCATCAGCCTCTAACATATGCGTTGAGTTATCGTAATACGAATATAAAAATGAAGAGATGGAAGGGAATATTGGAGGAGTACAACTATGAACTCCAATACAATCCCGGAATAGCTAATATAGTAGCCGATACCCTCGTAAGGAAGCCAACGCAATCAAATATTAACTTAATGATCGCCAGTTCCCACAGTGACGACAGTCTTCTCATAATTTGATCCCTCCGGTAGAAACACCTATAAACAACTTCCGAACACAAATCATCCATAATTTAGGTGAACGAAATACTTACCAGTTGGAACGACCCTTCCCAAATTATTATATACATACATTTTTTGAACCACAATACACCCAAGAGAAAATCATCGGAATTTTTAAGAGGTAAAAGTATTACTTCCCCAAGATGAGTCCAAAACTAAAAAATATAGTCAAGCAATGCACTGTCTGCTTGGAAAACAAGTAGGATAGGCATCCTAACAACCCAGTCCTAAAGCCTACTCCTATCCCCGAATACCCAGGACATACGGTTCATATCGGCATCCATTCAACAGAACGTCAATTAATTTTAACGAGTCTGGATAAATTCAGTAAGTTAGCGCAAGCTAGGGTCCTCAAGTCTAGAGCCATTGAAGATATATGGCCATCTCTCATAGAATTAATAATCTTCTATGGAGTGCCGAAGTGCATTGCAATCAATGGAGAAAAATCTCTTAACGCCGCATCCATAAAATTTATGATGCGTGACCAATTGGACATTGACATTTACCGCACACCCGCGTATAAAAACGAGATTAACGGCCAAGTCGAGAGAGGGGTTCATTCCACACTCTCGGAAATAATGAGATCCCTCAAAACAGATGGAATGCAGCGCACATTTGAGGAACTTCTGGAAAGATCAGTTTACGAGTATAATATACACTATTCATTCAGTAACAGGGAAAAAACCCCTAGAAGTTATTTACGGGAGAACTATATATACAAGGTGTCTCAAAAGAAATTTTATACTTATTTAGCTTACTGCGTGAACGCAACGTATCCGAGGGACGCGGGGGTTATGTCAATCGGTAGCCTGGCTCTTGGGAATTTAGTCACTATGGAGCGTTTCTCGGGAGCAGACCGCGCGTTGTGCGTGCGAGAGCTTTACAAAAACTGCGATTCCGCAACTGTGGCGCGTATAAAATTCTGCAGTATTCGATGCTTTCGCCACTTAAATGATGCGCCAAGCATTCCTCTCATTCGACATTGGGTTAAAAAGTTTGAAGAGACTGGTACAACACTGGATAAATCAAAATTCGGGCGACCTAGGTCATCAAGAACGGTAGAAAACGTGGAGAATGTTAATCAGTCTGTTCGTGCCGATCCGAACCATTCAATTCGGAAGCGCGCAAGTGCTTTAAATGAACAAAGACCATCATGACATCGCATTATGCACAAAGACCTAAAGATACACCCCTAAATTCAATTGGTGCAAGAATTAAAGCCCCAAGATGCCAGTCAGAGGCTGAATTTCGTAAATCAGGTGATTGAGCGACTTTCAACGTTTACCAACATTTTGTTTTCAGATGAAGCTCATTTTCATCTTTATGGCAACGTAAATAAGCAGAGCCGCCGCTACTGGAGTGCAACGAATCCGAAACGCAAACATCAGAAACCACTACATTCGCCTAAAGTGACCGTATGGGCTGCGATATCGGCGCGAGGAATTATCGGCCCTTACTTTTTTGAAGACGAAAGCGGGCGTGCAGTTCCAGTGAATTCAGAGCGTTATATGGAGATGTTAGACAACTTCTTGGTACCTGAACTGCAACACTTTCCTGGCTATAACCAAAGAACGTGGTTCCAGCAGGACGGAGCAACTTCACACACGTCCAATATGTCTCTGCCACGTGTTCGTGAAATTTTCTCAAGCAAATTGATCTCCCGGAGAGGTGACATAAATTGGCCTCCACGCAGTCCAGATTTAATCCCTATGGACTTTTTCCTATGTGGTTATCTTAAACCTAAAGTTTACGCCAATAAGCCGATTTCACTGGCGCATTTGAAAGAAAATATCCGTCACGAAATGTCAGCCATCCCTGAGTCCACCTGCCGAGACGTCATAAGTAATTTTACTCTTGGATTAAATGAGTGCCTAGAACGCGAGGGTCTACATTTAGACGATATTATTTTTAAGAAATAAGTCCCCAAAAAGTGTATTTTAATAATTAATAAACATTTTTTCTATCTACGGCTTACTTTTTTTAAGCGATCCACTAAGCATAAAATTTCTTTTGAGACACCTTGTACAAGCCCGGAACAATTAGAAAAATCTAGGAAAGATAATATTGAGCTCTTGAAAGATAAACAAGAACAAGCTAAAGAATATCAGGCAGGGCAAATAATTTATGTAAAGAGAAATAAACGTGAAGGCTCGAAATTGTCAGCAAGATATAAAAAGTTAAAGAAGACAGGCCTACATTAGTTATAACCGAGTCGGGTAGGACTATTCAAAAAAAGTGATATTCGAAATTAAATCTTTTAAGGGGCTTCACATCCATCGTCCGAAGCGAAACACAATTTAACAACTATAACACCTCTCAACTCATATCTATAAAAACTGGGGAAGCTAAAATTCAGCTATGAAATTTAAAACTTGTCCATATTTTCCAAATTTAACAGTGCAATACGTTTTTTTCTGAAATTTCATCCAGCATCCACGATAATATCCCGTCAGGAAATCAATTTCACCAGCTCCTATCACACGGACTTTCACAAATAAAGAACCTTATTGGCAACCATGAATTAAAAGTGAAACGTTCCCTCAACTTTGTTGGAACTGCTTGGAAGTGGTTAGCAGTTAAGCCTGACCACAGTGATTTTATGCTCATAGAAGGCAAGATAAATGAATGGCTAGAAAATAACAACAGAGAAATTGTAATTAATCAAGAATACAATGAAAGGATTAACCGAATAACGAATATTATTGGGTGTACAACTTAATAACCGGAATTTTTTTGCGAAATTTGATGCTGTATTGTCGAAAAATCTTACAATATATTTATGAATTTGATCCCAAAAAAATTGCGCCAGCTTGGCGGCCAAAAATGAATCTATCCAATTTCGGATGCCTTGCTCTGAAATGAAGCGTGTTCCGGTGGGGGCGTTTTGCATCGCCCGAAATAAATGAAAGTCAGACGGAGCAAGGTCCGGACTATAAGGCGGGTAGGTCAAAACTTCCCATCCACTATTTTCCAAATAGTTTTTCACGGATCTTGCAACATGCGGCCGAGCGTTGTCATGATAAAAATCATAGCCTCGTGTCTGGTCGCATATTCCGGGCGATTTTCGATGATGGCACGCTTTAAACGTATTAATTGTGTTCGGTACAGGTCACCTGTGATTATCTGACCCGATTTCAACAATTCATAATATAACGGCCCCTTCTGATCCCACCAAATACACAGCATAACCTTGGCGCCATGGATATTTGGCTTCGCCGTTGATTTGGCTGGTTGGCCGGGCTTCACATATGACTTTTTGCGCTTGGGATTGTCATAGGGGATCCATTTTTCATCCCCAGTCACGATCCGATGCAAAAATGATTTCTTTTTAAGGCGCTCAAGCAACATTTCAGACATACAGAAACTGTTCAACGTCTCTTGGCTTCCAACTCATAGGGGACCCAATTACCTTGCTTCTGAATCTATCTGGCGGCTTTCAAACGTTTCGAAATGGCTTGCTGAGTCACTCCCAACGATTTGGCAAGTTAGTCTTGCGTTTGACACGAATCCTCATCGAGTAGCGTTTCCAATTCTTCGTCTTCAAACTTTTTTGGCTGTCCTGGGCGTTCTTTGTCTTTGATCTCAAAATCGCCACTTTTGAAGCGTTGAAAGCATTCAAAACACTGTGTTTTTGCTAAAGCATCGTCGCCATAAACTTCTACAAACAAACGATGACTTTTCGCAGCAGTTTTCTTTGCAAAAAATGACCCAACAGAACCTCCCGCAAATGCTGTCTTTTTCTCCAATTTTCGAAGTTATTCATCGTGCAAAATAATAATGATACACACAATTTAAAATTGTTTTGTTGACTGATTTTGATAGCTGTCAAATGTACCTTCAAAATGACATATATATAAAGTTCGAGCTTTCACGATATTTGTTAGCACGGACATCTAGCGTCAAATTCCGGTTATTAAGTTGCACACTATCACCAGTCTCGGAACCCATCGTCCTTCATGCCTATGATAAGGCCCAAAAGTATCATCACATCTTTAAGTGAGCCCCACTCACATGTTTTGGCTAACGTGTACAGGTCCGTTATGAATCGCTCGGCGGTGCCATTCTCCTGCCTCTTCCGCGAAAATTTCATCTGTTCGTAAATGTAAGTAAAACACGTTGTTGCAAGGTAACGACTAAGTATTTAATGAGAAAAAGAACAAAAGGGTACTTGATATTGACAGTTTAGTTTACATAATCATGTACTAGTTTGATATCATTCTTTGCAATAGTAAATAATGTTTTCCTTTGGAATAAAATGATCGTTGAAATTCTGAACCACTCCCTGAAACGTCCTTGGGGTTGGGCTGAATGAAGCAAAGATGTCTTCGGCTCGTTCTCCCATCCAGTAAATCAATATATCAATCATGGTAGCGTCTGGAGCACACTCTAATCCACTGGCCTTCCGGATACCGTTCAAAACGTTGTATCCACTTACACCATTCGAGCGCGTGAAATGAGAATTCATCCGGCGCTTTTTAAACACCGAAATTTCTCGTAATTTATTGATTGGACCCAGTAGAACTTTTACCGGCCTCTATTTATCATTCTTTTATCAAAAAATATAAAAAAAGCTAAAGAAAATAAGTTATCTTAGTAGTTATTCGGAATATTTATTGTAGAATAAATTATTGTCTGATACGCCAATAATTCTTCACAAAAAGTGTTTAAGTAACGTCGACGAAGATTAATTTATATGTGAAAAGTATAAAAAGTAAAACGATCTAGAAGGTTAAAAAGCCGAGCACGAGCAGTGCCAGAGACCATAGACCCCACCAAGCCACAGTCCGAAGTACTGTCTACTCGAATGTTGGGGAAGACCGTATTTATGTAATATACTTCTAAGATTAGGTCACCTTTAAACTCGTTTACGTGAATATCCTTGAGAGGTGCGACGAATGGCTTTAAGGAAAGCTCGTTGGTAATGAGTACTACGTGCCCTGAAAATTTCATCAAAATCGATGACCCCCTAAACGCAAGATCCCCTTCTTAGTGCAAAACTCTTAAACAATAGGGGATCGATTTCATTGCTGTATTACTATTGACAAAAACGTGAGAACGTACCGAACCGTATTCGAAAGTCGTTTAATAAATTCCATATATCTCCCGCTACTAAATATCCCATTTCACTACTCAGACACTTTGAAGAAGATTTGCGCTAACGCTTCCGGTTACAAATTCTCTAAAACACTCATCCCCTTCCAAGTAATTACCCCCAAGTAATTATAAAACGTGGATAATCGCCTGTTTATCATATCACGACCATGCTCCAGAAATTATGGGTTAGACCACATGTTACATAAATTTTGGCTGATCATTCACGGAAGTAAACAAACATTTTCACATTAAAAATTGTCTTGCAAAGAGAAAAATTGGGCAAGAATTAGTTGAGAACGATGTGTCAGCACAGAGAGAGTTAATAAAATTTTGGATTATGGTGTGGGTGGGAATTTTCATTATGCATGTACGATAAGTGTTCACATTTGGTGGAAATGTTTGTATGAATGCTTAATTGCATTACTTTGTATCTGATAATCTTAATTAGTTTTTGAACTTCAACATAACCGGAAAGCCTACTCAATTGGCAAACTACCGATTGATTTATCGTAGCATCATGCGTGCATATACATATGTCTACGACAAGCATGAAGAGGAACAAGTTGGGTAAACAGACCTACGCTCATGTCAGAAGGGTTTTGTATTCAATTTACAAAATGCAGTCACCAGATCGAATCAAATCAAGAAACATGTCAAAGACGATTTTATTGGAGGAAATAGGAAATACGAAGATCATACTATTATTAACAAAGTTGAACGAATTTCGACTTCTGAGGTTTTTGGTTTTGTTATGCTCATAAATATCTCCCTTGATAATTATTTCAGATGTCCATCCGCGAGGGAGGAAACACAATTTGTTCGAATCCTAGAATGGTTACAAAACCCTTTTGCTAGGAGCTCTCTCCCGCCTCCTTGACTTGTTTCACTTATGAGCATCAATTGAAGGTACTCATTTTCAGTCATTCATTAAATTGAATCAAGTGTTCAAAGCATGCACCTTAAACGTTGAAATTGGGAAAAATAACTCAAAATTATTCAATCTTCGCATTTAAAACAGCCACTTTTTGGTTTTACGATAACTGATACCACTAGCTGAACCGATTTTCAAAGACATACATGACACCTATCATTCCTGAAATTTTCATGCAAATCCTAGCAAAACTGTAGCGTCTATGTCGGTAAAAAGCGCATTTTGTTCCATAGCCATATGTTGCCATAGTAATACATGCAGCGCATATTGTTCCATAGTAATACAGGAAATTTCAAACCGCTATAACTTCACTAAATATGATTCAATCTTTATGAAACTTTCAGGATAGATCAACCTTATAAATAGTCATCTGTATACTGAATTTCATAGAATTTTAAGGTACCGTTAAGATTTTATTCAAGAAAACATAAAATCGATAAATCATACTATTACTAACAAAGTTGAGTGAATTGTGACTTCTCATGTATTTGTTGTTGTTGTACTCACCAAGTCCTACATTCCTGATTTTGTTCAGATTTTTCGGATCACAGGTGTCCAATCGCGAGGGGGGGGGGGACACAAATTTTTCGTGTATTTCCCCTCCCTGTGCGCCCCTCGAAGCAAACTTTGCCAAACTAAGACCTGTTTTGAAAAGTTCTCATCAAGACCTTTCATTTGATACCCATATCGGCTACCTTCAATGAAATTTTTTTTCGGGGGGTCACTCCCCTGTATGGGGAGACCCCCCTTAAATACCTTACAAAAATTTTGTTGTAGTTGAACTTTGAAGAGATCACCACTTTACACCTACATACAAAATTTGATGTTTCTAGCTTAAGTAGTTTCCGAGAAAAACTGCTGTGACACACGGACGGACGGACGGACGGACGGACAGACAGACAGACGGAGAGACGGACAGACAGGACGCGATTTTAGAAGGGTTTTGTAAAATTATTTTACAAAACCCTAAAAACGGTGATTTCAAGATCATCTTTTTAAATACAAAAATCAAGTCCAGTTGTGGTAGGCGCACTTTATAAGCACCACTTGTACTGCTGGTTTTCTTGGTCGTTCTTGCTGTCTTACATCTAAAAATAAATTATCTTCCACTTGAAAAAGTAGTTGCTCGCTTTGGGAGGAATAATCTCTTCTATTCTTAGTTTGCGGTAATGCTGCTCTTGTAGAGCTGGTGGCGTAGCTGGCGCTGCTTCGGATGTTCTTTTTCAATATTTCCACTTTATCTTAAAGATACTTCTTTAATAAAGTCAATGTCTTGCCGGCACCATTGCAGCCGTTTCCAATTCTTACGTTCACATTTTCTACCTTACCATCTTAGATTACTTGAAGTTAGAATGTGCAATGGATTGCTCAGGTTACTTTCATGCCTGCTCCCGCTTCCCCTTAACACCTCTCCTAGCATATTCTTCACTTAAGCATAAAATAGTATCAATAAGAAAATGAAAATCTGGAACAGGTTTTCCATCTTCAAGAGTCGTGCAAACGATCTGAAAAATCATTTATTATTATCATTACCATCATCATCTTCAACTTTGTGAAAACTTTTGCAGCTAGTGCTAGAGCGTAGTACGTTTTTAGATACGATAGGTATTGACCTCTTTACTACCTATGTACGTACTCTATGTACATTTAATCCGTACAAAATCTTTCTTTGATTCTTGAAATGAAGGAAACCGGACAGCGGGAAACGGGAAAAACTTAAGATGAAAGGCTGTGCAATGGTTTTTTGAGAAGAGGAGGTATGATTATGATTGGGAGGAAAAATGTTGCGCAATTATCATAAAAATTGATTATTTATAGAATTTATGGATAGGAAAATGAAGCTTGAACGTGTGTATCTGTTAGTTGGCGACATAAAATTTAGGTTGGAACTAATGTCAAGTGGTTTTTTTATGGGACAGATAAAATATGAAAATGTTATATTAGGGTATTAAGTTTTCAATTTTTTATTATTGTTTTGATTAATGAGTTTCCTGCAAATGAGAATTGATATACACTAGTCTAGATAAGGAAATCGAAGAAGCAGAAATGATCGAAATGATATGATTTATTCTAGATACTACGTGAAATCTAGAAATCATCGTATTTATGGCATTTGATTGGATCTTGATAATCTTCAGAATATTCGAATTGTGCCCGTTCACTACTAAATAGTTTTGTCCGACTTGAGTTTAATGATTTTCCGGCTGTTACTTTTGCAACCAGTGGAAGGGCATTATATTATTTTCAAAGATTTCTAACCCAGAAATGTTGAGAGAAGGCAGAGAAAATATAGCAATTTTCGGGCATAATTTCTCACCAAAACCGCACTGTTAAGAGATTAAGAAAAAATGTGAAGCAAAAAAAGTATGTATTTCACTGCAAAATTTTCGTAACATAACATATGAAGAGTTCATTGCAAAAACAACCAATGCTACAAAAAACCAAAATTATGGCAACCTGTGGTGACATTCACTACTTCGACCATCGGCATGACAGCGTAGGGATTGGTAGAGTATACAATTTTGAACGTTCTTTTGATATCTCCCTCGTAGGTGAATCTCCATATTACTAGAACGTTATTTAGTCGTCCCGAATAAATTTGTATTATATTACTACATACATCGTTTCATTTCATGAGCTTGGGGTTAGTGTATCCCCAAAGGGGTGACACCGACGTGGTCCCCTTAATAAACCTTTTGAAAACACTCTTTTCTCAATAGTGCTTTTAAAAAGTATCAAAATGGCTGCCCCGTTGTATGTTGGCACGTTACCGCTGATCGCGCCACGATCTTCAACATCCACGAATCAGTATGTAGAAGCGTCGCGAATCACGAAGTTCCCAGTTTTTCTTAGACCGGATTCTGAATATTGTTTGGAAAAGGTGGAAGCGACCTTTCATACACATCAAATTAACCAGGATGAGACCAAATTCAAATACATGATCCAATATGCAGAACCGGGCATTTTACCCTACGTCACATCGATCGCGAGAAACCCGCCGGTGGTAAACGCGTTAAAACAACGCATATTAAGGGCGTTCGTGGAATCCACCGAGTCAAAATTGAGGGGCATTCTTCAGGGCCAAAACGTTGAAGGGAAAAGCCATTACATTACTTGCAGGACCTACGAGGCACAGAAGGTGAGCATGTAACTTATGCAATGCTCCGCTCGCTGTTGTTGGAGCAGCTTCCCGAAAATACCCGAGTCGTTTCGGCAATATCCAGCGACCCCGATGTAGAAAAGCTATCGCGGATGGCAAATATAATGTCGAAACTACAAAATCCACCTGGAGTTTCAGCAGCTCGTCAACAACTGGAATCAGAGGTGAGAGATGAAGTGCTTTCACAAATTTTAGACTGTCTTGAGTAATTGGAGTTGCGGACGCAAAATCGATCAAACTCTAAACAGCATAGCAGATCGATAAAATCAGATCGCAATCAAATGGAAAATTTTGGTTTTTCCACTCGCACTTTGGTAAACTAGCCAGAAACTGCAAGCCACTCTTCGAATGGAGGAATACCAGAACGCCGTCGGAAAACCAAATTCGTCGTCCCACATTTCGGCAGCTAAGGACATCAACGCCGACTCATCGTAAACAGCGCAAAGTACCGTGGAAGTACAGATTATACGCTGCCAACAACACACCTATAGATACATATGATGAGAAATTGGACTTAATTAGTTAATTTTCGACGACTGTAGTCTACATCGCAGTAAATGAAAAATTACGGCGGACGATGTCTCGAACCAACCCGATAACAATGCCGATACCAATCACCATCCAGGACTTAGCAGCAGCTCAAAGGAAATACGACCACCTTGCTCAATTACTTCGAGCGGATACAGCGTTACAATTGCGTAAACTTTGCATCAATTACACTGATACAACTGTCTACTGCTATGTACGAGGGCGGTTCGAATATGAACGAGACAAATGCTCTGATACGTTTTATTTACTATCGAAAAAATTTACAGTTTTTCTAGGTACTCCCCTTTACAAGTTACGCATTTTGTCTACCTTCCCGGAAGCTTTTTGCTGCCAGTATCGAAGAATTCCTTGGGCGCACCGAACTCCTCTACCTCTTCGACGGTGTTGGATCCTTGACCTCCGAGTGCTTCGGTATGAGGGCGCGCGTTATCCTGGAAGAGAATGCTCCTCTGTTTCGAGCGTTATTTTGCGATATTGACGGTGTTCGCGAATGATAGACTCTACACCACCAATACTGATGTCGAGTTCAGTCGAAATGTCTCAAACATTCATCCTACGGTCCTCCAAAATGAGTTGTTCTACGGGGCAAATGTTGTCTGGTGTGATGCAGCCGACGTTCATGAGGCTCATTCTCAATCATCTTTGAACTGCAGGAACTCTTTGGCCCATTTAAACACAGCAGCCCTACTTAGGCACTCACTGCCGAATTGATTTCCCAAACGCAGAAAAGTTTCTGTGTTTTTAACGCCTTCCCACACTTAAAAAATGGCAAAACGTTGCACAACGACGGTCGGCACTTGACGTTCACTCATGGTCATAGCACACGCGTGAAACATGCACTCCCAACGTAAAAGATGCCACACTGTGCGTAAGGGATCACATACTCAAGCCACGACCTTCAAAACATAAATGCGCGCCATCTACAGCGTTTGTCTCCATCATATTTGAACCACCATCGCATCTACTGCGGAACCCCGGCCATACATTCCGAAAATACTGCGACGGAAAATATTCAACATGACCCACGATCTTTCTCATCGTGGTGGATGAGCAATGAAAAATTATTAGTCGGAAAAACGTGTGGTCCAGCATATCCAAAGATATCCTCAAACGGGCCAGATCATGTCTCGCGTGTCAGCGAAGCAAAACGGGCCGGCACACAAAACCACTTCAAGGCTATATCGAAATGCTCGACGCAGGGTTTAGCGATGTCCAAATAGACATAGTTGGCCCCTTGAAGCCTTCGAGGGGTTTTCCATACGCGCTGACCATCATTGATCGTTTTTTGAGATGGCCCGTACCCATCCCACCAAAAACAATCAAGGCAGATAAAATTGCAACCGCATTGGATAGCACGCTTTGGAGAGCCAAGCATTTTGACTGCAGATCAAGGATAGCAGTTCGAGTCACTCATCTTTTAATCACGGACATATTTAGTTGGCTGCAAGAAGATCCGAGCAACAACATATCATCCTGTAGCGAATGGAATGATTGATACTTCAAAACCAAACATGGCGTAAAACATCACATACTTATTTCTTATGGATGTGCGGGCCTTAACAAGGACTTCGTTATGATGATATACAGTGGAACATTTCATAACGATATACAGTGGAACATTTCATAATTAGTTTAAAAAAATTCATTAAGATTAATTCAAACAAAACATCTAATAAATTGTTAAGGAGTGTAACAACTTGGAATACAATTTAGATTTAAAACTCCATAGGCTGGAGTAACGGAGTCGTGTTGGAAGGCAGAAACTGGATATTGATGAAATTAAATTCTTCATGAATATCATCTTGTAGGCCTGGAGGATGGGCGGTTGCATTGTTCATAACAAGCAAGCAATGGCATGCAAATATTTTTTTATGGATGGAACAAACACTTCATTGATCCAATCAGTGAAACTGTTACGTGTTACCCAGGCCTTCGGGTTGGATCTCCACATCACACTTGGTCTGCTCTTCCAGACATTGCACTTCTTAAAGACTCGTGGGGTTTCTGAATAGTACAAACAGAGGCTTATTTTTCAAAACGCTGCTTGCATTGGCACAAAATAGCAGCGTGAGGCGGTCTTTCATTGGCTTGCATTCACTTCTGCAGCTATATAGGTCCGCGTAGGTATTTTTTCCAGAAGAGACCCATCTCGTCACTATTAAAAACTTATTGCGGCAGGTATCCCCCAAGATTTATGAGCTTCTTGAAGTCACTGATGAAGTTCTCTGCTGCTTTTATGTCAGAGCTTGCTGCTTCACCGTGCCTCCCAACGCTGTGGATGCCGATTCTTCTCTTAAACTTCTCATACCATCCATGACTGATGTTGTCTTCACGAGGTCAGCGAAAATAAATTTCGCCTGCTCACAAATAATGTTTTCGTTAATAGTGTCTTGTAATCGCTTCTCGTTTATCCGTATTAGAAGCAATCTCTCAACATCATCAACAATACGTAACCATTTCGTAGATATTCTTGACACATCCCTTTGAAGCATCCATCTCCTTAATACTGTTGTTGTTCTTGAGTATAGTGCACATTGTTGATCGATTGTATGTGCTTGCTAGATTAGCCATGCCTTGTTCTCGCTTTTTAATGATTTGACGTTTCATTTCAATAGTTATTTTTTCTCTCTTATTATTGCCTTCTTGTGGTGTTTTCTTCGAAGACATTTAGCACAGGCTATTACACTGCACATAAAAAAAAGTACGATTACTGTCTGAGTACAAAATTTGTAAAAACGGGTAATCACACACGAAAACAATACGCTAACGGACCGAAGGCTAAACACAGACTAATGCATTGGCGCGGAAGTTCCGGCTCACAAATGAAAGTCGCGAAAAAGGGACTTCCCCTTTCTACGTAATTCGTTATGCGAAATGTCGCTCGTTAAGGAAGCAACTTCTTCATATTTTTTTTTGCTCGTTATGAGAGGTTCCACTATACTTGTATTTCACATTCCATTTTCTTAAGATGCTCAAAAGCATAAAGTACTGGTTCTCCCAGTTTGTGGACCATTTTCTCCCAAACGGCCAAATTTTGCACTTATTTCAAACCGAATAAAAAGCTGCTACAATGGAGCTATTCTTCAACGCCCTTCGCTAATGTTAACGTGAGCCTGAACATAGTTTTTTACATGAATAATTTCGTGGAACCCTAATCGATTAAGCTAAAGGCACTGAGGATGTATAAAATTGAGTCGAACTCATCATTCATTAAAGTGACGGGCTCCTGTGCAGGGGGAAAAAACAAAAACTTGTCGAGAGAAGTTTATTTTCCACGCCATGACGAATATCCTCTTACAATTAATAATTTAAGGCTTCAGACATCAGATCCCTACTTTTTTTTTCATATAAATATATTGTTGACAGTTAATAGTGACAGCTATTTCGTTCTCCCGAAAAATCAGTTTTTTTTTTGGCATTGTTCGTTTTTGGAATGATCTCTTATGTGCTCATAGGTGACTCAAAACGTAACGTCTTGATTTTTTGAAATAAGGTCGTCCTTACAATACCTCATGCAAATAAAACTTCTTCTTGAGTATCCAACTTGATTTGGTGTCTTACAGAGTGGCGCTAATTTGTTTTAGAATAAAGCCTTAACCTATTGGATCGCGAAAGCTTCTAAGCTATCGTTTTATGCTGATAGGTCCCGAGTAAAAATAATCGGAGCCTAAACATGGCCTCATTAACTTTTTTTGGTCGTTTTTGGCCAATAAGTGGCCGCGAAACCTTGATTTAAATAAAACTGCTCTTAAAAAGCCCAAAAAAGTCAGATAGATAGGATTGTATGAGAGAAACTTGTCCCAAGATTGGCCTATAAAAAGTGATTCTTCGGACGGACTGTATGCCCGTGTTGCGAAGTCCGGCGTACCGGCATTCTCCCAGTCGCAACTTCAAATTGCCTCCGTAGCATCACCTTCTTTTGGGCACATATACTTTTTTATCTGTACATTCATTTATTTTTATTTTTTTAACATTTATTAATTTCCCTATAATTTTTGTTTCCCTATCATCTCAATCCAACCCTCTTACCCTATTTTTAATTACAAAGAAAACATAATATAATAATAATCTTAGCTTTCTCACTAACCCCATTCATTACTTCCCATTACCAAAATTTCATTCGATACCTTTTCACTAACAATGCATTATCTTCCACTAATAAAATTCATCCAAGCTTCCCTCCTACCAAAAAATTTCATTTCCATGCCCATTAAGAAAGGTTCACAGTTGAAGGTGATAAATAAATGCATGGGAGATCAACAGAAGGTGGTTCCGGTGGTAGCTTCCTAGTTTCTCGACCGAGGGGTCCGCTGGGACCCTGGATTCAAGTTTCCCCGAGCGCAGGAAAATACTCTTTTTGGTATATTGGCAAAAGCAATTATGACGATTTGCATATAACGAAACGCTATCATGGTTATGCAAGTCACCATATATGCAAAATGGAAATTGCTGCGTTTGTCGTTATGGAAAAGATGTGTGGGTAACGGAATCGAAGTGTATAAAACTTCGGTTACGTTATCCTGGTACGGCAGCGGGAATTGGAGAAGGTAAAGGATTGTCTCTTAGGCGGGCAGTCTAGATTTGGTATTGAGATGGGAGTGAGTTTTAGCGAGTTTTCGGTGATGACGTAAGAAAAATAAATCTTGATTTTGGATTCGGGAAATGAGTTTTTATATGGACAATTCGTGAATAAAAAGTCTTGATTAGGATTTGGGGAGTTTTTGAGTGGATGAAATGATCGGAAAGTTGGTGGAGGAAGTTTGGAAGTGTAGTGAAATTGTAAAAGAAAAAGTAAATTTTCTGGAAGGATAAGAGAGTGTAATTTGCGTGCGGGTGGGGTTTAAATGGGCTAATCAAACGAAAAAACTAAATTAAGTGGAGTGAATCCGGAAGAAAATAGTGACAGTTCAAGATATATCGAAAAAAATCGAAATAGCCTTTGAATCTAAAAGAAAATTGGTACGGCGTAACAGTGGATGCAGGTTGTAGTGAACGCCGTAAAGAGTTAATAGAAAAAGAAGGATCATTCAGTGTCGGTATTTCAAAAATAATGAAAAGAGGAAGCCTGAATTAAGAACAAAAGTTTATTAATGAAAAAGTGAAACAAAATCAAACTTTAATCTGAATTTAATTATTACTGGTGATCAGTAAAGGATGAATACAGTGCCAGGTCTCCGAAAAGAGGGTTTACCGTTTCTGAAAAGTGGCCGGCTTGAATTTCGTTTTGAGTCGCGTTAATATTTTAAATTGAAGTTAATTTTCAATGCAGCCCCTTCAGTTGCCGAGCGCTCAGCAGCATCAATAGGGGTTTGAAATTTGCACATTTTTCTTTCTATTTCATTTTACTTATCTTTTTGTCATACTTGAAATTTGTATTTTTTTGTATCTTGTCACAATTAATAATTAATATATTTTTTAATTAAAAAGATTCGCTGGTTTTTATAGCATCAGTTTAGGAATTCATTTATGCAATTCATTAATTCATTTAAAGACAAAGGGTTTAGCTTGTTTTATAATATTATCATCCTTCACAAATTGTTGTCGTGTTTTTTTATCTTATTTCAAATAAAAACAGCCACTATGCTTTAAGTGAAAACATTGTTCATTTCTCAAAATGACCTCTCCATTCCTTTCTTTTGTTAAAGTTTTTTTTATGTGGTGGCCCAGCACGGGCAGAGGATTTCCCGGAAACTCCCACGACACGACTGAGCGCTAGCCGGCCTCAGTATGCCACGCCGAGTAGACGAGTCTTCTGCCAAAACATAATGTCTGCAACTGTGGTGACTTCCGTGGTTGTTATACCCGTTCAGTTATGACACGTGCTTGGTTAAAATCAGAAAATTTCACAGCTGGGTGGACGGGTGATCAAGGCGTGGTACTGATCATATCAGCGTCCTGAGTGCCAATTCAATATAGTGAGTTACTCTAACTATCTCTGAGCGAAGGTCCGAAATGGGCTGTAGTGCTAAAGCAAAAGAAGGACAGTATACAAGTTCAAGCCTCGGTGGCGCCATCGAGTTTGAGCTTCTGACACTGCTGCCGGAATATCAGCCCACTCAGCTGTGATGGGTACCAATTGAAAAATTAGGGAATAAACACATGATTGAGCGTGATATTGACCATATCATCTTGAATTTCGTTACGGTCATGAAATGAGATAGCCTAAAAAGAAATCTCAACGCCAAGGTTCGGTTTTGGGCTGTTGTGCGATAGATTATTATTACTAGGCAGATTGTACTACTAGTTTTCAATTACCATTTTTTCAATCAATTATTGCTGAAGATCAACAAATTAAATTTTTTGGTTTTTCAAATATATTATTTTTTACATCAGCATAAAAATAGAAATTTATGTACCAACTAAATATTTTTGGGTCTTCTTTAGATCACTTTTATGTCGAGTTAGGAACACTTCAAGGTCGAGTTTAGGCAACTTTTAGGAGTTTGGGCAACTTTTAAGGCCTGTTTGGACTCTTTTGAGCCACTTTTGGGACTGACTCATTGAGAATTGGGTCAAATTTAGGACATATTTCGACTAGATCTAGTGGCTGTTTAGGCTCTTTTTGGGCCTTGCAAAATATATGACTCTAATAACATTTTAAGCCTTGTTTGGGCTATGTTTTGACCATGAGTTGGATAAGTGATTTTTTGATTCGGGCTTGAAATTTAATCTACAATGAAAACCATCCTGAACTCGTAATTTTAGCATAAAATTTTGTCTATAGAGATTCTGTATGACTTTATGACCATAATTGTAGCGCCACACAGACTCTGCATCTGGAGAGGGAGACCATTGTTTTTGACCCATTGATCGAAATAGGTTTCAACAACTGTGCAGAATTTACACATTCTTATACCAAATATAGGGGTCTTGACTTATTTTCTACACTTGTCCTAATAATCTGAAGTACCTATCTGAGAGGTTCATCAGTATATTTGAAGCAATCATCCGATTTGATATTACACCTTGTAAGTCCTCGGAATTAGAAGCGGATGTTGTATTCTGCAGTCATGCTAAGATTCCTGAATTCGAAATCAGTAATCAATAAGGTACCGCAATCTATATGAGCTTTTGGTGACTATACCGTACATTGGCTATGCGATTCTATTAATATATTTCGCCGTCACTATTTTTTGCGAGTTATGAAAAATTATAGCATTCTTTTCTTGGCGACTACCATAACTACTGGTCATTCATTACACTCGCCTCTGCCCAAAAAGTTTTATTCAATACACCCTGACGTATCTAAATACCTACGTTCTTAACAAATCTCGTAAGCATAAGAAGAAATTGCTTAGCACTCCCCGTGAATAGACGAGTATTCCAGTAGTATTCTGATCTTACTTATCATCGTTTTCAATCGATTTGTCCTGACTATTCCTGACCTTTTCCGGTGTAAATTTTCATACAAGTGTAAAAGAGTTTATCGAAGTTATTTTCCGACAGCAAACTTTTTCTCGACCTTTTTAGGGTTCTGTGCTAGCTAATAATGCACTATTGAAATTGCGACCTGTATGTCAGTATATTCGTTGGTCCATCTATATGTGACAGATTTTTTTTTTCTTGAAACAAAACAGCTAGAGACACCAAGGTTTGATATTTTGCGTGTCATAAAATTTCTAGGTTTCTTATAGGAGAATCTTCTCATTTCGGAAGGGGACCCTTGAGATATGTTTTACCAAAAGTCGTCATGTCAATGTCAAATGAATGTTCATTATGAGAACTTTGCAAAACAGGTGTCAAATTTATATTATTTTCATCGAGGAGTACATGAGGAGGAGAAATGTATAAAAATTACCATCCCTAACATTATATATCTGCCGCACAACCTACTACTAAAGCCGAGAAGAAGTGATAACTGTCCATTTTTCGATGCATTGATGACTCCAGCTCTGTGTTAATCAGTAGCGAAAACTACATCGCAACCTACGCGAAAGAAAAGGACAGTTATATCAGACCACATATGTGTGAATCAAACGCTACGGATGAATGCTGCTGAAGCATTTATGGGTCTTTTCATTGTGGCTCTAGAATCTTCAAATTTCATTACTATAAACATGTTGACATCTGGCACTTTATAGTTGCATGGGAGCTCTGTAAGCTCTAAGACTTTGTGTATATGATGCCATTTTGAAGCGATACACAATTGATTCTACCGGGAATGTATGGTATGTTGGCATGTCCCATCACAGAGCGCTTTACAGTTCGCACTTAGTAGAAATTCTATACACGTACTTGCCTCTACCGCATTTCAAATATGTCCTCATCAAGTTCTTGTCAAAACAAGCCCTCCGTGACCTGCTCGAGTATAGCTTGCGTACTGAATTTTCCTGTCGATCGTTTTTGTCCATAAATGGTTAAAGAACGCTGCACTTGCTGGTTTCTGTACCCACTAACTGGCAAACTACACCATCGCAGGAAGAAGTATAAACTTGCGTTCGAATAACTCACCCACACATTTTCCAAGATTTTACCAAAAAGCTGGTTCTTGAAGAAGTTGATACCATTTCATTTCTAAAACAGAAACAGTGCTTGCTGAATAGCAATATTTACAACAAGATTACTCAATTTATTGCTTACTCTCAGTGTTTAGCAACTCAAAGGTTTAATTGTCGATTATTCCAATAGCGCAGTATCGAGAAGAGTTTTTTGTTTTGCTTTTTTAATGCTCATCTCTTCTTATTCGACAAACCTATCTTTGTGGGATAAGCACTTTACATTCTATCAAACGTTCATAATTCCTTCAAATTCATACTTTCTAGATCTCAGCTGGAATCGAACCCGCATATCACAGGTCACAAGGTAAAACGCTTCTTTTGAGCCATGAGGTACCTTATCTAACCCTAAGCAAAATCATCTACGAGTATATGTAGCACATAAAAATGTATAGTTTTCTTGATTATATCATTTAGTAGATGTTGAACAAACTTTAAACATACCTTGAGGGGAGGATTTGAACATGAATTGTATCGAGGGGCGCTACATGTAATTTTTTCTTATTCTATGCTCCTCCAATAAAACGTTATAGCCCTCGATGTAAGATGCAATGTACTTACCTGCATTTTAAATAATTGGCCGACAAAGAATTATCTCACATAATTTAATTTGGCTGACGAGGCTTGACTCCGCCTTGTTCTGCGGACTGTACCCAAAAATTCAATGTTCATCACATTAACTAGAAAATCAGAAGGATTTTTTTCAGAAGCATTCAAGCCCAACTGCATAAATCTTGCACTGTACCAACAGCGCTTAATTAGTCTGCATGAAAAAAAGCAGTTGCCTAATCGAGTGCCGGAACGTTTTAACATTAGACTCATTAGCGTACACTTTAGCGCTCTTTGCCACATCATTTTCGAAAGATTCCATTCGCCTCTGCGGACAGACCATCCCGGGAGGAAAGAAATTTAACTACTCACCTGAGTACTTATTTCCGGGTACTAATGATAGCGCCGAGAGCTTCTTCATGAGGCATGTTTTATATTCTCTCCTGAGAATATCAAAAACTACAAAAGAGCGCACAACCCCATACCAAATGAATATAAATTTTAATGAATACACTTCTTCATTTGGTGTGTCTCCATGCATTCGTTCACATACTTGAATATGTGAATATGACAGACTCTGGCATCCGTCCCTGATATGTCGTCGCTAAACAACTTTAACTCAATGGTGTTCCAGTTTTATATAGTGTGTTATTGTTCTGGGGTCCATAAAAATATTTTAAACCGACACGTTTGTCTTCTTCCTTAAATGGAATGTCGTTGGGGAAACTATTTACGTATGCAATATAGCACGAGTGTAGATGATATGAGGAGCTTCAGTGGCTAAACGCATTCTTCGTGCAATTAAAACATGACAATGTTGGTAGGATGGGGATGCAGGTTCTTGGTGTTGTCTACTAAAAGGCATTTTGCGATTTTCTGAGAAGTTAAAAAAATCAACACTATAATTATTTTCAGTTCAGCAGATTTCTAGATTCGCAAGGCTCAAAATTTTCAACGCTGTCCTTTCTCTATTCATATTACACTTACTCCTTGTTTCTTCTTGGAAAATCGCCCCTTCTTCCGTAAGCTTAATAAAAGAAATAAATCTTAAAGTATTTTAGACCGAAGCTTTAATGGTACCGGAAGAATCTTTAGAAAAAAGTGCATCAACTATCGATGACCTTAATTTGATTGAAATTCTGAATTGTATGCAACCAATCATCACCATTTTTCCTTGCCTCATGCGTTCATTTCAATGCATCAAAATGCGATTAATTCATGCTAATTCGTGTGCACGTAAATCGCAATTTAATTGTTATGATGCATTTCATACAAGCGCTAGTTATCGCTGTCGTCTGTTTTATTTTTATCTCGTTGTGAATGAAATGCGTGAAAATATAATTTGTTGAACGGGACTAATAAATGCAAATTGGAAAATCTTCTATTCCGTTGTTCGCTACTAACTCTCATCTCATACTCGTACACGCATGATGCATGTGGGTAGATATATCTTCGCTAAACAACACGTACCATGTGTGCTGGTTTGGTGTTCTTATTCACCTTGTGCACATTTCATGAGAATGAGTCATCTGTGCATCATTTGAGATTAGACCATGCATCATCGTCGCACACGTAAGGAGCAACAGGTATTTGAAATCTTTAAGGTAGTGATGATGATTGCATGCTGTGTGAACGGAGAAGAAGTACGGGATGTGTAAGTACGTGATTTCACGCGTTACCGTGATAATTTAGTTATTTAGGCTGTTCCTGCTGAATGATTTGAAGTTAAGCAAGTTTCAGTACCCGTTTGGTAATGGCTAGTTTGTTTTGCCAAGTACGTGTTTGTACCGGTGTTGCGCCATATTAATTTACATGCAAGCTCCATTAGTTGTACCGTCTTTGAAATGAAATGCATTAGCTCTTAACTGCTAGTAACAATAAATAGTAATATACAATGTGATAGAGATCCGACTAGCTTTTGCCGAAAATTGAAAAAACCTCCGCGGGGTTGCATAAAATTAATAACAATAAAGATCGTCTAACAGCCCGGTTTTAATCTTGACATTTGGTATTAACCTTGATATTGAGTTTTAATCTTGATATTGAGCTTTAACCTTGATATTGATATCTTATTTTCTGATCCTTACAGCATTCTGGAACGCAATATAATTTTTTCACACGAGCCTAATTTGGAATTGGTATCGATCACTGCTGGGTGACCTGCTAATTCGGCTGAAGAGCTACTGCACTAAACTCGTTGCCATCAACGAGGTTTGAACCTGGAAACTGCTGTGTAAGTGAAGAGGGTTCTGGCTACGGCACCACACAATTTCAAGTGAGAGTCAACCTTTGATAAGGGATAAATACTGGATAGGAGATGTGCGTGAAACCCTAAATGGACGGGCAATGCTTAGAATACAAATGAAGCACTCTGCGGTACTCCTATATTTTGCCAAAAGCCGGAATGGAATTTACGTTTAAAGCAGAGTTTGTGTTAAGCTCTATAGAGGCGAATAATAGAAAGAATTCCAAACAAATTCATGCAAAACCAAAACAACTTAATTAGCATTATTATTTTATTTGCAACAGGATTTAATTGTGAAAATAAATAAAATTTATTTTCAATTGAATACTTGCACCTTCAACATAGACCAATCTGAAAACCTCTTTTATCAGCCCGAGTATCCGATGATCGAGAGCTGCTCACCTACTTTAGAGCCCGTCCCTTCCGGGATCACTTTCGAAGATCCTGGAGATGTTTCTTCGCCATGGAGTCGAATGTTGCAACTCCTGGAGACAATAGGTCCTACACAGAGATTTCCATCAAGAGTCGCAAATTGACGGGCTTCCTTGATGGAGCCAGTTCTAGTATCCTCGGAGCCAGAGTCTTGGACGTACTGTCGAAATTGGGCTTGCATATGCATTCTATGCATGCACACGGCTAGACTGTTTCAGGATACATGGACCCAGTTCTGGGGTATCCCACCACTTTGGTGCGTTTAACAACGCAACTAAATTGATATTTCTAGTTGTCTCTTCCTTGACACTTGCAGCATATCTTAGGATTGACTTCTGGGACCCCTTCAAAATCGCACCAATCCAGATCGATACTATTGACCCACCCATAGAGCCTCCGAGCCCTCAATCCCATCTGTTATCTCCAAAAGATCAGCAACGACTTGACTTAGTCAAACGACAGTTTCCCTCGTCGAATGAGAAAGATTTGGGTATGACCTGTCTCATCATATTGACGCTAGTTTTGCTCGACCCATTAAGCAGTGGCATGTTGCTGTGTCGCTCGCTATATGGAAGCTGCTGTATGACGAATTCGATCGCATGGCGGCTATGCGGGGTAATAGAGGAAAGTAGAGTTCTTCTGTGACACTAGTCGGGAAATTAGGCAAGGTGCGTTTGTTATTTATCACTAGACGTTTCAACGAGGTGACGGATAAGGACGCTTACCCGTTGTCGCTAATTTAGGGTGCAGAGCACCAGGTTTATCATCAACTTGGACCTGAAGGATGCATTTTGACAAACCCTGTTGGATGATGCGAGTAGGGAGAAAACGGAATTTATGTTCCTCGCAGGCTTGTGTACCATTATTATTCCATTCGGTTTATGTAACGCTTCTCAAATGATATGTCGGTTGATGCATAAATTCATACAGCACAAGCTGCAGGACAAGGTATTTGTTTGCCTCGTCGACCAGATTGTTACGAGTTCAACATCTGATGAGCTCTTGGAGCTTGTGAGTACTGATGCAAAACTGCTCAGGGACGCCAACCTGAACATCAATGTTGAAAAGAGAAAGTTCGTCAAAAACGAGATTAAATACGTTGCTTTATGGTTAGTAATGGTATTCTGTGCACCGACCCGAGCAAGGTTTTAGGCATAGCCTCCTACCCTGAGCCTTGAACGGTAAAAGACGTGAGGAAGCTCATGAGCATGGCAAGATGGTACAGATGTTTTATTCCGAGCTTTAAATCGGCTACCGCTCCACTTACATATTTGTTTAGACAAATTCACCTTCAAGCGGTCTGCAACCGCTAACAACGCTTTCAATAAAGTGAAGCAATTGGTAATTTCCGCTCCAGTGTTAGCCTACCCCGATTTTACAAGGTATTTCTTTTTAATTGGATCATTTCACCCTTTTCACATCAATTTAATGTAAATCTATACGACAAATTTGCTCTACATTTGAAGCTTTTCTAACGTCGCGCGGATATCGATCACACTTTCGGATGGCTCCGATAGCTTTTTAAATTACTTTTATGGGATTGTTTGCAGCTACATAAATGAGTTGCATATTTTGAATAATAATTTTTCTGAAAAATTATTAGAGAAGAATAATGTTAGAAGAAGGTGGTTTCGACGTGTGCACTAATTCTCCTCAGGCCATCACTCTTAGATACACACCGGTGATGGCGACCACCATGCTCAGAGGTGAGGGAGTTGATTTTAATTTTTCTACTTATGCAAACTCAATACGTTTTTTGTATCTGCAAGTTATATCCAAGGTAAATTTCTCTTGTAAGTACTTGTATTAGCTAAACTTTTTAATTGGATCATTTCACCCTTTTCACATCAATTTAATGTAAATCTATACGAGAAATTTGCTCTACATTTGAAGCTTTTCTAACGTCGCGCGGATATAGATCACTCTTTCGGATGGCTCCGATAGCTTTTTAAATTACTTTTTATGGGATTGTTTGCAGCTACATGCAACAATCGGAAGTTTCTCATGCAACAATCGGAAGTTTCTGGTGGATTGTCTTGCTGAATCCTGTAAGTAAAAGGGTTTCCAAATTGAGCATCGGAGGGGTGCTTTAATGTTATCCCAGATGCGTTTTCGAAATCTTGCGCGCAGGACGAGCGGGTGGCCCCGCTTATTAGTTGTCCCTCCCAGGACAACCTCAAGAACCCATAATTTTGTTCGGGGAATACCCGAACTCGGCGTTCCAGGAACCGGAGTACCAACATCTCAAGGAGCAAATTTTGAAACAACCTGATAAAGTTCGGAATCTGCACCTTACCTTACTGATAGTCGAGTTTACATAAGTGCTGGTTCTTCTGCAATGCTAATTTCGGATTTTTTGTTTTGTTTAAGCACTACAGGTAATTTCGAGCATTCGCATAGAGATAGTTAGAGTGTCTCATTATATTGACCGAATGTAGACACTCGAGAAGGTGATATGGTCAGTACCAAGCTTTAGCCACGTGACTAGTAACCCAGCTACGAGTATGTTGTATTTGTTCGCTCGCATTATACGGTCCGATTTTAAACCAGTACGTTTCAGAACTGAGGGGGCCTATAGTCCTAATTGTCACCAACGGGATTGAACCAGGGTTCTTCGGCTTTATGGGATGAGAGCTCTAACCACTACTCCACGCAGAAAACTCAGACTTCGGATATTCCCCCAGCAATGTTATGGGTTCCTGAGAGTCACCAACAGGCTCTCATAGTATAAGCTCTGATGATCCCTCGACCCCACATTGTAAAATTCGTAAAACGACTGAGGTCTTACAAAGATATTATTATTGGCCTCGTTTGCTTCAAATTCCAGCACATCTAAATGGTTCGATATGCAAACAGGTCAATTCAGTGAGTTCCACTTTGAGAAATCTTATGGGGGCATCACTAAGCTCGGTACGACGTGGGCAGTGCCTGTTTTAAATTTCATGGGCCTATACCTCCGTTCAAAATCAGAGAAGAATCAGCTGTTTGTGGGCCTGGATTATTATTCCAAGTTCGTACAGTAGGCCTTCGCAATCAGATGTGCGATATTTATAACATGTCTTTTCGATTTTCTGAGTTCCGGAATGGCTTCATTCCGATAACGTTGGGCAGTTCGCCTCCGAGGAATTCGCCCAGTTTATGAATGACTATGAGGTCTAGCACTGCTTCGCCCATACCATTCAACGCAAACGAATGCCTCAGAGAGGTCAAACCAGTCGATACTAAACGCCATCAAGGCCTACATAGGATCCAATCATAGCAAGTGGGCAGCGAATCTTTCGGATTCCACGAAATTCCCTCCTCATGTTCGAGTATCATGCTATCCAGCATGGCGCTAAGTACTCCCTCAGAAGTTTGAATGCTTCTGTGAATAGAGAAGTGCAGTGAAATGGAACAGTTATCAACTGTGAGCTGCACAGGATTTTGTCAAGTCAAAATTTCAGAAAGCGTACCAAAGGGGAGCTCAACAATATAATCTTCGGACTCATCCGCCTGAATTACTCCAGGGTCAGAATGTTATGTGTTGTTTCGCCGTGAGCGGTTTTCAGCCACATTTGCTCCACGATTTATTCTTTAAGTGGTTCTTCATCACATCGGGCAGGTGTCTAACGAGCTTGAGGATGGGTTCGGTAAGCTGCTCGGGGCCTTTCGCACTGAGAATATTGAATTTGACTCCTAATTATCCCTGCCGACGTTCTTTCTTTGCCCGGCTGAATGAGACACTCAGGGTCTGGGTCGTCCCCACGATTGTTGCGTATTCCGACCGTTGCCGGCATCCTCTTGTCCACTAGTTCGAACTTCATTAATATTAAGTTACAAATTTTATGATGCATACACTTTGTTTAAAATATTTGTATGTCGACTTATTTCTTTATCCTCTGTTATTACTAACTATTTTAATTGATGCAAGCATTTTATTGTATAGCTCAATTGGATGGGTGACAGCATGCCTAACTTCCAATCCACTAGGACTGTGGGTTCGAGTTTTTCAACATTGCTGAGTGGATTATGATTCGCACATAGATATGATGACGTTTTGTACCATCATAACAGAGATGTGTGCAAACTAAGTTGCAAATAATTGGAAATATTGTATTTGGCGCATGTTGATAAGATAAAACAGAGGGAACGGTTCCCGAGTATAATGAACTCGAACAAATTCAGTATTAACGGCAGCGGATTTTTGGGAAGAAAGAGTTGGTTTGATCGGAGGGTTAGCCTGCTCTGTGTTGAGATTGACGGGACGGGGGAGGTGGAAAATTGAGTTTGGTGGTAACTAGATTTATGGCGGGAAATGGAAATTGGAAAAGGTGATTGACAAGTGTTGACTAATTGCAGTGGAGGTTCTTTTAACATTAAATTAAGAAAAACTAAAATGTTTGATCGAAAAGCTTCAGGTGTTATAAAAACTTGGCTTTAATGTTAAGCTTTCGCGAAAAAATGCAGTTTAGTGAGGAATTCGCATTAATAGAGAAAATATTCTGAATAGTGTCAAACATGTGCCTTAAATGATAAAGTCCTTTTGCGACTAGTAACTCAAGTGATCGTTTGAAACTAAAAACTAACTCAAATTTGTTTTATGAAACTTCAATCATAACTAAATTGCATGATTGGGGCTTGATATATGCTATCGAGGCGCAGATAAGCGAAAGTTTTACGGCAAATATTACGTGGAACCTGAATATAACTGTTCTCTCTTTATGAGTACAACAATAACAAATATCTTAGAAGTTGAAATTCGCTCAACTTTGTTAATAATAGCATGATCTTCAAATTTCACATTTTCTTCAATAAAACCGTATGGATACCCTTAAACATAACGAAATTCGATACTTAAGTAGTCTTACAAAAGGTCCTAAGTTTGAAGAAAATCAAATCATATTCACGAAGTCATCGGATCAGGCACTGCAGTTTTAATCTGATCTTCTTAAAATTATCAGATAAGATGAATAACATAAATATTTTTGGAAATTTACGATGTGAGCGATTTTTGTTAGATTGCAACAAAATGGCAGCTGGTGAAAATGGAGCAACAATGGAGTCTCTTTTAAACGTGCACATCTCATTGGGGTTTCCTTTGGTCTATTCATTGTTAGTGACTACGTATCGTAGATGAGTACGAAATCTATCTGACAGTATCGAAGTTTTGTCTACTAAACTTCTTTTTAAGTTGTGGGGGGTGAGTAATTTTTATTAAAAAAATATGTTGAATTTATTCTATTTAATTATTTTATCTGATTTTACTTATTTTTTTCGTCCAAGTCTATAGGCATAAATTTCGCTTCTTTCTCTTATCTGTAATTATTGAACATGGGGTTCAGTTAGCTTGGTTTTTTTTTCTATATTTATTTTTCTTCTTGAATTAATTTAATTTGCTGAATTAACATTGAATTTGATTATTTGAATGAAACTGCCACAATGAATTAATGACCTAAATTTTTCATTTTTCAATTTGACCCCTCTCTAACAATTTGTGTTTCGTTTCTATATGCAAGATGGACGAGCAAGAGACAGTCTACAACACTGGAGATGAGTTTCTCTGAGCAAATCATGCCAACGGCTGAGATGGCTGCTTTGGGCATATCGGCTCTGGGTCGGCTTATAGCCAACGTATGGGGACCCAGCCCTATCAAGAAGACGCCCCTTTATGAGTGCCGTGGGGTCAGTACTACTGTACGGAGCAGAAATATGGGGCGACGCTCTCAGTAAGGAAGTGTACCGAAAAAGCTTGGCACAGGTACAGAGAAGAGGAGCATTGAGGATGGCATCTTCATATTCGACAATCTCTGATTCGGTGGTAAAAGTTATTGCAGGTGTGATACCTTTTGCCCTCCTTGGTAGAGTGCATCGCATCGTCGAAGCGAGGACGCGAGGGAGACGGTAGCTCGCGCGGAGAGACAGCGCTCACTCAAAGATTGGCAACTGTCTTGGGTGAATTGCACGAAGGGAAGGTAGACTACACGACTAAATCGAAGGCATGATGAGACGTGACTTCTATCTGACCTAGCTTTTGATCGGGCATGGGTGTTTTCTGTCGTACCTGCGCAAGATTGGTAAGTCACAGTTCCTCGACTGTCGATTTTGCCCTGGAGAGAAAGATAACTGCCACACATTTTTTAACGTGCTAAAAATGGGACCGCTGCGATGGAACCCTTACGGGAAACGGGAGAGCTCACCCTAGATAGTACAATCGCGATGATGCTTGGACCACTTGTCAAATAGCACCATGTGGCACATTTTGTTCGGACAGTCCTAACAGATAAAAGGAATTTACGGCAGCCACGGGCTTCAGGGCTGGGGGATCGCTTGTCTGGCAATTCCTCTTTCTAGTTCCCCTCCCACTAGAGGAAGGATACCCCAGCTTGAAGGCGCCTCATGGCGTAGCAAAACGAGACCTGGCGCGAAGTAATGTGTCAAACGGTTCCAGGCTAGGTTTTCAGGTTGGCAGGGGAGGTGCTCGTGAGCAGTGCGTAAATGGTATTCACCACCCAACCAGAAAAAAATATGCGCGTGGCTGTAACATAATGGCGCCGAAAAATCGTATCAAACCAACAAAGAAAACCCGTTATCTGAGCGCCATTCTTTCACAACCACGGTGTTTACTGCAGATGCAGTAGCAGCCAATTTGATATGAATTTTAAATAATTTTAATTTTCTAGGTTTGATTGATTTCTTTTAAGTTTAACGTTTATTTTTTTTGCTTATCGATGTGCTGATATCCTGGAGTACCTGACATGAACAGTGGTCTAAGCATTAAAAAAATTATTTTTCCTTGCTTTTACTGTTTCTTTATTGATAGTAGAAATTTTAAATTTTGATTACGCTAGATGATTTTAGTTTTTAAGTTTTCATTTTAGTTTGTTTTGTCACTCTGTTCTCCATAGTCGCAGTAGCTCCGGCCGTGCTGAATTTTATGTTTTCCAGTTTCTGCCGGCTTTAATAGTATAGAAGCTATCGAAGGGTGGACGATGATGGGAAACCACCCAGATTCATATTGTTTATTACATCGCCTTACTCGGGATAGTTGGATCTTAATTCAGCTTTTCGGGATTAACCAACGCACTTGGTCTCATCAGCGTTCCTGCTTTGTGTGAGCTGCAGTCTGAAGCTCTAGTCCGAACTATTATGAATCTGTTAGGATCCATTATAGTCTCGTAGTCAGCCCTAGGTGGCGACATGTTGAGCGAAGTTGGCTTTGAGGAGTCGATGTCATACGAGGCACCAAGATACTTCCCTTTGCTTTGTGACTCTGTCACCATGAGATAATCGGGGCCAAGTAACCACCATACACTTCCGCCCTCGCGAGATGTATTCGAACCATGACCGACAATCATTCAAGGGTGAACAGGCTCCAATCCGTTTTCAGGTCAGGAGAATAGAGAAATGTAACCTGGATCACATTTTATTTTATTGAATAGAAGGCACTATTTACATGTAGCAATAATTAAACTAACCACCAGGCACTATTAGATTAACTAGATACCAGGCATATTATTAGAGCGCATTACATCAACTACTACGAGGCTATGTCAACCGTCGCAGCAGCGTCAATGTTATACAATTTATGCGCTACATGATGACAATCCGCCACTTAATCGAACTAAAGCTAAAGCGAATTGCCACCGCAAGGACCAAAACAGGGCAGCTAAACTGCACGGCTCAACCAACCAAGCAATCGCTAACCGCCACCCACTCAATGGAGGACACATCGAAAAGGAGAAGACAGAAAAGGATGCACCAGTGGCAATAGGGAAGAACCGAACCGAAACGTCGTTGTGGGTAATTCAAAACCTGATGTTGATCGCCCCATTTCGCCCCATTACACGAATTATCACTTCCACAACATCTGCGCGGCGGCCGCGGAAACTCTTCAACCAACCTCAAACCTAATTATTTTAGGGGGAAAATGCCAAGTGGAAACCTACTAGGGAAGCCTAGGCCCAATTATCACACGAGTTTCCATAATATCCGCGCGGCGGCCGCGACAACACTCTGATCAACCACAAAACTAATAATTTTAGGGGGAAAGTAGCAAGCCACAACCTACCAGGATTGAGGAATCCACTTTACGCGACTCGAGCACTCATAATCGCGCAAAACCACCGAAAATAGCACCCGCGCGGCGACCATTGCAAAACATAAACAATTGCGATTGACGTTTCGGAACAACTCGGATAATCCATCCCATATGATTTCAGTGGGACGGCGTGAACATGGAACATGGGAAATGGAGCGAACCAACCCGAACCGGGACGATTCTCGGAAGAGCGGTGGAATGTGTGCAAAGTTCGTTAACCGGGGGGAAAAATCCGGGAAAGTGGTCCCGCCGTTATTTTGTGGAGGTGATATAAGGAGGAGATTTCGCGCGCTCGTTCTTTTTTTCCTTTGGTTTTTTTTTTTGCTGTGGACGGAGGTGCTGAAGTGAATACTGGTGTCGAAGTTGTCATATAAAAGTTAATAAGGGTGATCATTGTTGGCGAGCGTTAAAGTTGTGGCATAAAGCAACTATAACTCTCGGTGCGGATTGTGTCGGTTGGCGTAATTCTCCTCTGAGGAGCCGTTCGAGTACGAAGGACGCAGAAAGGGGCCCCCACCGGTTAGGGAAATTGTAGGTGAGCGAGTAAGAGTGCCTTTAAAGTATAAATTACTACATTCGATACAAATCAAATATATTTTATTTCATCTGTAAATGCTGTAATGTAAGTGATCCAGGAGGATAGGTTTTTTTTGTTCTATTAGTGAGAAAAATAGCTGAATTGTGTAACGGATTGGAGCCGCTGGTTTTTCTTTCAATTATCGGAGTTCTTTCTTTCCTCGCTAATCGCGAAAGTGAAGGTTGTTGCCTAAAAGGAAGTGGCCACAAAGTGTATGGTGGCAGAACGTAGTGCCGGTGGCTCTGCAGGAAGTGTGGTTTTAGGCGAAGATTCCTTTTGTGTGACTTTAGGCAAAGTTTTCTTTCAGCGAGTTTTAGGTAAAGACTTTGCTTCGGTGATAGGAGGTTGTTGTCTAAAAGGAAGTGGCCACAAAGTGTATGGTGGCAGAACGTAGTGCAGGTGGCTCTGCAGGAAGTGTGGTTTTAGGCGAAGATCCCTTTTGTGTGATTTAGGCAAAGTTTTCTTTCAGCGGGTTTTAGGCAAAGACTTTGCTACGGTGATAGGAGGAAACTTTCGAGTGTGCCGCGACGGGGGCTATCGCAACGAATAGCACATCCTGTTAAAACCTAGCTCCCCAGGGTATTCAAACAAGGAGCAACGGCTCTGGTCGAGGGTTCGCGCTTCAAGCGACCAGTTGGCCCCAGGGATACACAAAGTAAGCGCGTGGCGTCACCACGACTCGTCTCCGCGAGTTGGCCGGCAATATCCCTGAGGTCGCGCCGTGAACGGCTTGATTTTGTACGTAACAACTCGTCTAAATTTTATATCACTTTCCCATTTTAAATAACCTTTCATTCACTTTATTCCCATATTCGGAGGATTATTTTGAGAAAAATTAATAATTTTGTTATTTTTAAACTTTTTTTAACTACTGCACTCACTTCATTATTTTTTTTAATGTATTTATATATAATTTGAGTTTGGTTTGAGATATTTCGTTTGGATGATTTTATAGTTTCGTTTGGATGATTTAATAGTGATAGTTATAGTACTTCATTGAATACATCATTGCAGTGAATTTCGATTTAATAATTATTTATGAACTTTTGAATAAGATTAGGAATTTAAAAATATTTAATAATGATTGCTTTTGAGTCAATTTCTCATTATGCCAAACATCGTGAGACGTTCAGATGAATCTGGTCTCTTGGATCCCCTAACGCTTTGACCATCACGCCAAGCAGAATCAAATTTCGTATTCCAGAGATTTTATCATACCTAACGTATAAGTGGGTGTCATTTGAATTTGAGCTTTTACTTTATTCCCCTTTGACAGCAGCATAAAAATGGGGTGCGATTTTTATAAAAAAAAAATAGTGAATTTATTCTATCTAATTATTTTATGGGATATTTTTTGTTCCAAACCGATATGTACAAAATTCTCTTCTTTCTCTTATCTATAATTTAACAGCGGATTTTTTCGATATTTATTCTTAATGCATTTTATTTGCTAAATTAGCATTGAATTTCATTATTTGCATTAAATTGCCACAATAGATTAAAAATCTATATTTTGCATTTCTCAACTTGATTCTTCTCTAATCCTTCCTTCCTCATTTGTGCTTCGTCTCTTTGTGTAAGGTGGCCCAGCACGAGCAGAGGGTACTCCGGGACGACATAAGACACGACTGATTGCTAGCCGGTCTCAGTATGCCAAGCTGGTTCAAGCATCTCTCTACCATCTTTTAATGTATACGACTGTGTTGGCTACCTTGGTTGGGGTAGAGTTTCCTGTCCTCAAAACTTACATATTTCCATAATCGAAAATAAATAAGTAAGTAGTTACTTTCCATTGTTACGTTTATCACTGTACTTTGATTACCGTCACTTCTGTTTTAATTTATTACATTTGGGGCATTTAGATTCCATTCTTGTGTAATATTTGCTTATTAAAGTTATTTTTTCTTGTTTCATTTTGTAGATGATTAATATTATTAAACAAACAAGCCATGAATTTCCAGATCCCTACATCTTCAATTTCTCAAAAATAACTTCTTTTTTCTTTCCCTCTCTTGGTGTTAGATTTTTTTTCAGTATGAGGTGGCCCAGCACGGGCAGTAGCCTTTCCCAAATGAAGCCTGACACGGCTGAGCTCTAGCCTGCTCAGGATTCGGCTTGAGGATCAAAGACCTGTGCCACATCCTAATGTTTGTGATTGCGGTAACTACCTTGGTTATTGCGTATTCCAGCCGTTGCAGGCATTCCCATCACTTTTAATTAATTATTTTCCGTCTTAGTAAACACAGTATACAAAGCTTTATAATACTCGTATATGTTAAGATAAAAAGTTTTATCGGTTTTATCGATTTTAAAATGGGCAGATAAAATTTAACTTTGCTTTATTTTCTCCGAGTGTGTTTTGATTAGTTTTTCATGAAAAATTGGTGCGAAAAGTAAGTTACATTTGTATTATTTTAGCCGCTTTGTATATCTTTTTTGCTCAACATTAAGAGTCGCAATAATTCGTACGCCAATGAAAAATATGGAATTAAAAAAATTAAATGTTGGTAGTAGGAAAGTAACATTCAAATAGGTTGTTTAAATAGGTTATAATTCTTCACAACGGATATCTAAATCATTTAACCGAACCATCTTCTTCTTCGTAGCATTACAGCCCCTTTCAGGCCTGCACTTTCTGCAACAATCGCTTCCAACTGTCTCGGTCTATTCACCGAATCCTCCAATTTTGAAATCCGAGCAGCGATGAACTGTCTTCTTCGACCGAGTCAGATCAGCGTTTCCTCGGTTTCCCCACTGGTCTCCACCCTTCAGTTTTCCCAACGAGTACCTTTTCGGGTATGCGTTGCTCGTCCATCCGATTTACATGGCCAGCCCATTGCAGTTTCCGCGGTTTTACAATCGTTGAGACCTCCGGCTCGTCAAAAATTTCACACAGCTCACGGTTGTATCGGATTCGCCATTGGTCGCCGCCTAGCTTCGATCCAATTATCCGCCTCTGGACCGGTCGCTCAAAGGCGTTCAATATGTTCGCGGATGCTGGGGTTAAGGTCCATGTTTCACACACATAACATAGCACAGGTCTTATCACAGATAGTCATATATAATGTGAATTAATGCTGAATCGTATACTTGGGTTTATGAATGTATTAAATACTATCATCTATGATAGGTCTCCAAACTAAACTGAACATACTATGACAACGATATTTTACCTTATAAAAAAAATCACCTTTAGTTGGAAAGCTTAAGTCCTTAAAATTGGATTGATCGATGATAAACTCAGCTGTATCACTCTGATTCGGAAAAAGCATGTTTTGCATGGGTGATGGCCATCAAAAAGCTTCGACTGTGCATAGAGGGCCATGACAAGAAGATGGTAACAAACGATGCTTCATGTAAGAGGATCATGATCATGAGCCAGTCTAAATTGCAGAAATGCTGGGCTAGGAAGATGTTCAAATCAAAAGTTTCTAAATTCACAATCAGACACCTAAAGCTCAAAACATGTTGCCGAACACATTGTCGAAGATGTTTCTACTTCAAGTGGATGTTCGTCACAGTCGTACAAACAGAAGAAACAAATATTTTAAAAGCAGGAATCACAGTTGGCCCAACGCAATATCTCATGAAGAATTCAACAGGAAAATAGATAGGCATATACTATAAGGTAATACCTTCATCGATAACGAAACGGTACATTGTCTTTCCAAGCAATGACCTGAGCGGTAGACTGTTCGCGTTACGAAACCCTATGAAAGTATGAGTGAAATTCTGCATCCGCATTCCCCCCAAAGTTCTAATGGAATAGAGTTCTGGCATAAGGAGTACAGAAACGGAAAAGCACTAGTTATTCGTTGGGAGAATTGAGCGAAGGAGACCAGTGGGAAGCTCAAGGAATCGCTGGTATGATTTTGTAGATTAGAGTAACTTTCATTGGTTGGATCCCAAAAAAGGGTGACCGGACCGAAAGCCCTAGTTAACTCTAGACCCTTTGTGCAGGATTTCACTCAAAGATGACTATAAAATGATTCACTTAGTGTCAAGAGTTGCTGCCGACTCTTTTTCTTTTTGAGGATTTTTTTTTCGTTTAATTGTTTAATTTCTAACAACATTAATCTGGGTCCAAAAGTCTAAAAATGAATGCTTGTCGATAAATCTTTTCAGCACGACGGTAAACGCACTGGGCATCATGAGATCCAGTATCCACCACTGCGGGGTTGAGACCAAACTAGTTACGTCATTCTTAGAGAGTCTAACTCCAAGATTCAGAACCATGCAGAACAATTTTCTTAAATTAGGTGACGAATCGCAATTTAACAAAACTACCAAACTTTTTTAAATTTATGATTAATGCAGAATATTACCTGTCTCTCATCATAACTTCATAAAATGTTTCGACATTCCAGTGTATGCCTTGAAACGATGAAAATAATTTATGGAATCATAAAGATTAAATTTGGATCAATAAAAAAAATCCAGTCAGTTCCACAATTCAAAAGTTCTTTGAAAAGAATCGAAATTGTTGGAGAACTCACAAGCATCCCCCCTACAAAAATAAAATCAACAAAATTTTACAATGAATATTTATGAACATATTAAACCAAATATAGATTTTCAAGTGTGTGCAAATGGAATGAAGTTGCAAGAACTGGATGTCGATGAAAATGAACAATATGCATTCCAGCAAATGGAAAATTTATACGCATCAACGTACGGAATTGACCCGGCAGGCATACGTATTTTGACAATATTTTCATCAATTTGCAATATTTTTCAATGCTACTTTATCATAATAAGTTCTATTTTTATGAAATTTTTATTTTTAAGAAACTGTCCTTGCTTAACTAATTTTGTTGCTCTCAAGAGCTTGTTTTGCTTGCATTGTGTATGAATTTATTTTTGATCAACATATGTTATTGGCCTTAAAACATTTGCGTAATGGGAGATTTCCTTTCCAGTAAAGTATGAGTCTCGCCATGGACGTTGATGACGTTCAATTCGGAAAATCATGGCCGACAAAGAACATGCAAGGCAACAGGCAGCAGCAGTAACATTTCGGGAGATTGATTTATTGTCCGCCTAGTTTGATTTCTTATTTTGAGAATAAATCGTAAGTACATAATGTTCGTACCAAGGTTGAATTATTTTTTCTCATGTTTGTTAGCTTTTGTTTTTGTGTTTATAGACAGTCAATAAATAACAAGTGGTACTGTTTTTAGAAATAAAATCATAATTAGAAAATTCAGTTTTCAATCTTTGGAGGGTTTTGATTACTATGAATTATTTGCTCTATCTCATTATTGGCAAAAATTGAACTCAAAACACTGCTCTGAATATTGTCATATCTTTGAATAAGGGTCGGTAGTAAACCAAACCTCAACGTGTTAATTTAAAGCACTGAAATCTTTAAAATTGAAATGGTACGTTAACCCTCGGGAAAAAAGAATAGAAATAAAAAAAATATTTTGGCGCGGTTATTGAATGTATCAAATAGTTGTTATTTCACACCTATTTAGATTACTTTTAGCAATATTTTGAAAAAAAACTAAAACTATAGAATATTAAAGCGAATAAGATTTGAGCATTCGACAGGACGCTCGCTTTGAAAATATTTTCAGCCATTTAAATATTTAGCCATTTTGCGAAAAAAAAAGTTTTTATTTTGTAAACTCTAACATAGGTGTTTAGGTCGCTTTTGGAATTTCATGGGCACCAGTTTTAAAAATCATAAAAGAAAACATAATACGTCATTGGTATCGTGTTATTTTAATTATTTATTTTAATTTAACCTCCAATCTGCAATTTTTGAAATGTACAGAAGGATTAGTTATTGCCACAATGCCTTCCTGTTATGTTTGGGGAACATTGTTCAATTTTGTGGCGTTTTTTAGTATCTTTTTGGGCTTTTGATTTTCATTGGAATCCAACTTCTCTGTAAAGCACAGCCAACATGTGCTGGTTAAAAGCAATACATTATTAAATATACTTTTGTAGTTACAATAGAGTTTGCAAGCTAAACAAGTTTTGTACTCGTACCTCTGTAATGCATTTTTGAATCCAAAGACCAAATGACAGCGCGCTGACTTAAGGTATTATGATATGAACACTAAGTTCGATCGCTACCTGATGGTCTACAATGCTCGCTTGAATCCGCTACGGCAACATAACTAGTTAGAATTTTTCACTAGTAAAATGTTTCAAAAGTTCGTAGCCAAAAAGATAATTCGATTATTTGAAAACCTCAAGGTGGCACTTTAACCAGGGGGTGAAAATAAACTCTACCGTCAGAACGATCGTGAAAACACATGACATGCATAGTCGTTAGGTTGAGTATATAGGAGGGCGGTCCGATAAGTAGTTAGCCTCATCGCCCGATGGCACCACTATCGCAAGAGAGATTCACTATCGTGTAGCACATTCCCGTAGACCGCTACTGTCAAAATTTCAGCCGAATCAGACTCTTAGTTTTGTTTTGACCGCGTGTGGAAGCGGGGGTATCCGCGGACTTTAGCAAAATGGAGTAAGAGTCGGTCATTTGATTCGTTTTTGGAAGGGAAATCGCGCAGCGAAATCAAAAAGCGCTTGGATGCTGTTTACGGTGACTCTACTTAAACGATGGCGACCGTAAAAAATTGGTTCAACGAGTTTCAACGTGTTCGCCCGTCGATTTTTGATGAGCCACGCCCAGGTACCCCGAAAACGGCTACCGCGGAGGATAACGTGACAAAAATCCACGAGCTCGTATTGGCACACCGCCGAATGAAAGTGCACGAGATAGCTGAGACAGTAGGCATCTCAAAAGACCGCGTGGGTCATGTCCTCCAAGAAATTTTGGATGGGTGCCACGTTTGCTCACTCCGGACAACAAACGCATCCCTGATACCACTTCAGAGCAGTGTTTGCCGCTGTTTAAGCGCAAACCGAAGGAATTTCTGCGTCGTTTCACGACCGTCGACGAAACATGGCTTCACTGGTACACAGCAGAGACCACGAGCCGTCGAAACAGTTGACTTCATCCGGCGAACGTGCTCCGAAGAAGGCGAAGACTGTCCTAACGACCGGAAAAGTTAGGCCCACCGTTTTCTGGGATTCATAAGTTGTGATCTGCATCGACTTACTGTAAAAGGACAAAACGGTCACAGGGCTCTACTATGCTGAATGATTGGGAAAATGAATGCCCCATTTGGCGAAGAAAAGAGTGCTCTTCTTTTTGTTTCCAAAACTTGAAAAAGTCACTCGCCGGGCAGGAATTTGAGTTTAGTGAGGAGCTCATTGCTTCCTTATTCCGCTCGATTGGACAAGAAGACAGTAGATGCTGGACCGTTCAGAGCTTTGTAACATAGACACGCGAAACGGTAAATCCTGTTCGCTTGTTAAAAAGTTTCGTATAATTGGTTTCGACAAATTGTCAAATTGTAATAATGTCAATCTATACGTTTTTATTTGCTGCACACTGAGCTTCAATTGTAAAGCTCGGGTACGGATTATGTTTCGGATAGTTCTGATAGCGCAAATTACTTAGCCTGAATATAATTCTTAGTTACAAAAATATATTGAAATCGCATAAGAATAATTAACTGGAATGATTCTCTCATCTCTAAGCCTGATCGGCATCACCCAAGTATGTCTATCGTGTGATGTGTGTAGTATACGCGTCGAACTAGCTTTAAATAAAATTTTTTTTTCTTCTTTGATAAATAGCTAAAGAGAAAAAATTGCCACAAGGAAGAAACAACTTTTTCACCAATGGAAAATCGTTGGTATGATAATTTTAAAAACGCAAGTGAAAGCTGCGGAAATTCGTTCATGGATGTGATGTTTTTACTTAGAGGCAGGGAAACAAAAAAGAATGAATTTAGTGATCTCACAGGCCTGAGATTACTCATTCAACTGGCGGGCAATTTGGAGGTTGGAGGAGATTAATCCTGGAGGCCATGGCCCAGCTTGAGCAATCGCACCATCGATGATGATGACATGCCTTAGATAAATTTTTGAACGTTTGGATTAATCAGCAGTTATATTTGACATCAATCATTATAAAATCTTATCTAGCCGACGATAAAGTGCTGCGTGTTTTTGGAATCAACCTTCTCCACCTCCTTCGTCATAGTCAGCGATCTCAGAAAACATGTCCTAGCAAGTTTGAAGAAGATTAATTTTACTTGGAAATTGAAATACTCATAAATCAATGAGTTTAAAGCGGATATTGCGTCAAAATTAATTGCAAAATGTGAAGCACATAAAAATATCACAGGAATTTCATGGAACAAGTATGATAGTCCACTGAGCAAGGATTCTCGGCCAAAGAACACACTACATAAGAACAAAAACGACAACACCATCGCTATAGCAGCCAGACCAAAAAAGATAGGCTAGATACTTTTAATGAGTATGGGGTCTCCACACTCATGAAGATATGATTGGCTGGCCATGTGAAGTGAGTGGACGAAGAGCGGGTATCTAGAAACGTATTCGCTGGGAAAACTCCGAGGAAGAGGCCAGTAGGACAACTACAAAACTGGATTAGGTCCCAGTGGAGGTAGAAAACAGCGATGAGAAACGCCGATGAAAGATTCTTGCGTTCCAAGCGGAGGCAGATAAGCATATCGTATCAATCAAATCAAGTAGTACGCGTGTTTTAGTGGTTGGAGTACTCGCTGCGTAAGCCAAAGGTATCTGGTTTGAGTCCCGATGGCGGCAATGAGAATTGTTTCGAGTGATACTTTGGGCGGACTATAAACCCGTTCAGTTACAGTACATACTGGTTTAAAAACGCAATTATCGATGCTGGTTGGACAAGCACAAGGCCGAAGCATGGTACTGACCATATCAGCTCTTCGAGAATCGATATACGCGATCAAAACAGTGAGATACTCTAACGAGTCTCTAAGCAGGCCCGAAAAGGGCTGTAACACTAAATCAAAAAAAGCAAACAATCACTCAGACTGGTTCGGGACGCACATATCCGTTATTAGGTAGCACAAATTAAATTGAAAACAGCTGAAAAGACTGTTTCTAAAAACGTCCCACAGCATTCGCAGTATCTAAGCTATGAGCATTTCAAGGGCTGAACAAAGTTTCCTAGTTACACCGCCAACCGTAGGTACAGGAAGCCATTTGAAACCTAGTACAAAACTCCTGGAATACCAGCAAAACCTTCTCAAAATAGGAGGTAGGTATCTAGTTAACCTTCCTCATCGTGCAGGATATATGTAGACACAGGAGCAATTGACAGATAATTGGCGAAAAAGTATCATATGTCCCATACAAAATAACGATAACACGATATGCTGTGAAAACTAAATACTGCTCTCTTCGTTGAGCATGTACCAAAATAAGAGTTTGCTGGCATATTACTACTGCAAGAGATGGAAGCAGACTTTTGGAAACTAGTGTTTTTCTTCAGCAGAATCTACAACGAGGCCGAACAAATGTATCAGAGCTATGAGCTCGAGATACTCGCCATCGTAGAAACTCTCGAACGCTTCTGTATGTATCTGCTTAGTGGATGTTTCCGTATGTATCTGCTTGGATACCGCTTCTGTATAGTTACTGATTGCTCAGCTATAAGCAGTATAAAAACATCGAAGCCTCGAATACCCTGAGTAGCAAGATGACTCCTAAAATTACAGGAGTACGACTAAGAAATCGTCCACTGAACAGATTCCGCGACTCATTGAGGCATCGCAGTACCCGCTCAGTGGACGATTTCACAGTCGTACTGCTGTAATTTTGACTTACTCCTGTAATTTTGACGACAATGGCACACCTCATCGAAGCGAAGACCAAGGACAAAGTCACCGCTATGCAAGCCAGTGATCCCGCGTATGCAATCATTACCACAAGCAATCCAGTTTAAGGCGGGCTACAAAGTGAAACTCAACCGATTATTCCGCGTTGTCAACGGGCGAGCAAAGTTTGTCGTGCCGCATGCGATCCGTTGGAGAACAGCCAAAGTATACCATGATGACATTGACTATTTCAGAGGGAATAAAACAATGCAACGAGTTCAACAACACTTTTGGTTCCCCGTATGCGAAATTATATTAAAGCGTATTTCTCATCATGCCTCCAGTGCTGTTATAACAAAGCCAGGGCCGGAAAACCAGACGCTCAGTTGCGCATATTTGATGTTGAACCGATACCATTCAGGGTGCTACACATGGATCATCTCCGACCCTTCCCTCGTAGCAATAAGGACAACACGCACAACATCGCCGCTTCTGATCCCCACAGCAAATTTGTCATTTTAAAAGTCATCCGAACCATCAAGACAAGACCATTCGTCGAAATGCTTAATGAGATGATGTCATACTTTATGCTGCTAAGTCACCTTATCAGCAATCATGGAACTGCGTATACGTGGAGAGGATTTAACTTAATGTCACAATCATTAGATCCAGCATGGACCGCAGTCCATACGCCCTGAGCGAGTAGACAAGTTGAGAGGGTCAACCAAAACCTCCTGGATTTCCTCCGCACATCAACTGACAACCGCCACAAATAAGATCAACTCCTCAGTGATACGCAATGAAATTTTAACGCGATGAAGAACTCAACCACCAAATTTAGTCCGGCTGAGATCATTTATGACTTTCCACTGCGAGATGTTATACATAATCATCTGCTGTGGGCCCTCAACGAGGAACCGTCGCTTGAAGAGCAAAGAGAAACAAGAAAATTTGCTTGAGCCGTTCTCCTAGGTCCTTATAAGTCACGATACCTGAGAGAACTTGCTTCAGCTGCTCTTCTAGGTTCTCATAAGTCAATATACATGAGACATTCTAGTTTCGACTTCAACTGGTTATCTTCTACAAGTTTCACTCAGCATCAACATCAACTACTGGTAGCGTTTTCATCCAAGAGCGTCATCACCATCGTCGTCATTGGCCCTTCTGGTCTCCTACAATGAGAGAAAAATTGACTTTGTACTTCTAAAGAGTAAAGGTTGACGACTAAAGTGGTGACCCCGAGTGGAGAACCATCACGGTGCTTGGACGAGACGATGATGATGCTGCGCGCAACGCCTCGCTGGGCAACCCAGAGCACTTGCTCTCCCAGAAGCAACAGCTGCCATCGTCGGCGTACAACCAGCATCGGCAAGTCAACGATTCGACCAACAACAGCCACCAGGTCAACGGAGGCGGCTACTGCAAGCTGCCATTTTTTGGCGCGGTAGCCCGGAACTGTGTTCTTTCAGGTTGAGCCCCAATTCCAAGTGCATTACGTCACAAGAGACTCAAACAGTTATCACCCCACGGTCTCATCATTAGACCACGACACAATCGCCGAGGTGGCCGACATCATCCGCACGCCGCCGGAGCTCGACAAACACAGGAGCCTCAAAGCGGCCATCATCTCCCGCTTGACAGATTCCCCGACGCCTAGCTACACAAGCTCCTCACGGGTGTTCAGCTCGGAGACAGACGGCCGGCATAGCTGCTACGTCACATGCGCTCCCTTGCTGGGACGCGAGTAAGTGACGATGTACTGCGGATCAAATAGCTCGACCTCCTGCCACAGCAAACGCGGTGCGTGCTGCTCTTGATGAGGAACTTGACGCTGAATGAGCTCGCTGCGATTGCAGACGAGGCACACGACATGGGCCCGGCAGTAATGACTACGTCTAAAGAGGTAGCCACGCGCTCCACGACACACTCATTTAGTTTCTCCTCAACATGCATTTTCCCGGACCAGGTCGCAGTCGAGCTAGCCACCTTTCGCTTAGCAATTGCATAGTTGACAGGTTTGACTCGCGAGGCACTCCAGCAACCATTCGTCAGTGCCATGCAGCGCAGGTGCTCCTCATTATGAGTCGGCCGCCAAAAAAGGGCACGCCAAGCCACTTCAGGTCCCGAGCCACACACGGGATATTGCTGGTATCACAGCATACACGGAGCCCTAGCGATAAGATGCAAACACCCCTGCACATTTCCAGCTCAAGACACCGCTACCGGACGTTCGGAAAACAAAGATTACCGGCGCTGTACTCGGCGGACATCGCTGGCAACAACCCGGAAAAGCACCCGTATGTCTCGGACCGCACCACAAAGGCTCGTTCTTGTTGGATACCGGCTCAGCCCTCTCCATCATTCGGAGGCAACTCATTTCCAGGCCACTTCACAAGTAGAGCCTCGTGTTACAGACAGGTAATGGTACGCCTACCGTCACCTTCGGCATGCAGCAACCAGCGCTGGACTTTGGGTTACGCCGCCCATTCCACTGGCCTTTCGTTATTGCAGACGTCCGTCCAGACAGCCATCCGGGGAGCCGACGCGCTCAACTACCACGGCCTGCTTATCGACCTACGAATTCGACAACACCAGCATCTTTACAGTCTGCGTCCTCGGCCCAGCTCCACCAGTGCATAGCATCAGCGCCTTGGCCAAGCCATCAAACTTGGAAGGCACTCCTGGAGGAATATACGAGCAGGTCATCGCAAAGCACGCAAACACACCTCCAGTACCCGGGGAGTTGGCTTCGATCGCTGACCTTTCCGTTCACCACCAGATAATCACTCACAGTCCACCCGTCTTCGCAAGACCACGTCGCGTCGCGGGAGAACGCTTCTCTGCAGCAGAAACAGAGTTGGACTTCCTTTTGGAACGAGTCATAATTCAACCTTCGTCAAGCCAGTGGGCCAATACCCTGCACATGGTACCCAAGGACGGAGGCCGTTGGTGAGCTACTGGAGATTACCGCCAACTAGCTGCTCACACCCGCCCGGACCGCTACCCATTGCCCATTATCGATCTAGGAGGCCAGCGGTTCAGTATTTTCGGTCATCGACTCTAGCAGACCTTTTATCAAGTTTCGGTAGCACCAGAAGACATCTGCAAAACGTAGGAATGCCTCTCGGCCTGCACAACACAGCCCAAACCCTGCAGCGGACACTCAACTACCTGCTGAGCAAGCTTCCCTTTATACGCATCTACCAGGATGCCATTCTAGTATTCTCTTCTAGCCACGACCATCACCAGTGTCACCTCGAGCAACATCTTTCCGTACTGCAAGTTGCAAAGCTATGCCCAACTGAAATAAATGCCAGGTCAGCCTACCCGACGTCATCTTTGTCGGGTACCACATCTGCGTGACAGGTTTTGACCACCAGCTCCCAAGACGAAATCCATCGCAGACTTTTCCAAACCTGCTGACCCCTCACAGTTGAGACGTTTCCTTGGGAAACTGAAAGGTTGTAGCACCAAAATATCGTAAATCACGAAGAAGCCGCTTTTGGAAGCTACAAGCAAAGCATCGCCACAGCAACTACAGCAGCATTCCTTTCACCCTCGCGCCAGTTGGCACTACACGCTGACGCATCCAACACCGCCATTGGAGCAGCCTTGGACCAGCAACGGGACGACGATACTTGGATACCCCTGGGATTTTTTCGAGGAACATATCCGAGACCGAGCAGCGTTGCTCCACCTACGAGCGCAAGGTTTTGGCAGTTTTCGCCACAATCAAGTTTTTCCAGCACATTCTGGAGGGAAGGCACTTCACGTCTAGACCGACCATCGACCACTCACCTTTGCCCTGACACAACGCTCGGACAAAGCCCCGCTCCGCTAAAGCAGACAGATTTCATCGGCCAATTCGACACACAATTGAACTATACACCAGGAGAAGACAACATCGGCGCTACTTACGACACTTACAGCTCGAGGCATCAGTGAGACCCAAGTCAAAGATGACCAGTTGCCGCATCTCCTGGTGAGCCCCCGCTTCAAGCTGCATCAGTTGGTTTTGGACGGCTACTCCGCGCACTTCATCGAGTACAACGGTGCTATTAAGCTCTACTTGCCAGCAGTGCATCGCCGCCAAGCCTTCGATACCGACCACCATCTCTCGCAAAGCGCATAGCACTGAAATTCTTCTGGCCGAGTCTACGAAAATATGTCTATCGCTGGGCCAAGCTGTGTGTACCATGCCAGCGTTCGGAGGTCCATCGCCACAACCACGCCAAGCTAGGTAGATTTAAGACGCTGGGTGGGCGTTTCGACCACATCCACGTCGACTTTATTAAACTCCCGCAGTGTGACGGCTACGAGAACTGCCTTACCATAATCGACCGGTGTACACGCTGGCCTCAAGCAATACCAGTGCGCGACATCAAGGCAAGCACCGTCGCCAGAGCGTTGTGTGACTACTGGATCGCCATATTCAGCACGCCACGCGAAGATCACCCCGGACCAAGGCCATCAGTTTGAAGCCGACCTCCTCACCCGTACTCCAGGCCCCATAGGGTCATCGAAAGGGTCAGGGACCGCACCTACGTCATAGACGTAAACAGTGTTGCCAAGAACCTCTCCATCGACCATCTGAAGCGAGTATACTTGGAGGAGCACCCCGGTGCCAAGCCATCAACACTACCGCTAAGACCGCTTCAGTCACCCTCATCACCACAGTCGCCTACGGCACCGCCCTTACTGCCAACTCAGGCGATTCAACCAACCGCTAGCATGCTGAAACAATAAAAGCCAACTGCCACCAAAAAGAATGTCACTTTTCACTGCTTTCGTCGAACGCGAAGGTCAGTGAGGAGGGAGTGACTGTGGCGGCACGGATTGTCACGCACTCTTCACAGCGCAAGCAGATGGTTGAGGATGCACTAGTCGAAAGCGAAGATCAGTTGGCCGAACTCGATTTCAGATTTGGCCGAGCTGTCAACCTATGCCATTGGAGTCGAGAAGAATGGAGAGAAATATGTGAGAATGCGGGCAGTTGTTCGTTAGCCGCAGCATAGGAGTCGCCGAGCAGGGTGACCGATAATCAGTAAATAAATGAAAATTCCTGACAGCCGTTCGTTTTAATTGAATGAATGTTTTCCGCTCGAATATTTTGTGACTTTTTTCTAGTATTTGACAATAGTAAGGATAATAGTCGTATGAAAAACGAAATCAGTATTTGTTTTTTTCCTGTTAAAGTATTTTTCAAAGCTAAGCGTTCAAAGTGTTTTGCAATGACTTACTCAAAGCAGCTATGAAACAATACAATGCACGTTTTCTGTTATTGGAACACTTTCCAGCGTTTAAAAATGAACATAAAAATTTAATAATTGAGTACTTTGAAACAAAACGCTTCTAGCATTTAAATTTTCGAGCTTATTCAAAACGGGATCAATTCAAATGCATACAAAAAAGAAGTGAAGCATGGCAGCATCACTAAGGAAAATATTATTTTAATAAGAATAAGCATATGCGAATTGGAAAAAATGCCATAAAACGATCAATACTGTTTTACAATCGTCATGATATAAACGAAAACTTCAATATCACTGGTAAATTCACCGCAAAATAAACTACAGTCACACTCCACTTCACTGCTTTCTAGTCAATTGCATTTGAAAACACGCAAAAAAAACTCATTCCACGCTTAATTGCTGCTTCAATTCATGGAAAGTCAATCATAACAAAGAATAAAAAATAAAGGAATATTTTAATTACAATTAATGTTGTAATTGAGTATATTGCATTTGTTACCATATAATATATTTTTCTTTTCTTGTTATTATCAAGAATATTTCGCTTTTTTGTTATCTTATCGGCAACTTGAATCTTTATGATTCGAAAGTTTGTTTTGTTAAGCATAGATAAAAAGCACCAAGCACAATGCAGGTTTGTATGCGTATATGATACTATCAGCATACACGTTACAATAAAATATGTCAAAGTACGTGCAGATTATGAATCACAAACATGCTTGTGTAACTATTTTTTTGGAAATATTTTTGATGTTAAGAAATTTCTTTAAGTTTTAAATGTAAGGCCTATACCTAAGTTTGGTAAGTTGTTAATCCTGATTTTATTATGGGCTTAATATCAGTACAATACTCTGAAATAACTTGAATTTCAGGAGCAGATAGCTACTTCTACTGCCTACACGATTTTCTAAAATTGATTTTGAATTAAAATCTTTGTAATCTATCGACACTGATATCATTTGATGAACATATCCCATCAACCACACCTCTTCGCTGTTCCTACAACATGCAGAACCTTGCTGTGCTGTTCAAACCTTACATGCATCACTGGGAACACACGAGCACAACTTATCAAGGAAGGGAGTTGGAGCCATAAATCGAACCCAACAACGTCTACGTCATTCAAGATTGCAAAACGCTCATCTGGGACACTGAAGAAAAAGAGTTAACTAGAACTTGCCACTTCCCAACCCTCTTCAATGCTTGTAAATAGTTTTACAACTACCTCCTCGCTGACTGGACATAACGATGAGACAACGACTTGAATGCCATTCAATTTATCTGGAGGAAAAGCGAAGGAGGAAGCTACTCGATTGCCACTATCACATTTCGTCAATCATATGAGCAGCTCTTTGTCGGCCGACAGATACTACAAAAGTTTTCAATTTTCACTGACGATGACGACAAACGGAGAATGTTGAGGGAATATAAATTCAGAGTGGACTGGATGAGACCGGGAATGGAAGAATGAATATGGGGAGTTGATACACATTGACAGAATAGTGCAACTTGAATTGACTTCGTTTTAGCGTGGTGCGAGTATGTCGTGCTTAGCGAACCACACATCCTCTTTCCCATGAGCTCCAGCTGAAGTGCTAGCTGAAGTAATTTATTGACTAACGTACCAACATGTCCCATGCTTGCTTCCCGATCCCCAGTCGCTTGACACTGTCGGATTCTGAAAGAGTTCTTGTCCATTCATTCAAGTTAACGTACTCCAGGAAGGAAAGGGTACATTGGGTAGCAGATTGATAATTACTAGAATGCGATTCTAAGCTTGGCGTGCGTTGAGTGCTTACAATTTTTCTGAATTTCCTACTCTATCTTAATACAGTTGGAGTTCCTAGACAGACCATCAGCAACCTATTTATTTCGGTAAAATATTTATTCCATACAGTGTACGCTAGTCATCTCAATGTCAACATTTCCAGTTGGTTCATTTACTAGGCGATGATGTTCCGTTCGCTACTACAATACACTTCACTACACTACACCGACATATGCTCAAATAGCTTTTTATTCATCGGACAAACCTTTTTGCTAACATCATAAGCGTTTTACTTCCCGGAGGTTTTTTTCCATCACCGCCATCACCAGTAACATGGTCATAAATAGGTCTTTCACAGCGGCATGTAAAGCAGCAGCAGCAAGCAGAAACAGCATTTAGCACTGGAGGAAGGCGAGCGTGTTTTTGGATGATGTCTTAGCTTTATTAGAAGAGCATCTAAGCATGGCTGGAGGGCAGTGCACAGGGACTAGGTGGAATTACTTGAAGCAACAAGAATCAGTCAACCTAGTAGTTTCTAGAGTAGCTCCATGTCAGCGTGTAACGTTCCAAATGAAAGTTGCAGTTTTGAAAGTAAATGCATGGTATCTGTGTGCCTTGAATAGTAGCGCACGAGGGTGGATGACTTCAGAACATTAGTTTCCAAAAGAAATCTCGTTGAGCATTTACAATAAGCTCAACGGGAGAGTAAATGCCTGACGACTAATGCCAACGGCTGTTGATTGATGCCAAGTCACTTTTAATGTCAGTTTGCCCTATAATTGCTGAATGGTTGCTTGTTTTTTCTTTTTTTTTTATTATTTTTTCAATAGTAGAGTATATTTTACTTACAACAAAACGATTCCCATTTAGACAAGAAGAATGTGGAGTCTTACCTAGAATGGAAAAAGAAAATAATTAGAAATTAGTACAACCAGATTTGTGGTACAAGGTTCAGATGTTAAAATAAGGTTTTAAGTTCTGAAGATGAAATCATCACACGTTTGGAAAATTCGTGGGTTCAAATTGAACAAAATAAATTTAAAAGAAATGCATGAAAAATTACATTGCGATTTCGTCATCGAAGTCACTCATCAGATGCTTACTCTGACTTCGGTGGATTAGCAGGATATCAATTAGATGTTACGTAATATGCATGCTTTTTATTTTTAAAAAAGGGCACCATCTCATTCAAAAAAGAAAAAAGGTTGATGTTTTAAATTCTTTATTATAAAAACAACTAGTAACTATGTTCGTGGGGTTTCGGATGCAGAATCATGGAAGCTGTGGGTTGGGGAAACAAGGGGATCCCTCATCCTTTCTCAAGCGGACTTGGGGACAGTCTACGGTGGAATTCCAATTATTATTATTATATAATAGTGTTTGAATGATAAAAAATCTGTTGGTCCAGATGGCACTCCGAACTCAGTAATCAGGAAATGTAGTAAATCAATCTCTAGGCCTCTTGTCGTCATTCCAAATAATTCCATTATTAGTGGTCACTTTCAATCTGCTTGGAAAACAGCCACACAAATTCCTTTGCCAAAATCAAAATCAAATGGTGACATTAAGTAATTGAGACCAATCTCTACTCTTTCGAACATAGGCCGAATTCTTGAAAAAAATTATTCTGCGAGCTTTTAAAATATTTCCTAAACCACTCATTCCTATTGAACAATTTGGTTTCAAGGAAAAAAATTCTACTGAACATGCAACCTTATCCTTAGATGATAAAACTTCTTCTGGTCTGCGAAACAAAAAGTTACAGTGGCGTGTACAATTGAGATTGAAAAGGTTTCGATTCGGTTTGGTTACAAGGATTAATCTACTAACTTTAAATAGTATTTGTCCTATTTCTTTAGCTCTTATTTTCGTAAGTTTTCTTACTAACTGTAGGTCATCGATTAAAATAGGTAATTTCTATTTTTCTTCAATTAGTGTATGTTCTGGTATTCCTCAAAATTTTATTCTTGGTCCGTATCTATTCAATCTTTATTTGGCCGCTATTCCTTGCGGTCATCAATATAATGTGAATAAAAGTTTTAAAATGTTTCTCTACGCAGGTGATATTAGCTTTCCTGTAAGCGATATTAAGTCCCTTAATAGCTTTAAATAAAATTAATTTTCAGATGCTATAAAGTTATATTTTGCTTGGGCTCTGAACATTAACCCTAAAAATTGTGAGTTAATTTGCTTTCCTAATGCTCATGGGAAAAGTCATAGAAAAGCTCCAGGTGAAAGTAAATCACCCTGTTTGCCAATTAAAGACTCGAGTGGATAAAGGTGTTATGTAACAAAACTATTTTGAGAAAAATGAGTTTAAAATTTTCATCCTTTAAATTTGTTTTCATTTATATTTAGATTTGTCAAATTTAAGTTGATACTGACATTTATACTTTTCACCTCAGAATATAGGCCCAGAGTAAGTGTTCCAACTTCACACCCGCATCACGGGAATAACACGCGTGCCTGGAGTCCTGATCGACAGATGTTTGAGCAGATAGACTATAACCATGGCTCAATGCCCGGGTACACCTGGGATCTCCCGCCATCAACTCAGCCAGAAAGTCGTCAAATGGGAAGGTCCAAGCACCGAGATGAGACAGTGCCACTACTACCCAGCTGCCAACGTAATCGTTTCCCGTGAACAAGTGGCATAGATCATAGCTAGCTGGAAGTTGGTGTTTTCGGGCCAGGATGATCCTGCGACCATAGGTGTCTTCTTACGAAGAGTAGAAAACATGACGTCGTTGAACCTGGGAGGAAACATATGACTAGTTGCGCGCTGCACCCAAATGCTGTTCACTGGGAGAGCTCTCCGATGGTTCGTTCTGGCGTTTCGTGGACACATTTCCAACATACGATTGGGAGACTGTGAGACATGCCGCATTGTGGGAATTCACACAAGTAGAGAGTGATGATATATTGAAACAAAGGCTACGAAGTAGACACCAACGGGCTCCGGAGACCGTAGACGATTACTACGAAGCTCTATGTTGCCTGCTGGAACGGTTAATGAGCCCCCTGCCGGAAACGGAGTTCCAAAGTTTTTTTTTTTTTGAAGGATCAGGACAGAGTTACAAGAACGATTGGTTTTTACTCCTCGCCACAACGTACATGTGCTTCGCGCCTCAGCAATGAAGTTAGAAGCCGTGTAATACTCCCAGCGGTCACCACCCTAAATTAAATCCTTTAACCGTAGGGTGCAACCGGAACGACGCACATGCTTGCCCTACCTGCGCCCCCTTGTCTCATACCACCCATAGTGGACAGCGCTTCGGAGATCGTATCGCCCTCAAAAACGGAGCTGGATGAAGCCCATCGAACAGAAGTCCACGAACTGGCACCTAAGACACGACTCACCACGTATTGGAACTGCCGGCAGACGGGACATCGCTTTACCGCATGCCAGGCAGAGGTGAGCATCTTATGTTTCCGTTGTGATAAGCCAGATACATATGAACCAAATTGCACCAATAGCAATAAGCCAAAAAACTTGCGTGCTCACGACAGCCAGCAGCACTCGAGACAGACCCAGTAACTGAACGTTATTCTGTCCCGTCTACTGACAGTTCCAATAAGACAAGCTCTTTCCCAGCAAACCTCTAAATACAAACACACCAACATCTTTGGTGGTCGATGATGCTGCAGATGACACATCTCTTCCGGAGGCCTCTCCAAAGAGATTTTTGAAGCGATCACCTTTGGTACTGTCTGAAGAGCACCGACAGCCACGAACTCTTACACTGAAGCCATATCACATTAGACTGCAGGAATATTTTGCGGCACAGGAAAGGATTTTTGCTTGAGAAGAGGTCACCCCACGCTACCTTGCCACGAGGCTCGGCTTAAAGGGTACTCCATCAACCTTGGCGCTCTGACATCAGCACAGCTGATGGCACCAAACATTTTATCAAGGGTAGATTGACAAAACCCGTCACGTTTAGAGATCAAACTAAGGATATCGCATTTTTCATGATCCCCTCACTGACTCAGAACGTGTACCTCGGCGTCAATTTTGTCCTGCATTCATACTTTAACACTAGACACGTCCATGAACTTACTTCTAAGCCCGACAGACACGAATTAATTCCTAACCAACGACAACGGAAAGCATCCATCGCTGCTTTTCCATCTTACGCTACGCAAAGCCTACTTTGGTCTCACATGTTACCTCACTACTTTGGTCTCACATGTTATAGACCTTGTGCGACAGCAAGCCAACAAAGCAGAGACACTACGCCATCTCGCCAGCCATGGAAAAGCTAGTGTACGCAGAGTTGGACAGGATGCTAGAGTTGGGAGTTATAGAGCAATCTCAAAGTGCCTGGCCTTAAATAGTAGCCTTGTTGGTAAAACCAGGTAAAGTCTGTCTTTATTTGGACACCCGGAAAGTCAACGCAGTGACCGTTAAAGACACATACCCTCTTCCGCTCTGCGGTGGAATATTGGGAAGCCTGCCGAAAGCAAACTACATTACGAGTCTCGATTTGAAGGATGCATTCTGGCAGGTTCCACTCGATGAAGGGTCGAGGAATAAAGCCGTTTTTACAGTGCCTGGATGATCACTATACCAGTTCATCACGATGCCCTTCGGCCTGTGGAAGTCCCCGCAAACGATGACCTGTCTGATGAACGAAGTCATTCCATCTCATCTGAAACACCAAATGTTCGTGTATTCGTTTACCTGGATGACCTTCTACTCATCACAGAAACGTTTGACCAACATCTTCTACTGCTGCAAGAAGCAGCCCTGGGCAAGTTCGTCATGACCGGAGTTCGATATCTAGGATATGTCATCGGACATACGAGTAGTACCATCAAAACAGATCCGGAGAAAACTCGGGCGATCGGTGAGTTTCCTTTACCAAAGACCGTTCAGCAGCTACGACGTTTCCTAGGAGTGTGCACTTGGTACCGAAGGTTCGCTCGGAACTACGCAACGGTTTCACCACCTCTATCGGACATGCTCTAGAAAGGTATGTTCATCTGGTCCGAGCTCAGCCGAAAAGCATTCGAAGAGCTAAAACAAGCTTTGACATCTACCGAAGTCTTGCACAGCCCAGACTTCCAGAAACCCTCCATTAATTGTGACGCAAGTCAACATGGAGTTGCAGCCATGCTAGTGCAATTAACCAAACACTAAGAAGAAGCTCCTATTGCTTTTATGTCCAGTAAACTGAACTCGGCCCAGAGGAACTACACCGTATCCGAACAAGAATATCTGGCAGCGGTGATGGCTGTCAAGAAATTCCGAGGGTACATAGAAGGCCACCAGTTCGAGATTATCAGCAACCACGCTTCGCTACAATGGCTGATGAACCCAGCGGACATACACGAACGTCTGGCCCGATGGGCTCTTAAACTGCAAGGGTTTAAGTTTTATATCAACACCGGAAAGGAACACAAAACATCGTGCCCAATACTCTCTCGCGAATGGTTTCACCCGAAGGAGCGGAATTGGCATCAAATGACGACAGTCCCATCAAGATCGACTTAGACAGCCCGCTTTTCAATTCAGACAACTAGAACGAGTTGAGGCAAACTATCGTAATCCAACGAACACAGTTGCCTGATTTGAAAGTGGTCGACGGCTATATTTACCGACGTAACGAATAAGCAACCGGTAAATCGTTGCAGGAAGAAGAGTCTTGGAAGCTTTGGATGCCAGAGGAGATGACTCACAATCTGATCCTTTGTGCAGACGACCATCCCCTAAGTGCCCACGGCGGCTACGGTCGGACGCTTCGGCACCTTAAGAAATACTTTTTTTGGCCTAAAATTTCATCTTAGATCAAGGAGTATGTAGGCGCCTGTGAGAACTGTAAAGACACTAAGGCTCCCAACTAGCCTCTTTGACCTCCCATGAGCCAACTCAACAGTCTGGAGCGCGTATTCCAACTTCTATATATAGATCTACTCGGTCCACACTCTCGTTCCTCTATGGGACACGTTGGAGCTATCATTGTTCGAGATCTGCTATCTTAGTTCCTGCTAGTGGAACTCATTCACAAATTCACGGCTCCACCTATCGTGAAATTCTAAGAGAGCCGAGTATTCTATGTATTTGGTGTTCCAGGAAGCTTGTTTGGACAGTAGAGTACAGTTCCGATCTCGGCAGTTTAAGAGTCTACTCGACAGTATGATGTCGAACACCAAGTGACACCAATAAACTCTCCTCAATCTAACGCATCAAACCGGTTCAATCGCACCCAATTAGCTCCTATGTCTATCTCGATTCAGAAGGATTAGGAACCCAGATTGTCCGCCATCACCTGCGTTCTGCGGTCGTCTTATCATTCCATCACGGGCGTCTCGCCTTACTTAGCCGCCTTCGGACAGCACATGATTTGCCAAGGCAAATCCTACAAGCTATTGCGGCAATTAAAATGTTTGGAAGATACCGTCGTTGTGTTAGGCTATCTCGGCCAACAGATAAGATGGAAGATAAGGAAGCAAGACGCGCAAATGTAGTCGCAATTTCCGCCAAAACGACGCAGCTGGCCATTATAATGCGAAGTTGGATCGACGTTTCTTGAAAAGCAGGGTACATACTGTCAAAGGATTCACGCGTCCTCAGACAAGACCAATTCCGGTGAGCACTAATATCTTCGCTCGCCGAGGCAGCAAACCACCGCCTCAGTCCTTAACGGGCACATAACAACCTATTGAATCACTACAAATTAAAGATAGTGTTTCGGCGCGGAACAGTGTACTGCAGGCCGAAAGTTGTAATAATGAGAAATCCTCAAATTCTAGCCACACCAGCTATTATTGGTTGAAGAATATAACAAAGCAAAGGTATACTGGAAGGGGAAAACTTAGAATTATTCAAAATAGAACGATTTGTTGTTCCAATAGAAGCTGTTTTTCAACTGAATGTTTATTCGTACATTTCAATTATTTTTATAGCATACAAAGTTGTTGAACTTAGCATACAATCGGAATGTTTTCAACATGTGATATAAAAAATTCCAAACTTTGTCATCAAAATCGATTGGAAATTACTGACCCAATTATAACTTAATGAAATTTTATGCAGTTAATCCCATAATTGAATTGAGATCTGAGCTGAAGTGAATTTAATGAACTTTTGTGTAAATGGAATGAGTAGGCACATTGAAATTTTTGAAATTTAAGGTTTTTGAACATAGAAATTGATTAATTGAATTTTATTGTGTACTATGATCAGTAACTGAACATGTTGGGCAGCTGCAAGAAATAACTTTGTTGAATCTATCCTTAAGCGAGTTTGCAATGTTGGGATGATCTTCGGTTGATGTGGTAGCTTTCCGGATTCGCAGGATGTAGCTTCGGCATTTGCTTCGTAGTACGTTGTCAATTAGTACCAATATTAATGTAATAAAAATTATGGTTGCCACGGGTACCGAGTGCTTTTTAATTTTTTGAAGTGTTGTTGTAGAGTCTAGAATAATTGGGACCTCATCTGTAAAAAGCTGCTGCGATACACCTGTGGTCGGCTCAGCGTTTCCTGCAAAGGATCGTTTATTATCGGCGTTGAACTTTTTAGGTGGGATATTCTTCATGTAGGAGCGGACAACTGTCACTTCTTCGTTGAGTGATGATCGAAGTGTGATTTCCTTGGTCTCAATGATGCAATTGGAAGCTATGCGTATGATTCTTGCGTCTGTTAGCACAATATCTTGCCGCTTGCCGTTACAAATTATGTGAGCTGGAACGGGGAGATCCGCGACAAACAACCAAGTTTTCTTCATCATAAGACTTTTCCACTGTGTTCGTTTGCTAATTGTGCCAAAGTTTGGGCACATAATTCTGTTGTGCCTGTTATAGATTTCATCAAGGATGCAATTGGGCTTCATGGCCATATCAGCGGTGGTGCCCGGTGAACATACGAGTAGCTCGTCTTCAGATTGACATGCCTTTAACTGTTCTTCACTCAGAGTGAAATAGACTTGTTGGTCAAAGTTTACTGCAATCTTTGGGGATCCTGCAGCCTCAGTTCTGGGATCTTGCTAGACTCAGGTAGCACCACTCGATCTTCTGGTTATATCGTCGTAAGCTTTGGCATGATTAACGCTTCGACTAGGAGGGTGTATGCTGATGGTAAATGTGGTGCTATGTACATGTGGACTTGATTTCGTACTGTTGATGTTTCTGTTTCACCAATACCGGTAAGAGTTGAAAAAATACTTCGCCTTTTTAATCCTAGCTATTTTGCTGCCTTTGAAGTGATGAAGGATGATTGGGAGCCTTGATCAATAAGGGCTCGTAGCAAGATTTGTTGTCCAGTTCTCGTTCGTAAATTTATTAAGGCTGTTGAGAGTAGAACATCCACATTCACTTCATTAGTATCCTTTTCAGCAGCTGATGGCTAGCCAGATTTATTTCTGGCAATATTGGAGGTAACGGCTTTAACGTTAGGAAAATGCAGAAGCGTGTGGTGAGGTCTATTGCACTCAAAGTATTCACGTGAACTTTTGCATTTACTGTCTTTGGAGTGAGTGAGGCAATTCTTACATAGTTGATTCGTTGATACAAATTTATGACGATCGTCCGTGGACAGTTCATTAAAGTTGCCGCAACAATATATGTAATGCTGCTCCTTGCGAAATGTACAGGTCGGTTTTGTCATTGCAGTGAAAGCTCGTTTCTTGGTGTGCAGTTCGTGGGACTGCGGTTTGATCGTTGTTAAGACTTCATGTCTCTTTAGAAGGAAATCGTAGAGCTGTTGAATTGATGGCACTTCCTTATGGTTGCTTAAAGTATCTTCGAACATACGGATGCTTTCAGAGTCGAGCTTCCGCATTGCAGTATGAATTATAATTGGATCCCATTGATCTGTGTTGAAAGACATACTTTTCGGTGCCGCGAGACAATTGCGCAGAACGTTGAACATGTTGATTATTCCCGCTGCACTTCTATGCTCTACTTTCTTAATGTCGAATATGCTATCAAGATATGACATACCCATCCTTTTGTTGTTTGAGAATCGCTGCTGCAGTATCATGATCGCTGAATCATAGTTTAATGCATCCAATTGCAGGTGTAAAACGGAATCTTTGGCTTCTCCCTCTAGGTAATTCAGGAGGTATTGCATTTTTTGGATCGGTCCGAGGTTGTGATTATCATGTATGACTGTCTTGAGCAAGTCATAAAACTTTCACCATTCCTTAAAGTCACCATTAAACGTTGGAATGGTTATTGCTGGTAATCTTGGCAGGTTGCTTGGTGGCCAATTTGGTAGGTAGTCGTTGGCATGGTTTCGGCTCGATTGTTCAAAGCAAACGTCGGGATGCTGTTGTCAGGAGCTATCATCGAAGGTGTAGCTCCAGTAGCAGTTGGAGCTGGCATTGCAGCTTTAAATGATCCTTCGGTAGGTTTTGAAGGTGGAACATAAAGTATTTGAGCTTTAGTGTAGACAGCTTTTGTTTTCTCATATTGGTTTTTTGTGGCTTGGTTTAAATGATCGGTGAAATATTGATGAGAGGGATCAAGCGTAGACTTTAAATCAACGCGATTCAATTCCAATTTACTCCAAAGGCCTTGAATAATTCTTAGTTTTTTCTCGAAGTATTCAGCATCCTTTTGAGAAGCACTGTCCTTCCTCAAATTCCTCTCCAGATTTTCTAGGGAGCCAGCTGAACGCTGTTGGGTCTTCCAAAAGTGAATTTACATTCATCTCCAAGAGTTTGGTTGAACGTTTGACGGTAATCCCTACAGATGCTCGAGAGCTGCAGTCAGGAACAATGAACTCAGAACATGAGTGCCGCTAAGTCCTAGGTGCCTACGACGATGATTTCCAAAGAACACATTCAGGCCCCAAGTGTCGAATTCTAGGTGTACTGCGATAACGATCCTCAAGGATAACAGTCCGGAACAATGAATCGAGAACCTGAGAGTCGAATCCTAGGTGCACTGTGATGACGATTCTCGAGGATAACAGTCAGGAACAATGAATCGAGAACCTGAGTGTCGAATCCTAGGTGCACTTTGATGACGATTCTCAAGGATAACAGTCAGGAACAATGAATCGAGAACCTGAGTGTCGAACCCTAGTGCACAATGATGATTTCTTTCACGAATCGCAGTCAGTAACTATAAATCCAATACGACGAGTCCTTGATAACGAGTCCTAGATGACCCCTTGTCGAAAGCGATGTCCAGAATCACACGCAGCAGCCAATAGGGCAAGGATTTTGTTGCAGTTAAGAACAATTGTAGGAACTTAAGTGCGAACAAGATCCGGCTCGACGGACCAATGTTTCGGCGCGGAACAGTGTTCTGCAGGCCGAAAGTTGTAATAATGAGAAATCCTCAAATTCTAGCCACCCCAGCTATTATTGAGGATCTCGGGAGGAAGCCTTGATATATTCAATGATTGTAGAATATAACAAAGCAAAGGTATACTGGGAAGGGAAAACTTAGAATTATTCAAAATAGAACGATTTGTTGTTCCAATAGAAGCTGTTTTTCAACTGAACGTTTATTCGTGCATTTCAATTATTTTTAAAGCATACAAAGTTATTGAACTTAGCATACAATTTGAATGTTTTCAACATGTGATATAAAAAATTCAAACTTTGTCATCAAAATCGATTGGAAATTACTGACCCAATTATAACTTAATGAAATTTTATGCAGTTAGTGCCATAATTGAATTGAGATTTGAGCTGAAGTGAATTTAATGAACTTGTGTAAATGGAATTAGTAGGCAAATTGAAATTATTGAACTTTAAGGTTTTTGAACTTAGAAATTGATTAGTTGAATTTTATTGTCCATGTGCAGTAACTGAACAGATAGTACATTAAAAAAATTGCAATTTTTAAGACAGATTATTGGTCAAAGGTGAAAATATACTTACGAATGTTAATTGAACGCAAAATATTTGCATATTTAAATGGAAATTGCTTAAACATTTAACTTTTTTTATTTTGTTATTGAATGCTACTAAGTCAAGGTGCATTAAAGTATTATACTATTCTCACAGCTATTTTTCCGTAAAATTTTGTATTTATAAGAAAGAATAAACATTTTTCTGTTTTCATTACAACCGTTACCTATTCTTTTCATAATCTTCGCCAGACAACTAATTTATAACAATTTTATCTTTAGTCATTATTCAATTAAATTTTTCAAATCTCACTCATTAAAGTTACCTTAACATGATTGTAGTCGTCGCGGTAGTCTTTCAACCCGAACAACAGAAAACAGGATGCAATTCGTTACAGATGCAACATTGCATTGAATGAATTCAATGTCTAGGCTACCAAAGTAATTACCAATTCATTTGTTCCCACAACAAGTCAGCAGTAGCAGCAAGTCGGTAAGTAATGTACTTGCATATGTAATTAGATATTGTCGCATGTAAGATACTTGACTGCCTTATTACTTTTTGCCGTTGTTGATGACAAGTGAATTTTATTGAATTTATAATCCTACAAATAAATTGTTGGATTGCATTTGTTTGTTCCAATTCCCATCAATTAACTCTGGCCCACTAGAATGATTACATTGGAATTTTCGAAATAAATTGGTAGTACTCGTATTATTAACTTTCCGTTTTAATGTTTAGCTGGTGGAATTCTTGGGAAAATGTTAACGTCATATTAACTCAAAAATATGAAACTCTAAAATTTTAGTCGCCGACTTATTCAACTTCACCATGGCGGGCTAGGCTATAAATTCGAGTGATTGGCAATTTACATACAATACAAAACCGACGTAATGCGTTTGGAGCATGGCGAAAAACCGCAAGGAATGCCAAAATGATTGCTAGTACTGTTGGTGCTGGCGTTGCGTCGCTACTACCAAAAGCACACACCACACCATTGTTAGTCCAATTAATCATCATCGGTTGCTGTTATGTTGGGTTATTAGATTTTCCCGACTTAGTAATAAGGGCACAGTCGAACATCCATGCAACAGTGTGTGGTTTGTGATAAAATGATAAATTATTTATCGATAAAACGCCGAAATGGAACTTGCTATAAAGAAATTAATTCAATTGAGTTCTACATAATTCATTTATAAATTAGGATAAGAATATTTAATAATGAGGTTTTCAGATTATGGAAGTTTCTGGGAACTTCAAATGGCCCTTGTCTGCACAGTCTTCATTTACGTAGGCTAAGATTAGACCTAACTTTCACCATAAGTTAAGGTAAATTTTATTTTTGGGCTTCAAATCAAGGTGCCTATATCGAAATAAGATTGCTTAATAAACTTTTCCTTAAGGAACTCTTTGTCGCTTTCCACGCTTCAGCAGATTGATAATTAAATAATTCATTACATCATGCATTACTTGCTAGCTTAAAAGCATTCTGGAATTTCTAAACGAACGTGATTTCGACGGAGCTACCGATTTGATTTTATCGACCAATCTTGTTATGGTAAACTATTTAGCATATTATAACAAATAGGTAACGTTGAACGATGCATGCCCATCCATATAAGGTTTTGCCGGTAGCTGTTACTTCCCCAAATTATAATTAAATTCTCTCCTATCGTAGTCGGCAGTCACGGCTCAATCACAACCAACAAACACCTGCCCGTGAATCATTACCATCACTGGCTCGACATATTAACGTGTAAATTGTTAATATTCGATTCATTGGAGCAATCAATCCATAGTATGTACTCGTATATGAATGCGATGTTCTCAATTTTCCAGCACGCTCAACAGTACTGAGTATAGGCAACAAATTGTCATACCTTTCCAACCTGTACTAATTTGCAGTTGGCTCTATATGAGTGAGTACAAGTAATACGAAGCAAACACATTATCATACATCTGATTATTTATATGTGCGATTTTCATAATGATATATTGATTATGTATTATTTCTTTGTAACAATTCAGGTGTGTTATTGAAAATGCATTTGCGATAATATTGCACAGTACACATTGGTACGCACATACACAAATGAGCATGGCAATTGTGGGGTGAGGTATGACTAAAATTCCTAGTATTGCCACAATGAGTACTTTTGACCAACGACACGGGCTGGATGTGATTATAGGAGCAAGCAAGCAAGGAATGTGGCTTGCATGAAATAATGCAATTGAATTGGGGATAATATTATATATATTTGCTGATAAGATAATGGAACAATAACGTTGTGGCTAGACTGCAAGGCTTTGTGATTTTTTCTGAGTGTGTGTTGTGAACAAATTCTATTAATATTGATTGCAGCACTCTCAAGAGCGTTACATTGGAATGTTTTGAATTAATTTGTTTATTGGAGTGTGATTTATCAATTAAATTTTTCCACAAAAATATATTTATTCGAAGTGTATACTGGAATTGTAATTTTAAATTAACAATTCAGATTTCAGTTCTTAATTTTGGCTTTCATCTTAACACGATATTCTCAGAGAAATTAATTAATTTCAGACTAACCTTCCCAGACCTTAACTTTCAAGAACTGATCATTTCCCTCTTTCATCATTAGCCTCACTCCCAGTACGACGATTATGATCCATAAATCTCACCAACACCTCAATTATGTCCTAATAACTTGTCCGATAGCATTTTTCTAATCCCACAAAATTAGCCCCTAGTGTGCTTTATTATAATCCTCCATCGATTTATCAAACATCAAAGCCTACATTTAATTTTTCCTCAAGTTCCGTAAATTCATTCGAAATCGAAATTCTTGACTATTATTGCTAGTTGTTGCACTAGTCTAAATCTTTTAAATCTGTTGTTTATAGCTTTAGGTAGGCATGAAATGTACTGGTAGAATTGGTGTTGGCGGATTTAGAAATACATACTTCATTGAACACACATGTTCATGGAATTTGCTACAGTGAATTTATGAGCTTTTGTACTTGTATTTGCAAAATGCAAAAAAACAAAATATTCGATTGAAACAAGCCACAAGCCGCGTCTGCGAGTACTGGAAATATATTTCAAGCCGCGAATAGCAGGAAATCTAATGCAGAGTTGAACTTAGTCCATGTCCGCTCGTTAATATACACAAATGAGTCGATAAAATACATAAATTGTGAAATATTTTCACCGTTTGAAAATCTATTAAATTCAAACAAATGCACCGAATATTTAACAACAAACATTATTCCATGTGTGTAAATTGCGTTGGCATATAAAATCAAATATTTCTGGAAACTATAAATACGAGTACGTGTTTTGGCTTTGAGGCGTGGTATTGTTACTGCAAATTGTAGGTCACTAAATGCATGTGTTGATATGGGTTACATCGTCCAGGGGGCGATTTGATGCATGTTATAAACGGGGATAGAGCAACGACGCAGTTTATTTCGTAAATTTGAATTTTATTGCTTCTAAATTTGAAATATTACCAGCAGTAAATTTGAAAATAAGTTTCTAGGAAATATAACGGTTTCAGTAGGTACAGCCGACAAAAAACTAGAACCGCAAAAACGCTTTCTTTGAAGTAGGAACAAAGCAAACCAGAAGCAAATTCCTCCAGATAAATATTAGTAGCAAAGAACAGTGAATGGGAAGTACATTCCACGCTTAAATAAACTTGAATATGTTGAGTGATTGAAAAAACCACACAAAAATAAATAGTGTTGCAAAATATAAATAAAATATAAAAAAAAGGAAACCGACTTCAAAATGCCCTAAAAAGGATGAAATAAATTTAATGGAAGCGATGCCATATCATATTTTCCCCATTCTTTTATGATAGTGCAGATGTTGGAAGTATTTATATTGAAATGGGGAAAGTGATTTGGGACCGCTCCCATTAAATTTATTTCATCCTTTTTAGGGCATTTTGAAGTCGGTTTTCTTTTTTTTCTAAAAGTTTTTTATTTCACCCTTTTTAGTGGCAAATTTGTTCATTTCAAACCATTCAAAACTCAGTTTCTTGAATACATTGTATAATGCACTCATATATTAACATATAATTTTTTACTGCGATGCAAAAACCACTACAGCGAAAATCTGCAGTGTTCATTGGAATCGAATTTAATTCTGGTACATTTAATACATGATCTCATCAACGTCTACCTTCATTTTAGACTTCATATGAATCCAATATGTATTGTAGCTTTGAGAAATATTCGAATTTCGAACTTTGCCCAGCCGCCTTTTTTTATATTCTGACCTGACTCTGAGGTACTTTTTTATCGTTCAACTTTTTTCTACCTTTGAGCGGTCGCCATTTTGTTTCAAATTGTTCCACTTTGGATTTTTTATCGTGAGCTTTATCACACAATTGAATAAATTGTTGTACCAGTTTTGGTACAATCCGGAACTATACTATGGTCAGAACAGAAATATTTCTGAAAATTCGGCGGAAATCGAAGTAAAGTGGCGACCTTCAGGCACACATTTTTTTATATCCTATCTACATATAACCAATCACACACACAGACACATCTTTATATATATATATATATATATATATATATATATATATATATATATATATATATATATATAATTATATATATATATATATATATATATATATATATATATATATATATATATATATATATATAAATATATAATTATATATAATTATATATATATATATATATATATATATATATATATATATATATATAATTATATATTTATATATATATTATAGATATATAAATATATATAAATATATAATTATATATATATATATATATATATATATATATATATATATATATATATATATATATATATATATATATATATATCGACATATCTATTTATATATATAAACATAGTGTTCACTCCGCAATCAATCTCAAGAAATTTACTTAAAAAGATCCTTCTTAACCGTATCACTCGTTCACTATTATTCGAAACCCATCGTCTTCGTTTTCAGTTAACTATGGCACCTAATTTTCATGAAATTATACCCAATAGTTCAATGAAAACTCGGCTATGCATTTTCATCTTCATATGTAAAGTTATGATCAGTTATAGAAGGAAAAGTATATCTTCTTAGGTTGCGATTCTCACCGGTCTTTAGTATGGAAATTACGAATTTTAGATTTCTGGGCATATGTTATAATGTAATTAACTGGAAAGTAACAAATCAACTCTATAATTTGAAAACACTCAGTCCTTATTATTTCTTCGGGGAGTTTTATAAATCCTATGTAATCCTATGTAACGTTTACCTCTAAGGATGTAAGAAGGATCCTTTACTAAGCTCATCGGTAAGCAAAGGATGACTTCGGAAGAGAAAAGCATCCTGAAATGTTCCCTCTAACTATTGTTGAACTGTATTTATGCCACATTTAGAAGTAATTTATTGGTTATTTCCGGTAGTAATGATTGAATTAAATGTACCGTTTATGCAGAAAATTAAGAATACTGATAATTTTTATCATTCGCCACCAAAGGAGTCGGTATTTCCATCAAATCCTTGAACAGTGCCAACTGATTGGCATTTTTCGTGCGAAAAATTATTAAAACTCAATTTCTCGACACCAATGTATCATATTGAACTGTTAGTATCTACAGAGTCCTTGGAAGGATTACAATTCTGTTCCGACACATTTTAGATCAATATGTTATCCTTCATTTGAAACCTCTACAATCAAATTCCTTACAGCCGTCGATCAGTTATGCTGAAAAATCCGGGTGAAAGTCAGAAATTTTTTAGTTTTAAGGATAAAAGTCCTTTACCGTTACTTGAATTTCTTATCCTTTAAACGGGACCTAACTGGAAAAAGGACGCATCATTTGCCAAAAACAGGACTCTTCTATCTATTTCCGTTTAAAAGTTGTGCGTGAACATACAAAAAAAAGGCAAAAAAATATACGCGATGAATTGATAACCTTCTTTCTTTTGGAAGTCGGTTAAAAATGGGGGAATTTTCGAACAATACAGGAATTTTTAATGAATCTACTCCGAACAAAAATTTATAACGTTAGACAGACTCCAACGCATATTTACTATTCATCTTTGATCAGCAAAAAATGTACATGGTCTGTAGTAGGTTCGATACATTATACATTCTAACCCAAAAATCAAAGACTTATGTATTTTACAAAACTCAATATGAAAAGCTAAACTTTTCCAAATAAACTAACAGGAACAACACCAAACGCAAACCGATTCCAGTTATGAAGATTGGGTTTTCAGATGTGTATTTTTTTTTTTGCTTAACCAATACATCACCTTTTAAGCCTTTGCATAGAGAGTACTCGTATCTCATTATCTTGATCGTATGTATCGGCCCTCGGGAAGGCGATATGGTAAGGACCACGCTTTGGCCGTGTGTCCGCCCACTCAGTTGCGATACGTTCTGATTTTAATACGTATCATAACTGAACTGGCTTATAGTCATCATAACTGAACTGGCTTATAGTCCGTCCGAAGAATGACTCGAAACAAATCTCGTTGCCACCAACGGGATTCGAACCAGGGACCATTCTGACCACTACACTATGCGGATTATCATGTGTATTTAGAAAGCCCAATCTTCTAAGGTATCGACACATTGAACAAAATGATTTGAGGAAACGCAATTAATTAAGACCTGAAAGCAACTAGGATCAATGCAGAATAGTGGCATTCTCTTCGCGCTATCCACTTCTTATGACATAATCGTAAAAAGATGTTTCCATAACAACGCCGAGGCTTGATCAAGTTCCCCAGTTGATGTTCATGCAGGAAGTCTAGTCTAACTTTTCACTGCTATCTGAGAAAGCTCAGGGTAAACAGAGGATGATGGGAATTCCATGATTTTTTAAAATGATTCTGAAAAACAAAGAATGGTTAAGCATAATAATAGATCTTATTCTATAGATCATATAACCTTATTCTATGAAAACGATGAATATCGTTCTAGGAAATTCAAACTATACTTTAATTTATATCTGGCAATATTTAGGTACATTGTATTGTTTCGCCTAAAAAGATCGTATGTCAATAAACGAAAACCAAAATAAATGCATCCTTTATGCATATGTATGATAGTTCGTGGTTAAGTTTTTCTTTCGCATCCAAATAAAATTCAAGGATAAAACCCTCATTATCGAAAGATACAATTCGACGTAAAACAAAGTAAACCTCGAACAATACAGGATATTGTTTATTCAGCTGCGATTCGACTGTCGTATCAAGCGGCTTTTGGACGCAAATATGAACACACTGCGAAAAGATTTGCAAGGGAACTTGAGACATGCGCAGAACTAATATGCTCATTTGAAAGTATTTCTTTGCCAGCAATACATGCGCTAACTCATTTGTGCGCTATACAAGAAACTTCCATGCATCCCAGTGTCAAATGTCCAAATTTATTTATTCCATCTAACAGACTGAATAATACGGTTCCAGGCTGGGTTCTCAGGTTGACAAGGGGGTGTTTAGTTGGTAGCCCAGTCGCCTTCTTTCGAGCATGGGAGTGCCACACTCTGTGCATAAATGGCATTCACCTCCCTACCACAAAAAAAGACTGAATAATCCAATAACAAAATAGAAAGCAAAGAATAAATACAGCAACATTTAAATGAAAAAAAATAATAAAATGAGGATAATTTTAAGTTAAACTAATAGTAAGTCTCTTAGGACCAAGCTCGAGATTATTATGATTTCATACGATACTTAAAATTGGTGAATGGTGGAAATCTAAATCGGTTCTAGCATATGGGATAGCGAAAAAAGAGCTCATCCGAGAAAAACGAGATGTTTGTCGGAAACGCAGCTCAGAAACTTATTTAACGGGACTTGATGGTAGCAGAGTTTAAACAAAAAACATTGGTCTAAATAAGTTCGTCGGGATATTAGAGATGGAAGAGATAGGAAGGATAAACGACATTCATAGGACTGATACGGCAAATTAAACTTAAGGAAAAGAAAACGCCTAAACTTTCTTTGGACAGATAGGAATATCGGGGGGACCAGATAACAGAACAGTATTCAAGCAAAGGGCGAACAAGACAAACTGATAGGCGGATAGAAGAAGAGATGCTATTGAATCTATGTACGTAACTAAGGATAAACCCGGGAACTCTAGACGCCTTAGTAATGACATTTAAAATTTGGGCACCAAATTTGAGTTTTGGATCAAAAGTTACTCCAATAATTGACTGAACACTTCAGAGAGCAAAGTATCAGAGAGTCCTTGAGAGAAAGTCTGATGTGCGACTGTGTGAGTTTCACAATAATTCCTACTAAACTGGTTTTAATGCCCTCACAGACCTGTGAGATCTCGTCCATGACCAGGTACCAGACACGAAACCCACAAACATTGAAACAGTTTTATAAACACCCAGGCGAACATCATTTCGTGGCATGTCGATCTTGAGATAAATTCATCCCAGTGTGATATTTTCCGTCGGTTAAGTCGAAAATGAGTGAGGAGTTAGCGCTAGCTTTGCTCGTTGTGAACGAATGCCTTGAAGATGACTTTCAAGTGAACAAGAAGAAGAGACTTTGGTGCAAAAATTGGTATAGGAAGCGGCAAACATTCTTGCAGGTAAATTTAATGAACGACTTAAAAGTGCGCCCGCGGATTTAAAAATTTTTTTGCAAATGGACTACAACACGTACGAAAGTTTGTTAAGTGCAGTGAGACTCCTGATAGAGAAAAAGGATACTTTTATGCGAGACGCGATTTCTGCGAATGAAAGATTATCAGCAACCTTGCGGTTCCCTGCTGTGTACAAAGTTTTGAGGATTAAGGGATGCATCAGACTACGACTATCTAGTCGCACTTCTGTCGCAAGTTACACATGGTTGAATGGAAGCCCGCACACTGCGTTTTTCGACAATTTTGTCCAGGTCAGCAGTCACAGGGGTTTGCGATTTTTCCTAAAACCAGTTTAGTAGGTAGTTTTTGTGATAATCGCGCAGGCGCACATCATTTGGACATGTGACGCTGACGTGCATGGAAGTTTCTTGCATAGCGCACAAATGAGTTAGCGCATGTGTTCCTGCCAAAGACATACCTTCAAATGAGCATATTAGTTCTGCACATGCCTGAAGTTCCTTTGGAAATCTTGTCGCAGTGTGTTCGTATTTGCGTCTAAAAATCGCTGGTTGCGACAGTAAAATCGCAATGTGGCCGAACCCTTAAAATTCCTCTCAGCAATCTCTCCTCAAAGCCTTGGGGTTATTGTCATGGAAACATGCTCTGCTCTCATTAAGGCTTTGAAAGGATATATAGAGGTAATTTAAAAATTCAACAATCTTTAGTTGTTGGGCAATCGTAATTTTATTTTTCCAGATACCGAAAACTAAAGAAAAGTGGTTGAATATAGCCGATGGTCTTTCAAAAAGGTGGAATTTCCCGAACTGTATCGGTGCGATAGACAGGAAGCATGTGAAAATCCGGAACCCCTATGAGACGGGTTTGTATTGCTTCAACCACAAGAAGACATTCAGCATTGTTTTGCTTGCGGTGGTTAATGCAGAGTACGAGTTTATTATGGTGGAAGTTGGTGCGAATGGTCGGGTGTCCGATGGAGGAGTATTCTCGAACAGGAAATTTAATGGGAAATTATCACAGAAAATGTTGGCAGTTCCAGACATGTGTGTACTTCCGAATACTCTTACGAAGGTTCCTTTTGTGTTTGTTGATGATGAAGCATTTTCTCTCGAGACTAATATAATGAAACCATATGGAGGCGACGACATTGGGAAGGAAGAGCATATATTCAATTATAGGCTGTCTCGTGCAAGAAGAATAGTAGAAAATGCTTTTGAGATTCTGCCATCACGGCAGCTATTGTAACCTTAGTATCCTGCTATCGACATAATTATTTAAGGAAGACGATTTCTGCATTATACTTACGCGACAGTGTGGATGTTGAAAATATCCTTACTGGAAGTATAACTGATGGAGCATGGCGAGCTGAACAACGTTCAATGATTCCTTTACAACCAGTAAGACCACTTAATGCTAAAGAAACTGCGAAGGGAGTCAGGAACTAACGGAATTGGATCTGTTCCTTGGCAATCTTCAAATTTGAAATAAAAGTCATTAAGTTAAGAAGAAAAAATTTATTGAAATGAATAAAATACATTATATCCAAAAATGTTTTTAAATATTATTGATACTCTGTATCTTTAAACAATTCCTCAAAGCTGTTGTAATTTTGCTGACTTTATTCGATACAACTGCATTTTCCACAGGTATCTCCACAATTGGTGTCACCACTATTGATGACTTTCTTCTACGCATATCGGATGGAAGAAAAAAGTTGCTTTCGCCTGGTGACGATGAATACGAATGTAGCGGTGTTGACACTATCGACGCCATTGGTGTCGCATTAACAGTATTTAGGGTCAACTGTTACAGCTGACCTAAAACCAAAACTTCATCGATGGCACGCTTAGCATAAATTTTTTGTGTTACCGTCAATTTTCTGAAACACACTGCCCAAGATTCTGTATAAATACCAGCTTCGTATTTTTCCTCCCTCCTTTTTGATGACTGTAAATGCTCTAATGCACAAATCATGATAGTTCTATCAAAATTGACCGAACTTTGATTTCTGAGATATTTTCTGCTCATTTTCGCATTAAGGTCTATTTTCATGATTTTTTGTTCAGCTCAAAGATGTCCAATCGCTACGAGGACGCATCCTCCCCCTAATTTGGAAGATAATGAAAATTTATTCAAAATAATTTTTGCAGTGTTTGTCATCTGTTTGATAAGATAATTTCATCCCAAGGTAGTGATCGCGTGTCCTGAAACCTCTGCCAAAGTTAATGGAGAACCCTAATAGAGAGCCCCTTTTCAAGCCAGGAAAATGATTTTTCAAATATTAGAAGTGTGGTTCAAATAAGAAGGGTTGAACTCATTCAGCAAGTGTTAGATGAGTGGGGATTTTCATCCCTTAAACAAGACTTTCTTGAAAGACATCGATATTGAGTGTTTGAGGTGTATGAATCTTCAGGACATAAACATTTTAATTCCAGAAGATCAACTTTGTCTACGCATTAAATTCAGAACGCGACTGTTTGAACGGCGTGTAGCAAATGTATGTAATTTTGACACTGAGAGAGTATGCCAAATTTCTATACATTTATATATGTTGTTGGTAATTTGGGGATACGGCACTCTCTTGGTTGAATCAATTTCAAACTCGCCGAATTTGCATGGCTGGGTATATACCTCAAAATCAGCCGACCAAACAGCAGAATTGCGAACTGTAATCCATCATGATGTGGTTGCGGCAATAGGAAAATAAAGAGTTAAAATTAAGCTAATAAGCTGTCTTAAGTAAATATCGTAAACACGGTACTGTTTGTTAGGATTTTTGAGATCTCTTGGAGAAAACATTGCTGGGGAATTATATTCGGGAAAAATTGATTCAAAAAAGGATCTTTCTCATACCGACAGAAACGATCTATGCACCATAATAGATGATTTTTGAATACATAAGGAAAAGCAAGTTTTACGGAAGGATTATTTAGATGCTGGGGAGCAAATCAAAAGATTGTTCCCGAAAGAAAAAAAGGTAGATATTATGATTGAATTTATCGAAGCTAATCTTTTGTTACTTGTAGGAAAATTATCTTTGTAGTAAACTCGCGGCACGATATTATAGCTTAAGCAGAAAATACCGGCAAAAAGGCTTGATATAAATTGAAGAAACTCGAAACTTTTGTTTCAACGCCAGAAAAAGCTATAAACTATGCAAAAAGTAGTTCTGAGAACGTGGGCAATCAAAACAAAAATTCAGGAAAAATCATAAAATTCAAAGAATGTTTCATTTGCTTTCAACAAAAAACTATAGGATTAATTCTTCAATATTTCTCTCGACTTTCTTATTTTCAAAGATAGTTTTCTATGAATTTTCTCCCGTTTATGCAATCTATTTCTTTTTTTTTAGAGAATATTTTCTTCGATTGAGAGAATATTTTCTTTGATTAAAAGAATATTTTCTTTGATTTAGATAATTTTATCTTTGCTTTATCAGTATTGTGATTCTCAAAATCATAGAATGTTTCCGCAAAATCAAACAATTAGAATGTATGACCAGAAATCATATAAATGATTCCTTTTATTTTTCTCCGTGTACACTAGATCTGATGTCTCTTTTACTTTCTTTGCAGTGAGTGTGCAGTCGTTCTGGTATTAAATGCGTGTTTTATAGGGTCGGTAGATTCTAAACAAGACTCTAACCCAGGGAAGCCTGTATGCTGCACAAAGGAAAATTTGTTTACCGGGTGGAGACATCAACCCAAGTATAGATGTAGTTTCGAGTTTCGGCGAGAGTTGAAAAAGTTTTCAAACTATTTTAACCGCCAGAGATAACGAATCGCCAGCTCAGACAATGTCAGCTGCATTACATAATGGTGCACTACGTAGTGGTCACACTACTGGCTCGAGACGAAATAACAAGTGGCCGAAAATGTCCCTCACGACACATCTCTTGAAAGGTGCTATAGTTACTATGGAAGGTCAGTGTACCTTGAACACAATCACTGGCGAGGAAGAAAAACGGTTGCGTCGATCCTTTGAGAGGAAGGATGCTGATGGGTCAGCCTCCTGGGCTGTTGTCAACAAGTAGCACTGAAGCATAAAGGGAGCTCTAGACGATATTTGTAGAAGTTATTTATTCAGGGGACTTGTGCTTACCACCATAGTATACTCAAATAGCATCTTCACTCCATCAACCATAGATGTGAGAGAGAGGATACGAAATACATCGAGAGAATTGAAGCACTTTATCATGTGGCGTGAAGTTGGCGCGTTATTAGCTGTTGATACGAATTTCAAATAAATTTGACGTGACGTCTCCCACTAATTTTCGCATCTTGAACTAAATCAATTTTCCGTGCGGGTATTCTAACTTGAACGATATAAAAGATGGAACATGACACCCTACGAAAGATACGTCTCTGACATGCTTCCTATAGCTGTTTTTACGATCCCACACACATCACTACATTTTTCATTTCCCGACACAAAAACACTCGCGATCCGTAACAAACTTTTCAGTTTGATGAATTATCACATTTGCAACGCTTTTGCACTAGATTCAACACGGTTTATATTAAAAAAATTGTTTTGTGTACAATTTCAAATTCAACTTGATTAGACGTTTCCCATCAGTGTCGAATTTTCACAAATCATATGTTTTCAATCATATAGTTGATATTTCGTTGACAATTCGGGGGTTAAGGTAGAAGAGGAGTGGAATTTTCGTGAGAGCAACTAGAGAGCCACTTGAATGTGTGGATTCTCTAGCGGCGTGAAAGGTAGGGGGTTTTGAATTCGCATGCGAGAGGAAGGCATTTATGTAGTAAAAGTACTTCACTCACATATGGATGAAAATAAGCTCATTTCGCGTCAATTACTTTATATGTCTTTGCCATCAACCCTCCGGAAAAATCCAAAAACAAGCCAAACAGCGAGCCATAAATCTTTGGTTGCAGGTAGGTAGGTAAATGCTGACGCGAGGATTGGCGCGAATATAAACATATGCTTCGATGAGAGATTTCAGGACTACCATATCTCAAAAAATCAATAACTTTGCAGAAAAACAAATTCATTCCATGCAATCTTTTAATTTTTTATAGGGATCTGTCAGCACTCCCATGTTCTGAAATGCGTAAAAGAACACTTGCGTCGGAAATTTTATTTGCTTTTTGCTTTGTTTCTTGAACGCGCCAGGCCTGGGCTCAGCTGACGTGCCCCTGGGAAAATTCAAAAAGTGTGCAACACAGGGTAAATGAAAGATGTGGGTACTAGGTGAATGTACTATGCTTACCACTTTTTGACTCACCAGATTTTATTTTTTCGAAGCTTAATGCAAGAAACTATTTTAATCAAAGTGTCCTTGCCATGTCTGAAATAATGGACCTTAATAATTTATTGGATGACGTCTTAACTAATATTACTGGGGATGGAACTATAATTTTGTATGTTGAGTTAAAAAATTAAGAAAATAAAACGGAAGTTTAGGCTCGATGGTGGATTTCTCTAAGCGATGAAAGTAGTGCTACTGCCAGTGTAAACCATGATCTGATGGAAGGAGACAATAAGGAATTCATAAAAATCTTACGAACGAGTGTTGAAAGCTCAGAGTTTTTGGAACAATCTTCATGAATTTTGAAGCAGAGTACAGTAATAAGGGAAAGCATTTCTACCAAAACTATGTTATAAGTAGTGCTTCTTTACTTGGGTATAGGTGACAATTTCAGATCCCTATCTCTGATGTTTCGACTTTCTATTTGCGAAATTTCCCTCATGATGCCTGTGGTTCTTAACGCTATTGTAAGAGTACTGTCACGATTCATTGACGCATGCCTTAAATCCAAGATTTATATAAAAAACAATATAAATACCTATATTGAAGATAAGTTTTTCTTGCCCCCTTCTGCCCTACTTACGTCTGATGCGTAGGAAAGTTACCTTTTGAAAAGTTTATCGCTGACAGCGTATGGCAGCAGCGTTGAAGTGTATTGTCCACAAGCTGTGGTCGATTACAACGCATACGAGTATATGAAATTTGTTGATAAATTCAATCAACTAAAAGGATGTTATGTGGTTGATAGACAATTTCAGAAGTGGTAGCACAGGATTTTTTTTTAAATTGGAATGCAGTCATCGAGGTCTTAAAATGTTACCACGGGGAATTTGGCTAGATGAGAATACATGTCATCAAAACAATTCTTCCTCTTAGTCCAAGACAAAATCTACAAGCATCAAGATCAAAGTCACAATTTCATAGATCATACAAGAACAAGCAGTTCCTCGGCAAGAACACAAATTAGAGGGTCTGTTAGACAGTGGTGTGAGCGTTAGTATGTTAGGAACGAGAGTCCTCATTGCTTAACGCATGCAAACGTCAAGACATTGGGCTGGTGTTACAGAATACGTTACTGCTTTAGTTCAATTCAATAACCGAACTCGATTGATTCGGATTTCCATTGTTCTGACATTGACGAGTCCAACCTATACCTATCATATGATTACGAAACTTTTAAAATCGCACCTGTCACGCTGCCCACTACGTAAAGGCTGTTCTCCTGAGTTGTTCTGATGTGATTTTTGGCTGTTTTCGGGAGTGTTTCGAAGATTCTTTTTGAGGTGCTATAAATGTCGTTCTTGATCACTCCTCCTTGTTTTCTTTGGGCGGTTGGTAGCTTATCAGTTTCGATTTTTGCACGGTTTTCACAGTAAGTCACATCCATCTCCTTGCCTTATTCTCTAGACAACTCATGATACAATCTGATTTCAATACTCATGGATTCAGCAGTCATTTATATGTATTTAACTAAATTTAATAAAAAATGCTATTATTGGTGTTACGCTAGATTCCCTGCGGTTACGGCTTTATCGGGTTCTTGCTGTAGCTGAAAAAGTTATCAAAAATTCAACGATTTTGCCCAGGGCTCTGAAAGACTACATTGCAAAACTTTTAAAACGTTTGGAGTTCCCAATAATATATATTTCGACTTTCCCACGGAACTCTCTTTCAAGCACCAACCGAAGGCTTTTTCATGATTTTGCGAAAGGAAAGCTTCAGAATTAATTTTCAGTGGATTCTTAGCTCTACGATGTTTCTCATCCAAGAACGTCTTGTAATTCAATTAGAAATCAAAAAGTATTTATTCCGCTACATGAAAAAGTCGTGACGATTGAAGATACATCTTTAAAATGAATTTACCATCGCGTCTCATGCCATGTCGCTCGAATAACACAGCCTAATATGATAGATGATACGAGAAAATGTTGAAAATTGACATTCAGCTGTACCTACAAATGTACGAGTCAGGATACAATCACTTCTTCGCTGTAGCATACATTCTCTCCAGCAAATCCACCCAAAATACCTAAATACCATCTCGTAATGTATCTCTACAAGTGATTGTATTAACCAAACGCTGAAGTCATTACCGGTATAGCGTACCTTCACGTCACTACAAGATGCCTTAGATGGATGCGACAAGCACGCCAGCCAGAGCAGATAGTTTTCTCTTTTGAATAATTTATTTCTCTGCTTGTTGAATGCGCACTATTGTTACAATAACTGACTGCTGGTACTTGTATCTTGGTCATTGGAATAGATATTTATGTATTTCATACTGTGCATGAAATCATTTCTGGTAAGGGCATCTTCCATTCTCGAAGATGTCAATTTTCCTCTATCTTTGCCTTCTTAACATGTTTCCACAACAATAACATGGTCCTCTTCCTTGATCGTCATCTTCATCGTCATAGCGGCCAATATTGTCCGTGTGTCGTGTCGTGATAGATATCATACCGTAACAAAATGTATCTGACATTACCTTGTAGTATGGTAAATAATAAATTACACAAGATAGTTTGTTTCGTCTGCGGATATTGTAATGAGGTACCTATGTATCTATCGAGATACATTATCTCAATTGACTACTTAAGAATTTTTAATGAGACGAGAAAAGCAAAGACACTGCGGCGCAATGATGGTGCATAGTAAGAAGGACCATCCGAGTGGAGTTGGAGCGGGTGTAGCGTATCTTCCGCCTCCACTTGATATCTATCGGTTTCAAGAGCTGACTGGCCAGATTGGATGGATTGAAGGGAATGAAAATGTGAAAGCAATTTTCTTGGAAAGAGCTCTATGCAAATTATATTCTATTATCAATCCAGGTGTTTAAGAGCTCCAATGTGGTATAATGGGTGCTCCTTGTGGCGTTTTACCGGCTCAAGTGCATTGCAATCACCGTTAAATGCCTTCGTATGCTAATTATGTTGACAGTAATGGTGTCACTTTAAGGTTTTCATTAAATATTTTGATTGGGGTAATTTGCGGCTTTATTAGGGGATATTGGCTTTGATTGACAAAGAGAGATTAAGGAAATATTGAAGTTTTACTCACCCAGAATAGGTTTAATCATGGGATCTTAGATATGGTAGCAATAACGCTCTCACAATCGCTTTAAGTTTTTCATTGATCCCATATTCAAAGCATTTGGGTGAGCTCCAGCTAGCTATGAATATTAATTTAATCCTACTTTTACAAAGAGACGATTCTATGGTCCTTGTCTGCAACTGCGGTTAATACCGCGCCATGACACCATTTTGGGCGCCACTTGTCAGACTGCGGTATTCACCGCAATCGCAGCCAACCAAGGATGGCAGAGAGGTTTTTGACCTTGGATGACATACTGAGGTCGGTTAGCGCTCAGTTGTGAGTTTTGAGTCTTTGTGGGATTATCTCTGCCCGTGCCAGGCCGCCTGAAAACCTTCAGAATGTTACTGCGATTCATGTACTATCTGTCTTAATATTTGGTAAACTCTTTCAGTTTTCAATCCTCTACAACAAGCTTTACAAGTAACAAGCTGAAATTGTAATCGCTAGAAATAAGCTTTGAAAGGTTTATGATTGAATATGTGCGCAGTTATTTCAAATGTAGGGGAAACGTTCGCTTTTTTCCATCAGGAACGGTTAATGCCCGCGACAGTAGACAACTTTTTTTTAATACAAAGAATGTTCATGGCTTTTGGGCGATGTCGACAACGGTGGGATGACCACAAAATGCAAATATTTAACAGTGCTAAAGTGAGACGAAAGTAGACAAGGAGGCAAGACTTTTAAGTCCGATATTTTCCGCACTTTTTGCGGCAACGGTGACTATAGCTTTTGCAAATGTCTTAATTTCGCTGATTCCAATCCTAGCGGACTAATTATTCTAAACATATACATAATGATGTCATTAATAGAAGCCACTGAATTTACGTTTCAATCTTAAATTGATGATTTCTTTGTAACCCCTAGTTTATGACCAACTCATTCCTTTGTTTCATTTTTGAGCTAAATAGATCACACAACAGTTCATTATAATATACAGTGGCCTTATCAGTAGACTGGAAAGTGGTATGACCAACATCACGCGTTAACTCCTACTGGATCACTACTTCGAGCTTATATTGTATACGAAGCGCCGAAAACATAACGCTACGCCAGAACCAACCAAAAAAAAATGGTAGATACGGTAAAAAAATTTAGGAGTATCTCTGTGCAGTAAACTAACGTAAACTGCTCAAATAGGAGGGCAGAAAGAGAGCGATGGCAGCACTCTTTACAATGATGAGACTGACGGGGAGGACACGATAATTAATACCCAAACTTGCCCACTAGATTTTTGCTACAGCAGTGAGGCGAGTAACTATCCATGGACCGTTACTTGATGGCCGGCACTTCAAAAGAAAACCTCCATGCAGTAGCTAAGAAAGATCCAGCGAATGGCTTGTCTGCTGACAATAGCTGGATTGATGAATGCAGACTCGCACTGCTTGAATGCTCAAGCAAACAAAGAGCATGCATCCTTGGCAGAAAGATCATAGTGGCCCTAGTCCTCACAAACGTTAGTGACAAGGACAATGTTTCTATTGTTGCCGATGCTAAACCCAAACCTTTCTGGATCGCTTCGTCCTATATAGCGTATCATGAAGCCGCAAACTGCAAACACTAGTCGGATCCCGTTGATTGAAGGTGCAGACGCGAATAATTAGCATCAGATGTGGGGCTGTTCAGATATCAACGAAAGAGCTAATAATTTTGTCATAGTAACACAGATACACTTAAGATCTTACTATAGCAGCATAGATACACGCAAGGTTTTGATGGGTACTTATTTTCCGGGCAATGAGAAAACATATCTAGCCATATCGCTTGTACCGCACTATGATCCAGTGTTGGCACCCAACATTTCATGCCTGCAAATCAGGTGGGCTGAACATTCTTTCAGCCCGTTTAGGCCTAGAGAGCTAAATAAAACCGTCCTGGCTGTCATTTAACAGACATTGGATGACAAAACGCCCTGGCTTGTGGCGATCTACAGTACCTACGTAGGCGTAGGCTCATTAGCTGGCGGGAAACAGCTGGCTTCATATCTAAAGCACAGGAAATTTCGTGACCTAAGGGTTACAAACAATTGCTCCTATTAAAGACCTAGGAGAAAGTTGTGGGGTATTGGATAACTAGTCCACTGACTCTACTCTAACCTTGAAATCACAATATGCTAATACAAGAGATACATTAGTCGAATCGTCTCTACAAACACTTGCGCAGCAGACTACATAAAATAACTGCTTGCATGGAAAATACGCTAGCTGTATTCCTTGACATCACTCTATTCTGAGTTCTCTCTAGAATCTAAGAGCCGAATTTCAACTTGTTGAATTTATTAACTATTATAGCTATTCAGAAACCGGGTGCTGTACTCGTCTTCAGCTAGGGTGGTTAACACCGGTATTCTACAGGGTGGTGCACTGTCTCCTCTACTTCAGAATCTCATAGTGTATGAGCTTCTAAGGAAGCGGATGAATTGAGAGATTTAATTACTTCTTCTACATTATTTTAGAACTGGCGTCGGGAATGCGGCCTAACCGTCAACTCCAACAAAACTGAAGTATTGCTCTTTACTTGTTAATATAAAGTTTCAAGCGTGGACCTACCGAAACCAAACGCAACTCCTAGAAGCCTCAAGAAGAAAGTAAAACATCTAGAACTCCTCTTTGACTCTAAGCTTCTATCGAAAGATAATCGTCAGCTGGATTTGCACTGTCATAGTAGAACTAAATCTCCTATATCGGGCAATATTCTGATGGCCTACTATTTTTAAGGTAGTAAATTTGAAGAAGATGATAGAAAAAGTGTGTAGATTAGCGGCCTTACATGATCAATGGGATTGGACAGACTAGGGCCATTCAAGTCCGTTTTACTAAAATGACGTCGACAACCTTCTCATCCGCATCAATAACCAACTCACCGATGCATTTGAAACAAAAATTGGACTAAAGCAGGGAGATGGACTGGCCCCATAAATATTTAATTTGGCTCTTGAATACGTCAAAAAAGCTACCTGCCGAAACAAGAGGTAGGTTAGTATACAAATCGAGCCAAGTGGGGTAGCCTATGCAGACGACATCAACATTTTGTCACGGTCGTTAACAATCGCCAACGAATTCCTCCTGAAACTCAACGACGAAGGAAAACTAGTAGGGCAGAGCTCATGGCGCAGTCGAGGAAAAATACCTCAAATACACAAAATATCACATTATGGGAATACAGTATCGAAAATGTGGGCAAATTTATGTATTTGGACGCCAAAACAACGAGAACCGGTAATAAAAGCGATGAAATACGCCGAAGAATAGAGCTAGCAAATAGAAAAAATTCATTCAGCTTTGACGATCTTGAAGACAACGGGAAGATGAAGGTCCAAGTATACAAATCTGTAATAAGACCTTTGGTATGCTATGAGTCTGAAACATGGAACATAACCCAAGCTTTCACAAATATATTGAGCGCCTCTGAGAGATGGGTTCTGAGACGAATAATCGGAGCGAAGCTAGACAGGGACCAATGGCGAATTCGATACAACCATGAGCTGTTTGAAATTTTTGAAGAAACGGAGGTCTCACCGTTTGTAATACTGCGGAAGTTGCAATGGGCTAGCCATGTGAATCGTATGGATGAAAAATGGATACCCAAAAAGGTATTTATTGGGAAAACTGAAGACACAAGTGAGGAAACCGAGGAAACGCTGGTCTAACTCGATGGACGAAGACAGTTCATTGCTGTTTAGATTTCGAAATTTGAGGACGAGGACGATGGACCGAGAGGGGCTGTAGCGCCACGAAGAAGAAATAAATTAAAAAATTTGTCGATAACAAGCCATTCGTATATAGCAGGCAACAAATATACTGATAATGCGGCAAAATACGTGCACAAAGCTCCTATTTTTAACTGCTCCTTCTTTCAGCAAAAAATATATATATATATAGAGGATTGACGAGCACATAAATAGCACCGTAACAACAAACTGGATTAACATTTCCCCCCACTACAAATTCATCACACCTTTTCGGGAACCAATAATCCTACCAAGCAAGACCTCTACATAGCAACTCAGAAATTTTTTCCGACTAAGGCTAGGTCACATCAAATCAGCCACGCACATATTTTAAAGAAAAAACAGCCAAATTCGTGTCCTTTATACAGCCACTCGCAATGGGAAGCAAGAGATAAGATGGCCGAACCCGATCTTATTCTTTCAATTAACTTATCGCAGCAAAACCACATCAGGAACTGTGAGACTTCCAGGGAAGTTTGGACAAAGCCAGAGTCCATTTACGCGTCTCAAGACCCTATCAGAAAAACCTCGCTTTTGAAACATCTCTTGTCACAAAAAATGCGTGACGAGAATGATGTATCTAATTTATCTTTTACGTTTCATGAACATTGTCGATAATCTGCGTCAGATGGATAACAACGTCAATGGTGAACTATTAATGATAATGTAGCTGCATAGTCTGCCTATCAGCTAAGAAAATGCACGATAAGTCCGCAGATATCGATAAGTTGATCGGTAAAAGAATCGAGGAAAGTTACACTAGGGTTTGCAAAGCAAACGACAACGGCGCCATGTTCGCAAAACAACGTCAATGCAATCCGAACACACATGGAGACTAAAACGAAAGGCGTCAGAGAAGAAATCACGTGTAATTACTGTGGTAAAGTTGGGCACAAACGCTGTGTTTAAAAAAAATAGAGAAAAGGACAAATTTTTCATGAGTGACGGCTCGGAACTATGGGAGATTGAAGGCACGTGATGTTTGATTCATGAGCGAGTACTGGAAATAATCAAACGAATCTTAACACTCCATTTGGCGTCGAATTAAATCTTACTCTCCGAATGGATCAAAACTCTCGTGATAACGAGTTCATTGTTGCTGAACCATACGAAGAAGCGGAAAATCCAAGCGAAGAAGTAGAAGCTCCTTGTCACGAAATGCAAGTTTCAAGCCCAGAATTGAAAGCTTTCGGCGGAGACAACGAACATTTACGAAAAGCACCAAGTAGACCAAAAAGATCAGGACTGGTAAGTAAGGACGGCCAAGCAAACTGTTCAATATGATTAGCTTGGATTCTAGCCTAAGTGTTCATTAACTTCCCACATTAGACTCGGATGAAAATTCCAGTGAAAGTCCTAATGATTCCAGCGAGGATTTTAACGAATATTGCAACGAAAATTCGAACGCCCGCAACGAATGGGGCCCTTTCTGGTCCTGAAAGCAACGAGTAGGAAGACGTTATTTCTGAAAAATCAGATGTTTAATTTCAATGATGACTTCTGACTTAGTTGATAAACCGATCGGTGCAAAAGTGATCAAATATCAAAGGCTGCTTCGAAATACGAGAATGAATCAAACCTAGACGGTATTTTTTATACATTTATTGAATAATATTACACACAAACCATATCATAAACATTTTTCGATGTAGTCTCTTGCGTTGTCCACACACTTGTATTAATCGAGCATTTACCTACGCAAACTGCTCGAAAAACATTCCCGGGCGAAAACCTAATGTTTGTTTTGCTACTCAAAAAATATCCTTAAATATCGTCTAATTTTATTTGCAATTTAAAAACAAAACGGTTAAAAAAATTTAAGATAAAAATATTAAATGAAAAAAAATTCAAATCAAATTTCGATGACGGCAACCTCCTTTGTTCTTCTCTCGGCGGAAAGAAACCACCGTTGCCGGTGAGCAGAGGGCCCGTCAAGGAAACCACCGTTGCGACACAGGGGGTCGCGAGGAGAGTCTGGTCGAAAATAAGTAAGGCGGGTAGAACGACCAGGAGAGGTCGCTTGTGCAACTACGTTAGAACGTACGGAGTATTTCAATGAACATGCTCGCGATATAGTACAATTGCCCGGACGAAGTAATGTACGGGAGACGGTTCGTGGTCGTCGGATTTTTCACTTCGGAGTACAGTGGAAAGGGTGATGGTGTCTTTTTCGATTTAAAAGGTCCAAATCGTAAAGAATAGTATCCACCTTATTATCAGTGTTCAATACCACCAATGAATTGTGCAATATACGAGTATTAAACATGGTATTTATAAATAGCTACGTAATTTATGTACATATCTAACATGTACAGCATGAATAAAAAACCACTAAATCGTATATGAGAAATTCATAAGAGCCTTATTGAACCATGCTGGAGAAAAGATTGGAGGTGCCTTACCTACCCATTTCTACCAGAAGTTATATTGAAAATATTGTTGAAGAATGTGATAAAAATCAATATTTATGTAGAAGTACCTCAATACAATGTCAATTAATAAGAAAAGATCAATATGTAGATTTTGTCCATACCAAAAACGGCGTATGTGAAAAATGTTCCAAAAGTATTTGCGGGGAACAAAAAATTGAGCTTTGTGTCTCTTGCTCAAAATAATGACTTATAATGAAAATGTACGGTTGTATTAGAAGATATGAACATCAGTATTTAAGTTTTGAGAATTATACTTTATTCTTTTAAGTGATTTATAAGTTTTTTTTTCTTATTTGATTTGATCTCATCTGGACGAACCGAATTCTGTTATGTAGCTTATATTACTAATAAAATATGTTTTCCATTGAACAAATATAAAAGAAGCAGTTTATTTTGCTTTCCATAAGATGCAGGAACTAAATAATAATCATACTACCAAGTGTTTGTTTCTTATTTATTTGTTATTGAGACTTAAAGAAGAGACTTCGTCCATTCGAGGAAGATTAGTCTTAACGCATTAAAAATAAGGTTAATTTTCTAGGGTTAACCAAGGATTAAATTGGTTGTTTTTTCTTCAGATATTCCAGACTTGAGATATCATGCACACCGTCAATTTCGTGCATTTTTTGTTTAAATCAAATAACCTCAAAAACAACTTAAAAATTTTAAAAACTTTAAATATTGATGAATATATGTGCAGAATTTCAAAACGATATCTTTTTAGGGTATTGTAAAATCATTTTAAAATACTCTACTAAAATCGCGTCGTGTCTGTTTGTCCGTCCGTGTGTCACACCATTTTTTCTCGCAAACTACATAGGCTAGAAACACAAGATTTTGTATGTAGGTGTAAAGTGATGCCCTCTAACAAGATTCATCACAAAAAAATATTTTAAGGTGTTTAAGGGGGGTCTCCACATATAGGGGAGTGGCCACCGAAAAAAGTTTCATCGCATGTAGGCAATATGGGTATCAAATGGAAGGTCTTGATGAGAACTTTTCAAAACAGCTCTTAAAATGACGAATTTTGCTTTGAGGGGTGCAGAGGAAGGGGAAACGTACGAAAATGTTGTGTCCCTCCCCTCGCGATTGGACACCTTTGAACCGAAAAATCTGAAAAAAATCACAGAGGTGAGGCTCTGAGAGTACAAGGGCAACAAATACCTTAGAAGTCGAAATTCGATCAACTTTGTTAATAATGGTGCATTTTATAAATTTTACATTTTTGCCTATAAAATCAAAATGGAACCCTTAAATTTCCGGAAAACTACCATTTACGTTTTCTGAAAGCAATTGTATGCGCTCTGAAAATTTCACAATAATCGAACAATAAACAGCTAAGTTATAGCCGATTGAATATTTAACATTCACAACAACATTAACACGTGATACTTGGGAGATAAACGTTTGCAACGGATCTAGACACTATAAATATGTACGAATTTTGATACAAATTTTAGAAATCGTTTGTAATATTGATGGATTATCATAACTAATTAAGCGACGGGGTGAAAACACTTGAAACAAAATGGCGGCGAATATAAAAATATAATAATCATAATAATTCTTCGAATTCAATTTATGGAATCTGTATATTAGTCAAGTTTTGATATGCAGAATATATTGTTTGATTTACTAATTGTTTCACAATACCCTTCTGGTAAGATCACTCTCCTGCTACTTCAACTTGTTTCCTTTTATAACAAAAAAAATCCCGAAAAAAAGTTTTTTTCTTTTAAATCGTTACCTATATGCCCCTTAACGCCTGCATTGGTCAGGATTGCATTTTGAGTAAAATTTTATCTCGGAATCATGCAACTCGATATTGAAACAGCGTACTTAAATGGCGAAATGGACACTCTCGTAGATATGGAACTCGATTTTTGGAGCAAATGCTCAGGAAGATGGCACGTCAAGAGCACTCCGCATCTTCGAGGAAAGCTCAGGATATGCTCATGAAATTTTACAGAACTCCTAAAGTATGTAAATTGAACAGGGCAATATACGGTTTGTGCCAAACCGGCAGACAAGTGCGCGCGAAGCTAGAGTCCGTGCTTCAAAGCAGGAATTCTGTGTTTATGTGGATGACACAAAAACGACAATAGCCCTGATCTACGTGGATGACGATTCAAACATTGAGGTCAACATACTCGTACTGCAAACGAAATAGTGGCATAATAATTTAAATAATAACCAAATTTTTGCTCTCCAAACTCAATTTATGGAATCTATGTACAGTGACTCCCAAAAAGATCCGCACAAGTAAGAAATTTTCCTCCTTTCTCATTTTTTAAGGCAATTAAAAACGGGAAAATTTTTTTAAACATTTTATTATGAGCAGAACATAACAGTCTTACAGATCACATAAATAAAATAGTTTCTCACTTGAAATATACCAAAAAAAAGGAAATTCCATGAAAAAACAGAAAATATCATCCCTCAAAAAGATCCGCATAAGAGCTAAATTGTAAAAATAAACAAAAATTTTAGTAAGCTAGAATTTTGTTGCATGTCCGTTTTGTTCAATGACACATTTTAATCAATTTGGCATACTGGAGATGATTTTCTGCAGGTATTTCACATTCATTTTCACCCATTCTTCGCGAAGCCTTTTCTCGAGCTCCGTTTTTGAACAAATTGGCGTGCTTTGAACTCTACGGTCCAATTCATCCCAGAGATTATCAATGGGATTACAATCCGGTGACTGAGGAGGAGAATGAACCACTTTTGGACAATTATACAGCTGCCATTCTTGAACAATGCGTGCCTTATGTTTGAGATCATTGTCTTCGTAATATTTGAACGAATCCAAAACGCCCATTTTAGCAGCGCAATTTCGCAAATTTTCCTTCAAAGTATCTAAATATCGCCGAGAATCCATGATACCATCTATAAATATAATTCGCCAACACCACGAGTAGATACGCATCCCCAAACCATCAAACTGCGACCTCCGTGTTTCACTGTAGGCTTGAGGTTAATTGGACTCAATTCTTCATTGGGCTTGTGCCACACCATAACACGTCCATCCGAGCCAAAAACATTAAATTTGCTTTCATCGGCAAAAATCACATCCTCCCAATCATTGACTTTTTTTAATATAAATTCTTTAGCGTAATTTAAACGCTTTTTTCTATTCACTTCGCTGATGAATGGTTTCTTCCGTGCAACACGTCCATTGTATTGAGCATTTCTCAAAATTCGTCGAACTGTTTCACATCCTACTTTTTTCTTAAATTCTGCGAACACTTCACTCACAATTTTTGGAGCACTCAGTTTTGATTTTGTTTATTTTCGGACGATAGAGCGTTCTTCAAGCGTCGTTAGAACCTTTGGGCGACCAGGACTATGCTTCCTCTTTATACCTCCGGAGAATGTCGTAAACAGTTCTACCTTTCATGTTGAGGCTCGAACATATTTCTGCCACATTTTTACCTTCCATATGGCTAGAAACCACCAACTGGATCTTCCCTGGAGACGCCCGTTTTGATTTAAAAAGCAAAACGTTTTTTTAAGCTACGAACAAAACGCGGATTGTGATCAATATTAGATATGATCTGCCCGGATATATTACGACTTTATCACTGAAGGCGATATGCTATAAAGAGGTCACTCAAATGTGTTCTTTTTACATAAAAATGCACATGTTTGGCAAAGTTTCCTTGTTGTGCGGATCTTTTTGGGGCGTCATATTTTTGTGCTTCTTTTTTAATCCTTCGTTTTGCTTCTCTTTTTGCGGTACATTTTCTATTTTTTTGAGTAAAACTATCGAGCTGATGTTTTGTTCAATTAATATTTCCTTTTTCTTTTTGTGTCATGGATTGAAGCATAAATTGAAAAAGAAGGAACATTTCTTACTTGTGCGGATCTTTTTGGGAGTCACTGTATGTGCCAAGATTTGATATTCAGAAGTTAGAAGACGCTGCTTGAGTTATTAATTGGTTCACAAAACCCTTCCGGCTGGAGCACTCTCCTGCTACCTCATAAACAAAATTATTTTTCATCAACTGATTTCTAGCATAAGAATGTGAGCATACGCAAAAACTTCGACCTTGGTATCATGTACAAAAGATGAATGACATCATTTTTATTTTCGGCAAATATGCATACCACAAATTAGAATATTAATTCATTTCCACTTTCTATATTTAGTCATATCCTCAATCAAGCATAAATTATTAATTCAAACAGACCTGCTTAGAAGCTCTAAAACAAGATGAAAACAAAGCAAAATGCAAAAAAAAATATAACTTACCATTTCTTGAAACGTCCAATTCGACTAAATTTTCAAAATTTTGTATATCGGGTGGTAATCTGTTGATTTCATTGTCACTAAGTCCTAGCTTTCGCAGTCGATGGAGTCGAAAGAAATTCTGCAAACATAGAAACAGAAAAATCGTTAAGATACAAGCGAAGATAAATTTAAATTAATCAAATTCTTTTAATGGAATTAAAACATTATAGATACCATCTAGATGAAGAAACATGTCTAACCATCAGACAGGAAACCAAAATACAAATATATAATTAAACTGTATAGAAAGAAAGAATTAAAAATGTTGCATAAAATCCCAGACGCGAAACTAGGTTATCATAGAAATATATTCCACTATTCTTTAGGGAGTATATGCAGAAATATTAATCACTTCCGAGTATTGTGCGGAGAGAAGTTTTTCTCATTTACGAATATGAAAAAAGTTTGTTCAGATGTAGTGACTACGATTAACCCAAAAAAAATGTCTTAAATTTTTCATGTTTCAAGCCTCACCTAATTCTTTTCATATGAGTAATTTACTACAATGCAACATACTCGAATTGTAACCGAAAGCAATTAAGAAGATCCGAAATGGAACAACGACGCTAAACAGCCATACATAACTCAAAGAAAGAAAAATCATTAATTTCATTTCAAGGTGAATTTATTTATTTACCTCTGTGTTTGTTACATCACAACCAGACATGCATGCACGAAATGTACGAGTACATTTTATTTTCAAGTTGAACGGAATTTGAGTCGATTTAAAGTATAAACATTTTCATTAGCAACAGCTCCCGCAGCACTTTACGAGGAATACAATCATGGTTCATATTCTACGGAGAGTTCCTTACAATTCGCACCTTAAGTTGATATGTAATGTTTATTTAAAGATATGTGGAAAAATTTTATTTTTGATGCTACCATCTATTATGGAAGAGGCGTTTGTTAGTAACTGGAAAGTTATTTTTGAAAGAGAGACGCTAACGAGTTTGAGAGTGGATGATAATTGCAATCGTGATGAAAAACTCGTCGTTATGTCGTTAGATACATTAACGGCCATTACTCACCCCATTTGATATGAAAATTCACGCGACGCAAATTTTAAACGTGAAAAAACATAATCCACGCTTCTCTTATTCTCCCTCCTTCGAACATATCTCGCGTTATTTTCCGTAATATATTAGTATAAATATTTTGACAAGTGATGCCTAATATTTTGTCGTGCTAACTATTAAGTGGATGCCAAACTTCAACACATTGTATCGCACTGAAGACATCAAAACAGATGAATACAAATCGTAAATAAGTTACACTTTCAAATAAGCTTTGGCATTTCTCTATACTCGTACTACAAAAGCGAATGTATGGTAAAAGCAACACACATTCCTTTTGTCTTTCCCTTGATCAACATTTCTTCCGTCTGCTTAGCTCAAGAACAGATTGTTAGATATTTTTGAAAATTTATAGAAACAATAGAATGCCAAAAATCAAGATATAAATTTATGAAGAGAAAGCCAAAGAAAATACATCATGATAGGTTTTCAATTTAGATGCAGTATTCCATCGAAATTCTCTCAACAAAAGTTGTGGGGAAAAATTGGATCATGGACTCAATCCACACACAGTATCGGATGTAAGAATATAAAATTCTTTAATTTTTTAAGTTTTTTCACTGGTGATGAATGAGATGATTGCCAGCTGCGTGTGGGATTGGACATATGTGTGTAGATGAGAATTGTTATAAATATGTCGATTGTGATCTTAATCTTCATCTTGTTTTATAAACTTGGAATGCATTGGCACGTGTACTGAGGAAGAGTTCCGAGTTGAATTATTTTGATCTTTTTTAAAAAAGTTTTGAAAAAATAAAATAAGAATTCTGAAGTTCAACGGGGACAATCAGAAATTTAAACGAAATAGAATAATATGACTTTGAAAATTTTAGTGGCAGTTGATCATCAAACAAATTCGCGGGGATGATAATAAATGCACTAATTCAAACCTATGAACGTATTTTTTTTCTTTAGCACCACAGCCCCTTTCGGGCCTTTACTTAGATATAGTTAGAGTATCTCATTACCTTGATCGAATGAATCGGCACTCGGGAAGGTGATATGGTCAGTGCTATGCTTTTGTCGCGTGTCTGTTCTCCTAGCTGCGATAATTTTTAATTTTAAACCAGCCTTTATCATAACTGAACGATGTCCGTCAGACCTTCGGCTCACAGAGCGAGTGCTCTAACCACTACACTACGCGGACGACTAGATTTGGTTAAATTTAATTCACTAAATATATGAAAATCATATATTGCTTTCGATAAAATAAATAGTAAAATTTATTTTTTCTTCGCTATAAATAATTTATTGATTTCAAAAGCAAACTAGAAAGAAAACCTGTTCATGCCAAACACAATACCGAGCACCTCGAACCATTCTTTTGAATGAAAACGGTAGCCTATAACAGTATGTGCCGGAGGATGCTCACAGTGCCAATGTCAACTAAATGAAAAAACAACGAAATCAAATACATAGGAGTACTTGCCACTGCAACCATAAACGGATACAAAAACAACAAACTATCAATCGGATCTACAAAATGGAGGAACAGCGACGAAAACGGACTCTTTCAGCCATGTTCACGAAATAAATCTGAAACAACGAAGACACGACTCACTTTCTCGATGGTATAGCAAAGAAACTTCTGCTAATATTGAAAAAAAGCCAAATATTGACTATTTTGGCATCAGCAAGGATGCCAAACAGATTGAGGAGAAGAGCAGCCTGGTATCTAATTTTTCTTGGACTGTCAAAACCCCTCATATAAGTGACCTTCCCAGATTTACGGCGAATTATTGTCCAATTACTAAAGGGAACGCAAATTTTAGTAACAATTGACATCATTTTTAACTGTTTTCTTTGGAGATACAAGACCGACGAACGAACAAAAGAAAACGATGGCCCCTTTTCCAGATCATTCGAAATTGCAGGGACAATGGCTGGCTGGTTCAGTATCTGATGAAAACATATTTTCTAGCGATTTTAGCAGCTTTTTTATTGCCTTTTGCTCTGTCTAGCTACCCTATCGCTCGGTTGGCTTTCAGGTTGTATGTCTTCTTGCTTTGAGTTCGGCTTTGATGATTTTTGGTATCATCGTCAAATTGATCTCTATACATACACTAAAGGTAATACTCTAAGCTGCATTTCTCCAAGCTCGGAGAACGTTTGAGGGTGCGAAGAAGACCTCAATATTTTACTGATGAAAGGTAGCGATGGTATTGGGTTGGAGAATTGGAAAGTATTAGTTTGCCATTTTGCCCGGACCATAAGTGGACACTGTTTAGCCTTAACTTGATGTATGAATTACCAGAGCCCTGCTTGACTGGACGCAACTTTTTAGAGTTAAAATGTCAAAAATACTCAATATTAACATTAAATCAATCAAATAGCCGTGAAGCAGAATAGAGGCATTCACCTATGCAATCTCATGTTTATTTAAATACAGCAATAAAGAAGGAGGAGGCAGTTGATGGGCGTGGAACGCCAGATCAAGGGTTCCAGACAGTGCTGACAAAAGGAGTGAAGAAAGCCGCAGAGAAATTCCTTCAAAAAGTGCCAGAAAATAAAGTTCGCAGGGGCGCCCAGGAATAAAAAAGACATGATGCTAAACAGGAGAGAAAGAAGCCTCGACAAGACCCCAGCAACAGGCACTGCTCGTAGAACCCCAAGATGGCCGATCCTCCGCAGAAGAGCTGCGGGAAATCTGGGGAAATGTAAGATCCGAAGACACCAACACTGCCGTTAAAGCAGTACGACCAACGCGGTCCGACCACATACTCTAGAAATGTTAGAAAGTTATAATAATTAAGGTATCTTGATTGTTTAGTAAAATGAACTTTATTAAAGTAATATTGAAAATGTTACAATGATTTGAGAATACGCGACAATATACTACTGTGTCCAAAAAATAAGGTGACATTTAAATTTAAACTGCGCGCGTCGAAGGATTTGGAGAATTATTTTTTTTTTAGGTTGGTAGTGCTGTCAGTGACATCTATGTCAAATTTACATGTCAAAATATTTATTAGTGTTTGAGATACGCGTCGTTTCGGGGATGGCCTTCAGTTCCGTCTTCGCTGCGGCTTGAATCTCCTCGATCGTATCAAAACGGTTTGAGCTGAACAGGCAGAAGTCGCACGGCGCCAGATCAGGTGAATACGGTGGTTGCGGAACGATATAGTTTGCGTTTTTGGCGAAATTATCACGAATTACGAGTGCAGTATGGGATGGTGCATTATCGTGGTGGAAAAAACAAGAATTGTCTTTCCACAATTCCGGCCTTTTTAGGCGGATAGCGTTACGCAAACGACGCATAACGTTCAAAGAATATTCCTTGCTGACTTTTTGGCCCGGCGGAAGGAATTCATAATGATCAACACCACGATAATCGAAGAAGAGAAGAGGTTGATGGTCGCCCAGGACGCTTTTTTCTTCGCCAAGCGGGGACGCTTTTTCTTCAATTCGACGTCAAATCGGCCCAATAAGTCTGCATAGTAGCGCCCCGTGATTGTTTTACCCTTCTCGAGGTAATCGATGTGGATCACAACTTGTGAATCCCAGAAAACGGTGGCCATCACCTTTCAGGCCGATCGAACAGTCTTCGCCTTCTTCGGAGCACGTTCGCCGGATGAAAACCACTGTTTCTACTGTTCCTTGGTCTCTGGTGTGTACCAGTGAATCCAAGTTTCGTCGACGGTCACGAAACGACGCAAGAACTCCGCCGGATTGCGCTAAAACAGCGCCAAACACGTCGCCGATGTGGTCTCATGGTTGCGTTTAGTTTCCGGTGTGAGCAAACGCGGCACCCATCGCGCCGACAGCTTTCTCATGCCCAGTTCTTCGTGTAGAATATGATGCACCGTTCCTTCTGCGATGCCCACAGTCTCAGCTACCTCGCGAACGTTCAATCGACGGTCTGCCAACACGAGATCGTGGATTTTTTTATCGTTTTCCTCCGTAGCAGCCGCTGTCGGGGCACCTGTGCGTGGCTCATCAAAAACTGACAGGCGGCCACGAACAAACTCGTTGAACCAATTCTTGACGGTCGCCATAGAAGGAGAAGAGTCACCGTACACAGCATCCAAGCAATCTTTGATTTCGCTGCGCGTTTTCCCTTCCAAAAACAAGAATCTAATCACTGAACGATATTGTTCTTTTTCTATTTTTGTACAACCGACCGACACGTTCGCTTCCAAAGGCTATCAAAACAAAATTAATGAAGGGAATTGACTGAAACTTTAATAGGCTACTAAAAGAATGTACTGCACGATGGTAAAACTTTTTTGTAATAGCAGTGCCATCGGACGGTGAGGCTAAGTACTTGTTGAATGACCCTCGTAATTCGATCCTTTTGCTGATCAACTTCAAGACCTAAACAAAATTGCGCTAGTTCGAGGTCTCTTATTTCGAAGTCTTCTTGTAAACTTGTTTTCAATAAATTCCTACACTCTGTCGATTGTGTAGCCACTAATGAGTCTTCTACACATACAGAGCACTACCACAAAGTTCACCGAAAAATAAAAATGGTTCACTTGTTGTCGCCTTTAATCCCAGGCTCCACAATTTTTCACTAAGTCGTTTATACCATTCACCGCCAGCCTGCTTTAATCCGTATAGCGCTTTCTTTAACTTGCACGCATTACCGCCGTTCTCTATTTAGTTTCTCTCTTGCACGCGTTCCGATACTCGAATTTTCGATGCAATTCTAACCAGCATTTCATTTAACACTTCCGGTACACGCATGATAACATTTTTTTTTTTAAATTCTATTTAAATATGCGGTTACCACATCAAATTGCCAAATTTTCATATCAAATTACACAGCATGCGCTAACAATAATCTCAGCGTTTCCAATCGCGCAACTGCCGCGAAAGTTTGATGATAGTCAACACCGTATTTTTGACTATATACGAGTATTTAGCCACCAAACACGCTTTGCATCGCTTGATCTCACCATCGATACCGTGTTTGTTTGTCAATACCCAACGACAATCGACGACATTCTTGCGATCCTTTCCTTTCTTTGCGTGGTTTTGGCGCGAATTTGCGCGATTCCCGGCAGCCATAGCCGTGGCAACGCTTCCAGGGTTTTGCTTCCTAGCTTCACTCTCCTCCATAATTTTTATCTTCAGTGTCTCCGCCGTTGGTAGCTCATCCCGAGACTCAATCGCGCACCTGAAGTTCTCATATGAGGAAGGAAGACTATACAACAGCATAATCGCCAATAAATCACCGTTGATCTGCACGTTCATATTTTCTAATTTATCCACGTGATCAAAGAATTTTCAAAGATGGTCTTTCACGTCACCACCTTCTTCTTCAAAAGTGTTGCCTTTTGCGTGGGCCCTTTAGACGCATAAATTGACTCCATCAGTTCTTCTTCTAAGAAGATTCTTAATTAGACTGAAGTGTCAACAAGTACGAGTATAGAGGTTGCTATGCCGATACAATTTCAATCCTGTTTGGACATCACAACAATATTTGTAACTATCTCTAATTACATGCACACACACAAGTGCGTATTGCTGCGCGGAAATAAGCGTGAATATTTCCAATACATACTGGTCAAATTCGAAGCAGGTGCCGACAATAAAGAAGCATTCTGCGACGCAGTAAAGAAAGTCCTCGGAAGCGCAACTTTAGCCTCTTGAACCGATGGCAACGATTGAAATAAGAGACATTGACTGCGTCACGGACCTGGCCGAGGAAGCAGAGGTCATCAGAAGGGAGTTCCCTCGCGTGGGCAGGATCAAAGCGAGGCTGACACCAGAACACCATAGGGGACAATGCATGTCCATCATTGACTTGATCGAAAAGGACACCGAACAATTTCTGAATAAGAGCAAAGTACAAATAGGGTGGGTTGGCTGCAGGATACGGCGGAGAGCAGCGCCTCTTCAATGTTTCAAAATCTTTGGCTATGGTCATACCGCACAAGTATGCAAAGGACTCGATAGGAGTTCCCTGTGTTACAAATGCGGTGAAATGGGACATAAAAGAAAAGAGTATACAAAGGTGGCACACTGTATTCTTTGCAAGGATGCTGATCCAAGACCGGATCTTGAGCAAATCGTGAGATCTGGGAAATGTCGGATTTTCCGAGAAGCCCTAGCCAAGGCGAAATCAGAACATCCTGCAACTAAACCTACAGGCAGTTCAACCGCTCAAAACCTGCTTGAGCAGTTTGCGAGGGACATGAATGCCGGCTTTTTCTTGCTGAGTGAGCAGCAACATGATAAAAGTTCTGCTTCATGGTATCCTGATAAAACTGGCATTGTCGCAATCTGGGTTCGGAACAGTACCTTCCAAGCGGAGAGCGATGGACGGGGAAATGATTTCGTGTAGGTTCGGTGCTCAGGGACCACCTTCTTTAGTCTGTACCTAACGCCGAAAGAATCAATATCATCTTTCCGTCTCGAACGCAGACGGGAACGTGCTCATTGGGAGAGAGTTCAACGCTAAAGCAATCGAATGAAGCATGCCTCAAATATATCCGCGGAGAAAACGAATCTTAGAAATGGTGGCCGGGACGACGCTCGTCGTATTAAACACCGAAATTACGCCAACTTTCCGGCCTATTGGCTGTGAAGGAATGATACCGGACGTGACATTCACCTCCGAGTTCTTAATACGGAGGATACAAAATTGGAGAATATAAGAGGACTCAACCAGTGATCATCAGTGCATTCTGGTTGAGATCAGTGAGGTTGTCTCCCGACGTCCGTGCTCTCGGCCTTCTACAATTGGGTGGAACATCGGAAGGATGGACGTCGAGAGGTTCGTCGAGGTGCTCACAGTACGTGCTCCACTGCAGGATGATTCGCAGGGGACGGAAGAACTGGCAGGTCAAGACGTGGCGAACTCAACTATGAGCATCATCACGACTGCTTGCAACGCTTCTATGCCCCCTCGAAAACCCCGGTGTACTAGTGGCCGACTGAAATCGCTGTAAAGCGAAGCTGTCACAAGCTTCGGTGTGAGGCTCAACGAGCGCGGAATTGTGACGAGGCATGCAACCGGGTAGCAGCATATAAGTCGGCCAGGAAATTCCTTCGCAAACTAATCAGCAACAGCAAGGCTCGCTGCTGGCAAGATCTAGTGGACAATGTGAACTACGGGCCTTGGCTATAAGCTAGTTATGCGGAAGCTTGGTGCCCTACGGAAACCTTGCACACATGAAGCGGAAAAGATGGACCACATAGTGCGGGCACTCTTCCCCGCGCATCCCGTCCGTGTTGACGCTGTCCACTGTGAAACAGCAATCGAGTGTCCACTCTTCACACAGCCGGAACTGGAAAAGGCAGTCATTTCACTGAAAGCGAGGTAGGCTCCAGGTTCAGATAGTGTTCCACCTAAGTTGATGCAAAGTGTCGATCACAATTGTCCTCACTGGCTGCTCAGTACATTCAACGCTTACCCGCGGGACGGGGTTTTCCCCAATACGATGGAAGGTGGCGAGGCTCGTGCCGATCAACAGGTGGAAGGGAAAGTCCGAATCGCCGTCTGCATACCACCCGTTATGCATGCTAGACACTGCTGGGAAAGTGCTAGAGAAACTCATCAAGGGAACACTCACTGGCGCGAATCGTGCTGCTGGTGACCTATCTCCTCGGCAGTACGGCTTGAGAGCAGGACGCTCACCATTGATGTCATTGCAGAGGTGGTACGGGTAGGGGCATATAGCCGTATCAAACGACGGGTCGTCCTGTTGGTGACACTCGACGTTAGGAACGCCTTCAACTCCGTTAGATGGGAGGATATTCTGAATAGGCTGGAAACCCCTTTTCAAGTTCCAGAATATCTAATGGGGTTTCTGAGGGACTACATGAAGAACCGAAGCCTGCTTTACGATACGAGACAGGGCCAACGAAGAATGGAAATTACATCGGGTGTTGCCCAGGGATCTATCCTTAGTCCAAACCTGTGGAACGTGTCTTACGACGGGCCACTGAAACTGGAGATGCACTTGATCGGCTGTGCAACTAAGGCTAGGTATGCTAATGCGCCGAGTGAGAGACTGGAGGGCTGCTCGCGGGTTCAGTTTAGTTGGAGAAAACGGAAATTGTCATCTTGACAAAAAAGAGAATCCCTAGAGTAAAGATAGTCAGTATTGGAAACATACTAATCGAATCGAAGACAGCGGTAAGTACCTGGGGCTGCTGATCGACTTAAAGATGAGTTTCTCTGATCAAATCAGTGCAACAACTAGGATGACTGCTTCGGGAGTATCTGTTCTGAGTCAACTTATGACCAACGTAGGGGGATCCAACCCATCAAGACGACGCCTCTTCATGAGTGCTGTGGGGGTCAGTGCAACTGTACGGTACGGTTCGTAAGTGCCTGAAGCATTTTATGGAACCCTATTCATTAATTACGAAAGTTTGCTGCTCAGAGTGCTTTCTTGCCTATTCCAGTAAATCTTTTGTTGAATACAATAGAACACTTAAATAAAATATTGTATTTGCAAACAGTGGAAACTATAATAAACTCAAAAGGCCGTACATAAATTTAAATCGGTCATATTTCAATTCTTCACATGAATGCTTTATTTTCAACTTAATCATAATTTGCGGTGAAAGAAACATTTCAACGAGAATAACAAAAATATAATTTAACATAAATCCTCAAACACAGGAAACAATCTCAACATTTAACTCTAACATACATTTCACTTCAACCGCAATTAAGAATCAACCGTATAATTTACAGTCAAACTAATTGCATATGCAGGTTCAGTTGAAAAAACTGAATCTTAGGGAGAATTGAACGTTCTTCCACTGTTTCTTGTGCTAGTGGAGAAGTTTGTTCCTCAACTTGACCAGAATACACGCAAAATGACGGGAGATACTTCACTTGAAGTTTTGCGGAACTTCAAAAGCCACACTATAACACTGATGTGCAAAGAAATAAAACTAGCAATTCAACATGATGTTGCATCTAGCACTTTATATTTTAATAGGTCTAAGATCTTGCTAAGATTCGCTATCATAAGGGGTTGCGGTTATTCCACACTATGTTTTGTTCTGACAAGAAAATTATGGAGGACATTCACATCTATGGGATTTTCTTTTGCAATTTCGTTACCGGATAGGTAGACTTTACTTCTGTATAATTTCTGAAGAAGATCTTCATGCAGTTTTAAGACGTTTGTGGTAAAGGATTGTTAATTTAAACATTAAAATTAAATCTTTTATGAATTAATGCATGGTAAACGAGAAGGTAGTTTAGAATTAGAGAGTCGGCTTTTTAGAAAATGAAGCGCGTAAACAGTTAATTTCTGTATCATATTAACAGTGACAGGACCTTCAACTCCATGTCTTAATAGAATTCTTTTCTCACAAGCATCATCATCTTGAAACCATCACTCGACAAAGAGCAAGCAACATTAATATATGGTTTAATTCCTACATCATCTTAAGTCCATCATTAATTCTTTACATCTTAACGACTTTTAGCCCGAATCATTTCTGTTAAGCGGAAGACGAAATCATAATAATTTCGCATGAAATTATAATGGACAGGAATGGATCCATCAACACGCCATGACGGGCGGATGAAGATGAAAGAAACGTGCATAGTTTGCAGAAATACACAATGAGGAGAAGAAAATCGCATGGAATAGCGAAAAGACAGACTATCCTAGAACATTAGCAGAAAAAATGGAGAATAAGACTAAAGATCAAGAAATTCTGTTTTTACACCGTTGGGATCCATCCGTTTCGTCATCGTTCGCCAGGTGAGATGGATGGACAACGCCACGCAGAAAGGAAGGAAGTTGACAACAGCAACAACCACCAAACAACAACAACCAGACTACAATTCGCACTTGAAAGTCTTCAGAAAGTTATTTGGCCAATCCGTAATGTTGCGTCGTCGTATTCTTTTGTTGTTTGCTATGTTTTGCGTGGCTAAGGAAAGGCGACCGATAAAATTAAAAGAAAAATAAGTGGAAAACTAGTTGGAATATGAGATGAGTTCAATGAGGAGAGTGGATTGTTCAGCCGCTACGTAGCGTAGATAGCTTGAATGTTGTCCGTGCTGCATAGTCTTCCGCCTCATCATCATCAGCATCATAATACCGTGACTTTACACAATTTCATATTTCATAACGGGGAATTGAAATGAAGGAAAGGTAGAAGAGTTGCATGGATGTGTAATGAACCTCCAATGGAGTCCATAACCTTTGGGATTTGTTGACATAGTACTTAGAATGTCGAGTTGTATGGTGATTATAGTGAGGATCGAATAGACTTGGGAAATGATTCAGATTATTACTGTTATTGAGTTAAACGCAAAGAAAATATTGCCAGTGACGAAAGGAAAAGAAAGGTGGAAGAGGTCGTTAAGAATGGAGACTTCTTGCGAGATATCAGAATTCAGTACGGAGTAAGTCAATATCAAACAGTTTTCTGTTTCAGACTACAGAAAGTTCTAGGGAAAATGAATGCTCTTGATGTTTGCAAGAGGATGATATTACCATAAAAAATTAATCTAAACGTTCATTATTGATACTTTTTTGCTTCCTTCTTCGATGTCGCAGTCCAAATCGGAACTAGGCCTCCTTGATACCAGCGTCTTGTGATCGCGTCTTCCAATTCGGAGGATTGAACATAAACGATTTCCACTATCGGGATCAATTACTTCCAAACTTTCTTCTCATACCTTTATGGTTTTGTTGTTGCTGTTTTTGATGGGGCGATGACAGTAGACCTAGAGCATATCTCTTAAATGTTTTGGGGTACAAAAGTTCGGAGAGTTTTAAGGAGGGTAACCCTTAAAATTTTTATATCATAGATAGTCGAGTGGTGTGTGATATGAAAGATCTCAATGAAATCTTTTTAAAACAGGCCTTAAAACTAATAGGGATACCGGTTAATTTGTGCGGTTTTTTTAAATATTCAAAGTATTGTCCATCGCTAGCTATAACTTTTTCCCGTTTTTCTGGCAATTCACAAATCCCCTCTCTGAAAAATTCGGCCGGCTTCTCCGCTATCCACGAATCGATCCAATTTTTGACTTCTTCATTATTGGAGAAGTGCTGGTCAGCCAGGCCATGTTGTATTGATCGATGAAGATAGTAATCGGATGGCACAAGGTCTGGACTATATGGCGGGTGGGGTAGGACATCCCATTTGAGCGTTTCAAGGTAGGTTTTGACGACCTGTGCAACATGAGGCCGAGCATTGTCATGTTGCAAAATTACCTTGCCGTGCCTTTGTTCATATTACGGCCGTTTTTCGCGCAGTGCTCGGCTCAAACGAATAAACTGTCGTCGGTGCACTTCCCCTGTGATTGTTTCATTCGGTTGCAACAGCTCATAATAGATCAAACCCAGCTGGTCCCACCAAATACACAGCATAACCTTCAGGCCATGAATATTTTGAACGGCCGTCGATGATGATGCATGGCCGGGGTTTCCATACGTTGCCCGACGTTTTAGATTATCGCAATGGACCCACTTTTCATCGCCAGTGACAATTTGATGCAAAAAACTTTTTCTTTTGTGTCGTTAACACGTGAAAAATCGGCGTTCGACGTCTCTTGGCTTCAACTCATGCGGCACCAAATGGCCTACCTTCCGGATCATTCCCATTGCTTTTAGATGATCGGGAATGGTTTGTTGAGCGACGCCAAGTGATTTTGCAAGTTCTTCCTGGGTTTGGGATGGATCTTAGTCGAACAATTTCTCCGATTCGTGATCTTCGAACTTTTTTGGCTGTCCGGGCCGTTCATCGTATGACCACTTTTTGTGGATTATCCGATATGTTCTGCTAGGTAGGGGCACCTAGCAGACCAAAATCTAATAAAATTCAGAGCTTGCTGTGCATTTTTGCAGGTAGTGTTTGACATCTACCGCTTTATATGAAGGCGATATAATCTGCATATGTGTTAGGATATGCTTCATAAGGGGTTATCTCATTGTTGAAAAGGTAAATCAGCATACTCCATAGAGTTTATGAGAAACTTCTTCTTATGGGCATTCCCTCTATTCTGGAACAAAAAGGATCTCTATTAAGAATATAAAATCCTTCCGCCTCACATAAAGAGCAGTTTGAGGGACTGTCAAACGTCCCACAAAAAAGTGTTCTTTTGCGAGGATTTCATTTTCAATCCTTCGAACCAAGGAGTGAAGTGTGGTATTGCATGGTTTGCCTGGATGATGCATGCTATTCTTCATTCTGGGAAAAGATTCCGATACTTTGTATTTTATGTACAGCTTCAATAGTCGCTTGACACGTCTCGGCATTACTGATGTTAAGCTTATGGGTCTGAAGCTCCAAGGATTGGAATAATCGTCCGTCCTTGTTTTTTGGAACAAAGGCGATTCTGATAAGTCGCCGGGTAATTGAATTACACGCAAGCACGATGTAGGTTAGTTGGAACAGGGCATATGATTGGTTTCTGCAAGGTGACATCATCACCGCAGAAATGAGATTCTAGCAGAAGTTTGAATGACGTGTTATAGAATCTATAAAAGAACTGTCGGCACCTATGTATAAGCCTAACATAAGGTTAATGACTCTACGTAAGATTTTTACCACTCTGACCTTGTCTCTACTACTTTCAATTTCCTATCAAAGTCCATTACTGATGATCTCATGAATATCTCGTCACATTTCATGACATGCAACGATTACATCTGTTTTTGATGTCCAATTCGAAATTCGCCTTAAATCTCTTGTACCATTATTAGTTCTGAGTTCCACCAAGGGACTGTTTTCCAAGGAGGAGTTCTAGTGATAGGACAGGCATCACAAAAGCTTTTTACAGGTGGGCTGCTCAATAATATGAACTGAATTTTTAATTTTAGGATTTATTTTTAGTGATTCCGAGTCTTCAATTGCGTCGTGAATCAAGGGTTTATATGGACCCCAATGAATTACCCTTCGGTTTTGACTGATAAAGCTCTTGATTTGATGCATTGTAGCTTTTTGAGCATAATTATGATGGCTGGATATGGCTCGCTGTAAAGACTATTGCTATGGTTTAGTCTGCAGACTTTTTGCAGTCCATTTAAGGTCATGAAATTGTTCTGACTCGGGTTTACCAGTGATTAAAAGTCTTGTGAGCCTCATTTTTTTCGTACTATTGCCTTCCTACACTCATCATCGGACCAATCATTATTTCTTCTGGGCTCTTGGTGTACCAAAACATCATCGGCATTTTTTAGTATGCCGTTTATTACGCTTTGCCACATTTGCTCGACGGTTTGATTTATGACCGCCGGAAGGGTCGCATCCGCCAAAGCATTTTTGAAAGCGTAGGGAACTTAACTCGTATAGAATTTTTTAGGTTCGTCTGTCAGACTTTAGAGTCCGATTTCTGTTCGAGTGAATACCCTTGGCGATGCTCTACATTTCGCCTCTATAGGGAAGTATTCTGTGTCACGATTAGCGACTTAAATAGTTCGCATATCCATGATATTTTACGTAATCCTTTTTCAATAAGGATGTGTTCGTTTTGGATGAAGGTCGTTCCATCAGGCGATGCCCAGGTCACTTTACGAGCATGAACGTGTGGTATGCAAGTTGAACTCATAACTAAAATGTCATTGGATTTCCCGTTTTCCAATTTAGCATTTTCGGGGAGGCTCTCATCCTTTACGATACTAGATTTTTCTTCAGTTGGAGCGTGGCAATTGATCAGCTAGATATTGCAAACTTCGTTTGTAACCGAATTGCACACAATCTTTCGTTGATTGATTTGAAGTCGGTTATCAACTGAAGGATCCTGGCTTATAACGATTAAAATCCAAACTGCTAGAATTTTAGGAAATTAATCTTTTAAAATTCAAGTGTCAAAACTGGCATTGGTTTGTGAAGAAAAAAACTTATTCTTTAATATGCACTTAAAAAATTTATTAATTTACATAAATATCAAAGAAAAAAATATAAAAAGTTATTCTTGACTTCTCAAAAAAGTTTAAAATTAAGGAAATTAGTATAAAACTGGAATCTGATCTTTTTTCTCCGCTGGGTGTCAATCGGTAGGCCGTCGATATACTCTTCGTCATCTTGATCAGCTAAAATGAGCCCACCTGAAACGAGGTTTTGTTGCGAATTCCGGCGTACCAACTTCCTCCCATTCGCAACTTCAAATTGCCGCCGTAACATTGTCCCTTTCCTTTGGGCATTCCTACCTTTTCCTCCATAAATTTATTTATTTTTTTTTCATGTTTCCATTTTCCCTTTAATTTTTACTCCCCCATCATCACAATACTACCCTTTTTCCTTATTAACAACTACAAAAAATAATACCTACTAATAATTTCAATTTTCCCACTAACAACACTCCCTACATTAATTCCCACTAACAAAATTTCATTCTATTCATTCTTCCTAACAAAACCTAATTCCTTCCTTCATACTAACAAATTCTATTCTCTAGTTCCCATTAACAAATTTTATTTTTCTTACTAACGAAAATTAATTCACGTTTCCCTACTAACAAAATTCAATCTCATGCCCAGATAATCGTTGAAGTTGCTTATCTGATGAATGGGAGGTCGATAAGGCATAGCTCCATTGGATACGTCGCGAGTTTCGACCGTGCGACTGCTGGAACCCTGAGTTCAAGTTCCCCCGGGCGCACGGAAGCACTCTTTTTGGGGTATCGGCAAAATCAATAGTTTTCGTAATGTACTCGTATGTGTGACACTTTACATTCAATCAAGCGATTCTTGGGGATGTAAATTGCCATATATGCAAGTCATTGGAAACTATTGTGATTGTCGATACGGACCAAAAGATGTGTGGGTAGCGGAATCGAAGTGTAATGAACTTCGATTACGTTACCCAGATGCGACAGCGGTAATTGGAAAAGAATTTGATTTGCGGGATCGGATGGGAGAAAGGTGAAATGTGAAAAGAAAGTGGTTGGGATTGGGGCAGTCAGTATTGGACGTGGAAAAAAGAAGGTTGAACGCTTTGAGGAGTGAATTTTGTCGGTTTTGCGAGTCCATTGGAAGTGAAAAAGTGGAAATTCTTTGTCCGGAGGAAGAAGAGTTTTTAGTGAATTAGAAGTGGATCTTAAAATTGCGTTTTGGAGATTGAATGTGGAGTTGGGATTTCCAGTGTTGGTGTTGAGTGAATTTTGGGGGGAAAAATAGTTGAATTCGTATGATAGAACAGAAAGTAGAAAGCTAAGTGACAAGGTGAAACTTTAATGAAGACACAAACTACTTCAAATTGTGTGGTGAATTAACTGAGAAAGGATTAAGAAGAAGTGAAAAGAAAATCAGGAAGATCGAAAAGACTTTGAACCTAAACCAATTCTAATATAAAGTGGAGAGAAATAACAATATAGTGCTAGTGTGAAAATTGCAAAAGGTGGCCGTTTTACCATTCCGCTTGAATTTTTATTGTTTTTTTTTCCGTTTTTTTGGTTTTCAGAGCCCCCGCTTCTTTCTTGGCCTTTCCCCGAGCGCTCGGAGTCTTGCAGGAAAGTAAGTGAGTTTAAATTTATTTTCTTACTTTTTGCATGGTTTTAAAATTACTTGATTTTATTTAGTTTTGTATATTTTAATTAACATTGATTTTCTCTTAATTGACGTAAATCCAATTTCGAAGGGGCGGATTTGATTAAAATCAGTTTTTTTCTCTTATTTTTGTAAAATTTGTGAATGGTTTTTTGTGATATAACTTTTGGATTTCTGTAAATAAAACGGCCATGACACATTGAAAACCTCATTTTCATTTCTCAAAATGACCTCTCCCTTTCCCGTCCTTTTCCCACTGTGTTAGTTTCTTGATGTAAGGTGGCTCAGCACGAGCAGAGGGTGTCCCGAAAGACCCACGACACGACTGAGCGCTAGCCGGCCTCAGTATGCCACCCCGGGCTACACACCCCTCTGCCAATATTTAATGTCTGCAACTGCGGTGACTTCCGTGGTTGCTACATATGGCGCCCAAGCCTATTTTAGCTTGTTGGTTTTCTAATGGTTTCATTAAATTTTAATTATAATTTAAATTTTTCAATTTTTGATTTGTTGGGATGAGTACCTGGAGTGCCTGACTTGAATAGTGGTCTGTGCATTTCAGGGAAATAATTTTTTTTTGTTTTTCTTTGCTTTTTTAAGAATTTTGATAAATTGATAAACAGATATAGTTTCGGTTTTATTGGATAGTTAATGGTAGAATTTTGATCACGGGGTTCGCCGCAGTTGCAGTGGCGCCTACCGTGCTGAATTTATGTTTTATAGTTCCCACCGGCTATGATAGTGGATAAGCTGTGGCAATGTAGATGTTGGTTGGGATCAACCGAATTTTTAGCCGTTGGTTATATCTCCCTGCACGGGATAGTTGGACTTAGATCCAACTCTTGGAATTAGCCAACGCTTTCGGTCCTTCCATCATCTATCTGGTGGTAGCTTTGGAATTTGTGCGGCTCTTGTCCGAGCCATTATGAAGTCCGTAGTGTTTCATAATGGTCTCGTTGTCAGCCCTTGGTGGTGACCATCAGAGCAGAGTCCGCCTTCGAATTCCATGGCTATGCCAGGCACTGTTACAGGTTGTCTGTTTGGTGTCTTGTTAAATTTCAACTTTCATCCCATTTTAACTACCTTTTCTTTTCCCTTTCTATTAATGGGGATGATCATTTTGAGAAATGAAATTTTCTTTATGAGTTGTATCTCGACTTCAATTGCAATTACAAAAATCAATATTTTCGATCGTTTCCAACACTATTCCTCTTCACTGCTAATCAATCGCAATAATAGCCACAACCATTAATTGTTATTATTGGCATAGTCTGTTTGTCAGTCTGTGGAATCATTTTTATTTCGTATTATCTATAATTTGCGTTAAATTTTTTTTGATTTTAATTTAGGTAGCTTGACCTTTGGTTTAGGGAATTGATCTTTACAGTTAGGTATTTTTGTTATTTTATTTTATTGGGGAATGTAGGTTTAGCTTAGTTATAGATTATTGAGTTTAATTAGGGTTTTGACGTAGATTAGTTTTAGATAATTGGTTTTACGGATGTTAGTTTAGGATAATTTCAGTTAGTTTTAATTTTAATGATTGAGTTTGGTTTAGTTGTTTTTGGGTTGTGAGTAATTTTAGATTGAGTTTAGTTTAGGGTAGTGAGTTAGGTTTTAGTTTGGGTTAGTTTAAAGTACATTTTGAGACTTTCAAATTAATTTCAGTTTTAGTTTAGGTTAGGTGTTAAAATTTTATATATTTATTTACTTGTCGGTTTGTCTGTCTGGTATTCAATTCCTAATTTATATTTATTGAAACGTTTGTTTGTCCGTCTGTGATTTATTTAATTATTTATTTTATTCCAAATTGTCGGTAAAGTCCGTCTGCTATTTATTGATTTCTCTGATTTCGTCAGTGAGTCCGTCCGTTAATTGTTAATTAATTTATTGATTTTACAATTTTCAATTATGGCATCGCATAACGCTTCTTACTCCACCTATTCTAGCTCTGACGACGAATGTTATTCCTTCCCACCAATGCATAAGTGGAGGGTCAGTTTTGATGGTTCTTCTGCTGGTCTAGATGTTGAGCAGTTCCTGTTTCGAGCCACCACCTTGGCAAGAAATTACAACATTCCCTTGGAGGAACTGGCATCTAGCCTTCACATTCTTCTGAAAGGACCAGCAGAAGAATGGTACTGGTTATTCCGGCAGCTCAACCCCAATTTTACGTGGCCTGATTTGGAAGCTGCGTTGAAGGAGCGTTATGGATCTCATTGGACCGACGTAGATGTGCGGCGAGCGATCGATGCGCGTTACCAGAGGCCAGAAGAATCTTTCCGTGAGTTTCATGGCTCCATAACAGAGATGGCCTTGCGTCTTAAAAATCGGTTATCTGATTTTGATATGCAAGCCATTCTATTGCGGAACATGGACGAACGACTGAGGAATCATTTGGCAGGCTTGGAATTCGCATCGACAACAGAGTTAGTTCGTCACTGCACTAGAGTTGAAGCTGTGTGGTATCCCTCCGGTAGACCTGTGGCTGACCATCGCAGTAAGCATCCTCCCAACATCGACGCTGTTGATATGTTGGAGAATGCCTGGTGTGATCCTCAAGAGGGATCTGCTGCAGGATATCATGCACGCTTCCAGAGTCGGTCTCCAAGTGGGATCCCTTCGTCCTTCCATAACACAATGAATGATCAGATACCAGACCAGCGCCCAGCTACAAGTCCCTTCATTTCTCCTCATATGTCCGATTTACCACCATTTTTTAGCAATGTGATTGCTCCAAGCGGATTACCAGACTACGTCAAATGTAATGAAAAGGCGGGCGATGATCGTGAATCACCCGCTAGTTTTAGAGCACGACCTTTTCGGGATCGCTTTCGGAGATCCTGGAGATATTTCTTCGCCAGGCGTCTCTTGAAGCGGGCCTGTGTGGAGTCAATTGTTGCAACTCCCGGCGACAATAGGCCCTACGCAGAGATTTCCGTCAAGGGTCGCAAATTGACGGGCTTGCTTGATAGCGGAGCCAGTGTCAGTATCCTCGGAGCCGGCGCCTTGGACCTGCTGTCGGATTTGGGCTTGCATATGCATACCATGCACGCTCATGTTCAGACTGCATCAGGGCACAAGGATCCAGTTCTGGGATACGTCACCACATTGGTGCAATTTAATAAAACCACCAAATTGATGAGATTCCTGGTTGTTCCTTCCTTGACACATGCAGTGTATCTTGGAATTGACTTCTGGGATCTCTTCAAAATAGCACCAATTCAGGTCAACGCTATCGAAGCCGCCTCGGAACCTCAGAGCCCTGAATTTCATCTACTGTCCCCAAAAGATCAGCAACGACTGGACTTCGCCAAACAACAGTTTCCGTCGTATAATGAGAAAGGCTTGGGTAGGACCAGTCTCGTGTCTCATCACATCGACACTGGTTCTGCCCGACCCATCAAGCAGCGGCATTATGCTGTCTCGCCTGTTATACAGAAACTGTTGTATGACGAACTCGATCGTATGTTGTCTTTGGGGGTAATAGAGGAAAGTCAGAGTTCGTGGAGTTCGCCTGTGACCCTTGTCAGAAAACCCGGCAAGGTGCGTTTGTGTCTTGACGCTCGACGCCTCAACGAGGTGACTGTTAAGGACGCCTATCCGTTGCCACTGATTGAAGGTCTTTTGGCACGGTTGCAGAGTACCAGGTTCATTACCAGCTTGGACCTGAAGGATGCCTTTTGGCAAATACCATTGGATGAGGCAAGTAAGGAGAAAACGGCCTTTACTGTCCCTGGCAGGCCCTTGTACCATTTCAAGGTCATGCCGTTCGGTTTGTGTAATGCTCCCCAAACGATGTGTCGGTTGATGCATAAAGTAATACCGCATGAGCTGCAGGACAAGGTATTTGTTTACCTAGATGACCTGCTTGTTACAAGTTCAACATTTGATGAGCACTTGGAGCTCCTGAGTACTGTTGCAAAACTGCTCAGGGACGCCAACTTGACCATCAATGTTGAAAAAAGCAAGTTTGTCAAGAAGGAGATCAAATATCTTGGCTTCGTAGTGAGTGATGGTATCCTGCGCACCGACCCGGAGAAGGTTTCAGGTATAGTCTCCCATCCTGAACCCCGAACGGCCAAAGACGTGAGACAGTTCATGGGCATGGCAGGATGGTACAGGCGTTTTATTCCAAACTTCGCCTCGGTTACGGCCCCTCTAACGGATTTGCTAAAGGGCAAACATGCCTTCATGTGGTCTGCTTCCGCCAATAGTGCCTTCAATAAAGTGAAGCAATTGCTGATTTCTGCTCCAGTGCTGGCTAACCCTGACTTTACGAAGCACTTCTATATCCAGTGTGACGCAAGTACAGTGGGTATTGGAAGTGTTTTGTTCCAGAAGGACGATGAAGGTGGAGAACATCCAATTGCATATATGTCGATGAAGCTCAACGCTGCGCAACGTAACTATAGCATTACTGAGTTGGAATGCTTAGCTGCGGTGCAGAGTGTAAAAAGATTCAGGGCATATATCGAAGGGTTGCCCTTCACCATCATAACCGACCATGCCAGCCTTAAATGGCTGATGCAGCAGTCGGACCTTTCTGGTCGATTGGCTCGCTGGAGTCTGAAATTACAAGGGTTCAATTTCCAGATTGAACACCGGAAAGGTGCTCTTAACGTTGTACCGGATGCGTTATCGAGATCTTGCTCGCAGGACGAGCGGGTGGCCTCGCTCATTGCTTGCCTCCCGGAGCACACACATATTGATGGTTTGATACCTCAGTCTGCGTTTCAGGAGCCCGAGTACGAACATCTCAAGGAGCAAATCCTGAAGCAATCTGATAAGTTTCAGAATTTGCACCTTGCTGATGGCCGAGTGTACATCGGTTCTGGTTCCCCTGTAACGCTGGCTACAGATATCCCCCGAACAAAATTATGGGTTCCTGAGGGCTACCAACAGGCTCTTATAGTGCGAGCTCATGATGATCCCCGGGGCTCTCATTGTGGAATTCGTAAGACCACGGAAGTCTTACAAAGATATTATTATTGGCCTCGTTTGCGGCAAGATGTTATTCAGCACATCCAGGGCTGTTCAACATGCAAACAGGTCAAGCCTTCGAATTCCACTTTGAGACCTCCTATGGGCGCATCACGAGACTCGACGAGACCTATGCAGCGCCTGTTTGTGGACTTCATGGGTCCATACCCTCGTTCAAAATCTGGGAACACTCAATTGTTTGTGGTCCTGGACCATTATAGCAAGTTCATATGGCTCAAACCCATGGCTAAAGCCACTGCGGAATCAGTCGTGCGATACTTGGAGCGCGAAATCTTTTTGACCTTCGGAGTTCCCGAATGGCTTCACTCGGACAATGGTGTGCAGTTCGTCTCCAAGGTATTCGCTAAGCTTATGAGTGACTATGGGGTGCAGCACTGCTTCACTCCATACCATTCCCCGCAAGCGAATGCCTCGGAGAGGTCAAACCAGTCGACATTGAACGCCATCAGAGCCTACATAGGGTCCGATTATAGCAGGTGGGACGAGAATCTTCCGGAATCGTGTTTTGCCTTCCGCAAGGTGATTCATGAATCCACAGGATTTTCGCCCTACTTCCTCATGTTCGGATACCACCCTATCCAGCATGGCACTGAGTACGCCCTCCTTAGAAGCTTGAACGCTTTTGAGGATGGAGAAGTACAGCTAAGTTCAAACAGTGATCGTCTGCGAGCTGTACAAGACCGTGTCCGAGCTAAGCTGACCGAAGCCTACCGGAAGGGAGCTCAAAGTTACAACCTTCGGGCTCGCCCCGTGAGCTACTTCAAGGTCAGAAAGTTTTCGTGCGGAATTTCGCCGTGAGCAATGCAGCCGATCGTTTTGCGGCTAAATTCGCTCCTCGATTTGTTCCTGCAGTGGTTCGCCGCCGTACTGGGCAAGTTACTTATGAACTTGAGGATGAATCCGGTAAGCTGCTTGGGACCTTTCACGCTAAAGACATCCGATCCGATTCATAGTTACCCCTGCCGACATTCTTTGTTTGCCCGGCTGAATGAGACACTCAGGGTCTGGGTCGTCCCCACGATTGTTGCGAATTCCGGCGTACCAACTTCCTCCCATTCGCAACTTCAAATTGCCGCCGTAACATTGTCCCTTTCCTTTGGGCATTCCTACCTTTTCCTCCATAAATTTATTTATTTTTTTTTCATGTTTCCATTTTCCCTTTAATTTTTACTCCCCCATCATCACAATACTACCCTTTTTCCTTATTAACAACTACAAAAAATAATACCTACTAATAATTTCAATTTTCCCACTAACAACACTCCCTACATTAATTCCCACTAACAAAATTTCATTCTATTCATTCTTCCTAACAAAACCTAATTCCTTCCTTCATACTAACAAATTCTATTCTCTAGTTCCCATTAACAAATTTTATTTTTCTTACTAACGAAAATTAATTCACGTTTCCCTACTAACAAAATTCAATCTCATGCCCAGATAATCGTTGAAGTTGCTTATCTGATGAATGGGAGGTCGATAAGGCATAGCTCCATTGGATACGTCGCGAGTTTCGACCGTGCGACTGCTGGAACCCTGAGTTCAAGTTCCCCCGGGCGCACGGAAGCACTCTTTTTGGGGTATCGGCAAAATCAATAGTTTTCGTAATGTACTCGTATGTGTGACACTTTACATTCAATCAAGCGATTCTTGGGGATGTAAATTGCCATATATGCAAGTCATTGGAAACTATTGTGATTGTCGATACGGACCAAAAGATGTGTGGGTAGCGGAATCGAAGTGTAATGAACTTCGATTACGTTACCCAGATGCGACAGCGGTAATTGGAAAAGAATTTGATTTGCGGGATCGGATGGGAGAAAGGTGAAATGTGAAAAGAAAGTGGTTGGGATTGGGGCAGTCAGTATTGGACGTGGAAAAAAGAAGGTTGAACGCTTTGAGGAGTGAATTTTGTCGGTTTTGCGAGTCCATTGGAAGTGAAAAAGTGGAAATTCTTTGTCCGGAGGAAGAAGAGTTTTTAGTGAATTAGAAGTGGATCTTAAAATTGCGTTTTGGAGATTGAATGTGGAGTTGGGATTTCCAGTGTTGGTGTTGAGTGAATTTTGGGGGGAAAAATAGTTGAATTCGTATGATAGAACAGAAAGTAGAAAGCTAAGTGACAAGGTGAAACTTTAATGAAGACACAAACTACTTCAAATTGTGTGGTGAATTAACTGAGAAAGGATTAAGAAGAAGTGAAAAGAAAATCAGGAAGATCGAAAAGACTTTGAACCTAAACCAATTCTAATATAAAGTGGAGAGAAATAACAATATAGTGCTAGTGTGAAAATTGCAAAAGGTGGCCGTTTTACCATTCCGCTTGAATTTTTATTGTTTTTTTTTCCGTTTTTTTGGTTTTCAGAGCCCCCGCTTCTTTCTTGGCCTTTCCCCGAGCGCTCGGAGTCTTGCAGGAAAGTAAGTGAGTTTAAATTTATTTTCTTACTTTTTGCATGGTTTTAAAATTACTTGATTTTATTTAGTTTTGTATATTTTAATTAACATTGATTTTCTCTTAATTGACGTAAATCCAATTTCGAAGGGGCGGATTTGATTAAAATCAGTTTTTTTCTCTTATTTTTGTAAAATTTGTGAATGGTTTTTTGTGATATAACTTTTGGATTTCTGTAAATAAAACGGCCATGACACATTGAAAACCTCATTTTCATTTCTCAAAATGACCTCTCCCTTTCCCGTCCTTTTCCCACTGTGTTAGTTTCTTGATGTAAGGTGGCTCAGCACGAGCAGAGGGTGTCCCGAAAGACCCACGACACGACTGAGCGCTAGCCGGCCTCAGTATGCCACCCCGGGCTACACACCCCTCTGCCAATATTTAATGTCTGCAACTGCGGTGACTTCCGTGGTTGCTACAGTTTTCTTAGAATGTTTGTGATTCCGGATTCACCAAAAATTACGAAAGGTGAATTAAGTCGTTAAATTTTGCCGCTTTTATGGCTATTTTTCCGTTGTATAACGTTTTGAGTCTTGGCTCTTGTTGGCTCAATCTGCCAGATCGTCTTCGTGGTGTTGTTTGGTTTAATTACTTCAGAATGGGAGCTACAGAAGAATGAGGGTTTGTAATATAGGAGTCGCGGATGGTCTTATTCGATTTTCAATATTCTGATTGTTCGAGTTGGCATCGGACCTTTTTGGCATACACCGCTCCCAGAAAATCTTTCCAAGTTTGGAAGCTTACATCTTAATCGAAGTTAATGACTCGAAAAGAGGACAGCTTTGCTCGGGAGTTTCGGAGAATATCACGCCAATCCTCCGGCATTTCTGTGTACGATTTTTGGTTTGTCAAACTCATAATTTTGTCGCCCTGCAAGTAAGAATGGCCTTGGATGGGGAAAAACATTTTGATGGAGTCAAAGCGTTTCTTTTCATGATCCATATAATGTAAGAAGCGTATTACGGTGAAATGTTTGTTTTGTCTTCCATAGGAGTCGTAAAAGATTAGGAGCTTCTTCACCTTCGTGTCCAATTCTTTGTTAAAGAAGTGCTCCAACATAGAGCAAACGATATCAGCTCTTTCGTCGTATGTGTAGAATGTGGACGATGAATCTGACAGCACGCGGACGTTGAAAGGGATGAAGTTGAGTTGCTTTTAAAATAAGACGTCATTTGTTGTAATGTTGGGGGTAGGTAGACTCTTCTGAAAGTCCATGACAATGGCTTGTTTTTTCGGACTTACGAGCTTCCCGTCTGTATTTTTTCTTAAGAAACTAAAACAGGTCATTCCTTGTCAAGTACAACTTTTTGGTTCCAATTTTTTGGTCAGATCTTTTTTTAGGAAAGTGTTGAGCCTTTCGTCAACACATTATCTTATGTTCAGTTCCAAAAGTGAAAGTTCTGCTTTGAAGACATTGCATGTACTGCACGTATCTTTAATTGGATATCCAAAAGATATATAGAAATTTCTTTCAAATATTTCTCGGAACGTAGTACATCCGAGTTGGTTATTATGATTTGCCTCAATGTACATGCGATGCAGTTTAGCCATGTTAACGTCTTCAGGGAGATACAATTTAGTGGAGTTTCGCAGGGAATAGTGTGTTTTCCCATACTTAAGCGACTTTATGGAGTACATGACTTTACTCTTAGTCTCTTCAGATAGATTCTTTGATCTATTGGCGTGTTTTTTACGACTGTAATGTCTTGTAGTTCCATACCCTCTTAATTTTGTTTTAAATCTGTATGCGACGCGGTGAAATACCACGAAGTGACAGAAACGCTTTATAACGAACCGATAAATCCTGCAGTTTTCGTCAAGGCGCATACGGACGCGGCAGGCATATGATGCCAGGTTGACAATCGCCTCATTCTCGCTTAGGCGATTGCACCAACGATTGACTGACGAAACAATGATCAAACCACCAAATAATGATTTAGCTTATTGTAATCTCCTAGCTGATTGAAATGATGCGTTCCCTTTCATTGGGAGATATTACAGTGAAACAATTAAATCTTTTACACTCACAGTTTTAACCAATTTCATGAGTTATACCTCGAAGTTTTTTCATTACGTCAGTCATCTTTCCAGTCTTCTTTCGTTTATTGGCATCAGATCCACATAAATTGGCATCATGTCCTTCACTGTCTACACTATTTTCACTTAAATCACTCATTTTCATAGTTCAAAAAACAAAACAGCCAGTAGACGATGACGAGCGGACGCTCAAAACTGAACTGAATAATATTGTGCACCATAGTACATTCATAGTTTCCACATGATCCATTTACCCTGTGTTGCACACTTTTTGAATTTTCCCAGGGGCCGATCAGCTAAGCCGAGGCCTGTCGTATTCAAAAAACAAAATATAAAGCAAATAAAATTTCCGACGCACGTGTTCTTTTGCGCATTTCGGAACTTGGGAGTGTTGCCAGATCCTAATAAAAAACTAGAAGATTGCATAGAACATATTTGTTTTTCTGCAAAGTTATTAATTTTTTGAGATCTGGTAATCCTGAAATCTCTCATCGAATCACATGTTTATATTCGCGCCAATCTTAGAGTTAGCATTTACCTACCTACTTGCTGCCGAGGATTTATAGTTCACTTTTCGGCTTGTGTTCGGTTTTTTCCGCAGGCTAGGTTGAGTGTGGATACCATAGTACATTCACATAGCATTCACACCTTCCATTTACCTTGTGTTGCACACTTTCTGAATTTTCCCAGAAGCCGGTCAGCTGATCCGGGGCACGTCAGCTGAGCCGCGGCCTGTTGTATTCAAAAAACAAAACAAAAAGCAAATAAAATTTCCGACGCACGTGCTCTTTTACGCATTTCACAACATAGGAGTTCTGCCAGATTCTAATAAAAAACTAAAAGTTTGGATAGAACGAATATGTTTTTCTGCAATGTTCTTGATTTTTGAGATATGGTAATCTTGAAATCTCTCATCGAAGCACATGTTTATATTCGCGCCAATCCTCGCGTCAGCGTTTACCTAACTACCTGCTACCGAAGGTTTATAGTCGCTCTATGGCTTGTGTTCGGATTTTTGCGGAGGGTAGATTGAGTGTGGATACTAGGTGAGTATACTATGGTGGATACTATGTGAATGTACGTTATGCACTTACTGATAAGACTGGGGTGGGGACACAGATCTATATATATATATATATATCTATATATGTATATATATATATATATATATATATATATATATATATATATATATATATATATATATATATATATATATATATTTATATATATATATATATATATATATATATATATATATATATATTTATATTTATATATATATATATATATATATATATATATATATATATATATATATATATATATATATATATATATATATATGGATAGTGTATTGGGCTCTAGGCATGTAAGCAATTTAACTCCATGATACCAAAGGAAACTAGTCAAAGTAAACAAATTTGTATGAGATTGGAAGTAAAGTAAACAAACTACGAACAAAAGTAAACAAAATTTGTGACCCGAGCCATGGCATCATTTGAGTAGGGGTAGGAACAATGTTGACAAGAATCGATTATTTGTTGACAAGAATCGATTATTTATTGAATCGATTATTTAAACTTTGAAGCATGTTTCTTCTTCCTCGTAAACGCATGGACTCTGATCTTTTTCCCGCAAAATATAGTTACAAACATTGCCTTTATCTACGAAACTTGGAGCTTTAGAACTTGTTGGCGTTTATGCTTTCATTCTTTTCGATATGCGCTACAAGAAAACATTACCAACTCGAAATCGAAAAAGAATTGGACTCTGATCTTTATTAGCCGAGACTCTTCAACTGCTTATACTTTTATCGATGACAATTTTTCTCGCCTGCCGTAGCTTTTCCGGCTGAAGAGGATAAAGTACGATCCATGATCGTTAATTGCCATGCCAAGCCATTTGTTTCCTGGATTGCGAGAATACTGATTTTGTAGCGAGACTTTACTAGTAACCGAGAACGTTGTTGTTGAGTCAATTCAGTCCGACGCGATGTTCTTGACTTTTGGACAATGAGTACTAAAAACGTATTGTCAACGCTTCGGCACAACTGGTTTTTTGTTCGATGATCGGTATTTTATTTTCCACTCACCAGCCGGTTTCCCAGTTGCAATTCCAATATCCGCCACCTGAGGATGGCGATTAAATACTCTGAGAAACCGTACATTCAGGGTATATTTGCGACCTTACTGTTTCAGAATAGTGTACAGCAAATCGGCCCTCTTAAAACCGAGATAGTGAAAATTTTTTCAGTGAATTGTTTCACTATAAGATACGTAAATTAAGCCATATTTGGTGGTCCAGGAAATGAAATTGATATGATATAAAAAATTATTCGAAATTTGACCAAATTCTTAGTGCAGGATTAACTAATTAAATTAGTGATTCAGGTTGAGTGTCTACTAGTATCCTAGCAGCTTCAACATTTGAGGATCAAATTTAGTCCAACGTCCATGTTGTTCCTCAATCGAGCACCAAAGTCTATCATTACCGTCCACGTCTAGTACCAGATGAGGGCCAAAGGGTATACGAAAGTAATGATCTTGTGTGAGATGTCCCTTATCACGATTTCTTATGGGATCTCTTGATTCTTAGTTGCTTGCTTGAGGCTTTTTGACTTAGTGAAAAATGACTGAATGTTATTTGCTTTTCACTAACTTACTTTTAGAGAGTAATGTCTGGAGAAAGATTATCAAAATAGAACAGATCACAGGCTGGTAGTTTAAGAGTCGTTTATCGGTCAGTCTTGCTCAGCACCCGGAAAGGTTCTAAACCAAAACGCACAAGCAAGAAATAGGTTTAGCCAAATGGGATGTTGGACTAGAGTGTTTAGGGCGAAATCTTGCCTGGATATTTAATTAAAAAATTTACTTTATAGTGCATATTTTAGGCTAGTTTGCGAAAACAACGTGGGTCCATCGTGGTTTAAATAAGCCGTTGAAGGCAATAAAACGGTTAGATTTACTGGACATAGTTGCATTTCGTATATGCAAACACATAAAGTCAATATCATGCAGATTTTTTCATAAAATATTAATTTAACAGCGGTACCCGTTAATTTGTGCGGTTTTCTAACAGATGGCGCAACTTGATTTTTATTCCAGTGTTTCACCTTTCCAAATATGTGTTGGAAAGCTACTGTCATATAGTTTCAAAATCAGTATGTGTCATTTAGCTGAAGCGTAAACAACAATACTTTTTTTAACTCTGAAAATGTCGAATTTTGCGCCGAATAAAGTGTTTTTGCGGGGAGTACTTCATTGAAGAAAAAGGCTGACGAAAGTCATCGTATTTTGGTGGAAGTGTATGGTGTACATGCTCTAGCTGAGTGTACGTGCCAGAAGCGGTTTGCACGGTTTAAAGGTGGCAATTATGACTTGGAAGACGATGAACGGCCCGGACAGCCAAAAAAGTTCAAAGATCACGAATCGGAGACATTGCTCGACGAAGATCCATCCCAAACGCAAGAAGAACTTGCAAAATCACTTGGCGTCGCTCAACAAACCATTTCCGATCGTCTAAAAGCAATTTTTCACAATAAAGCAAAAAAATCCGCACGAATTAGCCGGCACCCCTATTATATATAAAACACTGATGAGAAACCTCAAATAAAGTAGCCAACCACTTAAAAGTCATGATATTCATTCAATAAAGTAGGATTTTATTTTGCAGAGCTAATCAATATCCAACATGAATTGCCTTGGAAGAATTCAACAAATTGCCATCGCTTACTATAAATGTAGGATCCTTTACAAAATTTAAACAAAAATTTAAAGATCACACTGTGCAAGTTTGGAGGATTTGATAATTGTATCCATTTCTCTGCTTTAACTTTTATTCATTGTCTTATTTTCAATTTGGAATATAACATTGAACATTGTTGAAATTTTCCTCTTAAGATCTAAAGTAAATTTAATTTTTAACTTCTAAGAAACCACCATAATCTGATTGCTTTCTAGGAAGTAGGTAAACTTGTTCAGTGAAAAGCTTAGTCAAAGTCTTGTATTTTCAGCTTTTTGTAATTGAATATGTGTAAAATGTGGCGTTATGATATTGTTGCGTGTATTAGGTGCCCGCCCTATGATTTAGATTTTTTACGAATGTAGAACTGTCTTTTAATTGTAATTAAACTCTTCTTTATTAAAAAGTCAACTTTTCAATTATTACATACATCGAAAATGGTTTTTACTTTAAGTAATTTGCTTTATTGCAATATCACTTTGAAAATCGTTTAACTTTTATTGGCATAAAAACTTTATCGCGACTTTCTGCGCATATATCGCTTTCACGTACTAAGTTGAATATATTTTATTCATCATCTACTTATATAAACAATCTAATAAAAGTCTGGTTTCGACCCTATTAAGGTATCATCTCAGTCGAAAATAATTCATCAGTTCTTGATGATGTTATGACTGGTTCGATATGATTCATGATGATCCACGATTGTTTTGGATGATGTAATTGTTTTTATTTATAGCTAGGTGTTTTTTTTTTTTGATAATGTAATTGTTTTGAGTTATTGTATGGTGTTTGTTGTCATTATTTTGAATGATGTGATTCATATAAACGCGAGCAATCGCGATAATAAATCGTGCTATTGTATTCATAATAAACAATATTCTCGTCTAAGTTCTGTATGTGCACGCCATCATTCCTGATTGCTTTTGGGTAATTATAATGTGCGATTATGTTGCTACTTGCGTTTGATGTTACGAGCTAGAAGAATAAGTAATGTAATCGATACTAAATCCAACCACTGAAATTAATCTTAGAGTTTAGACCTTTTTCTGTTTACCCCGGCGATATGATCATACCTGTAATTTAAAAATTGTTGTCTGGTACATATTGGAGCTTACAGTTTAGAAAAACAAATTTAGAATTGAACTTCAATGCCCATCAACTTTGCATTTAATTCAAAGAAATCACGACTCGATCATCATCAAGCTTTGATTCTTTGACCGATGACAATTTCCTGAGTTAATCGCCTAATTGCTCGCCAGTCAATTGCTAAATAATTACAAATCTACTATCTTCCATTTATCCTTTAAATTAACCCTCGAATTTGAGACAACTCCGACAGCGACAGTAACGACAAACTCACGATTGTTCTCTCTTCATTTGAAAAATATTGCAACCTTCACATCACTGCAAAGAACCTTTCACCTATCTTAATCCCGTAACGAGGAACTTGATTTCCGGGTTTATGCTAGTACTCAGTCTCAAAGGACTGTAACTTGTCTCTTATCCGTCTTGACTTGTAAACGAGAAAAGTCGTCGGTTAGAATATGATGATGAAGGAAAAGCCAAATACCTACCTATTAAAACTATTGCAAGCTAACGCAACAATGCATCACAGGGGATTCTCACGTTTCTCGTGTCTTTCCCACAACAATTACCACGGAGTGCACGTTTTTAATTTCGTTGTAATCGTTTGAAGATTGAGCTCCTAACAATTTGTAATGTCTCTGTTCCCCTTTTTTATCGTGTCGTTGTCCCTCTTGTCTAAAGGTTGAGTTGATTGTAGTGCAATTGTTACCATCCTTTGCTTCGTTGCGATCATTACTGGGTTTTGTTTGGTGTCAGTCGCTCTAGAACTTGCTTGTTTGTTATTAATCAAACGAACAAACACGACAGGAAGGGAAATGAATCAGATCGTCGTGAAGTTCATTAAGGTGCTTTGAAGTTGTGGGTTAATAAAGGAGAAAGGAAGATAAAAGCTGCATTGTAGGTTGAAACAATTGTTGTTAGTGAGACTAAAAAGATACAAGAAAGTCTTTTTGTGTCTCGAAAAAAAAAACCAATTCAACTTTTAGGTATAACGTTACGTCAAATCAGGTCACCAGATTCAATGACGTTAAATGCCATTACAATGTTATCAAGCTGCATCCTTATCCCAGTTAGTTGTTACCCAATACCACAATTAAAATTGCCGATGACTATATTGAGAGATCAAGCACGAACAATTAAAGGGCATGGGAAACTTGTGTCATTTCATCCCTACCATGCAAACTGTGCTTATCTTCCTCTTGCGAAAATATTCCAGGAATCTTTAGTTGGCTATCAGAAATAATAGTGAACGTGCCTCAAGCAATAACATACTGCAAGCTCTATGCAAACTGTACATTGTTGGCGAGATGAATCGTTTTCATTTATTCATTCATTATGAGAAATCTCCAGATGAAAATGCATGAGAACTTTCATTTCTGGCTGTTTTTCTGCTTTTCATCACATTTCCCAAAACCCTTTGAATATTACGAAAATGAGTGTTGGTTGCAATTCATTCACATGAAATGCAGAAGAGAAAAGGAAAAAGAAGGATCTTTATCGAGTGTGGCGCCATAAAGATGTTCCCTGCATTGCATGCGGATTTTCTCATTTCAATTATTAATTTTCATATGAAAGGATGCAGGATGGAAATTACATGTTTGCTTTGAACGTTGTATTGTAACTATTGTTATACACAATTTTCTGCTGAAATGTGTGCATGCAATAGAAGAAATAATAACTTGTTCATATTCTGGCGGTGTCGAAGAAACGAGAGCAAAAAGCAACCAGCTATAAATTAAATGCTCTATAAAAATTTCATTTTCATAGAACAGAAAGGGATATTACGTCTAGACAATATAAAAGAAATTCCGTTTAGCGCCACACTAAACACGAGTTGTAATTGAATTATACAAAGACAATTACACTCAACAGAACACTTAAAAAAATATTAAGAAGAATCAAGGACGAAACACGACGGTATATTCTAGAAATGTCAAAAATGGTTCGAAAGCAAAGCAAAAGAGCTCTTTAATTTTCCGACCCATATGCAGAAAGGTATAAAAGGAGGATTTAATTTGCAGTTTAAATAAGACTGTTGCATCTTTCAATCTGTTTATCTGAATTTAAGACATTTGAAGAAGACTTCAGACTTTCTGATAAAGTTAAATATGTTGCACAAAAAATATAAGCCAGCTATATTGTAATTATAAGGGATTTAATGAATTTCACTTTTTTAGAAAATGATTCGAGGTTTGTTTTCCCCGGAAACCACAAAAAGATGCAGTCAAGCAACAAAATAAGACAAACAATAGTGTTTCACATATGCCAAGCTCCAAAGAGTTTTTGGTCGATATCGGCAAAAGTCCTCGAAATGCAAAACTCGGCTACAATACAAAACAATTGAATGACAAGAGATTTAGGGCCATCAGTATTACTTCAATTTTTTTTGTACTTAACATCTTCAGGGTATACAATAAGTGACGGCTTGATGACGGAGGTTTTCTTTTGAGATTCTGCGTCTCAGTAAATTGGCTATTTTTCAGTTTAGTTGATTATTTTTCTTGAACCTTAATAGTTTTTTTGCTGTAAGAATATTTCTAGCGGACGAGTTGTACTACGTTCACACCAGCTCAAATTATCTAAAAGCGTAGACAGACATATGGTATAGAATATAACCTGGTATCTATATATCAGGTAACCATTAAATTGCAGCACTACAGCCCCTTTCGGGCTTTTGCTTAGAGATAGTTAAAGCATCTCATCATGATGGAATGCATCCGCACTCTACAAGGTGATATGGTCAGTATCACGCTATAGCCGTGTGTCCGTCCATTCAGCTACGAAACGTTCTGCTTTTTAAACCAACACGTAGCATAACTAAACGGGCTTATAGTCCGTCCGAAGAATCACTTGAACTAAATCTCATCAGTTAACCATTACACATGTGCAAATATTGTATAAAACTAAAACTATCAAGTGAAGTCAGATGTCAAAATGAAATTTATTTGATTTCAAACAATATTTTTCAAATATTTACATGCGAAATGGTACGATCAACACCAATAATTGGTATGCTTGCATCAAAATGAATAATGAATATTATCCAAAACCCAATATAAAGAGTTTTCCAATAACAGATGGTATTTTGAATAGCCCGCTATTTCGATAGATGTCACTTCTGAAGCTGTTATTTTTTGACATTCGACAAGTAGAAACTACGCCATTAATAAATTTGGCAGAGACGGTTCGTAAAACTCCAACATTTTTGGGTCGGCGTGAAACACCTTGTCGGACCGTAATACAGAAATTGGTGGAAAAATTCGAGCTGTTGGGACAACTTAGTGATGTGAAGAATAAAACCCATGCATGTCACTCAAGAACGGCCGATAATATTGCCGCTGTAGCCGAAAGTGTTGAAGAAAACCCAGGTTTATCCATTCCTCCACGTTATTTGGAATTAGGCATTCCACAAACGTCATTACACCGTATTTTGCATAAAGATTTGGGTCTTAAGGCTTATAAAGTTCAGTTAACACAAGAACTCAAGCCGGTCGATCATCAACAACGTCGTGTCTTTGCTGGTTGGGTCCTTGAAATGCGTGAAAATGGTCCGGAATCCTATCGAAAAATATTCTACGTCAACAAGCAAAATTGTTGAGTTATTGTTGAAAAGTTGAGTTATTGTTGAAAAGCCTCCCTATCCCCAACGTGTGACAGTTTGTTGCGGTTTATGGTCCGGCGGTGTCTTTGGACCTTACTTTTTCAAAAATGAGGATGATTTTAATGCATTTCAAGGAAAGACACGACGTTGTTAATGATCGACCGGCTTGAGTTCTTGTGTTAACTGAATTTTATACGCCTTAAGACCCAAATCTTTATGCAAAATACGGTGTAATGACGTTTGTTCCAAAGAACGACGAGGAATGGACAAACCTGGGTTTCCTTCAACACTTTCGCCTACAGCATCAATATTCTCGGCTGTTCTTGAGTGACGTGCACGGGTTTTATTCTTCACATCACTAAGTTGTCCCAACAGCTCGAATTTTTCCACCAATTTCTGTATTGCGGTCCGACAAGGTGCTTCACGACGAGCCAAAAATGTTCGAGTTTTACGAACCATCTCTGCGAAATTCACACCATTTTTATAGTGAATTTAAATAATTTCAATGCATCGTTGAAGCGTGTATCATTCCATTTTTATTAATGGCGTAGTTTCTACTTATCAAATGTCAAAAAATGACAGCTTCAAAAGTGACATCTACCGAAATAGCGGGCTATCCAAAATAACACCTCTTATTGGAAAACCATTTATGAGTAGCCTGGACACATGCGGGTTGCGATAAAATTTTCCTACCTAAAAGTCTCAAATTATCTTCGAATATTTCAATTTATCTTCTGGTAAAATTTTCTTACCTAAAAGACTGAGATTGTCTTCGAATATTTCTATTTTGTTATCGAGTACATCATCAATGTCGTTGTCTTGATCGTTTTCGAGTGGAATCAAGCTTATATTGTATCCTTGCACACTTACATTTTCTAACTCATCTAAATATAACAAAATGTCTTCTACATTAGTTATCTTAAAACCAAATAAGGAGTTGAATAATTTTTACCTTTATGATACTCAAGGGCCTAGCGTATGTTAAATATTGTATCAATTTTCATAGCCGAATAAAAGTAAGAAAAAGAACAAAAGTTCAATCAAACAATTGTATTCCACAGAAAAAGCCGCTTCTTACATATTTCCGTCATACACATAAACACTAGCCAAAATAGTTAGTAAGCTGGTCTGCGTTAATGGATTCACGGTGAATGCAATAAGAAAGAGTATCTTCACAAAGAAATCCTTGTGTGACAAAGGTTATTCATTTCTGCAAAAGCCTAGCGACGTTATGAAGTTAATCTACAAACAATATGAGCTGGTGAAAAGTCAGGTCATAATTGAGATTTCGTCGAAATTAAACACTGGACAACGCTGTAGTTTGACCCTTGATGAATATACGAGGGCGGTCCAAATATGATGGAGACAAACACTGTAGATGGCACGCATGTATGTTTTGAAGGTCGTGGCTTGAGTATGTGATAGCTGGATCCCTTACATTGCGTTGTTTTCGTTGGGAGTACATATTTCACGCGCGTGCTACAACCATGAGTGAACGTCAAGTGTCGACCGTATTGTCATTCGTTTTTTAGTGTGTGGGAAAGCGTTAAAAACATGGAAATTTTACTGCGATTACGAAACCAGTTCGATAGTGAGTGCCCCAGTAGGGCTGCTGTGTTTAAATGAGCCAAAGCATTCAAGGATGGTCGTGAAACCGTCGAGAATGAGCCGCATGATTGTCAACCGCGAACCAGCTTCACACCAGACAACATTTGTCGCGCGTAGAACAACTCATTTTGGAGGACCGTAGGATGAATATTCGAGACATTTCGACAGAACGCGGCATCAGTATTGGTAGTGTAGAGTCTATCATCCACGAACACCAGCAATATCGCAAAATAACGGCACGATGTGTTCCTAGACTGTTGAACTTCAAGCAAAAATACACGCGGTTGGAAGGTTGTCGCCGCTTGCTGACGTGAAACGAGGTGGAGAGGGATGGCTTTTTAAGGCGAATTTTCACTACAGACGAGACACTCCCCAAAGCAAGGTGTCGTCTAAGAGTGAAAAAAGGAGGAAGGGGCGCCAGTCGAAGCGAATACAATCAGGTCCGCGGGTAAGATTATGTGTACTGTGTTCTGGGACCGGCGGGGCGTGCTGTACGTCGATTTCCTGCGCAAAAACATTCTTCTATCAATGCTGCATACAACTCTAACCTTCTGAAAACAGACGTGAAACCCGCATATCGCTTGAAACGGAAGAGCATTCCAGCACGAAGTGCGATTCTTCTCCAAGATAACGCGCGCCCTCATACCGCGCGTCTCACGCTCGATATAATAAGTACTAAGCTGAAGGATTTTGGAATATCTATTGAAAACCACATAGTTGCGTGTATTACTGATGGTGCTAACATGATGGTGAAGTTCGGAAAAATAATGAGCTGTGAGTATCACCTATACTATGCTCACGCCATACATATGGCTGTGTGTGAGGTTTTTTATAGAAAAAAAATGGATTTTGATGAAACTATAAATGAAATTGAAAATATACCACATGAAGAAGAAGATAGGGATGAAAGCGATGAGCTAATTGAAGATTTAGACAAAGCTATGGATACTGAATTTGACGTTAGTCTAAGAATTAATCATTGAGTAATTAAATAATACTGGAGTGGACAACCACGTGACCATGTGGTCGCAACAACCCCTGCGACCACTATTCTTACTGCTACGCTCTTGTTTACAACCTAAAAGAGAGCCGAATTGCACAAGCAAACATGGATGCTGCTCAATGTAAACAAATTTTCATACAATACTAAAAATTTGTTTTCTATTTGAAAAACCTTCAGCATTGTATGAAAAACATGCAAAACATTAACATATGAACTACCCACTTGTGAAAGGAAACACCTACAGATCCTTTTCTGCTATGATTTTCACACAAAGGCACTACACATTTCATTTTGAAATTGTAAATTAATTTCACAGTGTCACACGTTAAAGTTACTTGAATCACAAACCACACTCAAATGTTTAAACACTTGAAACGAATTTAGAATATCGGATAAAATTCGCGACGAAACTTGCAAACTTGCCAATTTGGCGTCCAATTTGCATCAGTCAACTTGACAGACAGATCCCATATAGTCAGCTTCTGAAACAAGAAAGTGACCAGCAAGGGGCAGACGGGGAGGAAATGACAGACAGATCCTTTAGAAGAGCGCAGAAACCGGTCGCATGCTCTCGCATGCATTTTATATGAGCTTAGCCCATCCAGTTCTTATTCACCTGAGGAATTAATGGTATATGCAATATATTGGATAGCCTAAAAAGTATTAAGCCTTTTTTGTCCCTAGCTGGTGTGCGTTGTCATATATCGGGCAATACTTATCAGATTGAGTCAAACTGACATGCGTTTGAAAGGTGACTTTCCAGTCGACAATTTTCATATGGACAGTTTCGTATTTCGTCATTCGTGTCAAAAGTTGTATTCATTTAAAAATGATTGAAATTCCTGAAAAAATTCGTTATATTTTACAATATCACTACGATCAAGGTGAAATGCATCGCAGGCTCGTGAAAAAATTTGAGGTGCCTACGGTCAAGATACTTTATCAAAAGCCGCTGCCAAGAGATGGTTCGCTCGCTTTCGGTCTGGAAATTTTGATGTCAAAGATGCACCTCGTTCAGGTCCACCAATCACTGAAAAAGTCGATGAAATCTTACAAAAAATTGAAGAAAACCGACACATAACCAGCTATGACATTGCTAACGAACGTAAGGCTGGATAAACAAAAGAGCTCGACGTTTGGGTGCCGCATGAATTAACATAAAAAAATTTGATCGACCGAATTTCTATTTGCGTAATGCTAATAAAACGCAACGAAATCGAGCCATTTTTGAAGCAAATTATTACGGACAGCAAAAAATGGGTAAGATACAAGAATGTCGTTCGAAGAAGATCATGGTCAAAACAAGTTGGGTAAACAGACCTACGCTCATGTCAGAAGGGTTTTGCAGTCAATTTTCAAAATGCAGTCACCAGATTGAATAAAGTCAAGAAGCATGTCAATGACGATTTTATTGGAGAAACTATGAAATTCGAAGATCATACTATTATTAACAAAGCTGAAAGAATTTAGACTTCTGAGGTTTTTGTTATTGTAATACTCATAAATATCTCCCTTGATAATTATTTCAGATGTCCATTCGCGAGGGAGGAAACACATTTTTCATGTATTTCTCCCCTGTGCAGTTTAAGAACTGTTTTGAAAAGCTCCCATGAAAACTTTCATTTCATACTCATATCGGCTACGTTTGATGAATTTTTTTTCAGGGGCCACTCTCCTGTACTGTTATTATCGATTAATAGCCAATTTTTTCGAATCCTAGAGTTGTTACAAAGCCCTTTTGTTAGAAGCTCCCTCCCGCCTCCTTGACTTGTTTCACTTATGAGTATTAATTGTAGGTACTCAGCTTCAGTCATTCATTAAATTGAATCAAGTATTCAAAGCATGCACCTTAAACGTTGAAGTTGGGAAAAAATAACTCAAAATTATTCAATCTTCGCATTTAAAACAGCCACTGTTTTGTTTTACGATTACTGATACCACTAGCTGAACTGATTCTCAAAGTTATTCATGACACCTATCATTCCTGAAATTTTCATGCAAATCCTAGCAAAACTGTAGTGTCTGAGTCGGTAAAAAGCGTATATTGTTCCATAGCCATATGTTGCCATAGTAATACATGCAGCGCATATTGTTCCATAGTAATACAGGAAAATTCAAACCGCTATAACTTCGCTAAATATGATGCAATCTTTATGAAACTTGCAGGGTTAATCATCTGTGTACTAAATTTCATTGAATTTAAGGGTACCGTTAAGATTTTATTCAAGAAAACATAAAATCGATAAATCATACTATTACTAACAAAGTTGAGTGAATTGCGACTTCTCACGTATTTTTTGTTGTTGTACTCATCAAGGCCTACATTCTTGATTTTTTCAGATTTTTCGGATCACAGGTGCCCAATCGCGAGGGGGGACACCAATTTTTCGTGTATTTCCCCTCCCTGTGCGCCCCTCGAAGCAAACTTTGCCAAACTAAGACCTGTTTTGAAAAGTTCTCATCAAGACCTTTCATTTGATATCCATATCGGCTACCTTCAATGAAATTTTTTTTTCGGGGGTCACTCCCCTACATGGGGAGACCCCCCTTAAATACCTTATAAAATTTTTTAGTAGTTGAACTTTGAAGAGATCACCACTTTACACCTACATACAAAATTTTATGCTTCTAGCTTAAGTAGTTTCCGAGAAAAACTGCTGTGACACACGGACGGACAGACAGACGGACAGACGGACAGACAGGACGCGATTTTAGAAGGGTTTTGTAAAATTATTTTACAAAACCCTAAAAAAGGTGAATCATCACAAACGACTTCAAAACCAGCATAGCATTGACACTCAATAACGTTATGCTGTGTGTATGGTGGGACTGGGAGGGAATTGTTTATCATGAGATGTTAGAACCTGGCAAAATACTCAATTCGACTCTGTACTGTCAGCAATTAAACTGATTGTAACAAGCAATTCAAAAAAACCGGCCAGAATTGATCAATAGAAAGGGCGTTGTCATGACAATGCCAGACCACATACATCTTTGATGACCCGGCAAAAATTGACAGAGCTCGGCTAGGAAGTTTTGATGGATCCATCGTGTAGTCCAGACTTTGCAACCATCAGACTACCATTTGTTTCGGTCTCGGCAAAACTCCCTTAATAAAAAGAAATTCACTTCAAACAGGGACTGTGAAAATCACTTGGCCAAGTTTTTCACCAATAAATCACAGAAGTTCTACACAGATGGAATAATGGCTCTACCCAAAAAATGGCTAAAGTTCAAGATAATAGACAATATGTACTTAAATAGAATCCATTTTAAATAAAAGAAATTTCAATAGAAAATTTAAATATAACAATGATTCTGTTTTTGAATTTTGATGTACTTCCGGTTTCCGGAAACGGCAGAAATATTGAAATGGTCATGATACTAATTATTTTCAAATTTTGGCCTTTCCCGGCAATGACTTTTATCTTCTCGGGATATCCCGGGAAGAAAAAAGGCCGGGGATTCAGAAACCTTAGTTGCTGGGTTAACCAGGATATCAGAGACTGCTTGATCATCGGCAAAGGCTCGGAGGATGTCATTTGCAAAAGCAGACTATCGTTAGCATTTAAGAATTGCGGTGAATATTAACAAACAAATTTTCAGCAATTCTTTGGGACAACGCATGGATACCTAACACCTTGCCCAGACTTCTTCGGATGGAGTAGTGCTTGATTTTTTTCTCCGACACTAGAAAGCGAAACTATTGAGAAATGAATAAAACATCACAGAAGAGAAGAATATTATGAAGAAAAGCATCGCAATATTTATTTTTTTTAAGATGGAATCAATAATGTAATATTCGATTTGCCTTCAGAAATCATTTTAACTTGAAATAACAATTCTCGCTCTTATAAAAACTCAATCATAATTCAGACAACTCATCTAACAAAGGAAGTGTTAAAAACGCCCCAAAGAAAAATTAAGATAAAACTTTTGACGCTCTCCTTAAACTTCAAAATTCCAAAATCAACTTGCCGCGACCTTTATTCTCAACAACCTAATAATGACATCATCACACGGTTAGAACCCATCACAGCCGTGATCGGATTAAGAATTTATAAGTGGCCACGCTCATCACTCTTTCAATTCGCCCGATTCCATTCCAACGATATCACGCTATTGAAATCATCAGAAAAAGCAAGATGTAATAATGATACTCATATATTTGGAGAAGGTGAAATGGGCACGACGAAGTAAAAAAACGAACCAATAAAATTTCCAATACATAATAATTTCACATACAGAAGTTCATCGCATTCACCCAATTTAATCGTTTCCGGATTTGGAAAAAAATCAATGCCCATGATGAGATTACCTCCAACCTGTTCAGTTATTTCCCACATATTACACTTGGCTGTAGTGTTTTTCTCCTCTTGTGTTATTCTGGTTGTTCTTTCTCGTCCGTTTCCCCGAAGCAAGGAGCTCAAAGCTTGAACTGATAATCCTCTAGGAGAAATTCAAATTCATTAAGAATTCCTTCACAATTGTTTGTACGGCTTCCAGTTAGTTGGGGTCTGCAGTGAAGCTAAAAGCATTCAATTGAATAAAATTCGCCTTGGATTAACGAAATAGAAGAAATAAAATAAAAAAATAGGAAAACAATGTTCGATGATGGATGTGTGTTACGACCAGCGACAAGACAAGCCTGCAACAATGAAATACATTTTTGCTGGAGGCAATGACCTCCTGCTTGCCGCCCAACTTGCTCTTAAGGGGGCTCTCAGTACAAGAGTACAAACAAAAGAAAAAGAAAAAAAATACCAAAACTAAAGTACAACAAAACGACGAAAAAATGAGCAGACAATAATTCAGGTATGCCGAAATAACGTACAGTGGCGCGGCAATTGTGATGAATCATGAGTGATTCGATTGATGCAAGTATTTCGCCGGTCGTAGTCCAAAGTCTTTTTTTAACGTGCGAGGAAAGTTGGACTTACTCGTAGTGCCAGCGGCCCCCAAATGAGATTAAGCTCTGATTAGTAAAGGAGATTGGGGTTTAGGTATCAGCAGGTGAGATAGTTCTGAGAATGCGGAAACTTATGGGAAATTATCTCAAGTTTGTGGGATTACTGGTAATGACTCCAAATTGGTTGAGAGTTCGGAGAATAGCTTAAGGGGAGGCAGACAATTTTCGAAAAACACTCTAAAAGGACGTCATTTGGAATAAATAATGTTTACCAGATCTATGTTCCCAACAATAATCGCATCTTACTCAAAGGAGCATTCAAATTTTACTTAACAGTTTAACCGTTTTGTGACCTCAAGTAAGCCACGGTTCGCTTTGAATACTAAGTAATCAATTTCATCAACCTGCTGTATGCGCACTGATAATTGCATTGCGCAAATCGCATGTTGGGATTATCAGCGTACGTCGAAATCCACGGCAACTGCGCATCGTACGAACGCGCGATACGCCAAATACAAAATGATATGTGCTAATAGATAAAACGCTGGAATCGAACATGATTTTGATTTTTGTAGTATTTAAGTAGCGTTGACATCATCCAAGTATTACTTGGCGGCGACTGAATAAGACTCGACAGACGACAACTAAGACAAGTCTAAGACGCCATACCGGCATAACAAGATTTCGCAGAGACATCGCCAACAAGTTGGAAGACTGTGGTGTATCTGTAGAATGCAAAATAACCACTTGGCGCACAAATGCCAATTTAGATTTTTCAAGCGTTGTTTGCTGTTGCTGCTATGAAATCTGGGAAGCGTTTCCAACCTATCTGAGTGGAGCGCGGTGAGACGGGGGTAGTTTGGTGGTTGGCTGGTTGGGTTGCGTGTAACGAGATGGGGACAACATACTACCAATGTTGTTGGAAACGATATAAGATCGTTAGTTTAGCCGGTCTGAAACTGGTTTCGCTATTTACAAATTATGCACCGTAGAAAGATAGAGGTCGTTATTGGAGATCTCTGGTTAGCGTAGACTTGGATGGAACTTGTGGTTATTGTGAATTTTATCGATACCAACTCAAATGAAGCGAAACGAAATGATCGTTACAAAATGGATTCGATTACAAAATTATTCAAATCTTAAAGAGCATAACGAATATATTTCATCAAACAATATAATTTCTTTGATTGCCAAATCAACTTTTTTGTTGATGTGTTAACATCCAATTTTAAGATCGTTGGTGGAGTTCATGGCCTTGACACATTTACGAGAAAATTAGGAGCTCTGCTGAATTCGGTTCTTTTTTTTACACAGATTTATTTAGGAATTTATCACATTAATAACTTTCAAGTAACGATGCAAGAGGCACGTCAGTATATCACAAGAAAAAAATAATAAATTTGGACAATATTTGCTAAAAAACTTGCAAGTAGAATGCAATTGGTGACCCCGACGTGATCTAAAAGTTGCTGTGCTATACGGAGGAAATCAACACGCAGTCATTGAGCAATCATTCAAGCAATGGTGTGAAGAGTATAGATGCCATTTGTTGCCATTTGCTCAAGGGTGTTATTATTTACAGAGGAAGGGAGCAGTTTGTTTCCGATGCACCGCTGTCGGCAATAAAATTAGCCTTCAAAAAGAAAAGTGCAATACTAATCCTAAAACGGAGCACCAAAAAGATTGAACCAGCCCCGATAATATGCTTCAATGACAGTGGCAAATTTTCCTATATCAATTGAGTCGAAACGCAACTCTTTTGATACTCCTTGTAATTTGGTAAGCAAAAGCAAAGTCTGAAAATTAGGAATACCTGGAGAACAGTCATCTTATTTTTTGGCATTAAAATGGCGAATCAAAAATGCTGGGTACCCTTTCCTGTTGTAATGATGAAGTAGCCATAATTGGTCGCGCCACGATCGTCGTCTGTTTTTGAACCTTTAATTATGCGACCTAATAAAACGCCTTCATTGTACAGGCGGTTTATTGTTTGAGGCAGCATCACATTTAATTGGTTCTAGAGGTTAATACTCAGTTCGCCTCTTTATTTATTTATTTTCTCTCGATTCAACAGATTATGTCCAATTATAAAATAGAGTGACCAATGGCACAGATAAGAGAAAGAGGTGTAAAAATACATGAAATAGCAAGGAGTCATAAAAAATATAGGGAATGCGGAATTTCAAGAAGATGATTCGTGTAAATTTGTTCTGCACAGCTTCTAGGGCGCACATCAGGCACTTGGAATGAGGGAAACAAACTGCCGAACAGTACTGGAGGATGGGACAAACCAAACTGGTATATAATTTAACACAAGATGAAGGATAGGAGAAATATCCGAATTTCTTACAATCAAGCAAAAAATATGAGAGGTTGTTTAAGTTATTTCTAAAATATAATTATAAAACTTCAACTGAGAATCGAAAGTGACACCTAAGTCCCTGAAATGAGTCACAGTACTTTGGTACGAATTATTTAGTGAACATTGAAAACTGAAATGATTAGGGATGTTGAAAAAATGAAAAGATGAGTGCAGTTAAAAAAATTTAATGGAAGCTGAATATAACAACTTCCAAAGTGAAATGGCTTCCAAATCAACCTGAACCAGGGCACAATCATCGACAGCTGACACTACTTTGAAAATCTCAACGTCGTCTACATATAGAAGAAATGAGGATTTGATAACCATGGATCGCAAGTCATTTATAGACAGAGTGAACAATAGCGGACCAAGAATGAATCCTTCAGGAACACCAGTAGACGGACGGAAGTGAGTGGAAAGACAGCAACAACTTATTAACCCGATTGCATAGGTAAGAGGACAACAAGGGGAGCAAATACTCAGGAACGCCAAAAAATCTACGTTCGCTCAACAAAATATTGTGTGGTTTACTAAGTCCAAGGCCATAGAGAAATCCAACTACAAAGTTTCACTTTTAAAAGGTCCTCCAAGGCGTTAAAAGGAACACCTATGAATTCTAATAAATTGATCAAGGTTGACCGCCCTTTGATAAATCCATGTTGTTCAGGAACCAGGTTATCAAATCCAATCCACCAACTCTCTACGAAAAATTACTATATTTCCGGGGTTCCCCTAAATTGTTATACATATTATTCGTCTAGTGAATAGTGAGTAGCGCGTCGTGGAATTGTGCTATAATAGTGATACTGATTTGGTTTGCGAAAATGACTGGACGAAAAAAAGATCCTATTTGGCAGAATTAGACGGAAGTTCGTGATGTAAATAAAAAGGGATCTAGGGCAGTGTGCAATGAATGCCATAAAGAGATACAGGGAATATCGCAGCGATTAAAAGACCATTGGAAATCGTGTAGCACTCGAAGTAAGTATTTTTTGATATAATTAAGTAAAATAAAACACTTGTTTTGAAAATAAAAAAATCCTTCCTTTAAATTTTACGTTTAAGTTTACTCGATCTTAATCGGTTTTCGACCATTAAAGTTCGGTCGAACCGTTGAGGAAGATGGAACGATAAAGGCCGAAAATCGATTACGATCAATATATACTTAGCAAAATTAAAAGGAAAGTTTCTCTTTTTCTCTTTACAATTAGAATAATTTTGCGAAAATGGAATCAATAACAAGCATTACTGTTTCATTAAAAAATATTACAATTATCTTTTTTTGTATCGTTTAAGGTCTTAGATCCTCGAATTCCTCATCAACTGGCAATCCGGAAATTCAGGAACCTTCAATTGGAGCATGTGCTGTAAGATTCAGACCCAGTAAAAGCAGAGTAGAAGACATTTCAACACCTTCATCACCTTCGAAGAACAAATGCAAACCTCAAAAATTGTCAACATTTCTTGTAAGGACTTCAGAAGAGCTGAAGCAACAGTTAGACAAGCAAATTGCGAAAGCTGTATACGCTACAAACAGCAGTTTTCGGTGTATTGAACATCCTCAGGTTTTAAAAATAATAGAAATGCTGCGACCGGGTTATCAACCACCATCGCGATTTGATTTGGGAAACAGATTTCTCAATGAAATTTATAATGAAGAGAAGCAGAAATGTTTTTCTACTGTGAAAGATCAGACAGTGAATTTGTCAATAGATGGGTGGTCTAATGTTCATATGGAGCCCATCATTTGCAGCTGTGTTACAACTGAATCTGGAGAGGTGTATTTATTGGAAAGCATCGACACATCCGGGAAACCTCACACAGCTGATTATCTAACTGAGATATCAAAGGGTGTTATAAAAAAATGCAAGACTGAATACAAATATAGAGTTGCAAGTTTCGTGGCGGATAACGCATCAGCCATGACGAAAATGCGATTAGACTTAAGAGCTGATAATGAGAATGAAGAAGGTATATTGACGTATGGCTGCGCTGCTCATATTCTAAATTTACTCTCTAAGGATTTGGATATTAAAGAGGTGCGTGAACATGTCGTACAAATTGTGAAATATTTTCGAAATAATCACTTCGCTGCCGCAAAATATAAAGCAGAATGTGGCAGATCCCTTATTGTTCCGCAGGAAGTCAGGTGGAACACCCTATCAGATTGCTTCGAAATATATTTGTCAGAATGGCAAAAAATTCTGAAGATATGTGAAGATAACAGAAATTGCATAGATAGCGTCATATACCAGAAAGTCACAAACATGGTACTAAAGAGGTCAGCCGAAGATTTGTTAAAAATCTACAAGCCAATTGCGATAGCGATAGATACATTACAAAAATCAAATGCATCATTATCCGACGTTGTTGAAGTCTTCAAAAAGCTGGAGACAACCTTTGAAGAACAGGATGCTAATATAAATCAGTTATCTGCACTTAAAAGAAGATATAAAATGGCCCTAACGCCTGCTCATTTTTTGACTTATTTGCTGGACCCTTCAAAAACAAAATTCCAGTTAACAGCTGAAGAAGAGACAAAAGCTTTAGAATATGCTCAGAATGAGTATACCGGAACAGGCCTACTGCCTTTAATAATAAAGTTCAAAGCTAGAACTGATCCATTTAAACAAGTTATGTTTGCAGAGGAAATAATAAAAAGTGTAAAACCATTACAATGGTGGAAATCGCAGTTGAGCACCATAGATAAACATGGTCAACTAACTCCTATCTTGTACCAGTTGTTCACAGCTGCGGCCTCCTCTGCATCTATAGAAAGGATTTTTTCCACATTTGGCTTAGTCCAATCGAAACTTCGGAATAGGCTCGGAAATGAAAAGGCAGCAAAGTTGGTGTTCCTTTTTAAATATTACAATAAATAGTTATTTGGATGATTTCTTATTCATTTATAGTTAACCATAATTACTTACTTTACATCAATAAATAAAAACTGTGTTTGAAAAAGTATTTTTCTTTTATGTAACTGATTTGTTAATTATGATTCTAAGGAATCAATGAACTTTTATGTAAAAAATCAAATTTGATTTAAATCATGATTTTTATAAAAAAAATCACTTGATTTAAATCATTGATTTAAATCATGATTTAAATCAAATGATTTAAATCAATCAACCCTGTCAGGAACTAACCCATCCTGAGTAAGTGAAAAAAGGCTCAAGTAGATAATTTGCCCTATTAGTTTGAAAAAACAGAATAACAAGATTAGCCGATAGTTAGCAACGTCCGAAGTGCTACCCTTTTTAAAAATAGGAGTGATAAAAAAATCTTTTCATCTCGAGGAAAAGTATCCGAGGATAGGCTAGAATTAAAGAGGATGGAAAGGGGAACGCAAATTGAAGTACTCGTAGCTAGTGATTCCACAAAATTATTGGGTACACCAGCAGAACCTGAACTGATTGAGTCATCAAGCGCTAAATTGAGCTGCATGATTTCTTTCGGGATAATAAATAAAACGAAGAATCCCATTGCTGGGGTAGCGTTAAAAACAGAAGAAAACTGAGTTATACGAAGTTCACAAATCTCCAGAGGCGAAATTGCCAAGCAGCCATTCAAAAGAAGAAGAGGAATTGATATAATGTTTATATTTTCAAAATGGTTTGGAATGATTTGAGTTCGGGGAGCCCTCTAAACTATACAAATGAGAAGCTTTAGCGAATATTGACGTGATCGACCTTGGGCTTTCAAGGCTTGCTTCGCATCTAGATTAAACCAGGGACAGTCGGAAGAGCTCATTATATTTACAAGCAGAGTCGAGTCTGAAATATAGCAGCGTTTAGGAAGTCATGGAATTTTTCGGAACAAGCATACGAGTATAAATCGTAAAAGAAGGAGGACCAATCAACGTTGCTAATTGTTTCAGAAAGCTGCTCATAATTAGTTTTATAGAAGTTATAGCGCTGACGCCTCTTATGAAGATAATAGACAGAAGCAATATATGAATTTCAAAACGTAGAGGGGATAATGAGGATCAGGAGAAAAATAAAGAAAATGAGCTGGCGGTGAACATAACAATGATTGTTGCATACTACAGAAGAAAAGTCAAGGATGTGATTATTAACATTGAAAAATTGATTGATGTAATTGAACCAGGGAATACATGAACACAAAAGAAAAAATGAAAGAATAAATCTGAGATAAGTCAGAATAAATCTCAATATCAAGCCATGAAAGTTCAGACAGGTGACAATTTGAGAATTGCAATGAGAAAACACTAGGAAGGTGTTGTTGACTGAAAGAGAAGACTTATAAAGTACGAGTCTATAAGCGTAAAAGCCAAGAGAAAGGGTAGAAGAATAACTATTTTCGCTCTCACACATTTAACAGGAGCAGTGAATAGTATTAGTTGAAGGGACACTAGTAAAGGCATTCTTATAAGCAACTAGGACACTTCCTGCGTCTAAATTGTTGGAGAGTCTATCTCACGACTAAGGATTGTATGATTTAGAAAAATTACAGTCAAATACATCAGTCAACCAGGATTCAGAAATACAAATTATTCATAGTTGAAAAGAGAACAGGATAAAACAAGGTTTTTTCAGCTTGAATCTTAAACCCCGAACATTTTTATAATAAATAGATAATTTACTGTTAAGAGTGTTATTGTGCTTTTAGGAAGAACGATACACTGCAAGACTATATAGTCAGTAGGAAGAACGGAAAATTATATTTATGGTCTAAGAAGCTTTTTAAAGCAAGCAACAACGAGTTGAAATGTTGAGCCCGATCAAAATTTCAATTGCGGGTTTAATATTAAGCCTCTAAATATTTACGAAATTTAGAAAATTTTAACTTCTAAAGCATTCCTTATTCGACACATAAAAACGTACTTCCGTGATTCCCTTTTAAAATTTTTCGGATGACCGGTGTCCAATCGCGATAGGGAGTTACAAATTTTTTATACATTTCCTTCCCCTTTCAGCGAATAACGCAGCCCGAAGACCAATATTGAAAAGTTTACATCAGGACCATTCATATGATACCCATCGTAATTCATTTTGGTAAAAGACTGGAGAACTTCCTTAAGAACCTTGGAATTTTTCAATGTCCTACTTTCAAGAAGTGGTAACTCTTCGTCTATTCTATAAAAAATTAACGGAAGGCTGGGCAGGTAGGTGGATATTGCATTAGGATGTTATAAGTTCGGCAATAAAAATGTTTACAGGTAGTCTAAGGGTCAATAGATTGACTGTTGTGATCTTCCAAGGAGGGAGGAGAGCAAATTTACCGGCTTGAGTAGGCTGCTGCTAACAAAAGGGCTTTGTAAGCATCCTAGGGGTTTCCTGGTGACACAAACCGATGAAATGAATCATGCATCCATTGCACATAAGAGTATAAGAGACCTTTCAAATATATCAGAGATCGAGGGTTCCTCTCATAAACTAAGAACAGCTGTTTTTTTCTATCAGCTTGGATAATTTTACTAAATCCTCGGAAAATTGAATGTGTGTCAATCAAACACTATACTTTCATGAATGTCCGAGAAAAATTGTAGCGTCGATACCGATTCGAAATACAGTGGTGGAAAAAATAATAGGAACAAGATTGTTACGTGTTATTTATTAATGAAATCAAAGTTATTCCTAGGGAGACATATATCAAGCATATACTGGTTAATATATCACACTGAATTGGAAACATAAAACGTAAAAGCTGTATATTATAAATATCAAAAATGGAGTTCATTTTTCGCCACGATTCTTTTTTTTTTTTTTTGTGATTGGGAGGTGAAGGCTTTTTACGTTCTGAGTGTGAGATTCCAGACGCGCAAGTCGTAAGAACTACCCACTAAATATCTCCCAATCAACCTGAGAACCTAGCCTGGATCCGTTTGACAAATTACTTCGGATTTTGAAGCGCCTTCAAGTTGGCTGATCTCTCCTCTAGCACAAGGGGTGGGAGGAAGAGGGATTGCTAGAAAAGTAATACTCCAGCCATGACATCCGCGGCTGCTCAAATGAACTCTTATCTTTTTGGACTTCCCGAACGTAATGTGCCACATGGTTCCATTATTCAACCGATCGCAGCATCTCCACGAATACATTATCCAGGGAGGACTCTCCTGTTTGCTTGTATAAGTCCCGATGCAGCCTGTCGCATTTTTTCCATGGAAAAAATGGGTGGCAGGCATCGTATTCCTCTCCTGCGGAAAGCCTAGAGTCGGGAGACCGCGACTTACTAATCTTGTGCAAATAAGACTGAAAACATCCACGTTCGCTCAAGAACTGGGTCAGGAAGTAAAGTCAGTCCCATCGTGCCTCCGATTGAGCCATGGCCTCAGATCAGGGATGAGGCACGCAGTCTATCTTCCCTTCATGCTGTTCACCCAAATTTACGGCCAATCATTGAATGTTCGTTATCTCTCTTCGCGGCCAACTGGCTCCCTCATGTCTTCTTTTCCACGCAAGTAGATAATATGGCGCTCTCTAGCAAGGAGGAAGATGGGTGTAGGCTGAATCAGAGACTGTCAGATATGCGAATGCAATCCCCAATGCTCCTCTTCTCCGTATATGTGCCAAGCGTCATCAGTACAGCTCCTTGCTGAAAGCATCGCCTCATATTTCTGCTTCGTACCGTAGCACCGACTCTACGGCACTCATCAAAAGTTGCCTTCTTGATGAGTTGGGTCCCCCTACGTTGGCCATAAGTCGAGCCGCTACGCCTGAAGCAGCCTTATTGGCTGTTGCCCTAATTTGCTCAGAGAAACCCACTTTCACGTCGATCAGCAACCCCAGTTACTTTACTGCTGGTTTCGATTCGATTAATAATTCCCCAATACTGAGTTTCTTTACTCTAGGGATCCTCTTCTTTTTCGGGATGACCTCTTCGGTTTTCTCAGTGCTAGGCTGAAACCGCGAGGAGTCTTTTAATCTCTCGCCCAATGAATTAGCATACCTAGTGTAAGTTGCGCCGCAACATCATCCCCGTAACCGATCAGGCGTGACTCATCCGGCAGCTCTAATCTCAGTAGCCCGTTGTACGATAGATTCCACAGGTCTGGACCAAGGAAAGACCCTTGAGCAACACCCGAGGTAACTGCCATCCTTCGTCGGCCCTGCGTCGTATTATAAAGCAAGCCTCAGTCCTTCAGAGCCGCATAAGATATTCTAGAACTTGAAAAGGCTTTATCAGCATATCCACAACATCCACCCATCTAGCGAAGTTGAAAGCGTTCCGAACGTTGTCACCAAGAGAACAACCTAATGATTGGTGCAGCTGTGTGCCTTCCATTTTTGGACCGCAGTCACCGCCTCTGCAACCACATAAATGGTGGAGCGTCCTCCTCTAAAACCGTACTGCCTGGGAGATAGTCACCAGCAACACGAATCACGTCAATGAGTCTCCCCTTTATCTGTTTTTCAAGCACTTTCTCAACCACGTCTAGCATGCATAACGGGTGGTATGCAGACGGCGATCCGAGATTTTCCTTCCCTATGATAATCAGTGTGAGCCCCCACTAGCTTCTAACATTCCGGGAAGACCCCTTCCCGCAGGCTAGCGTTGAATGTACTAAACAGCATGTCAGGACAATGATGACAGACAAGTTGCAACACCAGTTGGGACGCCGTCTGGTCCTGGAGCCTTCCTTGTTTTTATTGATGGGACAGCCTCTTGCAATTCAAGCCTCGTGAAGAATGGGCGTTCGTCTGCTGTTTCGCCCTTATATAGCATAACCAAGGATGGGATGACGGGGGAAAGTGTCCTAGCTTGTAGCCAAGGCGCCACGAATCCCTGTTCACACTAATACTAAATCTTGCCAGCTGCGAGCCTTACTGGGACTTCCTGGCCCACTTATATGCTGTTTTTCAGTTGACCACCAGTAGACTGGAGTCTGTGGTGTCAAAGTCTCCCACGGGACATAGAAGTACTGCAAGCAGACGTGATGATGTTCGTAGTTGAGTTTGCCATGTCTTGAGCTGTTGGCTCTTTACTCGTTGCAAGTCTCCCAGTAGCGGCGTACTTGCCGTGATAAACTCGGTGAATCTCTCGACCTCCATCCTCTCAATATTTCACGCAATCGAAAAAAGGTCGAGAGCATTGGCTTCGGGCGACAGAATTACGGATATCAAGCAGAATACTCATACACTGATGTTATGACATTATAGAATGTATCGTTTTTTTTTTAGATTTCGTCGTTGAACCCATGTATTTTCTTACTCCTGCACTCCTTCGTCTCATAGAATGGCCCGATTTGGCAAAGTTTGAGTCTTTGATCACAACTGTTCCTTGCTTGTGGCTCTACAGTCCCCTATCTTGCGCTTTAGAATAGCCGATGTCTTCTTTGGGATTCAAATTGGGGGATTGCGATTACCTCTCAATAACTGCTAGTTCATTACGCCTAAACCACTCTTTGCCCTTTAACCAAAAAACCGAAAACTACCCCGAGATCATAATCTTACCTCCAGAAGGTTTCATTGTTTTTTGAATATTTAGAATCCAATTCAATGTTCTTCGGACGTCTTACGTACATTTGCCCATCAAAACCAAACAAGGTAATCTTTGTTTCATCTGACCATAGGATGTTGTTCCAATTTTCACGGTGGAGGTGTTTGTGCGCAAAATTCAATTTTTTCGACTTAATGATTTGCTCAAATAACATATGGAACTTTTCTAGGAAATCTGCCAAAATGTTTGGTTCTTTCAACTTGTTTCTTATGGTACGACTTGCTGGTTGTGCGTTAAGTTCCTTTTAAGTTTATTTGAAGCAGCAAAAGGATTTCTTTTGCAGAATTGCACCAGTAATGTGCCGAAATAGGGAGTTGTTATTCGTGTTCTTACCCTACTTTCCAGTTTGGGGCTAAATGGACGCCTGTGCACCCACCTTTTGGGTATTCTGTTCACAGATTTCTAATCAATTACCGCTCAGTATTGGTGCAATAAGCTCTACAACCCATTTTCCCAATATTTTCACAATTTTTCCTTAAATTTTTCTTTGAATTTACACTTTTAATACACAAAAAACTTGACATCAGAATATTTTGCTAAAATAGGGCTGAACTAAGGCAACCAAATGATTGTGAATGGTCTCGGGTTCGCGCAATGGGTTTACTGGTTCCGCAATGATGGGACAGATGGGAAGTGATATTCAAGATATGGGATCGCACTCAATATTCAAAAGCAGGCTTCCCTGCTGGAGTGGCCTTTGTTGTGGATAGGCCGTTCAAAGCACACATTATTGATTTTAAGGCAGTCAATGAAAGATTGTTTGCGATCCATATAAAAGCGAAATTCTTTGAAATGTGACTGGTAAACGTACATGCCCCCACCGAAGAATAGGACGATGGAACGAAGGAAACGTTCTATTATCACCTGGAAAGGCTAGTCGATTAATTGCCTACAAACGACAAAAAAATGATTCTGGGTGATTTCAACGCTAAAGTTAGCAATGAGCTATCTCATCGCGGAATGATTGGAAGATATAGCCTCCACGAAAAAACAAATGAGAACGGCCAGCGCCTGATTGCCTTTGCATGTAGCAGACTTCTGGTCATGTTCGACTTGCTTCCCACATAGACGCATACATAAAATGACCTGGGTATCATCGGATAGCAGCACACAAAACCAGATCGATCATGTTCTTACCCATCAAAGGTGGGCCTCGAGCATTCTTGACGTACATACATACCAAGGAGCCAATTGTAATTCGGATCATTCCTTGATCAAATTAACATATCGATGTCGTATGTTAAAAGCGTATTCGACGAGAATCAGTCCTCTACACAAATTCGAAATCGAAAGGATCCAAACTGCGTCTGTAGCAAAAAATTTCACGGAGATACCCATCCTAGCAGATACATTGCTGATAACAAGCAAGAAACCGGCTATTTAGACCGTGGCAGAACATACGATCGGACATCAAGCCCGGCGCACAAGAAGTAAGTGCCAGAATGTGTTGGACAAAAAGAATCAGGCGTAAAAAGAATACGCAGGTAGGAAAACAGGACGAAGAAAGAACACTATGAAAACCTCAGAAGAGTGGCGCATAAGATAATTAGAATTAAGAAAAGAAAATACTACGACGACCAATTGAGAAATATAGATGTAAGTCTAGCGAGCATTAATACAAGACAAATAGTAGAGAAAAGCCTGAAACGAGGTTATCAGCCCAAAACCACGCTCTGTTTTGATGACATCGGCAATATCATCGCTGATGAAACCAAGATTATTGTAAGATGGGCATCATATTTCAAGAACCTCCTTAATCCTCCGCACAGCTCCAGAACATCGGAGCCTATAGATGGTTCCGGAGAGCTTCCATTGGCCACACCAACTCTGGACGAATTTGTTCAACCATCAAAGCCCAAAAGAATAATAAAGCGCCGGGCATCGATGAGATTCCAGTGGAGTTTATAAAATATGGTGGCAGCGGTGGTCAGAAAGCTATTCACGAAGTCATCCAGTACATTTGGCAACAAGAACATATGCCGAAAGAGTGGAGCCAATCAGTTATATTCCCTATCCACAAAAAAGGTTACAAGCTATAGTGCAAAAACTATAGATGCATATCACTGCTTTGTACGGCATATAAAATATTTTCAAAGATTTTAGAAAATAAAATCGGATCATACGCCCACAGTATTATTGGGGAGTATCAAGGTGGTTTTAGAGCAGGTAGACTGACAATAGACCAATTGTTCTTTGTCAAGCAGGTACTCGAGAAATGCTGGGAGTTCAACACAGACGTACACCACATTTTCATTGACTTTGAGCAAGCCTACGACAGAATTGATCGTAATGTACTGTACCAAATAATGCTTTGTTTTGGTATCCCAGCTAAATTAGTCGGTCTTACGGTCTGCAGCAATAACCAACTCACCGATGCCTTTGATCCAAATATCGGACTGAAGCCGGGAGATGGGCTGGCCCCATTGCTATTCAACTTGGCTCTGGAATAGGTCACCAGAAAACTACCTATCGATACACGAGGTATATTACTATACAAGTCGAGCCAAGTAGTGGCCTATGCGGACAACATCAATATTTTGTCACGGTCATTAAACATCTGCCAAAGAACTCTTCCTGCAACTATTGAACGCCTTTGAGCGACGGGTTCTGAGGCGAATAATCGGAGCAGAGCTAGACGGGGACCAATTGCAAATTCGATACAACAATGAGCTGTATGAAATTTTTGACGAACCGGAGGTCTCAACGATTGCAAGACTGCGGAAGCTGCAACGGGCTGGCCACATGAATCGCGGACGAACAACGGATACCCAAAAAGGTATTCGTTGGGTGAACTGAAGGCCAGAGAAGTGGGGAAACCGAGGAAACGCTAGTCTGACTCGGTCAACGAAGACGGTTCATCGCTGCTCGGATTTGGGAATTGGAGGACGCGGTCAATGGACTTAGACAGTTGGAGGCGCTTTTTGCAGCAAGCGAAGGCCCCAGAGGGACTGTAGTGCTAAGAAGAAGAAGAAGATATCACAGTTGACTATAATCGGATTTCTAAGAAATTTCGTGAACGAAAGGATCATGTCAATCTATTTGAAGATATTGTTTCCATTTTATGGAGTAAAACGTAAAATTTACAGATCATAATGTTACTAACAAAGTCAAATGAATTTTAACTTCGGAAGTAGGTATTGCCTTTGTAGACATAAACACCTAACTACGTGATTTTTTCCAGATTTTTAGGCCCACAGTAATCGCTATCGCGAGGGGGGTTAATTTGTGTCTTTCTTTGGACCTAGGTTGATTGTAAGTTTTAATCAAGCTCTATCATTTAATACATCACTTGACAACTTTTGATGAACAAGACGTTTAAAGGCTAATTCAAAAGATGAAGGACCATCTAAAAACAAAGTTGGAATTTTCGATGCGACTCAAACTTTTGAAAGATTCACCTCTGACCTACCCACAAAGTTTAACGATTTTAAGTTTCTATAGTCTCTAAGAAAACGTGCAGTGACGTTGGGACAGACAGGACGCAAAGCTAGAAGATCTTTGTGAAATTCGTTTTACAAAACCCTTAATATGTATTTGTCCTAGACAAGAATCAATAAGCAACCGTTTTTCCACAACTGAGAGTTTGCTAAAGATAACGATTAATAGCAATTTACTTCAATTTTTATAGGCGAAAAGCAAGCAACCAAGTTTTTGAACAATATCCAAGAAATTATATTCGCTGGACTCATTCATTTGTTTCATAAAGCTATATCAGAAACGGGGCTGTAAATTAGAATGTCAATTTAATCCGTCTTACCTTTGGCAAATCCTTGATATGATTGGCATCGAGCAAGAGCTCCTCCAAACTTCGCGAGTATCGCATAATTTCTTCAGGGACGCTGGGCAACGAGCAGTGGCGTTTGTCAACAAACTCCACCTGTCGATTGCAGCCCTTGAAGATCGGAATGCACTTGAACATGTTGGCGGCAAAGGTGGTAGCGACCGACACGGGTACACTAAATTAAAATGCAGGGCGGATTTTCGATTTCTTTTTCTTTCGTATTTTCGTTTAAGTTTGCTCTTGATGTCGGCGTTCCGGATCCTTTACCAATTGCAACCTCGCCAGCGAAACAAACAGCATCAAAGCGAATTTTTTGCGAGTTATTATTTGTCGGGCAGCCTGCGACTAAGGTCATTAAACACTCACGCGCGCGAAACGCAAGCTGCCAGGATCGAAATCTTGACTAATTTATGTTAACTTCTCTCGCCGTCAAGGATCACTCTGTACACAGCTGACATATACTAAATGCTGGGCTATCGTGTCACTCGCCCCACTACGATTCCTTTTACAACTCGTTCACACTCCACTGGCGACAAATGACACAAGGCGCCGTGGTCCCGAGATTTGTACGTAGCGTGAAATTCCTGCCTGCCCTTCCTCACTCACGCACGCGACGATTCCTTGCACGCACACAACCGCACGCGATGTTTACTCGGTTCTCGTCAAATCGTTCGGACACTGTACATACACGCGCAACACCAACACGACTAAAACTCGGGGAATCCTTTTATGCTTTCGCGAGGGCAGCAGGAGCAGCAGCTGTGAGCCGACGACATGGCATTCCGCGAGCTCGCTGACTTTGGATTCCACACACTTGACACGCAACGAGCCAAGGCCGCATTCACGCACAAACGGCTCCCTGTGTTCTGCTTGACTTGTTGTAGGGGAGCGCTGGGGCCCCGACACGCCCAACTTGAACGCTTGAGCCGATATTATTCCGCTGTACCCTTGCAAACCGCCCGTTTTGACAGGATTTCACTTTCTTTGTGACGTCGCTAGGTCCTTTTGCTCACAGGCACCGACACTTTGCACGCATACACTCACGCACTGGCTCACGAGACAAGGACGAGACGGGATTCGACTTTCGGACGACAGTGGCGTGCGTACACAAATGCCTGAGTGCGAGGGATGTGGGAACTGTGCAAAAATGCCTTGAAACTAGAGGACAATAGCAAAAAAGGTGACGGCGGCAACAGCAATTCCAGCTACACAAGACACGCAAGCGAAAAACGCGCGTTCGATTCAACACGAAAACTCGACTAACAGCTACGACGACGACGGTGACGATACGGCCACGGACAAAAATCACTTCTGCGTTCTAATGCGACAGCAAACGTCAAGCCGCCCGTCAAATGCACGACGCTGCTGCTGGCAAGGTTCTCGCTCGGCGTGTTGCATACACACAATACAATCGCGACGCTACTACACGCACACTCTGGCATATGAACAATTTATGACGGCGACGAAGCTCTACAAGGTTTTGTTTATTTGCACTCAAAACCAAGTTTGGCGGAGCTTTTAGGCGGAAATTTTATGTCAATGTCAATCAGCAAACTTGCTGCGGGGTTTAGAACGTTTAGACTTTGTTTAGTTGAAAGTTTGAATAAGTTTTTAACCGACAAAACGACAATACACTCTAAACACTACGCGACGACGATGACATTTCGAAAGGACTGAATCCGAGGCGGAATGGATGGTAACAAACGAAACAAGCATTTCAGCTCTGATGTTGTGGCGGCAATGGATGAGCTGAAGTACACCGTGTACAGGTTTTTAAAGTGATTTGGTTCTGTTAGGTGTGCAATTCATCAACAGGTATTTCACTTAATCAAAGTATTCAATATGAATGAATTTGTCCGAATGTATTTGCGAAATGTAGGAGTTGCTGTTACCAATGATGAAAACTGGAAACGAACGAGCACTCGTTACTTCAATTTAGAAATAAAAAAAATACATTATTTTGTTGTTTTTGTTATTGTTTAAATTGAAATAGTTAAACACGGATCTTACAAGCTAAAGTGAAATTAATTCGTTAACTCAATTTCGTATGTGCTCAAGAAAGCTTTCAGCTTATTTTAGCAAGATAAAAATAGTTCGCTGAGGAGAATTTTTAAATTATTAAATTTCAATGGATAGCAGATCGTGTTTAATCGATTAATTACTTTATAAACTTAAAAATAAAAAAGTAGCATCCCAGCTTATGTGTTATATGATATGTGGAAAAGAATATGAGCGATAAGTTTGTGATGAAGATAAATGTGTTGTGAATATCGAAGTGATTTAAAATGTCCGTTGAGGACTGCAGCGATGTCTCGGCGAGCGAAGATATTAGTGCTCGCTGGAATTGGCCTTGTCTGAGGGTACGTGAATGCGCTGGCAAGCTTACATTGCAGTCGGGCGGGTTCTTTTCCCCGGCGCAAGGGTCCACTTATCGAATAATACGGTACAAAACGCCTCGGTTCGAGGGTTTCGAGGCCGAAGTAACCTATCGAAGGCATCGACTAAAGAAACGCAACTGACCGAGCTTGATTAACGCGCACGGATGCGATTTCGTCTTTACAATTAATATTTACGACCCCCTAAATAAAAGTGAGGCACCCAGGTGAAACCAGTGCCCCCCCTTCAAATCAAGATCCATTGTAGACGTAGCCAGTTATTTTCCATTTAAATGAAAAATTCATACAAAAGTAGTTTGTATAAACTTTTCCCTTAAATGAAATATAAAAATATTTCAAATTTATGTTAAATTGTTATATGATTGACTCATATAAAACTTTACCATAAATAGGAAACCTGTGCGGAAGGCCACTCTGCCCTGCAAGAGCACCTGTAAAAACAAAGAAAAGGGGGGGAGCTCACCCGATGGTTAGAAAGGCGAACCAACGTGGCGAGTCCCATACCCGGTCAAGGTTCAAGTGAAACAGAAAGACCGAATCTTCAAGTTTTAATTCAAAATTTTTTTTTATTCCAATTTGTTGAGTTTCCACAAAAAATTTCGGGATTTTAATAGAAATTACATTGGATTATCATTTACGAGTAATAAAGCATTTGCAAACTCTTGTCTAAGTAATTGTGTTACTGCTTTACTACAAGAACAAGTTAGGGAGACAACAATATCTCAAATCGTTATCTTCTAAATACTTGCACGGTGATAATTGAAAAACACAAAATCAAGATTGTAAGTAGTACAAAAGGACTGCTCAAAACTGGCAAACGCCATTCGCTTATTATACCCAACGAGACCGGCTAAACATCTTCTACATATAGATCTGCTTCGAATAGATACTGAGTCCGAAGTCTCGTAATCACTGGCAATATATATTATTTGTGAGATTAAGCCAAGGATAATAAATAATTAACAAAAAAAAAATACTTTGGTAAAAATTTCTTTAAAAAATGAATAATGTAATGAATAACTTCAAAAAAAAAAAAAGAAACAGGGTACTCACCCAACTCCTCCAAAGAGCGCTCGTTGCTCGGGCGGAGTAAAGGGTCTATAACTTTAATTCTTCATGGTTTTAAAAATTTTTAACAGCACTTTGCATAAGGTTTTTTTTTTGTTTTAAAATTTTAACAAAATTATAGCGTTTACTGTAACACGAATGAGGTTCCAAGCACTTTAAGGTCACTCCGTTCTAGCCGTTGAATATTTGAGGTGCACCAAACTGGCCAATTTCCATTAAAAACTTATTTAAACTGTTATTCCCTTTTGGCATCTGGTATGATTATATTATTAGCTTTGTTTGGAAAGAGGCTTGATCAAAAACTCCACTGTTCCGGTAATTCTGCTCTTTGTTGTAGCAAAAACAATTGTAACGTTTAATTAATACATCGCGGAAAATGGTGACGTTGAAATAGAGTCAATCGAACGGATCCTTATCACTCACTTATTTTGTGAACGAGAAAATTTATTTACTATATTGCATATAACTGATAAGTTTATGCTCCATTCTTTTAATTCATCCGCGGATTCCCACACAAACAATCATTGAAAGAGATCAAATTCAAAATTTGAATCTTGAATTTGCTTAAAAAAAACAACTCTTCTAGTTTACAGTAAGCAGCAGATGAAAGGGCAACGATGATAGAGAGACAATATTCACACAGACACCACTGTTTAGCACCGCAGCCGAATTACACTTTTTAAAAGTCAAAAATTATTGATTTCTTCCACTCGTAAGAATTAATATGCCAGTAGTATTCTAAATAAGCCACCTGGAAAAATATTAAATTTCACAACCCGCAAGCACTTTTACATATTACTGGAGCTTAAATCTTGGCATAATTTTACTTGCTGCAGTTAGCGCAGTTGTCTCACGCTGCGTACCTATTCAACTTTCGAAAAATTTTACACATCTTCATCTTGTGTTAGGGAAATTTCTGTTTCAATTTCTTATCTATTAACTATTCGTCGACCTCAAACAAAATTCACGGTCATTATTGCTCTGCACTGCGGTTTAAAGATTAGATGGCTATCGGCAAAATCGCAAAAAATTTTGCGGCGCTAGTTGATAACGCGATAAGTAGCTTAGGCGAGTTTGTGAAGCTATTTCTAAAATTTATTTTCACTTATTATGTAAAAAAATGTAGTTTTTTGCACCCGTGGTCCACGACCACCAGACGAGCTCCCGACAACCTTCCATACCGTCCAGCGTTCGATCCGAATCTCTCCTCAAGTCGCAATCCCATCTCCGTTTTACACAAGAAGCCCCTTTTTCATCTACTTGCTTGATTACTCGTCATGGCGGTAACGGAAAACTCGGGTCCAACTAAAATTTTGCAATTTCTTTTGCTAAATCGCGTAGCAATGGTGTTGACATTATTGATTATTTTGGTCACATTGTTATTTGTTCTATTTCGTACCGATTTTTTTAAATGATTTAGATGACCACTTTCAGACAAACTGGCATAGGTAAGTTTGTGATTTTGTTGATTTCCATATTATTGTTAGTGAATTGTAATTTTCTTGTAGGCTCATAGAGTAGGGATCGGAAAAAGTTTTTATCGATAATGGTAGCGGTGATAGTGCCGGGCTTATTTCGGGTTAGTGAGAATAATATTCAATTGATAAGTGTAGATGTAAGTTTAGCCAGCAACAGCACAAGACAAGCATACAAAGTAGTGAAAAGCCTGAAGCATGGTTACCAGCCCAAAACCACGCTCCGTCGAATGACATCGGCAATATCATCGCTGATGAAACGAAGATTAAAGAAAGATGGGCATCATATTTCAAGAAACTCCTTACTCCTCCGCACAGCTCCAGAACATCGGGGCCTATATATATCTGCGCAGAGCGTCCAGTGGCCCCACCAACTCTGGATGAAGTTTGTTCCGCCATCAAAGCCCTAAAGAATAATAAAGCGCCGGGCGTTGATGAGATTCCAGTGGAACTCATCAAATATGGTGGCAGCAGTGTTCATCAAGCTATTCACAAAGTCATCCAGTACATTGCGCACCAAGAAAAGAAGTGGAGCCATTCAATTAAATTCACTTCAAGTTATTATTCAAAACGTTTTGTACGATTAGGACAATGAAAATGAAGTATTTTATTCTTTTATGATACAAATATCATAAAAATAAAAGAAAAATCATCTTGAAGAAATCAAATCATTTCTTTTTGCTTAATTTCTTTTCACAAATAACTAATGTTATCTGAAGTGAATAACTTAAGCTCATTATTTTTGTAATTGTTGCTTTTTTGTAGAAAAATAAATATTTAATAAAGAATAGAGGAAACATTTTTTGTTAAAAAAAAAAATAATTCGGTCTTCTCTCTTGCCAACTCGGACAGGTATGGGATCTACGTTGGCTGGCCCTTCCGCTTATGGGCTTGTCCTTTTCTGCATTTCAGGGGGCTCTCGCCAGGATGCTTGGCCTTCCGCAAAAGGTGCAGGTTAAGGCGACAATTAAGGATCCTTGATCCGGCTGAGAGAAGTTCGAGGGGACAGCGTCGCCATCTGGATGCCCTACTCTTATTTGTGGGCCGTGAGCATTCGTAGCAATGACGTTATCACCTTGGGTCTCACGCATGGTTAGCCGGGCATTGTCGTTGCGTTTCTCCTGTCGATCCTTTCGGAAGGTTACTTAGGCTATCGAAACCTGTCAACGGTTGCACCCAGCTACCATTGTTGACTTTGGTTATCTGAAAAAGTGAGTACGAAAAATATTTTTGTAGTGGGCCTCTGTGCTGTGGGAAAAGAACCCGTGCCACGACACCGCTAAGCTAGTTTGCCAGCGCACTTCCGCGTCACCAGACAAGGCCATCTCCAGTTGAGCATAAGTCCTGTACAGGCATCACTGCAGTCTTGTACGGGCACTTAACACCGTAAGATACTTTATTTTGAAGATATCTTAATGAATACTGGTTATTTCGTGATGTGGGTGTACTTCTTTTGTTTTTTTTTTTTTATAAAAGCTGCATCATTTTCGTCAACATTATATTTAAACTTAATACTGCTTGGATCTAACCTTTCTGACTTAATCCACTGCATATAAAGCCAATCTATAAAACCACTTGTTGTTGTTTTTCTATCGATGATAGCATCTGTAGTAATTGGCTTTAGATTAAAAATAGCCATATCAGAAAATAAATTTATATTGTAATAAAAATTAAAAATTTCAAAGTATCTATACATATAATTTGAGAACCAATTCTCAACAACAGTGAGCCAACTCATATACAAAGAATTTCACAGAAATCAAATAAAGGAGTTCCACCACAGTATCTGAAACTCATGAACCAAGGAATTTTTCAGATGCATTGTCAAGTACCAAAAGAGATAAATCGCTTGAAGCAATGTGCAGCAAAATGGCGTCATTGGCCGGTAACGGCACATGGGAACAGCGAGACCTTTCAGAAGGAAAAACAGCAGTCCACTGCAAATGGATTTATAAACAAAAGCAAAATGAGAAAGGCATCAGGTCTGTCTCCTTCGGAGCTGTAGCTGAAGAGAAGGATCCGCACTCTTCTCAACGTCATGTTTCCCAACAGCAAAGCTGTTGCTCCAACAGCACCTACCGCCTTGCGAGTTATAAGTCTCCAAGTAGGAGAGAGAGTGCAAGCAAAGATTCATTTAGGAAATCAAGACGTTTGGTAACACGAGGAGGAAACTTGGCCAATACCATTATATGGTCAAATTGGACACAGGCCACATGCTGCAACGCCACATTTATCAGTTGGTCTCCACATTAATCAGTTGATTGCCACCTTGGTTCAAAAGAAATAAGTTTTTCGCTCCTTGAATTCCTCAGCACAGAAAGGGTGTGCCATCCTCAACAGAAATTACCGGGTTGCCAACGGATTGCCTGTCGCCACCAGCGCCAACTTCGACACATGAAAACCGTCCAAGTACACAATTCGATACATTTGGTTCGCTTGTTCAGACTAGTCCGGCTGCGCCTCCATCTCCCATATGCATATCTCAGGGGCTATGTCTCCAATATGAATCCAGTTCCTTAAAATTAGTGGGGGAAAGTATGGTGAAGCGTGCGGGCATATTTAACCGAGAATATATCATTGTGAAGAGTACGAACGTGTTCAATCTAGACTATAGTAAAGAACTGTCTCGTTCAGTCGGTTGAGTATTGAGTGCCGCGCTGCATATGTTTTGGCCATGTCTCTATGTAAATTGAACATTATGTGTAGCTTATATCAAATGTAGGATATAATTTGGCCCGTTGTCACAAAAGAAACTATTAACAGCCGTCACAGAATTATTGAGGATTTTTAATGCCTTCCGTAACCTATCTCGGGTGAGTTCAATGCGTGCAAATTTACAGAGCCTTTTCCGATGTTTTCCGTCCGTAATTATTGCAGGGTATAAAGGCTCAATGAATTTGCGCACATGTACGTATTACAGATTTTATAATGAGGTTTCTGCTGGACACAAAGTCTGTTCGGCGCTGTCTGTTGAGGCTGGTCTCTGTGTATAAGCTGTGCCCTCCTGTTGTTCCTCTGTAAACTAACTCCCGGCCAATTTTGGCGTTAATGTGCCCTAGAGCAATTTTGATGTCATGTGAGGGCAGTCTAGCCATGGTATATTCTAAGATGCTGCAAAAAGCATAGTTGGTTTTAGTGGGAGCATAGCAGTTGATCAACAAGATATTAAAGAATCTCGTCTTGAATGGCATAGCGCAGATCTGTTCATTAACTGTCTCGAAATCGGTGACAATACATTTGAACTAATTGTCCACGATAAATGCCACTCAATATTCATGGGTGTCTGACGACTTGCCACTTGTGAAGATAGTATGTCATTGAAATCTTTATCAAGCAGATTCGTTTTTTGCACTGCCAATCGATTAACCTTATATTTGTTCATCTCATTCAGTCGTGTGTAGGGAAGTAGGTAAATAATAAATGCCCGTAAAGGACTGCAGTGATGGTCTGCTGCCTCGACAAAAGAGGATTTTAGGATCCGCCGTGTTTTGGCCTTATCTAGGAAGGCGTGAATGCGCTGGCAGGCTAGTGTTGTGGTGTTGTGGGCGGGTTCTTTTCCCCAGCACACGAATTTAAAAAAAAGGGTTCAAATATATATCTACCGAAGCCGAGAAAGAGGTAACATACTAAGGGTCAAGAGAATTGTTGCTTCAGAGGACAAATCGGGCCTGGAGAAAATGGGCGGACATTAAGAGACTTCGTCATTACTGAAGATACTTATGGCCCACAAATAAGAATGGGGCATCTTAGTGAAAGCGGTGCCCCCCTCGCACCCATTCAACCGGATCAAGATCCAAATGTAGACGTGGCCATATATTTCCCATTTGAGCGAAAAACTCATACAAACATAATTCGCATGCATTTTTCCATCAAATGAAAAATATAAACGTGACCAATTTATGTTATACAGGGTGGGCCAGAAAGAATTGCGAATTTGAAAAAAATCATTAAAAAAAAAACTGAGTACAATTCACATACAAATTGTTATTTCTATAAAAATTGACATCTGGGAAATTCATTTCTTAAAAATAACGTCATCCAGGTGTGCACCATCCCGCTGCAAACATTCTTCGAATCTGACCCTCAAATTGGTAAAAACTCGCTGGCACATTGCATCGGGAATAGCTGCCATTTCTTCCCGGATATTGGTCTTCAACTGGATTTGCAGATGAATTTGCGTAATGATTGATATGCAAAGTGTAATACGAGTGCTTGTATGTAAAACACCCAATTATTTTGGATGAATGCAAAACTAGGTGAACGAATGAAATACCGGCAAACAGTCGAACCGACACACTCCGCATACCGTTTCCCGCTTGTTTATTATGTGTTATATGTGGTCAGTATGGATGATGGCAGCAAAAATATTTTGCGGCAGGAAAAACAGAGTCGCTATCTCGAGATTTTCGATGGCGAAAACCACGATTGAAAATTCGCAAAAAAATCACACATTAAATTGCATTATTCGAATCGCACCGCTTCGCATTCGCACTCAACTCCCTTCGATTTTCCACAACTTCACCAAATTCGAGTTATTAGCGCGCGAGTTCTCGTACTTCTCTCGCGGCGTGCTTGCCGTTTGGTATCTCAAGTGGATTCTCTTTTATTGCTCGGTTTCACCTTGCGGGACCACTTGCAACGGCAGTTGAAGAGTCTTCTACTCATTCCGCTGGACACTTGCCTTAGCCCATGCAATTCGTGCATGTGCAGCGGAAAAAATATTCCCATATCCGCATTTTAATTGCAGATTTGAATGTTTTTAAAGTATGAAAAATAATATTATAGAAAAATTTAAGTGATAATAGGAAAAGATAAAACTAGTCTAAACTTAGTATAGGAAAAAAATTATCTAAAATTTATATTTAATAAACATAAAGAGAAATCAAAGATGATTTATAATTATCAATTGAAATAAATAAAAAAAATCTTTTCCGAATCTACAATTAAAATTTCGGGTAGATGTTATGAGGGTTTTTGAGTGACTGCTCGATTACTATACGTTCCAGGTTCCAAAACAGTAGTCCGTTTTTCGATGCGAGTGCCGTTGCGGTTTTTCCGATCCAATCCAAGGCTGATTTACTGGTTTCGTGACAAGAGAGTACTGAGGAGAGCGTTTTCAGCGCTTCGACTCAGTCGGTTTTTGGTCCGCGGGTAGGTTGGAAATCTAACCCACCCGCCGGTTAGTGCGTTCCTCTATCCGCCACCTGAGGGCGTGTCCGATGGGGGATGAAAACTCCGCATGGACATCAACGTGTTAAACTTCTTGAAATTTTATGATTATATACATTACAACAAGATTCTTTCGCAATCTCTTATGAGGCACAAACCCCTACATTTCCGCATCCTTTCTGACTCAAAGTGAAAGTAAAAAGCGCTTTATTCAATACTAATCGTTATAAATTTAAAAAGAATATAAAGCGAATTCCAAACAATAACAATACAAAAACTTGATGGTCGAAATGGCTCTCTAAATTTATACGTTATCTGTTAAACACATTTTATCAAAAAACCATAGCAAATTCAAATAATTAAGATTATCACATATTTTATGATTTGATTGGGAAAAAGGAGAAAAACCAACCTACACTTGTCGAAAATTATTTATAATTTAAACACGACAGTAAACTTTGATCCTACACCTAATATGTTATAACCTAACTCGAATAAAATTCAACCAAAAAACTTTATCTTATACTAAAAAATTCTATCACAATATTCTTAACCTACGCGTTTAACCTTATCTCTAAACCTATTAAAATAAACATAACATGTACGTAAACTGTCCCTAATTTTTAATACAAATAAACAACAATACTAAATGTAACAATAATGAGAAAAAATTCAAAAAACAAAGTAACGAAAACCAAAAAAACTGAAAATAAACACGAATAATTTAGACATTGTCATTCAGCCATCAATACCTAGATTGTTCCGTCTCAGCTGGATCAGCTTCAACGAATCTAGCAAATGAGTATCTCCACGGGAATTGTTGGTCTCGTGAACTCAAATTTCCGTCGATGTATGTGATATATGACACCGGCAGAATCAAAAACATATCGATTCATGTCCAAATATACGAATGCTTCTGGAGGAACGAAGCCAGTAGCAAGGCAAATCATAATATACCCGTCTGTAGGGTAGAACGGCAGTGAAGTCCAAGGGTTTTCACTCACAGTTACAGATCTTGCGATATGATTGGGAAGAATTTTCAATATGAATGTATAATGCTTCCAATCCGTGCCACGCTTTCTGTGCAAACCAGTATATGCACGAAGACATTTCCTTTCGAAAACTCTTAATTTTTCCATAGTACTAGCACTCTGGTTGTACTAGATCTGGCATCCATATGTCAAAACTTGTCTAACGAGGGTCTTGTAACAGATAATTTTGACCTATTGATCAATGTATTTGGAATGAAAGAGTCTTCGTGGGGCCATGTCTACCTTTAGTGCCACACTGGGCATGATTTTGATATGTTCAGTATAGTACAGATACTGAACGAGATGAACACCGAGGTATCGAACACAGTGTTTACGTGGAACCCGTTTTGAAGTACCCTCGCCAGCCATGATGAGGAAATCCTTCCAGTTACGTTTCAGGTCTTGACTGACCCCCTGCAGCGTTGTCCAAAACAAGATTGTTTCGCACTTCTGCGCATTGATTTTCATTCGCCAATTGTCAGTGTACAGCTGCGCATCATTGAACATTTTTTGGAGATTGCTCTGAACTATTGTAGCTTTTCGGTCTGCCGTATAGATGATCAAATCATCAGCAAACGCTACCAATAATCGCGTTGGCGAGACGTTAAAATCAAAGCCGTTCAATAGCTTGTGAATGAATATTGAGAAGATGAGAGACGCAGTAACTGTTCCCTGCTGTATACCATTCAAGACCTTGAATTCACGCATTGTTGTCAGATTTCCATCAGTCACAACAAACGATTTCCCGTATAACATATTATACATCATAGCGACAAGGTGTCTGGGGAGCTTGTCCTGAAGGAGTTTAAAAACTAGTCCATCTAACCACACCGTACCGAAGGCTTTCTCCATATCAATGAGACATGCTCCAACACATTGTCTATCATTTAGTTTCCAACAGATGTCTGAGGTTACTTTCGTTACTCGTCGTCATGTGTGGTCGAATGCCTGGCACGAAAACCAAATTGGCAATTCGGCATCAACTCATATTCCTCAATGTGGGCGTTTAATGCTCTGTTGAGTATCACTTCAAACACCTTGCTGATGCTAGGCAGCAAGCTGATTAGGCGATAGCTTTTCGGGCACGAAGATTGTTTTCCTTTCTTCAAGATCGGAAAAACCTTAGCCTTTTTCCACTCATTTGGGAAATATGAATTGCTCAACATGTTGTTGAACAATATGCAATAATTTCTAATAGCAACCTCAGGCAAATGTCGGAGAACTACATTTGGAATACCATGAGTACCACATGATTTCTTGTTGTTTATTTTGCGAAATATGAAACACAAGTCTTCATAGCTGACAAAATAATCAATAAGATTCAAGCTCGGTATGAGGTCAGATGTTAATGTTTCATTGAAATGAAGAATTGACTTTTGCTTCATCGACGTCTGAAAATATTTCATTCCCTCTCTCAGGGTTCGGTAGATGAACCAATTCAAAATGTGTTCCAATCAGGGCAAGTTTATCCAATCCCTCACAAATAATCCTGTTTCCATTTCTATCCGGAGTCGTACTATCAATTTCGATACCAGCCCTATCGAGAAGATTTATCTCATCACTAGTGATTCAATACCTTCACTCGAGACTTCTTGCGGAATATGCTATTCACTTTCGCGAAAACGCCATCTGGGTCCTGTGGGATAGTACCCCTCAATTTTTGCGCCCATTGATTGCTGACCCCACTCCTGAAGTATGAACGGATTAAGTTCCAGACATTCTTCAGGTGTAATTTCAATAAAGCCAACGAGGGATGGTTGTAGTCCAAAAATCGTCGATAAATATTGTTGACGCATGTGAGAAGGCTTTTTAATCTTTTCAACCTTGCGATGGATGGTGTTTCATATCCTTCCATATTGTTTCGATGTTTAATCTTGGGAACAACTTCCCCAATCGTTTCCAACGTCAGCTTCTCTAACTTCGACAAATAGAGATCTATTTCATCATTAGTTAGATTCCTGTCATTAGTCACCATTGAGCAAGAGTTGCCATCATCAGAAGGGGGACATTGCTTCCGGTACTCCCGATTAAACTTCTTTTGAAACTTTCCCCAGTCTGTTTTTTTGAAATTCAACCGATGATTTTCATGTTGAACTGGAATGAGAATTATCCCTTTGATGATTGATTTCTATTACGATTGCATTATGGTCGCTATCATAAGGAAGCACCTACAATTTCCATTGAGGACTATTAAAGCTGAATTCAAGTCTTGCATCAGCAATGCAGAGGTCCAAATATGAATTTCTCTTGGGGTATGTTGGGAACTCCGACCCATATAGATTGCACCTGTATTCAATTTGGTTCTCTGTCATCCACGATTTCAGGAATACACCTCTTGGATTATTAGTGGCGTTTAGCCATGATGTATGCTTGGCGTTCATGTCACCAGCAAGAATATAATAATTATGAAGCCTGTTCAATTCGAGTATTTCAAACAAGGAATTGAGCTCCTCCTTGAGCTTTTGAAGCCTTTGAATTCGACTTTTTCAATATTTTGGAAACAATAGGGTCTTCGAACCAATATCCCGGTGCCACCTCCCCATCACCTATTACTTTATCGTTTCTTACGAATTCAAAATCCTTGAATGTCATGGAGTGCCACGATTTGAGGTGGGTTTCAGTGAGAAACATGATTTCAGGCTTTTGGTTAACAATGAATTCAAGGAGATAATCACGCCGATGTATAGTAACAATGGAATTGATGTTGATCGAGATGAGACGAATCTTATCCACGGCAATGTTATTGGATGACAAATTATTTTGAGGCATTTGAAACCCCTAAACGATGAAAAACAAGATTAATTTTCGTATCTTATTAATCGATTCTCTCCGATAAAGAATTTAGTTCCTGGTAAATTTTGAGAAGCAGCTCATTATTGCCACTTGCATTATTTACCGCATTTGCTGCTGGTCCTCTGGCAGCTTGTACAAATGATACTTCGGGCTAAGACACTGGTGTAGTTGTGTTTGCTTTGGAACAAATTTTACTCTCGCATCTTGATATCGGGAGCATCCTCGATATGATGCCGGGCGACCAAAAAGACCGCAATTAACACAGTATAATTTCTCTTTTGGCTTCGTCTGAGCCAATTTGCACCCACCGGGAGCATGCACGTCCTTGCATTTGACGCATCGGTAATGCATGGCGCAGTTGGCAGCCGAATGCCCAAATCGTTGACACCGATAACACTGGTTGACTTCTTTTTTTTGGAGGCATTCCCACCTCACCACTCGGGAGTTCAAGTATCTCATTTGTTGAAGAGCACTTGGACTGCTCTTATTTGATATCTGCTCTAAATAAAGTGGTAATTTTTTTTCCACCGTCGACCTTCTTGTCGCGAACATTCGAACGGAGATAAATTCAATTTCTGGTGCTGCTTGCTGGGCACCCGAAGAAGATCGACGGTATCTTCTCCAACAAAAAGGTCTGGTTCTTCTCACTTTTCGGGGTATAGGTGATGTGGGGAATCTGCCCAAAATTTAGAGCATTTTTAGCTGATTTGAAATCAACCAGTGATTTCATTCCGATAGTTAGTTTTTCGGCATTGATTCTTTTAATCTCGAAATTCATCAATCTATTTTCGGCTGCCAATAGCCTTCTGACTCTGCGGAAATGTATAATCTACATAATTCCCGTATGGCATGGTGCACTGAAAAGAAAGTAGAGTAACCTCCAATATTAGATTGGAAGCGCATTTACCCCCAATATATGGAAACAAACTAGCCGTAACATCCAAACAGAAATCTCGTTCAAATCAAATTACGTCGATGAATTTCAGTTTCCAAATATGGCTGTACAACATATTTTAAACACAGTTGAATGAAATGGAATATATTTATTCATATAATATCAATATTAAAAACATACAAAATCAACATAAACGAATAAACAAGTTATTAAATAGTAATAACAATAATTTTCTTTGAAAAAGTTCAAGTCTATTAAAATCCCTAATTTCTAGAATAAAATACAAAACAAAGGCAAAAAACGAAAATCAAAAACAATATGTGGAATACTGCACATTTAACACAATAATTATCTTGGAAAACTACGCGCTAGTAAAAACGTTGTATATAATACGAGTTCTTATCGTACTACTAGAAAAAATTGTACATAGCCATGTATGCGGTGAAGTTATCCGCTTCGGATTTACGATAAAATTCCAAATTACATCCGGAATCGCCTGGAATGAAAATCACGGATCCACGTCGCATTGAAACTTCGCCGTACGTTGATGTTTTCAGGATGGCCTCGCCATCCAACACCAACAAAATCGAAGCATATTTTGAATGTCGCATTTGATAGAATGTATTGGTTACTGGAATGTGAATTCGGCCCACGGCAAAATCATTTACGGGAGGAACGAATAGTTCGAGGTTGTCGATTTTCGCTGATTGGAATAATTTCTTTTCAGCCGGTTCGGCATTGTAGTTGACCAGATCGACCAAGGTTTGAATATCTTTGTATTTTGGGGTTAGTCCTGCACGGATCACGTTATCCGAACAAGCCATACATTCAATACAATCACCTTCGAGATAGGCGTGTGGTTCTTTTGCTGCGAGGAAAATTGCTTGGCCCGGCTTCAAGTTGATCACGTTGAGGAACAGAAGACTGAGAATACCAACGTCGTTCGGAAAATCGTTGCATAATGTTATGAAGATGTCCTTTAAGCCACTTGATTCGAGTTCTGGAAAGGAAAAACGAGAAGAAAAGAAAGTTATTAACATAAAAAGAATGATTTCAACTTTGTTTTTCGTACATTTAGAATATTAACTTGCATTAAGGCAATTATTTTCGGAATCATGGACTGAAATGTAGATGCTCAGCTACCTAGGTAGTTATTTAGATAAATGGAGAATAAACAATCAAATAGGACGTTGCAGCACTATAGCTCCTTATGGGACTTGACTTCCTGTAAACAACACTATTAGTTGTCCAGGTCCTTTGACAGCGCTACCCAACTCCAGAACCTGAGCAGCGGAGCGCTGCCCTATTTAATAGAGTTGGACCAAATTTTTCGCCGGCTTTCCCACTGGTCTCCGTTCCTGTTTTTCGAAAAAACGCCTTTTTGGGCACCCATGCCTTGTCCAAACGTATCACATTCTATTCCATAGTAGGTTTGTTAGTCTAGAGGCTTCTAGCTCAACAAATACTTGATACAACTCGTGATGTCGTCTTATTTGCTATCGGCATACTTACTAACTCAATTAGGACTACCTTTTAAAGGCGTTGAATATTTTCATATGGGACAAGTCCATGTTCTTTTTTTCAATCCAACGTTAGTATCGAGTCCCTATGTCCTTTGGTTGTGGATCCGAAATCGCAATATAATTCTTGTTAGAGAGTTTAGCTTGGCCATATTTGATGAGCTCTGGTTACATCTCATTGCTTGCCTATGTTTTTAATAACTAAATTTCATTTTAAGAATATTTCGCTGCTAAAAGAAAGCATCTAAAGGCTTTATGTTTTCAATAATTCATTTAAGGACATAAAATATTTGCTGATACAAAGTTTAAGTTTCACGTAAAATTTACAATACATTCCTTAGAAAGTAAATATAGTTTCCGTCTGATTTGCAAACTCGAGAAAAGTGAAAATGGCCTCTAAGAATAAATGAAGAAAACTTATTTTAAGTGAAACTAAATATAAAATGCCAATCGAATTCAATGGCAAAGTTCCAAAGAACGACAATATTGCTTCATCGATAGAAACATCAATAAAGCTTAGACAGCATTTAAATAAAGAAAAATTGTTTTATTTTCTCTCTGGACCGACATTCTCACGACAAATGACAATGCGGCGGACATTGCTGCGCGTAATGAATGTATTTTTAAGTGATTGATTATTTATAACAGATAAGTTTGCGACCGACACGTTATGAGCTATTTATACGGCCAATTGCATAACGATATGTTATCAGCAATCTGCCATTATCTTGATAATTGCACATGGATGTAAAATTCGCAATTTTACGCCAATTATTCCGTAATTACCGAACGAACTTACTCTGCAAGCATCGTGACCGAGCATCGTATCAAGCAAAACAACGATTACTCACCTTGCAGCAGCATCTCGTCCTTTTGAATTTCTTCAATACATTTCGAAATTTCCGATTGGGGCGACGTCATCAACTTGGCATAGCACGCCTTCAAGCACTCCGGGGTATTGTTTTCCAAATTCTCGACTAATTCCGATCCGATAAGCTCGACGACGGGCGGGAATTTCTTGCACAGCTCCTGAATTTCCGGGATCGGGCGGAATCCACAAAGTGCTCGGAATGGAGACAAAGCAATCGCTAGCTCCGGCTTGTGATTGGCATCCTTGTAAATGTCGGGATGTTCAGCATGAAGACGCTCCGCTTCTTCCTTACAAGCAAACACTTCGATACAAAATTCAACCCACTAAAAGATTCTTCAAACCTACCTTATTGGGATGAACTTGAATACTCAACGCCTTTCTAATACTCAGCACCTTGAACAGATACGGCAAACTGGTCAAGGATCCATTCACAGTGTCAGCGTTCTTTGCAATGTACTCTCCCAGATCCTCGCCGGTGTCTTTGATGAATGACGGGCCGCTGGGATGGTCCCCCATCCAAAATTCTGAATACGGCGTATCATCTTCGCCGGTGAATTTAATCGAGTTGAGTTGAGCCAGCTGGGCTGCCTCGGATTCCAATCCTAGCCTGCCCCATTCGTATGTTTTGACATTCCCGATGAGCTCCATGCCGGAAATCGGGAAACGCGCGGAAGAATTGAATAACGTGAAGATGCCACTGCCGTTCTGAAGGCAACTAAACCGAATACAACACGTCGTCACACAAAGGTCGAGAAAGGTTGCCGACGTCGTAGAGTCTGAGTCCGGTTAGAAACGTCAAGCGGCTTTGTTTGGATGTTTTCATGACAGAAGAAATGATGGGCACTGTTTGCGGATTGTTATTGTGGTAATCGTGAGAAGTGACACTTGTAGGTTTGTATATTTGATAGTTTTTGGTTAGAGCCGAAGGTTTGAAAAACGGAGATCTTTACATTTTGAACTAACAATTTTTATGTTGGATTCTCGTATTGCAGTGACAGCGAATAGAAGTGTTTTTGTTTGTTTGTGTTTGTTAAAAAAAGATAATCTTCGAGCATTTCGGGATTGCGCAAAGGGAAGAATTTGTACAAATACTGCATCACTAGGAATTTGGGTTAGAGCACTCTTTTATCGAATGGTTACCGCTGCACCGATTGCGTAAAAAAATTTTTAATTCTAAAACCGATAAGGTGAGGATAAATCCGATCCAAAACCTTTTTCAATATAATTTTATTAATTTTAGTATCGAACTGACAAATGAGAAGCACTATATTTATTCGTCAATTGACAACCTACACATTTATTCAATTGTGATCAGATATTGTCATTTAACACAATTGAAAAAAATAACTTCTAAAAATTAGAGAGGTGCCCTTGTCAAGAATAGAAGGGTGCTCTTTCAAACAATAGAAGGATGCCCTTCCAAAGAATAGAAGGGTACCCTTCTAAAGAATAGAAGGGCACCCTTCTATTCTCAAGAGGAGCACCTTTCTATTCTATAGAAGGGTAATCTTTAAATGAATAGAAGGGTATCATAAAGGATAGAAGGGTACCCTTCTATAGAGTAGAAGGAAGAATACAAGAATGCTTCCCTAGAGAATAGAAGGATGCCCTTCTATAGAATACACCCCTAAAGAATAGAAGGGTGCTCCTCTAGAGGATAGAAGGGTGCCTTTTTAGAGAATAGAACCCGTCCTTGCACAATATATTTCAGCAGCATCGGGGCTCTGCCATTTCAAATATTATAATTTAATGCCTTAAATTCCACCAAAATGTTGTTGAAATAAAATTCCCATCCAGTTATTTTCTTCAATTGTGTTATATGACAACATCTGATCACAATTGGATAAATGTGTGGGTTATCAATTGATGAATAAATGTAGTGCTTTTCATCTGTCAGTTCGATACTAAAATTAACCCTTTATGGAGTTATGTTGCACTTCTGCAACACACCATTTCCATTGATGTAAAAATATAGCGAAAGCCGATAGACAAACTTTACTCAGTGTTGTGCAACGGCAACAGAGCATTCTAACGAATTAATAACAAATCAGCAGACTATATGGCGGCACTTGTATTTGTGTGACATTCAAGTGGTGAACACGTACAAACCGGTTTAAAGCTCTTCGAATTTTGTTTTAAAAAGTGACTTTATTGTGTAATATTGATTTTTGGCTATCAAAACTGATCTGAATAAAAGGTAAGATGGTGGATTTCAGTGATCAATAATAGTTTCCTGCAAAATCAAGTTTTTTTCAATTTATGGACTGATTTTGCTATGTTGCATGAATGCAACATTGCGCGTTCATGGAAGATTTCGTTAACCGTTTATTTGGATTTGAATGTTTCTTTTCCAGTATCATAATGAGTCGCAAATTAAATAATTTGACTGCTCAGGACATTGAGAATATATTGCGAGAATGGAAAGACAGTGAAGATGATCTTGACTATTCAGACGACGATGATGTAGCCGATCCTACGTATAAATTTCAGCAGAATGAACACGAAAGCTCCGACGAGGACCTAGAGGAACCAATTGACTTGGAAAATGAAGTTCGGGCTGCCAGCACGCTAGCAACTACATTCATCAATAATCAATCCAATAGTAATGCAACAGATTCAAATCCAGCCTTCGCTTCTCCTAGTACTGATCCTGCAACGGCTCCTAGTACATCTTATCGTATGCCTAAGGCCAATATCATATGGAAAACGAAAAGCTTGAACTTAAATGACGACCAACTACGTTTTCATGGATCAGAAATCTTACCTGCAGAAATACTTCGTTTGGATACCCCTTTTCAGGTATTTTCATATTTGTTCACTGAGGATATTATGGATCTTTTAAAAGACCAGACAAATTTATACTCGGTTCAAAAAGATGCTAATAAACCAGTAAATGTAACCAGTGAAGAAATACGCCAATTCATTGGTATTGTATATTATATGTCAATAGTTCATATGCCAAATGTAAAAATGTATTGGTCTGATAGCATAAGATTTGCGCCGATACAAGAGACAATGTCGTCAAAACGATTTGAATTACTCAGGCAGTCATTACACTTCAACGATAATAGCAAAATGTTACCATATGACCACGTTCATGCTGATCGATTATATAAAATCCGGCCATTGATAGAGGCACTTAATCACAACTTCAAAAAAGTTCCTCTTGAAGCACAACTATCTGTAGATGAACAAATGTGTTCGACAAAAGCTCGAAGTATGCTGAAGCAATATTTACCCGACAAACCCCATAAATGGGGATTCAAACTTTTTGTTATATGTGGTGTATCTGGGTATGCATATAAATTTGAAGTGTATAGTGGACAAGAAAACAGATGCGCAGCCGAGGAGCCACAGTTAGGGGCATCATCTAATGTGGTAGTTCGCCTTGCACGCGATGTCCCTAATAATCAGAATTACCGGCTGTTCTTCGATAATTATTACACCTCGATACCGCTTATTGAATACTTGTCCAGTCGTGGCATTTTGGCTTTGGGAACTGTAAGAAAAAACCGTATCCCCAACTGCAAGCTGCCAGATGAGAAAGCTTTTAAAAAAGAACCGCGTGGTACGTCAATAGAACAGGTCGGTAACAGCAATGGAGTTGACGTCGGTGTGGTCGCTTGGAGAGATAATAAAATAGTCACTCTAGCATCCAATTTTGCAGGAAAACATCCAACATCTATAGTAAGAAGATGGGACAAGTGTGGAAAGCAATATATTTCTGTTGAACGTCCTTTTGTCGTAGCAGAATATAATCGACATATGGGTGGTGTCGATTTATTGGATAGTGTTATCGGCCACTACAAAATTCGACTCCGCAGTAAACGTTGGTATCTACGAATTTTTTATCACTTCTTAGACATGGCGATGTGTAATTCATGGCTTTTATACCGAAGAATAAATGCTGAAAAGGGTAGTACCAGTAAAATTCTCAACTCTGCTGAGTTAAGACTAGCTATAGCGGAGACGTTATGCAAATATAAGACAACCAACCGTACAAAGCGCGGAAGTGATGTAGAATGTCTCATTCAAAATAAAAAGAAGAAAGGTCCGGCTCAACATGTTCCACCAAAAGATGTGAGGATGGACCAATACGGACACTGGCCAGTTTGGCTGGATAAACGAATGAGGTGCAAATTTCCAGGCTGTAGTGGGTTTACGCAAACAGATTGCGAAAAATGTGTGGTTAGTTTGTGTTACAATAAGCAAAATAACTGCTTTAAAAAATTTCATTTACTTTAATATGTTTTGGTACTATTGATGTAATGTTGCATTTCTGCAACAGTCCGTTTTTTAAAGAAAATAAATACTTTTTTTATGATGAGATTTTTTTAATTATTTTTACTGTTAACTTTACCTCATTTTCCACCTTTTATTTATATAATCTACTAAAACAACGATCTTGCGCCATAAAGGGTTAATAAAATTATATTGCAAAAGGTTTTTAATCGGACTTTTCCTCACCTTATCGGTTTTAAAATTAAAAAGTGCTCCGGAATACAAAATTTGAACGCAATCGGAGCAGCGGTAAACATTCGATAAAAGAGTGCTCCAACCGGAATTAGTCCCTTGCAATTGGGAATAACGATTTTATTTTCCTTGTGTGAGAGAAAATGTTCACTTATGAAAATTGTTACGAATTCCGCCCGTACCGGCATTCTCCCGTTCCCAACTTCAAATTGCCTCCGTATCTCTCCACCTTCTATTGGGCACACATACCGCTTTCTTTGTATATTTATTTTCTAACATTTCACCATATACTCTTAAATTTTATTCCCCCGTCATATTAATTCAACCTTCTTACTCTATTTTCAACTATAAAAAAAACTAAACAAATAATAATAATCTTATCTTTCCCACAAACATTTCATCCATTACTTTTCATTAACAAAATTTCATTCGATACCTTTTCACTAACAAAACCTAATTCTTTCCTTCATACTAACTAATTGTATTTATTATCTCCCACTAACAAGGCTTTATTTCTTATACAGGGTGGGCCAGAAAGAATTGCGAATTTGAAAAAATCATTAAAAAAACTGAGTACAATTCACATACAAATTTTTATTTCTATAAAAATTGACATCTGGGAAATTCATTTCTTAAAAATAACGTCATCCAGGTGTGCACCATCCCGCTGCAAACATTCTTCGAATCTGACCCTCAAATTGGTAAAAACTCGCTGGCACATTGCACGGGGAATAGCTGCCATTTCTTCCCGGATATTGGTCTTCAACTGGTTAATCGGGGCTGGGTTATTGGTGTAGACTCTACTTTTTAGGTATCCCCACAAAAAAAAGTCCGGTGGCGTCAGATTCGGACTTCTAGGAGGCCATGCAATGTCACCTCGGCGTGATATCAGTTTCCCAGCAAACATCTCGTTTACGACCGCCAAAGAGGCATTAGCTGTATGGCATGTCGCGCCATCTTGTTGAAACCATGTCACACGATTATAGGCTTCAAATTGCTGCAGTTTTGGAAAGAAAAAATCCCTTAACATGGCTATGTATCGGTCAGAATTTACAGTGACAGATTGGCCTTGTTTTTTCGAAGAAGTAGGGTCCGATAATTCCGTTCTTGTTGACCTTGGGCGTCCTGCAGGCTTCTGTTTGAGAGTCGAACCAGTCTCTTCGAACTTTCTGACCGACGATCGAATCACTCTTTCTTTCGGACACTGATTTAGGTCATCTAATCCAAACTCACGCCGAAATAAACGCCGAACAATAGCGCACGAGTTGTGATTTTTAATAATGTTTAACGCAGAATGCACGTTGCGCTCCGGTGAAGTGATCCATCGCGACTAAATTTCCGAGAACCGAGCTACTTAACCCCACCACCCGCGCAGTCCCCTCTCTAAAGCTTCAAACGCAAGAGTGTTTTTAAGATCGTACGCCTTTCTGGCCCACCTTGTACTGACACAAATTTATTCCCGCTTCCCTACTAACAAATTTCATTTCAATGCTCATTAAGATAAGATGCGCAGTTGAAGTTGCTAAATGGATGAATGGGAGATCAACAGAAGGTGGCCCCGGTGACAGTGTCATAGACTCTAACTCTCAAGTTCTCCCGAGGGCAGGAACACTCTTTTTGGATCGGTAAAAGCAATTATTTCCGTGTGTATGACGATTTGCATATAACCAAACGTTATCATGGTTACGCAAAACGCCATATACGCAAAACGGAAATCGTTGCATTTGTTGATATGGAAAAGACGTGTGGGTAACGGAGTCGAAGTGTATTGAACTTCGATTACGTTACCTCGATGCGGCAGCGGTAATTGGGAAGGAAGGATTGCGGGACTGAGTTGGAGTCTGGAATTGAAGGGCAGATTGGATTGAGTTTTGGATGGTGACGGTTGAGAAGCCGGGAACCTGATTGTGATGGAAATAAAAAGTGAAAGAAAGTTCATACGAGGATGTTTTTCGACCAACTTAATTTGACATTTCTTTGTTTCAGTGTTTGACAAGTTCAATCCTGGCGAGGTACACAATTGAGCAGCACATTAAGGTTGTTGAAGCCTTTTACGAAAATGGGCGTTCAAATCAAAATGTATTCCATGCACTTCGTGATTTTTTTGGTCAGCATAATCGACCAAATATGTCCACAATCAGGAGGATCGTGCGAGAATTTCAGCAAAACGGGTCTGTAGGAAATGTGAAATCACCTGTGCATGCTCGCCCAGTTTGTTCTACGGAAATCATTGCTATTGTTCGAGATAGTGTGGCAGAAGAGCCGTCAACCTTGACTTGTTGTCGTGCCCGACAATTGAACATCTCAAGAACATCACTGATGCGAATTTTGAATAAAGATTTGAATTAACACGCTTACAAGGTTCAATTGACTCAAGAGCTTAAACCTACTGACCATTTCAAGCGTCGACAATACGCCGAATGGTTGGTTCAACCCACAGACAGAAGGGAATGGTGACTTTACAAAGAAAATCATCTTCAGCGACGGGGCACACTTTCACCTCAGTGGATTCGTGAACAAGCAGAATTGCCGAATTTGGGCAAATGAGAATCTACGAGTGATTGTTGAAAAGCCGATGCATCCACAAAGCGTGACTGTTTGGTGCGGTTTATGGGCTGGCGGCATCATCAGGCCGTACTTCTTAACAAATGAGGACGGCCAAGCAGTTACCGTGAATGGTGTTCGCTATTGCATGATGATAACGGGATCCTTGTGGCCAGAAATTGAGGTTTTGGACCTGGACGATATGTGGTTCCAACAGGATGGTGCCACTTTTTCGCGCGAGAAATTCAATGACCGTGCCATCTCACGTTGTGACGATGTAATTGGCAGCCACGATCATGTAATTTGACACCGTTGGTCTTCTTTCTCTGGGGATACTTAAAAGAAAAAGTGTACTTCAATAAGCCAAGAACAATTAAATATTTTCAGGTAAAGGTCGGGACTCGAAATATTTTCATAGAAAAGTGGGGATTCAAAATATTTTCGGAGAAATTTTGGGACCCGAAATATTTCAGAAAAAAGCTGGGACTCGAAATATTTTCAGAGAAAATTTGGAACTCGGAATATTTTCAGAGAAAATTTGGGACTCGAAATATTTTCAGAGAAAAGTTAGGACACGAGATATTTTCAGAGAAAAGTTGGGACTCGAAACATTTTCGGAGAAAAGTTGGACTCGGAATATTTTCAGAGAAAAGTTAGGTCGAAATATTTTCGGAGAAAAGTTGAAACTCGAAATGTTTTCAGCAAAAAGTTGGGACTCAACATATTTTCAGGGAAATATTGGGACTCGAAATATTTTTCAGAGAAATGTTGGGACTCGAAATATTTTCCGAGTAATATTGGGACTCGAATTATTTTCAGAGAAAACTTGTGAGTTGAAATATTTTCAGAGAAAAGCTGGGACTCAAAATATTTTCAGAGGAAAGTTGTGATTCGAAATACTTTCAGAGAAAAGTTGGGACTCGAAATATTTTCAGAGAAAAGTTGGGACTCGAAATATTTTCATAGAAAAGTTTGGACTCGAAATATTTTCAGAAAAAATTTGGGTCTCGAAATATTTTCAGAGAAAAAAGTAAGGACTTGAAATATTTTCAGAGAAAAAAGTTGAGACTTGAAATATTTTCAGAGAAAGTAGTTGGGACTTGAAATATTTTCAGAAAAAAAGTTGGGACTCGAAATATTTCCAGAGAAAAGTTGGGGCCCGGAATGTTTTCAGTAAAAGTTGATACTCGAAATATTATCACAGAAAAAAGTTAGGACTTGAAATGTTTTTAGAGAAAAACGTTGGGACTTGAAATATTTTCAGAGATATTTTGGGACGCGAAATTTTTTCAGAGAAAAGTTGGGACTTGAAATATTTTCAGAGATATATTGGGACTCGCAATATTTTCTGAGAAAGGTTGGGACTCGAAATATTTTCAGAGGAAAGTTGGGACTCGAAGTATTTTCAGGGAAAAGTCCAGACTAAAAATATTTTTAGAGAAAAAAGTTCGAGCTTGAAATATTTTCAGAGAAAGAAGTTCGGGCTTGGAATCCTTTCAGAGAGAAGTTGAGACTCGAAATATTTTCAGAGTAAAGTTGAGACAAAATATTTTCAGAGAAAAAAGTTGCGACTTCCAATATTTTCAGAGAAAAAAGTTGGGGCCTGAAATATTTTCGGAGAAAAGTTAGTACTCGAAATATTTTCAGAGAAAATTTGGGACTAGAAATATTTTCAGAGAAAGGTCAGGACTCGAAATATTTTCATAGAAAAGTTGGGGCTCGTAATGTTTTCGGAGAAAAGTCGGGAGACGAAATATTTTCAGAGAAAAGCTGGGACTCGAAATATTTCCATAGAAAATATTTTTAGAGAAAAAAGTTGGAACTTGAAATATTTTCAGAGAATGGTTGGGACTCGAAATATTTTCAGAGAAAAGTTGGAGCTCGAAATGTTTTCGGGGAAAAGTTGGGACTCGAATTATTTTCAGAGAAAAGTTGTGATTCGAAATATTTTCAGAGAAAAGTTGGGACTCGAAATATTTTCATAGAAAATTTGGGACTCGAAAATATTTTCAGAGAAAAGTTAAGACTGGAAATATTTTCAGAAAAAAATTGGGACTCGGAATATTTTCCGAGAAAAAGTAAGGACTTGAAATATTTTCAGAGATATATTGGGACTCGCAATATTTTCCGAGAAAGGTTGGGACTCGAAATATTTTCAGGGAAAATTTCAGACTAAAAATATTTTTAGAGAAAAAGATGGAATTTGAAATATTTTCAGAGAAAGATTGGGACTCGAAGTATTTTCAGGGAAAATTTCGGACACAAAATATTTTCTGAGAAAAATGTTGGAACTTTGAATATATTCGCAGAAAGAAGTTGGGACTTGAAATATTTTCAGAGAAAATTGGGAACTCGAATTATTTTCACAGAAAAAAGTTGGGACTTCGAATATTTTCAGAGAAAAAAGTTGGGACTTGAATTGTTTTCAGAGAAAAGTTAGGACTCGAAATATTTTCAGAGAAAAGTTGGAACTCGAAATATTTTCGGAAAAAAAATGGTACTTGGAATATTTTCAGAGAAAAATTGGAACTCGAAATAGTTTTAGAGAAAAGTCGGGGCTCGAAATATTTACAGAGAAAAGTTGGGACTCGAAATATTTTCCGAGTAAAGTTGGGACTCGTATTCTTTTCCGAGAAAGGTTGGGACTCGAAACAATTTCAGAGAAAAATTGGGACTCGAAATATTTTCAGAGAAAAGTTGGGACCCGGAATATTTTCAGAGAAAAGTTGGGACTCGAAATATTGTCAGAGAAAAGTTTGGACTCGATTTATTTTCAGAGAAAAAGTTGGAACTCGAAATATTTTCAGAGAAAAGTGGTGACTCGAAATATTAGCAGAGAAAAGGTGGGACTCGAGGTTTTTTCAGAGAAAAGTTGGGACTTAAAACATTTTCAGAGAACGCTTGAGACTCTAAATAATTTCAGGGAAAAGTTGGGACTTAAAATTTTTTCAGAGAAAAGTTGGGACTCGAACTATTTTTGTGAAAAAAGTTGGGACATAATATTTTCAGAGAAAAAAGTTGAACTTGAATTGTTTTAAGAGAAAAGTTAGGACTCGAAATATTTTCAGAGAAAAGTTGGGACCCGAATTATTTTCAGAGAAAAATTGGGACTCGAATTAATTTCAGAGAAAAGATGGGACTCGGAATTTTTTCATAAAAAAGTTAGAACTCGAAATTTTTTCGGAGTAAAGCTTCGACTCAAAACATTTTCAGAAAAAACTTGGGACTCGGAATATTTTCATCGATGACCGGGCATCTTGCGTTATGACGCGTCATAACGCATGATGATGGGCCATCATGCCTTCATGGCAATGGGGTAGGCTGTGTTGAAGGTTATTCTGCATCTCAGTGAGGCTCTCCGCCACCTTCTGCCCACCAATCAACTCGGGTAGTAGGTGTGAAAGAGAAATCTGCCTTGGCTTCACTAGGCATTCGGGTTAATAGGTGAAAAAGAGAAAACATATTGATGGGAAGTTGATCGTTGTTCAGCTGACCACACCAAACAGTCACTCTTTGTGGATGCATCGGCTTTTCAACAATCACCTCAGTGGATTCTTATTTGCATGATAAAGAGACCTGTCGATCATATGATGCTAACACATCGACGTTTGATAGCTATTATAATATACGCGATGTTTCATCATTTCACGGGTTATGAGTAATGGTGCAGCATTAAGTCATCGAAACCACTCAAAACTCTTCTGAAAATGGATCAATGACAGATTTTTAGTCAGTTGGAGGTACCAAAATTTTACTCAATTGTTCAATGATAGGGGGAAAATCGTCCCGGTCATAACATACTGATCTTCCTGCATATCCCGGATAATCCAAAAGGGTTGATAATACATGAGAACACCAAGATGATTCATATACTTAATCAATTCCACTATAGGCCCTTAAAACATCGACTAAACAACAGGCTAAATTAATTCATGTTAAGGTCCAAGCAATGGTTTGCATAAAGTAGAGATTTACTCAACAAGTTTGTGCTTTACAAAATTAATCAAATGGCTGATCCAAGGGATCATACGATTTTGACCATTTTGGATAAGTTCATAAGTGTAGCAGCATGATTTCAATGCAACGGAACATCATAGTGGGTGGTAAGAGTCTCTAGCATTATTCACTTAAAAAACAATGACGGAAATATTTTCAGAAAAAAACTTTGGGACTTGAAATCTTTTCAGAGACATGTTAAGACTCGAAATATTTTCCGGGAAAAGTTGGGACTCGTAATATTTTCAGTGAAGAGTTGGGACTCGAAATATTTTCAAGAGAAAAGTTTGAACTTGAAATCTTGTCAGAGAAAAGTTGGGACTCTTATGTATTTTCAGAGAAAGTTTGGGACTCGAAATATTTTCCGAGAAAAGTTGGGACTCGAACTGGTTTCAGAGAAATTTGGGAACTCGAAATAGTTTCAGAGAAAAGTTGGGACACGAGAATATTTTCAGAGAAAAGTTGGGGCCGAAATATTTTCAGAGAAAAGTTGAGACTCGAAATATTTTCAGAGAAAAGTTAGGAGTCGAAATATTTCCTGAAAAAAATTTGGGACTCAGAATATTTTCAGAGATAAAAGTTAGGACTTGTAATATTTTCAGAGAAATCATTGGGACTTGAAATCTTTTGAGAAGTGTTGGGACTCGAAACATTTTCCGAGAAAGGTTGGGACTCGAAATATTTTCAGAGAAAAGTTAGGAGTCGAAATATTTCCTGAAAAAAATTTGGGACTCAGAATATTTTCAGAGATAAAAGTTAGGACTTGTAATATTTTCAGAGAAATCATTGGGACTTGAAATCTTTTGAGAAGTGTTGGGACTCGAAACATTTTCCGAGAAAGGTTGGGACTCGAAATATTTTCAGAGAAAAGCTGGGATTCGAAACATTTTCAGAGTAAATTTGGGACTCGGAATATTTCAGGGATAAAAGTTAGGACTTGTAATATTTTCAGAGAAAAACTTGGGACTTGAAATTTTTTGAGAGAAATGTTGGGACTCAAAATATTTGCCGAGAAAGGTTGGGAAATATTATCAGAGAAAAGTTGGAGCCCGGAAATATTTTCGGAGAAAAGTTGGCACTCAGGTGATTTTCAGAGAAAAGTTGGGACTGGAAATATTTGCAGAGAAAACGTTTGACTCGGGGTATTTTCAGGGAAAAGTTCGCGTCTTATGAAGACATGAAAAGACTGGAAAAATGAGCTCGAATTACTGTAGAAAGGGATTCCTATATATAAGATAGACAAGAATCAAGAGAAAAACTAATGTACATGAAAAACGAAGGGTGTATTGACTCAATTTTATGAAGAATATATCAGCATTAAATACGATCAATTAACTCTCGAACAACTAACAATGGCTTCCTCCTAATCAAGATTTGCTTATCAGAACAGCAACCTAGACGTGATTATTCTTATCTGACCCATGTATGCCTACAAATAACTTGGATGTTGATTACGATGGAGTCTTGGTAATCAGTAGGCTTGAAGTAAATTGTGACAAGCATATAACATTTAAAATAAGGTGTAAAAATGCTGACTGTAACTGTATGGAAAGTAATAAGAACTTTCTTATAAATAAGTACTTATCAAGCAACAAGTAAATTTAGGGAATGAAAGATAGCACGTTGTATCAGACGCTCAACTTATGAACTAAAGACAGCTACATAGACAGCTCAAGAGACAGCTTGTCAGGTAAACAGACGGGTTAATCTGCTAGACGGATAGCTCAACAGACAGCATATCAACTAAACAAACCGGGTATCAGCTTAAAAGACAGCTACATAGACTAAATAGATAGTTTTACCGATAAAAAGATAGCTAGTTAGCCTAGAAGCAATCTATTGTAGCCCTGCAGTACTTCTAAACATTCTAAAGAAAATACGGAGCAAAGTGTCATTTCCGGTTACTGACTCCTACTCCTGTTAGCTTGGTGGTTCAAGTCTTAACTCTATAGCACTTTCTTATCTTTCAATTTAAATCACGCGAGTAAGCAACATTAGAGCTTCCAAGGTCTAAACATGTTTACTTCTGCAATAGAATTATCAACACATATTGAACTTGACTCCCCCTCCATCTGTGAATTCAGAGAAGTGAATATATATGCTGGTCTTTAGTTTTACTACTAGAAGCAGTCATTTAAAATGATCGGAGCAGATTCAGTAACTTCGTCAGTTAGTTAGAAGCATGAAAAGGCCAGCCACACTGATAAGGCTACTTCAGCCAGAAAAATGAACAAGAAAGAGAAGAAACTAAAAGAGAATCGAGAGCAACAGCGAATCTATGAGAAAAATCTCTTGCTGAACTATAGATACTATCTTGATGGAGGCTTCCAAAAAAGCAAAGTTATACTTGAATTTGACCCGCTGACATCTCAAGCGAAAATAATCTTCCGATGCAGTGGACAAAATCAGTTGGAGTTAGATAACAGTCAATGGACTTCACTTCGCCAATACCTCATTAATCTCATGGATAGAGTAGATGAATTCCCTGCAAATCAGCTTGCACTTCTTGAACTCTTCTACATACCTATTGGAGGCGAGAGACTAATACTTAAACATCCCGAGCTCTTCACGCTTTTCATCTTGATGGATTTTTTCAACATTGTCATGCAATACAACAATTTGCTTACCGATTGTGTGAAGGAATACTATGACCAATATTGTGCAAGATGCAAAGAAAAAAGCGTACTTAAACTGGATATCAACGACTTCTTCACTCCAACTCAAACATCATTTGTATACATAAACTTCTCTAGACTTTTTTATGAAATACCAGTACTTTGTAATGATCTAGTTTTCCATGTGATGAAATGAAATACTACTTGTATTCTGCACTTACAACCGATTACAGTGAAGCTGGTCAGTTTTGGATTTTAGTGAAATCTTTCAATTAAGACGCTGGATTTGTGAAAGATTAAGAATTATTTAGAACAATTCGTTTTTCATAATATGCAGTAGAAATTCTATGAACGCTACTTGTCTAATAGAAGATTAGCACCAAACAAAAAAATCTCGTTGTCTTTTCATATAAATACATAATTCCTCTATTAGTCCACTATAAAATCTATCAATTAAAATTATCTCCTTTACATCCTGTATATTCTGAAAATTGGCATTCATATAACCCTTAGTTCACGTGCATTAGCGTTAGAATAAATAATGTTGTCAACCCATTTATAATTAATTAAAAGGTTGCTATACAAAAAATATCAAATATTTCTTTGGTTTCTTCTAAAATCGCTGAGTCATTCACTATCGAAATTCACTTTTTTTTATCATTTTGTTTTTCTTTTTTCTAACAATGACGGATGATAACTGATTGATTTAACCGACAACACAGCAAAAATATTATTTTACCCACTTAAGTAATTTTTTTTATGAGGGCGGAACTTCAATATAATCCGCCGCAGAATAAAATGGTGATATGTGTGTGCAACTAATATTATAGTCACAAATACTTATGATTTCATCATATTCTTTTAACAAATTAAAAATTAAGTAGGACAATAAATTATTTGGAATATAATTAATAAAAAAATAAACAAGCTACTCGTAATATATAAACGTATCTCGTAACCAAACGAAGAATAAATTATTGTTCCAATTGTTAAAATATTATTTTGTTTGTTTATATGTTTCTAATGAACTTTCTATCTTTTGAGAGAAGTACCCAGTATTCTGATTTATATGTTTATATACTCGTATATCATTTGAAGCAATCAAAACTACTTTAATATGTCGTTTAATATAACTGACAATTCTTACTCACTTCATTTCAAAACACTACGAAGATGTTGCGACTGTTGAGCGACTGACAATGATTTTTGTGCTAAGGGCTGACTGATCACGTTACTTTGCTGAGATGAATTCGGGGCAACAAACGGAAGATTTACACTGCTGTTTCGTCGTGGAGATTATGGCATGTACTGAGTAGGTGAATCAGGTTTTTGTGATGGTGATATAATTTCGCAGGCCATACGACTGAAATCACTTAGTACTGAGCTTTTATCATCAGCCGTAGTTGCTCTACACTTGTCGGTGAGTCCATTGAGCTTCGTCGGCTAAAACCTCAATGGAGTTGCTTGTGCAGAACTTACAACAACTGGATTTGGTGCAGAGGATGCCCCTGTCTCCAGACAATCGTCACTACATTCATCAGCCTGCAGCGCTTTGTCTGAACTGAACGAGAAACAGCGCCACAACGCCAAAGCGAGGAATGCCTCGGCTCCCTCCTCCACAATCCACCAGCAATCACCTGTTCGGAAACACAGTTATTTAAAAATTTAATCAAATAGGGTTGCACTTACTGTACACGCGATTAAACCGGTTATGGCTGTGAGTGTTTTGAAGAAACAAAGTAATCACTGATATTTGCCGATTTCACTTTTTGCTTTGCACTATGTGAAGGCTTCGGTGATTCCAACTCGAATGTGATTAAAAATGTCAACTACCACAGACAATTCGCCATCAAGCGCTTCTTTCGATAACGACCGTCCGAAAGGTCGAGCAGAAAATTCTGGCACAATTTTGGCGATTGATTTTTCGGATGCCTAAACGATACAATCGCGGTTTTCACATTTAATAGTGTGCCATGGCCAGGCTGTACCTATGATTGCAAGTTGTATACAGTTACCGATTTATATGACGCAAAAAGAAACCAGGGAAATTCCCTTGTTTGACTTGCACTTGAACACTTCTCTAATTCGTATTTGCAACACCACGAGCAAACTCTTCCGCTTAGCTGTAAAATGAAAATCGCGTAACTGTAACGCCACCTAATATTTACGATGCGTTTCCGATAGGGAAATCGCCACCAAATTCGAGAAAGCGCGAACTGTTCTGCGTCACAAAAAGAATTCCATGATACTCCCAGACAATACTGACTTGGGCTGGGAAGTCATCAAAACTGGCGTTAGATAGGAAGCCATATGGTAGCAATTTGCATATGGATTAGTCGGCAGTGGCGTAGGGCCGATTCATTACAAACTTGTTACACAGATGAAGCTCTAAACGTATCGACACTTGTCATCACTCACGATACCCGAGCTAATGAGAGGGGTGCGTTAATTTTCTGACAGGTTGGTAAAAGCTACTTGGGTCATGTGTTGCGGTAGTCAGGTGTGTGCATGACGCTGCCATATTCAAATTATGATGCCTATGTCGTTTTGTAAGTATATGTCATTTGTACGTACTTCCTTTATCTTGTTTGGTAAAATAAAATAAATAAATTTGGGAATTATATTGCTACCAAAGTACTTCCCATCGGAAACTTTAACTACCGGTCAGTTACTTTCTTATTCAATTTTACAAAAAGTTAAGCCGATGGCAAAAAAAAAAATGAAATTTTCATATAGGTAGAAAGTCATGCCAAGTAACAAAATGATTTATTCAAGGAAAATTGAATCAAAGGTATAAGCTCAAAGCCTCATATCGGCTTCATAGTTATTGAGTTTTTAAAAAGTGGTAGAAGCTCGTCCTTTGCAAATTAGGCTCCACATAAGCTGCTTAATTTCATTATCCTTAATTTGCAGCCTTGACCGAAATTGCATTCAATAGATCTACGCCTAAAACAATTCCATTCATGATAACAAATTAAGGTCTTCATATGGTGACATTATAACCCACTAATAGTGCAACTCGATCCAGTTCCGGCTGCCAATAAAATTCCTCAACTTATTTCGGCCATTAAACCAACCAATTGCTCAGCAACAAGTAGTCGGACTAAAAATTGTCTTTCATTCTTACCAATCCTTATTCCGGACCTACACAAGTCCTCTCCGCCAATAATGGCTTGCGTATACCGGAACAATTAAATTATCATGGTTTTAGAGAGCTTTAGACGATTCTTTCATATCACCATATCTTTCTTATCCGTATCCATATCCATCGATCGAGTTGAATCCATCCAGGCGAGATGCCGTTGATGATGATGACGACGACGATGATAGCAGAAATGTTGAAAAGTCGGAAATTCGATTAACAAGAAGCTGTGATTCATTCAATATAAAAGACCAGGACAATTTCTTCGACGATATCAGTTCTTCTGAAAACCTCATCCATTCTTGTAAGGAGAAACTTTCCCAGTGCGTTCCGAGTTCCATTTCTATTCGCATCACCTTCAAAAGTAAGTTTACAACCCTTTCAACTTGACCGACACACCTCTTTTCAAGTTGCATTATAAGTGGCTTAAAATACAGTTAAGTGCAGTGAATCCATGCTCGCAACATATGTGTATGAGCATGAGTATCAGTAAAGTACAACAGTTGCATTAATAATTTATCTCACCAACTTTCATTGCTCGACCTTGTGAATTTTTTTAAAGGACTTTTGAAGCGCGTTTTAATATTAAGTTATATGTATCTTCTTCAATTAAAATATTTATTTTTGGCGGGAAGTAAAATAAAAATTTATGACGAATGAAGAGAGTCATCACGTGTGGACAAGCCGGTTATTTGAATGCATGTTTCGTGTATTATTGTCGCGTAGTTTTCCGCGATAAAACGCATGCTTGTTGTTTATTTTTTGAATAAATTGCTTTGGGCTATTATTATATTATATTTTGATTATTTATTCATGCAGATTAACCGGTGGGAATGTTGCTGAACGAGTGTTGAAAGTAGGAAATAAGTTGAAAAAATGTTTGATCGAATTCAGATAATATACGAAGGGGATTTTGAGTTAGATTATATTAATAACAGATGTTCAGCTTTTAAAGACTTTAAAATATTGAGAAAGAAATGTTCTCGTTTCACGGATGAATCTTTGATATTTTTGGTGTTGATCATTTTTCGCGATGATTATAATCTATAATTTATGGATTTAATTGCATTCGACCAGAAGCGACAGATTAGTCTATTCATAATATTCCTCTAAATTTGGGGCTACCAATTGGGCTTGAATTTTAAGGAAAGTTAGCTGTTGCAATAACTACTTTACGCGTATCATCTTTTCTTTTATATAGTCTTTGTTATCTTGTGGCAGGTATTTTGACTAACAGGGTGCTGACACGTTATCTGCGTCAAAGTGGTCCAGAAGTGCGTCTAACATTTGGATCCTGTTCTCATTTAATTAATTAATGTGTTCTTTAAACTACCAGCTACATGAATTTTAAAACTAAAAAGCTTCCATAAATTTTCAAAATTAGAATAAGCGTCAGCTAATAGTTCTCCAGTTGAATTGTGTGTATGTATCTTAAAATTAAATTTCTATAAACAAGCTAAGATGTTTGAGTGACATCATGATCGTCTTTCAGTATCAGCAAAAATGCTTGCGGAAGCATACTCTTATGTAAAGGGTTCGTGTTCATAATTGCACTACTTGTGCAAAATAATATCGAAATTTTTTACTATGCGAAGCCTGAAAATGATTAAACATATTTGTTTCTTTTCTCGCCGGAAAAGTTTTTACCTTACCAATGTTAATAAACAAAATAAAATTAGATTTTTTCTTTAATATTCGGGCTTGTTTTTCGACTTTCCCATTTGCGGAATTCGAAGTCCTGTCGATTTTTCCTTCACATTCTTTGTATCCTAAATATTTTAAAACTCCTTTAATATCTTTTCAACTATCATTTAAATAATTTACTTTGCCTATTTTTATATAATTCGCTTTGGATGACTTAATTAAATTTTTACTTAGCATAAGGATGTTTTACGATTTTTCTACCCTATTATTTTTATAAGGTATAGAATCCATTTCTGATTTCGCGATTGATCCTATTTTCTTCTTCGATTCTAGATATGTATAGGTTTCATACGCGCCCAGCTGGCATCGTTTTCTTACCGACTTTCCGCATTTTGCACTATCATTTGTCAGTGGTTGTTCTTCGTTTACGATGTGACTTGCTACTGAAAATTTTAGATTCTTTTGGCCCCTTTCTATGGCCAGTTTTGCTTCCGTTACATGCTCTTAAATTCTTATTGCAATAAGTCATCTACGGCTCTGCTCTTTTAATGGCTAAGTTATGTCTGGTTAGAGTAAGATAATCAGTGCTGACCGTGATAATCACTGTGGGATTGGCAGCGTTCCATATCAGGAACATATCTAGGAGATCATCGTACATGCTGTTCAAAAGTTTAGGTTCTAAAATCGATCCCCTGTGCTACGCCTGATGAAACAGGCCTTTTTCTTACTCCCTTTTTGATATTGTAGAGTAATTCCTTAGATAGTCCCTTGACTTTAGAGTCCGAATGATATCCGTCCACTTCGCGGAATGGAACGAATAATGCATATCTAAAGTGACAAGCAGAATAAAAGCTCTAGCTTTGTGCCATGCCTCCTCGACGTTTGTAACTGCTTCAACATCCACCGAAATAGCATCGATTGTTGAGCGCTATTTTTCGAAACCCTGCTTCTTCTCAGAAAGAGCATCTGTTACTCTGACTACAAGGTTGCAGTTGCGGCTTATTTGGCCCTTCAAGGAGCTACTCGCAGTGCCCAACATGAATCTTGAATAGTACGCTGATAGATCGCTGTATTCTACGTTCCCTTTTTATTTGAATACTAGTGCTGTCACTATCCACCACGATGGAAATACCTCCGCAAATAATAAGAGATAGATAATTTTAATTAAAGTTGGGCTGGCTTATTACCATAACTTTGAGTGCGTGAGTTTAGCTCTTCTCCTTTAAAGATCAGACAGATTTTGGATCATTGAATTATCTGCTCTATGTACAATGGATTGTTAAGTCTGTTCTTCTTGTTCGTAGCCCTGCAGCCCTATTCGGGCCTTCACTTAGAGATAGTTACAGTATCTCATTATCATGATCTAATGTATTGGCACTCCACAAGGTGATATGATCATTATCACGCTTTGGCCGTGTGTTCGTCCCCCCAGCTGCGATACGTTCTGATTTTTAAACCAGCACGTATCATAACTGAACAAGCTTATAGTCTGTCCGAAGAATCACTCGAACTAAATCTCGTTGACACCAACGAAACTTGAACCAGAGACCTTCAGCTTACGGGCTTAGTGCTCTAACCAATTAGCCACGCGGATTGTTGAGTCTACAAGTTACTAAATTGCATCCGCTGGCCTTTATGTCAGAGCTGAGTTCCTCGCAAAGAGTACAATCGCACCTTATAATGGCCTTAGTTAGCTCCTTCTTCATTGCGGTATGGGCAATAGATAATTAATCGACATTTGGGCTATTCTTGGCTTGCAGCACCCTGCACCTGCACACTCTTGTGATTTACTGCAGTTTCCCAATTTCATCATTCCAAGCAATATTAATTCAAGCATTTCCATTTTGATATTGAATCTCTACGAATAGGAGTCTCTCCTCCCAAGCTCGTATTGATTGCTGCAACCATCTCCTCTTCTTTTAAGAGGTCTAGCCTTGCCACTTACAAGAAGGTGTCAACTATCTATGCCTGCTTTCCAAGATCTGGAAAATGACGTGGTATAGTTTTTCATCACTCTAAAACCACTAACGAGTTGAGCCAATCTTTCTGATTTTAAACCAGTACATATGTATAATAACTGAATGGGCTTATAAATCGTCCAAAGAATTGCTCGAAATAATTCTCTTTGTTATCAATGGGATTCAAATCAGGGACCTTCAGCTTACGCAGCGAGGACTCTAACCACTACACTACGCGAACTGTGGTGCAATACATGAATCTTGTATTTTTGCCTGTAAAATCAAAAGGGAACTTTGTTATCAGAACAATAACATTTGATACTGGGGGAGAGATACGTTTCCAAGCGGGGTTTCAGCATATGACAATGTTATCTTATCATGACTATCCGAGTGATGAGGTCAACATACTGCAATAAAAATGGTGGCAAATTTAAATACACCCTAACTACATACAATATTATTATTTCTATAAGTACGTATTGAGCCAAGTTGTTGGTATTCAAAAGATATTGTTCACTTACTAATTAGCTTACAAAATCCGCACTCTCCTGCTACATCAGAAAAAATTTATATCCATATTTCATGTGATAATTTTGTTCTTCAAAACTCCCTCGTACTGGCGAAATATAGAAAAGAAAGATTTTTTCACAAAAAATTGGTTCACTTTGAATTTGGCTCGTATCTTGTTGTGGTTGCTATGGACCTGGATATTAACTATTATCAGGATCTTTTGATTGACGTCAATTTCTTCATTCACGTCAAACTAACTAGTTTTAGGCAACTTTTAATTTTTTTCTTCATAATTAATTCTTTCACTTGCGTATTTGGCTTTCACTTAAATGGAGAATAGAGCTAGTCATATTATTATCTAAATTCAAGTTACTTTGTTGTTGATCACGTATTCGATAAAATACAAATAGTGATATTGAAAACAAATTGATGCTACAAATAATTACTATCGTAACAATTACATATATGATGTACCTATGTCTCATAACAGTTGTATGATGTATTTATGTGGTCATAGTGCAACTATTCTTGGAATCCGCGCCATGAAACTAGCTTTGCAGGCTGAACAAGTCAAGCTACAAATCTCAAACTTTGTGGAAAAGTCAGAAGTGATGGTCACTCCAAAGTTTATTTTTTATCAAACGTTTTACGTTTAAAGTGGTCCCCTCTCATGTTAAGGTGACCCTTAAAATTTTATAATCAGATGTGGTCGAGTGGGGTATCAAATGAAAAGTCTTGACTGTAACTCTTAGAATCTGGAATAAAATAGTCATTTTGTGAATCAAGCATTGCAACAAGAGGCAAAATGTATAGGGAAATGGTGTCCCCCCTCGCGATTGGACAAAAAATCACGGAGGTATGTTAGGTCTTTATAAGTATAGGGTTTTAAAATGACATAACAATTTTGTCTATTAATAAAACACACAAATATTTGAGATATTAAGCTCAAATTTATTGTGGGTGTACATTTTATGATTTCACCTATATGACCAACCCAAGCCTGTTTAAAGCGGTCGATTCTTTGGACCTGATTTCCCACCACTCTGGCACACATTTCGACCGCAACGTTGGCGATTTCGCGTTGGATCTTGTCTTTGAGCTCGTCTAAAATTGCTGGCTTGTTGCCATAAACTATTAACTTGATATAGCCCCATAAAAAGAACTCCAATGGCGTTAGATCTTATGAACGAGGCGGCCATTTGACCGGACCATTTCTCGAGATAACATGCTCCCCAACTTTGCCTTTCAATAAATCGATTGTGGGGCGTGCTGTATGACTCTGTTTTGTTAAAACCACATATCGTTGATGTCAAGTTCATCCAATTCTGACCAAAAATAATCTTCATGATAGCGCTCTCCGTTGTCGGTAACATGAGAGTCGTTTTCATCCACGAAAAAAATGTGGCCCCAATCACACCTCTCAAGAGTTACATGTGAGTTTGCAGCTGATGAATAACGCATATTTGGCTTATTAACAAAGCCATTGAGCCAGAAATGAGCTTCATCGCACATTGGAGTAAGCGCTCTTAAAGTTGCGGCCACCGACTCAGAGTTTTGGTAATAATTTTTAATGATTCCCAAACGTTGCTGATTCATGAAATTTACCATGATAAAAATGTTGATTTGAACTAACGTTGTAACATTGACAGTTTATTGAAAAACTTTAAGGGTGCGTTCATATAAAGTTATAAAATGTTTATGTCCCTAATGGAAAACCTTATACAAAGGCAACAAATACTCGGAAATCAAAATTCACTCAGCTTTGTTAATAGATAGTATGATTTGCAAATTTTAATTTTTGCTCCATTAAATTGGAATGGCACCTTTCCCAAATTATGGTACCCTTCCCAAATTATAATTATGTTAGATTTAACCATTAACATTATATGAAATACAACAACAACATGTGGTGCTGGATGGTATGTATTTCAAATTGGCCTAGACACTACAATTTACATAGGATTTTCATGGAAATTTCAAGAATAGTGTTTTATTTAAATATGTTCAATTGGCTGAGTATTCAGTAAATCTATCTGTTGTATAGGACTGAACTTTTGTATATAACTTAACGATATCTTACATGTTAAACGGATTTGTAATTCAAGTTATTAATTCATGTTTTCAGAAAAGTTGTTTGGAGGCCTAGAATGGTTACAAAGCCCTTCTGGTTGGAGGACTCTCCTGCCTACTCGACTTTTTTATTTTATCATGTGATCTTCTCTATCCTCTCTTTCCTGTTTTGCATTTTTTCGATGTAAGGTGGTCCAGCATGAGAAAAGAGGAACCTAGAAAGACCCATGACACGGTTGAGAGTTTGTTGCCCTCAGTTTGCCACCTCAGGTAAAAAAAAAAATTCTTGTTAGCTCAAAAATGTTTACGACCGCGAGTTTATTTGAACGCAAAGTAACATCGTCAAATCCTGCAAATTTTTGCATTTTAGATTCTAGGTAAGAAGAATTTGATATCAACCTTTAAACGTTAATTTCACCCCTATTCTCCTTGGAGTAGCTAGATTTATGCCATTGTGGGGCAACTAATCGCATAAAGTGAACGAACCCCAGCCACTCCTCAGTAAGGCAGTAAATTGTTAAAAGGTGTCAGGTTGAAACTCAGCAGCATGTAAGAAGGTATTCTGGTTATGAATCTGTGAATTTGCACTCAACATTCTTTTCCACATAATGAGATACTCTAACTATCTCTAAGCGAAGGCCCGAGAGGGGCTGTAGTGCTACAAAGAAGAGAATTCTTTTCAACATACTAACGTGAAAACTGCTATTTTTTTTTAATAGCTTATGTTTTTCGAATGTTTTCACAATTTTCAATCGGCAAAAAATTTGAGAATGAAGATAGAAGGAAATTTCCATAGAAATACATAATTTTGATTTCTTTTGCTATTATCTATATTACAATCATAAATCCAGTACAGTAGTCTGCGTAGTATAGTGGTTAGAGTACTCGCTGCGTAATCCGAACGCCCCAGGTACAAATCCCGCTGGCGCTATCAAGTTTTGTTTTGAGTGATTCTTTGGGCGGACTATAAGGCCGCTCAGCTATGATAAATTCTGGTTTAAAATTAGAACGTATCGCAGCTTAGTGGACGGACATACGGCCAAAGCATGGCACTGGCCATATCACCTTCTGGAGTACCGACACATATGATCAAGATAATAAAGTACTCTATCTCTTGACGAAGGCCCGAAAGGGGCTGTAGTGCTAAAGCAAAAAAAAAAACAATAATATATATTACCAAGACTTTTCGTGCATACCGTTTATTGAAAACTACTACAGGGTAGCGAAAGTCTCGGATAGTTTGCCTTCACTATTCTGAACTAAACAAGTTCGGTAGACAATTATGCATGCTGCGGTCAGAAGAGTATTGTATTCAACTTATGACTTATAGTAGCATAGTCTGTGAGTTTCAAGATTAGGCAAGCAGAACCTTTGCAACCTATGTTAGAAGCTTTGGACGGTTTTACTTTGGTAGATTGAATACTATAAAACTGTAGTTTTCCTTTCGATATAGCATTTTTATTTTTAATTCACAAAAATCGGTATTTCGAGCTGAAGTTGGTTTCTTCTTCAGTGTGACTTTGTTGCTGTAGAAAATAATTTTTATTTTTATATTTTTTATTAGTCCTACTTCCTCTATCGCTTTTCAGTATAGCTCATAAATAAGTCCCTTATAAATGGTGAAAGGGGATTAGTCGTTGCCACTTCACTTATTTCTCTGAAATTTCGATCTCTGAACAGGAACTAGGTTTTATTCATACGCAAGGTAGTCAATTTCATTATAAATTGCACCTCTTTCTTCAATTTGCAACCATCTAGACCTTTGCTAATAAGTATCTGCTCTAATATCTCCCGCAGAGGGAATGCTGGCCGACAGTAATACTTTTCGAAGCTAGCATTTTTTGGGGAGTGCGACCCCCATGGACTTGGTCATTTCGAGGTCCCCGCGAGGCTCCTCTTGAAATGACAGGTAACAACCCTGACTGAATCTGGACTGCATTTTGAGCAATGAATTTGAATTGATACTTTGGGTTGGCCGATATGATAGTTTAGACCAAGTTGCTTTGCCCGGTAGGGCCGAGGTGACAGTCGTATGTGAATGGCTCCAATTCAACTATCATACCGTGTCCATCCCGGTAAAACCTTGGTAGGTCTCAGGGTACGTTCGCAGTTTACACCATTGAGTTGGTGGTGTAGGTTCAATTGAGGCGAGCACCCGATTAGCGTTGGTCTAGCTCTGAGAACCATAAGGGCTTGTGCTAACCCTTTCATGGCTTCCCTGTGCTGCAGAGGTAACCATGGGACAAAAAAATGACTACACACACATGAACAAAGAGGAGGACCCACTCGAACTTGAGTAGTTTCAACTAAAAAACTTGAAAATCGATCAAAAAATCTAAAAACAATTAAAAATATCAATAACGACGACGGAACCAACAGTTACAGCAACGATGTTGACAGCATATTGAAATGAGGACCAACGACGATAAAAGAAACGTCGGATACAATGACAATAAATATGGACTTAAAAACGGAGAACAACGAACAACCTTCTAGAAATAAAGATTCCTGCGGCGTTTTGGGTGCAACAAAAAATGATGCAACCATAGCGTCTTAAAAAAGAAGAGCTGGAAATTCTGCAAGACGCGCGAGGTGGCAGAGAAAAATATAAAGAACATCGAAAATTCAATGTTGACTGCTTCGACCGCTACCGTAGCAAATGAAGCAAGGGTTTTAAATGCGGAAATAATAACGAACCATTTTGAAGTCCACAAAGTGATTACGGCAGAAAAAGAAAAGAGTGACCAGAAGAACGAGGTGTCATTGTGTGATTTTACCGTTGAAAATGAGGCTGAAGTAGTGTACTCGGAAACGGAAGTCGATAAACTCTACCTAGAAAGCTAATTCGGAAGGCAGCAGAATAAAATTTGCATCTGACTTGCCAAAAATCAGCAAAGGAGTAAAAAATGGGCTCCTTGAAATAGACGAGCTCCTAGACTACATAGGGCATTACCGGAGGAGCTGTATAAAGGCTGAAAAGGACCAGAAGGCCAAAAAAGTGCTGAGAAGTAAAGCTTAAAGGGCATGCGCAGATAGCTCTATATCAAATATCAATAAAAGAATAGTGTTTAGCCCAATCAAAGGAGATCGGGATAAAAAAGGAGGGAAGAGGCACTTGATGCGTGGGGGCGAAGTAATGTGTCAAACGGTTGACAGGGGGTGTTTTGTGTCTTATCCAGTCTCTCGCAAGCATTGGCACCCAGACAGTGCATAAATGGCATTCACCTCCCAACCACAAGATAAACAAAAACGCAAATGCTTCTTTTATGGAACTGCTATGGTAAATAGCTTTGATAATTTTCTTTATTTCTGCAGTTTAGTTACCATTTCCTTGGTATTTTCGGTCTGTCCTAGAGCAGATTAAATTTATTAAGACGCATCTGAGTTTGGTAAGAAACCATTTGGAAATATTTCACGTTGGTGAGTCAATAGCAATGTTTGTAAACGATACTCTAGAAATCGTATACACAAATCAAATGTGTTATACTGCTTGACTCCTTGGAACGGTTTTTAGGCTTTGATTCGGTTAGTTGCTTCAATTTCGCTCCAGTACTCTTCATATGGTCTGGATACTGCGTCTTTAAAGTTTGTTGGCTCACATTCTACTACCGTAAGATGTAGTTGAGCTTTATGTGTATATGTCAAATAGCATACTCCTATTGAATATTCTGGAGTGAACCATCGTTGCTGCCGCGTATTCTTCAGGTACACTTTCTTCACAAATGCTGCTCTATTTGGTATCGGATAAATATCTCGCTCCTAAAATCGTTTCAACTTATCTCTTCAATTGATGACGTTATAGACGCATTTACCTCGAGATTATCATATTCGACTCTTTCTTGCTTATATAATAAGATTTCATACTCGTCTGAATTCGGAGATTTTTCTTTGATCCCCTTCTCGTCCATGAATATGACATCTCAGCTTATCTTTATTTTAACGGTTTTTGTATTTAGAAGGTAATGAGCTTTAGATTTATCCATTGGGCTAGGCTGAACGTAGTCGTAAACAAAATTGCGACCTACTTAGGTTAGCTGAACCTTGTTTGAGGTCTACATGGTCCAACATTGCACTCACTCTCATTTTGTATACGATACACAATTTTTCAATGTATATGTATCACTGAGTCAATTTCATTGTTAGCCGCCGACAAATGAATACGAGTAACTGCATGACATGTGCATCCTGACTGGTTTCATCTTGAAACCAAGAACGTATTTCCGATCTCCCATATGCGATGTTTCCACTTGAGCTATCGATAGATGAATAATTGCCTTGAGACTTATATTTTTGAGGCGCCTCAGATAGGTATGTATTTGTTGCAGTGCGTGTGGCCAGGCCGTTCGAAAATTTCCAGGACTCATGCACCCTGTTTTCTTCCTCTCGACGTTACGTTCTTCAAGTCTGAGGAAGACCTGTTTAAGGGCGGCAACAAGCATAAGCTTATGACATTGCCCAAGAGCCAACAAAAATTAACTTTTCAGCCCTTTTATCAAACTTTTTACTTTGTGCATATAAGTGGGGATGCCGAGGATTTGTAAGTTCTCTAGATTTGATTTTTTTGAGTGCCACAGTTCATACGGAGTCTTTGTTGCTGCTCTTTTTCTTCTTCGTAACGCTACAGCCTTTCTTGGACCTTCGCTTCCTGGTAAAATCACCTCCAACTGCCTCGGTCCATTGAATGCGTCCTCCAAATGCTGAATTCGAGCAGTGATGAACTGTCTTCGGTGACCGAGCTAGACCTGCATTTCCTCAGTTTCTCCACTGGTCTCTGGCCTTCAGTTCTCCCAACGAATACCTTTTTTGGTATCCGTTGTTCGTTCATACGGTTCATGTATAAAGTTCATTGCAGTTTCCACAGGCTTACAATCGTTGAGACCTCCGAATTCTCAAAAATTTCACATGGCTCACGGTGATATCGAGCTTGCCATTGGTCCCCGTCTAGCTTTGGACTGATTATTCGCCTCTGGACCCGTCGCTCAAAGGCGTTTAATATATTTGCGGATGCTTGGGTTAGGGTCCATGTTTCATACTCATAGCATAACACAGGTCTTATCACAGATTTTTATACTCAGAGCTTTTTTTTTCATGAGTATGTAGCTGGTCTTCAAGATCGGCAAAGCAGAATAAAATATTTTATTTGCGAGCTGTATTCTTCGGCGTTTTCATCCCTTTCATTACCGGTTTGCGTTATTTTCGCGCCTAAATACACAAATTTGTTTACATTTTTTATACTGTATTCGCTAAGTGTGATATTTTGCGTACTAGAGGCTTTTTTCCTCGACTGCGTCATGAGCTTTGTTTTATTTTCATTGATTTGTAGTCTAACTAGTTTTGCTTCGCTTTCAAGTTTCACGAAGAGTTCTTTGGCAGTTATTAATGACCATGAAAAAATGTTGTTGTCGTCCGCATAGGCTACTGCTTGGTTTGACTTGTATGGTAATGTACCTCACGTATCGACAGGTAGTTTCTTTATGACGTAATCTAGAGCCAAATTGAATAGCAATGGGGCCAGCCCATCTCCCTGTTTGTGTCTGATATTTGTGTCAAAGGCATCGGTGAGTTGGTTATTGATGTGAACTTGGGAGGTGGTTAACATCATTGTCACTTTGTTAAGACGGACTAATTTGGCTGGAATGCCAACGCAAAGCATTATTTGTTACAGTACTTTACGATCAATACTGTTGTATGCTTGATTAAAGTCAGCAAAAATATAATGTATGTCTACATTGAACTCCTGGCATACCTCTAGTACCTACTTGACCGTGAACAATTGATCTATTGTCGATCTACCTGCTCCAAAACCATTTCGATACTCTCTAATAATATTGTTGGTGTATGATCCGATTGGAATTTCGAAGATCTTTGAAAATATTTTGTACGGCGTACAAAGTACTGATATGCCTCCATAATTTGGACACTGTACCTTGTCACCTCTTTTCTGGATAGGGAATATAATTGATTGGTTCCACTCGTTCGGCATATGTTTTTGTTTCCAAATATGCAACTTTGTGACTTTGTGAATAGCTTTGTGAAAGCTGCTGCCACCATATTTAATGAGCTCCACTAGAATCTCATCGATGCCCGGCGCTTTCTTATTCTTTTGGGCTTTGATGGTGAAACAAAACTTCATTCTGAGGTGGTGGGACCAATGGAAGCTCTCCGTAGACATCTATAAGCTTCGGTGTTCTGGAGCTGTGCGGAGGTTCTTGAAATATGATGCCCATCTTTTCTTAATCTTGGTTTCATCAGCGATGATATTGCCGGTGTCATCACAACAGAGTATTGTAATGGGCTGGTAACCACGTTTCAGGCTTTTCACTACTTTATGTGCTTGTCTTGTGTTGTTGCTGGCTAGACTTACTTCTATACTTCTCAATTGGTCGTCGTTGTTTTTTTTCTTGATTCTAATTATCTAATTTGCTACTCTTCTGAGATTTTCTAGTGGTATCTCTTCGTCCTGGTTTTTCTATCTACGTTTTATTTGTACGCCTGATTCTTTTTAACGAATTCATTCTGGTATTCATCATCGAATTAATAATTTCTTTTGTGCCGGCCTTGATGCCAAATCTTCTGATTAGCCACAGTCTTAATAACCGCTTTCATTTCCATCCAGAGTTCGTTGCTTGTCTTTAACGATGTGGCTGATAAGATGGGAGCCAGCTGGTTGTCGAGAATCTCTGTGAAATATTTGGGCATAGGTGCCGTTTGGGGCCTTCGATGTCAAATTTTTGTAGCAAGTTCGTCTTCGCCGAATATAACTTTGAAATACAACATCGATAGATTAATTTGAGCAAGTGATGATCAGAGTTACAATTGGCTCCTTGGTATGTACAGACGTCAAGTATACTCGAGGCCCAACGTTGATCGAATATGGTAGATCTGGTTTTGTGTGCTACTATCCGATGGTATTCAGGTCATTTTATAAATGCGTCGATGTGGGAAGCAAGTCGAACGTATGACTAGATTTCTGCTATATGCAAAGTCGATCAGCCGCTGGCCGTTTTTATTTGTTTCCACGTGGAGGCTATATCCTCCAGTCGTTCCCCCATGAGATAGCTCATTACCAACCAAAGCGTTAAAACGACCCACAATTATTTTTGTGTCATTTGCTGTTTTTTTAAGGCTTCCTTTTTCCTGGAGTCATTTTTGTTGCTATTCGCAGGCAAAAGCATTTGAATCCCTTTGATTGTGTCTTTATGTGGTTTAAAGCGTGCTGTAATCTCATAGTCGAAATACACTCCGGCGGTAGTATATTTCGGCAGTTTCTGCGCTAAGTTAGCTTTCTAGTCTTTCTTGGAACTATTATGCCGCTTGAACTCATTTGCTTTGTTTGCGAAGCTGTTTTCGTTCTGAATATTTTGTAAACTAGTTTTTATTATTTTCACATAGTTGCAAATTTTGATCAAATCGACATGCCTTGTAATATCTTTCTATCTATTAAATTAACAATTGGCATGGAAATTCTAACCTGAAAAAATTCATAGTGAAGAAAATGGTTTTAAGATTTAGCCATATTCCCCTGAGCAGGTGTCAACGCATGTGTGCATTGATTGATGCGATCACTTGGAAAAAGGGGAAAATGTTTTTTCGATTTTCATTTTATGTGAGCTTAATTAATTTTTGTATCTTCACTGTCATAGTGTATATGGAATAGATTCAAACCCTCCCGTATCGAAAAAATCTACGTATTATTTCACTGACTCAGCATACAGTGAATAAAATTTGCATACGTACAGCGAGGGATAAACTGTTCACCAAAAACAAAATTGCATTCACAAAAAGTCTTCGCTATTCATTGTAAAGTGGGGCCCGGTCTCTGGTCAATTTCATATGACATAATACCACTTTTGCGTTCTATCTAAATGGACTTTCAGTTTTGCGAATTCAAACATTTTTTAATAATTTAATCGATTCAACTCCAAAAAGTTGACTTCATCACAAAATTTCAACAATATGATAAAAAAATTCATCAAATGCTACTCTAAATTCACAGATATAACTAGATTAATATACTCGTAACACAAAATCGCATTAGAACCAACCGCTAAACACTGATTATTATCTCCACCTAATTTATGCACATATTCATACATACCAGCGTTTCATACGTTAACTTCTGGTCTCGACCAGCTCAGAATTCTGTTCCTGCTACTGAGACATCGATTACTTCCACACACCCGGAAACACTAGAACTTTATTACCGGCTTATAAGTGTCCACTTTTTTGTTTCTCATTTTTCATCAACACACGGCGCTTTCAAGTGTTTAGCATTATACTCATATGTTGATATAATTAATTTCAATCATTTATTTACCGTTGATCACTACAAGACATTTGATCGGTTTTTTCCCGCCAACAATCGCAGCCGTGTAGATAAACGAAAGGAACATTCACCTATTACCAGCTACCAACAAAGTACGAGTAAATATCCATTTAATGATGACGTATCCTAAAGAATTTTCTTAACGGAATCGTTTGTATCTTTTTGCATATTTCTCGCATGGCACTTAAATCGCAAGTCGTGGGGTGAGCTTTTGTTGTTGTTGGCGACAATTTATTGATATTTATTAATTCTTATCGTTCATTGTTGACATTCAAAGAATAAAGGAACTGGTTTAGTTTGGTTTGAATTATCTAGATGCTTTTCGGTATTCTTCCGCTCGTCCAGTTTGTCGCTATATTAAATTAATAATAATTTAATCCATTAATGCCGGCTTACTACCATATGTAAACAAGTTGATTATGGATTACAAATGGTATTTTTTCTCTTGCACGAGTATCGTGTATTTTGGTGTTGGGTGACAAAGTAGTAGATTTATTGATACAAATATGATGGAGACAAGATTTACTGCACAGATAGAAAAGCATGGGCAAATCGGTGAAAAGCCCCCTCTTGTAAAATTTATGGTAATTTATTGGTTTCTTGGACTCCATAAAAGTACATAGGCGACAGATGCTGAGATTTAATGGTCATTTGTTAAATTTCAATCCGAAAGGGTAAAACAACGAATGTGGATAAAGTTTTTGGATTTTTAAAAAGGAAAGTTCTTATTGAACTTTGGTGTGGATTTCAACGTTCAGGAGTTTGAGTTTCTGCAAATATTTAATTGAAAAAAGTGAGTGTGCAGAGTAATTAAGATAATGTTATTACAGAATCAGTTGTTTTCCATTCATTATTTCTATTTAATTACTTTATTAGTGAGTGTCTGTTTCAGTGGTGCATGAAGGTGATACATGAAATTTCTTTAAAAAAATCGGTTATGTCGCTGAAATTATGCAATCTTTTTTATGAAATCTTTCGGATTGCATAATCTGAAGTAAATAACGTGCATAAGTACTGTGATGAAGTGTGAGTATGTTGAGTTTGTAAATGTTAGTGGATGATGTGAGGTAAGATGATTCAGATTATTCATAAATTGGGGTTACTCGCCTAAGTCTTTCGTTTTTGGGGGGAATACATTATTAAAATGGAAAATAGTTCTAGTTGTCAGCAAGTTGCATCCTATTGACCTTTCTGCCTCTTTAAAACTACAATTACCTACTTTTGAGTAATTGTATAGGTTCAGTGTGGACATATCTCCTTATAAACCTAAAAAGGTCGTACATTTTTGTAGTTGCTAACATCGTGCTAATCTGCTAATAGGTCTTTCTAGTTTTTATTTAGTGTGTCGAAAATGTGTTATTTCTCAAAAATATTGTGGCTATCCAAACTTTTGAGTATTGGCAAACCATCTCCAACTATCCTACAACCTCCTTCTCCAGCTTCCGATATCTAGTAGAGACTTGGTTCTGACTTCCACTCAGTTCTCACATCTTGTTCAACGTTTTTTTGATGGATGCTTCTCTGTGTAAAAATATTTTTGATTCTAAATAAATCTGCAAGTGTTGATTAATTATCTAGACATAACAGAAGAAGAAACCTCTGCTGTTGATCACCTATGTATATTGATGTTTAATAGAGGCCTGATATTGTAAATTTGAATATGTTCTGAATTACAGCAACTCACTCGTTTATTTCGTGTATTTTTGGGATTTGTAAAATCACTTTCAAACGCCTACTGAAATTTTGGCAAATCTAGCTGTCAGTGCGTTACAAGAACTGGGAATTTCTACTTCAAAAATTTGTTAAAATATAGAAATGAATATTCAAAAGTATAAGGGCAGTAAAGCACCCCAAAATCATGATACAATTTAGTTGTAATTTGGATGAAATTATTTTAATGAAACCATAAAAACAGAGTAGTATTGATTAGAAATCTCTAGACTAAGCACGCGAAATTCTTTCCAAATGAAGTGTAGAACATGTGATATTTTGGACTTTGATTGGTAATTAAATGTCTATTGTCAGGCATACAGGTCTGTTCAGGGTGGATTATATTATATAATATATTATATAATATATATCGTCATATTACTATTGGAAACATTCAGGACCAATTAAGCTGAGGTAACTATGCACAAACTTAACCTAAGGCCAGGAGTAATTGGTTTCTTGGAGCCAGTGCGATTTAGCACTTTCGTTCCATTCTTGGCTGTGAGCGTTCCTGTACTCACTGTAACCTGGGACCTTTTACTAGTGATTGTCTAATTAGTAATTGATCTTATGGATGGATATATTATTTTTTGTCTTATGCCTGGGATTTTGAGGAATTCTTTGGCTTTGTTAGGGTGTCTATTCAAAGAGTTTTAATGGCCTGTTACGTATGTATTTTTCTATTGTGTCCAGCCTGAAGTCCTTATGTAGGTGCACGTTTTTTATATACCATGGAATTGAACCGATCTATCTCAGAGCCCTATTCTGTAGTGTTTGGAGTGCTTTTTTGTTTATCTTTGATGTCTGGTAAAATGCAATGCTGCCGTAAGGACTTAAGAAGGGGATTTAGAGTGTCTGGGTTTTGTCCTTGTTGGGTTTTATTTTCCATTTACGGAAGTATTCTAGGCGAATATCGATGTAGCTTTGCAGTTTTGATATGATCACTTCTGCTTGTCGGGCTGTGAAAAATATCCAAGTATCATCAGCGTATAAGGACATTACTTGTCTGGCTTGGCAAACTTACAGTATACAGACTATGTAGAATTGGAGAGATAAGTCATCATTGCGGAGCTCTGGATCCGATCGGTCTCAAACTTGAGTGATCGTTGTCAATTCTAACACAAAAGGTTCTGTCTTTGAGAAATGAATGGAAAATTTGTATAATTGGAGGTGGAATATGAAGTTCATGCATTTTGAAAATAATTCCTGCATGCCAGACTTTGTCGAAGGCATTTGCTATGTCAAACATATTTAGGCCTGTCAATTTGGTGCGATTCATCCCGTTACGTATATGTTGGACCATCCTGATGCGCTGGAGTTCTGTGGAATGCTCGGTACGAAAACCAAATTGTATATCGGGGACTAGGTGTTTATCATCGACAGTCTCTTGTAGTTTGTAATTGGTCTTTCGGCTATTTTGGAGATGATAGGGAGAAGAATTTTAGGTCTGAAATTCTGCGGGAATGTATGATCTTTGCCTGGTTTAGGGATGACAATTATGGTGGTTAGTTTTCACGCATTTGGGTACTTTTGTTGTTGGAAAACTTTGTTTATTATGTTCGTTATTATCATTAGTATGTTGTCGGGAAGCTATTTAAGCATCATGTTAGTAATCATGTCAGGACCAGGTGTCTTCCGTTCATTTACTCCTTGTATAATGTTCTTCATCTCGTGGAGGTCCATTGGTCATATCACGTATTCCTCTTGTTGCCGGGGGATATTATTTCTTCGACTTTTGTCGGAATTGCTTTTTCTTCATCAAGATTCTCCTCTGATGAGGTATTTTTGCAAAATTGTTCCTCTAAAGTGTCAGCAAAAGCTTATACCTTCCCTAAGCTGTAGTACTAGAGTCTATTTGGGCCATTGGTAGGTGGCACAACTGTCTTGTTTTTAATACGGAAGTATAGGAACCCTTCCCATTGTTCATTTCAAAACTCTAGGATGCGTTTTCGGACTTTGTTGATCGACCAGCTGGCCTTCGTTAGTAGTCTAGGATCACCCGTGCTCCTAGCTCTTTTCCGGGCTTGATTCTACCTCCTTATTAAATTCTTTATTTTCTGAGGGAGTTTGCAGCGGTTGTGCTCCCTGGCTGGAGTTGTGGCTGTGTGTTTCTCCTTTGCCTTTTTGATCTTTCCGGTTATTTCTTCTACTATATTGTCTACATTCCTAGCTGTTATCAATTCTTGGATGAAATTTTCATTTACTTGAGTGTCTCTAAAAGCCGTCCAGTTTGTTGTTTTCGTTTAGTGGTCCAGTTGATGATCAGAGGAGAGCTCATTAAGGACTCTGTTTCTAACATTGTGATGGAATTCGCGGTGAGTTGGCTCGTTTGGTTGGTGAAGGCTGCCTTGTGTGCAAGTGATGAACTTGTTTAGCTCAGCCCAAGCTCAATTACTTCTTACTGCTCCTCAATCTCGGTGGTATACGTTGAAATCTCCTATGATTAACAGTGGGCCTTTGAGGGTGAAAAAAGTTTCTAAGTCTCGTGTAAGTACCTGGCTGCTTGGGGGGTTGTACAAAGAAATCACAGAGAACTCTAAGGAGCTCAATTGCACTTTGATAGCCGTAACTTCTGTTTTTGCAAGTTGGGGCATTATAATCTGATGGTGACACACATTTCACCTTACAAAAATGGCTGTGTTCTATACAGAGTGTAGTTAGGGAAGTGGAGACAGATTCCAGATTTCAAAAAGGTTTCATGGAGGAGAATAAAGTCAAATTTATAGTCCAGTATAAATTGCTTAAACTCACGAGTTCTTTGAAACAAGGTATTGGCATTCCATGTAAGTATGGAAATATGGTTCACCAGATCTATTAGAGTTTGTGCGTATTGGTTATATTATTTTTGGCCAAGAACATGCCCTATAACATCTTCGATCATCAGTTGAAACTCATTTTGCATATATGCGAAAAATTGTCCCATGACGGGTGTTGTGAGTGTGGGAGAGAAGTTTTGTTGTGGTTTGTTCATCGGTTTGGCAGTAGGTGGGGTATTTGTTTGGGTATTTGTATTATTGTGTGCAGCTATTTGTGTAAACGTCTTCTTAATTTTCTTTGGATTTTTTGGGCAACCTCCGTAACCAGCCGGATGCTCACTCTTGCAGTTGACACATTTTGGCACTTGCTTTCTTGGCTCTTGATAATCTTTAAAGTCGTGAAGGCGATCACATTTTACGCACCTTGTTTGGACTTCTCAACATTAGGCAAAAATCCTTGAGCTGTCATTTTAGGCATCAAATTATCCAAGCATACACGACAACGATTTTAGTGAAAATAGGATTGGTTCTTCTGAAAAAAACATCGGACGACCCTTCAAAAATAAATTTCATGCATGTGTTTCCACAGTATACTGCAAAGATTCAACTCGAAGCAAGGCAAGTAAGTGCACCACCTAATGGGCTAAATTAAAAGAGAAGTAAAATGTTCGAAAGGGAGCAAGAACTGAATTGCCCATCACATTTGTTTGTGATTGTAACACCTAATATAAAAGGTGAAAGTGCAATCTGCTTAGCATAGAGCTTTCAAGCATAATGTCATACATCGAATACGGCAAAACTTATTGTCTTGCAGTTTTTTCAAGCGTTCAAGCGTACGTAGACCCTACGGCCCTAAACTAGAATGGAATAGAAAATTTCAGTATAACGTCATTGAAGGTTTAACTGAAAATTTCAAAACTGAATCAGATCCATTGAGATATAGAAAGGATATGATGAATACTCAAACGGGGCGTGAACCTATTGAAAATATGGGATGAATCAATTTTCATTTATGATAAATGCAGCAAATTAGAATAAGGAAAATAAGATACAGAATTCAAATATTCGACATGATGTATTATGCATAGATACGAGTATGCATTAATAAATAAATTTATAGCGTAATGTGGGTTCAGCAAAAATATAGCATTCCAGAAGATAGCCTTTCTAATTTATTTACTAGTGAGAAATAAAGACACATGCAGGAGGTGATATGTTGGATTGACGGACTGGGTCGTGAAACAAATCCAGGCTTTCCTAAAAATTAGAGCAATGTGGAGATCAAACTTCAGTATACAATTAAAAAGTACACCAAGATTCTTAAAGCAGATTACAGTGCACAAAGGGATATCAACAAGCCGATATGTTGAGAGAAGAGGGCATTATTTACAGTGGAATGTCATCTGATGGCATTTAGAAACATTTAAGTAGAGATGGTTTGATTTACACCTGTCACTAAGATACAGTAAGTGGGAGTTAATAACTCGAAAAATCTTAAAGTCATCAGCATAAAGGGACAGCGGGATGTGATAACAGAAGGTAGATCATTGACAAAAAGTAAAAATAGTATGGGGCCAAGTGTTGAACCTTGAAATCCCGAGCTGGGGTGAAAAGAAGAAGAGAAGCAAGACTCAAAAGTGACTATGCATTGATGATTCAGGACATAGGAGAGAAGCTAGGAATAGAGATAAAGAGGAATGTTGAACCATAAAAGTTCAAATTCAGACTTCAAATAGTTCTTGCTGATTGAAGGCGGCTGCAAGATGGTGGGTAAAAGAAAATAAGTTTGTGAGGGTAGATCTGCCTCTGACAAAACCATGCTCTTGGTCTGCTAAGGATAGGAAGATAAGTGGCTTTAGCACATCAAGAACTTTATTTTTAAGTATTTTACTAAGTCACAAAATTGGATGATAGGAAATATGTGGGTGGTTTTCCAATGGAAAGGATAAACCCCGCAGGAAAAACTATTCGAAAGAGAAACACAAATTGCAAAAATAAAGATTTTGTTAGAACATTTGTCAAAATTATTTAGGAGCAGTTTAATCTGCAAGGGGTTTTTACGAAAAGTAGTAGAGGAAAAAGAGCAAGAAGATGGATTGAAGGAAGTGAAAGGCTAAGTGCTGTCAACAAAGGAAGGAAAATAAGAAGCAAAGAGGTCACAACATTCTTGATGAATAGACAATGTCACGCTATCAAGGCTGAAATAATCCGAGACATGAGGAGAGCTTATTCAAGATTTTACGTACGACCAGAACGCACGAGTTTGATTCGACATTAATTAAGTTTCAACATAAATGAAATATGCACGAAGTGCAGAGGTGGCAATATTCTTGGCCGCAGCATGATGCTCTTTTCAAATTAGCCAGGTCAATTGGAAGACCACTGGATAAGAATTTTCTGCGGGAAGCACCTTTTGCCTTAATTGCAATGACATAAAACAAAAGAGCATCTGGAGGCCTCCTTGACGGGAATCCGGGCGTAAATTGTGAGTTTATGGACGACAAAAACATACAGAGCTTATCAACATAATCTTTAATGTAGAGGTTACTGAAGAAGGAGTATAATTAATCAGCTTTTAAAAAAAAGTGAGAAGGTGTAGCATTCCTCAAAGAATGAGAACACGTGATAGCAAGCTCAATGGAGATTGGTAGATGGTGGGCATCTGGTTTGACAAAGGATGAGAGCACCACAGATGCAGTCAAAGAAGAAGGTGGCAAGTTGAAAACAACAAGATCAAGTACGTTGTTATTGGTATCAGGAACAATGTTGAATTGTGTAAAAGAACAGAGGAAAATAAAAGAAGAAAGAGCAAATAATACACTACCGCCAGAAAGTTTAGAGGCATACATATCATTCCAAGCAACAAAATGCAAAATGCAGTCACCACACCACAGAACAATATAGGGGCAGATGAGAAGTGAGTATTAATGCAGCTTGAGAATTCTGCAAAGAAACGTTCATAAATAGTAGCAGGATGTTACAAAGAATGTACATATATGATACGAGAAGGAAAGAAAGTCAGGTAGTGAGGCTAACACAATTATATACTTAACAGGTGAAGATGAAGTAAACTCATTACAGAATTTTCTAGTAAGAGTAACATGCACACCCACTAGAATGCCTACACCATCAGGCTTATCACTAACATCACGGTCTCTGTCTCTGAGGAAGATCAAATGGTTTGGCAAATATTCACTGTTATTAATATCAACTTTTCGCGAGGCTTCCATTAGACATATAATATTATACGGAAAAAGAATGGAAGAAAAGTTAAGTTCAGTAGTCTTTATCTTCAGGGTGCGAAAATTTTGGTAATAGTAAATCAGATTTGATAATTTAAGTAATTTATGTTGAAACGAATTATGAAGCATAAGTGTTCTGTTTTTAGGTGCGAAGGGACTCAGGGTTGTTCCGGTTACGATTTGGAGAGAACTTTTCGACGAATACACCAGGAACTCAAAATTTCTTATCCAACAAGATACAAAGATTCGCTGGAACAGTAAGTTTAGTGCACTGGAGCAGCTTATACTTTATATTAGTGATAATTACTTCAACCAGGTTACTGTATTCTAATCTCGAAACAAATATTTGTAATGAGGGGGATATAGCATGCAATGCGGTGCTAGGCTTGATTGCAGTAATGCTTGTCATTATATCGACCTCAGGTGGAGGCTTCCGGCTGGTAGATGAAAGTCCTCGTGAGCTTATGTTTCAAATCATCTATTTGGTATCAACATTACTTTTTGTTACACATCTTGTAACAAAGGTCTCACGCCAGTATGAACCTTTTAGGTTAGTCCCGATTCATACCATAAATTGCGGTGTTATGAAAGCAGGCTACAGAAGTTGAGGTTACTGCAAATTAGGATTCGATCTGAGATACTTTGGCTGAGCTTGTTGCTGTAATTGACAGGATAACTTGAACTACACATGCACACCCAACCCCAAATTGTACTTTTTCAAGTGATCTTACGCTAAAACCATTGAAATTTGCCCACAATTGCATACTGTTCTCCCTTTCTTTCACGAGCTCTTATTCCAGAATTATGTTTTGTCTTCCATCTCTTCTCTACTCTTGTGGAAATTTTCCCGTACCCATCACAAAATCAACGACAAAAATAATCAGATGACACGATTGGATGCAATGAAGTCTAAAACCGGACTTCCCAAGTAGATAGCCTCACTTCATCCTATGTTGGTTGTGGCTGTACTACTGTTAGTTGATGATTGTATATCTTCTCAACTTTCACATAGTTTTGTTGATAAATTTGCTTGGTTGGCTGTTAATAGAAGGATCTCTGCAATTTGTATCTGACTGACTCACGCGTCTACAGAAGACAAGAAGGACACAATTAAGGATAAACGTAACAGAACCCTATAAGGCACCATCGATGCTTTTTCGTCAAATGACACTAAAATTATTCTGGGTTATTTCAACGTTAAGATTGGCTGAGAAACAGCGCATGAAGGATAAAGCGGAAGGCACAGCCTTCATACACAGACCAGTGACAACAGACAAGGCCTAATAGTCTTTTTAGCTATCAGAGGCTTCACAAAAAGCTTGACACAATTCCCGCACCAAGTCATCCATAAGAGAACGTGGGCATCCCCAAAGCAGTCAGAAGTATTCCCGATATGCTTTCCTTCCGTGGCACTGTTTATTATTCAGACCACTTACTCATAAGGGTCAAGTTTAGATGCTATCTCCAAGAGCTGTAAACAGGAATGTCAGTTACTCCAAGGTACCAGATACATAAGCTCAACGAAAGCTCAGTAATGTCCACATACATTTTAGCTTTAAAATAGATGGTTGCATTAAATTCAGAAGTTACGCACAGCTCCCTAAAAAATTAATCGAGCTGTGAAAATTAATCAAGCAGAACAAGAGGTTTCAGTTCCACTTCCAATCACATATGGAGTACAGTTAGCAGAATGGGACTTTAGAAAAAATAAAGCTCCTGGAATAATGTGGAGAATATGGTCAGTGAAGCTGATACCAGAAGACTGAAGAAGACCTATAATATGTCCTATACACAAAAAGGGAGACAAGTTAAGTGGGAAAATTATAGAGGCTTTGCTTTACTGTATACTCGTACATCTCATAAAGTGCTCTCCAAAATCATAGAAAGAAAATTAAAGCCGTACTATGAAAACATTATAGGGCGGTATTAGGGAGTCTTTTGAAGTAGATGGTCTAAAATTGATCACATATTCTCAGTTAAGTAGGTACTCGAAAATGCTGGGAATATAGCATCGACGTGCACCAACTCTTTATAGATTTCAAGTAAACATACAGCAGTGTTGGCAGAAATACCCTGTACAAAATAGTTTTTGACTTTGGCGCCCAAACAAAACTAGTCCACATGGCCTAAGTAAGGAGCTAAATAAAGAATCGTAGATCAAGGTAAACAGTGAATTAACGGACAGTTTCATAATGGGATCAGGCTTAAAACAAGGGGATGAACGTGCCCAAATCCACTTTAATGTTACTTAGAACACGTCATTAGGAAGACAACAACTAAAACCTCTGTCACAGTAATATTTAAGCATACACAATTGATCGTGTCAACATATGGCACGCTGATCACGTCAACATACTTGTATAGCACAGTCTATCTTAGATCCCAAAGGAGAATTTTTAAGTCTACAATCTGAAGCAAACCGAATCAGTCTATGAGTTAATGAAACGAAAGCTAAATTCATGACTCAAATGAGGAAGAACACTCCAGTCTGCTAAAACCTGACCGTAGGAGACTATAACTTTAAAAGTGTGGATAAATTTGTTAATCTTGGAGCCAACCTGAATAGAAGAAGGGCCAAAAAGGATGAAGCTGGACGCCAAATATATGAAATAAGTAAAGCTTATAACTTTGAAGTTACTATTCTAAGGTCCCGAGTTGTACACAGGCAAAAAAGCTTCTCATTCACAAAATACTAGTCAAACCTGTGCTGATATTGGAAGTGAAACATGGACCCTAAGAAGCAAACTAGAAAAGACATTGAACATATTTGAACGCAAAGTGCTTCAAAAAATTGATGGCCCTGTGAAACAAGGAACAAAGTTGAGACAGCGTTACGATTTTGAGTTGTATGAACCTCCCGTTTCTACTTGTGTAAAGTTACGCAAATTGCAATAGGTGGATCATATAGAGAGAATGTAAGAAAACCGGCCATCTAAAAAATTATTAGATGATAGAGCACAAATTATACGTCCAACGAGAAGACCAAGGACTCAATGAGAAGATATCATGGAAGCTGACAGTGGATCCCTGTTCGGAGTGATCAACTGAGGAATAAGGTCGCAGAACCGTGGTAATTTTAGGAGATTAATCCTGGAGACCAAGACCTAGCTTAGGCTATCGCGCCAAAGATGATGATTTCTTTGCGAAGTTTTTGTCGGTTATACCTGTAGTTGTAGCGCTGGCTTTTATATTGTTATTTGTGTAAAAATGATTGTCTTTCCACTTCACAATATGCAGAATTTTTTCAATTCTTCACGAATGTAATTTACCTGGTTAAAATTACTAGCGGTGCTATCATTGTTATTTTAAATTGATTCAGGAGCACTAAGAGATGGCTCATTTGAATGCTAGGTTTCAAATATAATACGGATTATCAAAAATGCCTGATCGTTATAAATTGACTTATTCAACGAGTCAAGATGAATTCTACCTATTTTTTTGACAATGGTATTCTCACTGCGTCATGGCCTGTGTTATCAATAGTTGCTTCCATGATAAGAAATAGACCTAGTGCTACTTTTTTAAATCCCAAAGACTCAGACAAACCAGTTCCAATTGACTTTTTCATCCTATCTGGATGATAAGACAGGTATAGAGGAGTTTTCACTAAGCTGGTTGCTCTTACTTATTTTCCATTGATTTCAACTCAACAGAGTAAAGACCAATTACCCTAATTCATCTTTACTCTGTTGAGTTGCTGTCATTTTTGTTCATCTTTTATATGAACATCACCTTATCCTGTCTTCAAAATGTTGGTATAGTTCTCAATTCTAGATTAATTCTCAATAGATTAATTAGATGCGATATAATCTGATTCTATCTTTTCTGAATCTGGAATAGATAAGCTCTGCTTAATCCTGCAGATTTGTAGGACAAGAAGTTTAATTGTTATCGTGACTGTTTTTTAATATGAGGGTCACTGCTTCCTTCCATTTTGAGTGGCTTGGCTCTCTTCATGAGAACAAGTTTTCAATCTTTTCTCCGAAAATTTTGCTTCCTCTTAAGGGGTTTCTTAAAAATAAAAGAGTACATTCTCCTTCAATTTTATGCAGACACTGTTGACGTTCTTACGTGTAGTATTGAAAGTTTACACGAAGTTTACTAAAGCCTTGTAAAGTTCAGCCGCAGCATAGTTATCCTCCATACTCTCATAAAATAAGCAGAAGTGTTTAAGTTTTACTTTTCGGATATTCTTTTCATAGAGTGAAAGAGTCCTATGATGTCCTTCCCTGCTATTGGTGCAATTTGCTCTGTTGTAGATACTAGTTACCTCTTTCTTTCAGGTCGTTAGCTCCTGATTCCATCAAGCTGGTTCTTCCTCCGTTATCAAGGGGAGCTGTGTTAGTACGGTATGGTTCCTTTTCAATTTGCTGGTCGAAGAAATGATAATGTGCTAATTAATAATGAATCATACTCACACTCATCATTTATCGCCAGCTTATACTCGTATCTTTGTAATTTCTGCATACTCAAATTAAATAGCGTTAGTGACACTGTCTTTAAAGTAGGTCATTGTCAACTAACCATATACAATCGTATTTCACCGAGTCAAGACTATTTAACGATGTTATAAAAGCAAATCTTGTACCATTTAACGTTTAATCATAAATCACTTCTTGTACTTTTTTGCAGAATTCGCTAAGATGGTATCCATGGCTAAATTGACCGTTTGTTTATTCGCTGTTTTCATTGTTGCATCATTCCTAAACACATCAAGTGCAATCCCAGCAATTGGCAAACGATTTGGTAAGTTTCACCACACTCACATCGTCATTTCGCTGATTAATTATTTGGAAAATTAGCCGCTATAATCATTAAAATAATTCATTGCTCATATCTTATCATGTATCTTCTTATTGATTTGACATTTTGTTTAATTGATGGATATCATATTTCATGTTTACGAATCTCCAAGCTGATTGATTATTCAATAAAAATCATTTTGAAAAATTTGCCTGTAATGTTTTTTAAGCATTAATTTTTTCTCAAAAACAATTCAATCATTACAATCATTAAACTCATCAAAATCATATTTCTTTTCTTCTTTAATTTTTTTTTTATTTTTTTATAAAAACAAGAAAACAAAATATTTGCAGATGCATTGACCGGTCTCGATTACATCCAAATCTGCTTGAATAATTGCGCACAATGCAAGAAAATGTTTGGTAACTACTTCCAAGGACAAACTTGTGCTGAATCATGTTTGAAATTCAAAGGAAAAGCTATTCCGGATTGTGAAGATATTGGATCCATTGCACCATACTTGAATACTTTTGAGTAGAAGAATGCAAGCGGATTTGGAGCGATAATTAGATTGAACCTGAATCAAGGATTTGAGCCGAAAAATAATGTGTGTAAAATATTTAGTAACATATTTAATCACGGGTGCTTCTATTTATGCTTATTGTGCGTGTTCAAACTAAATTCAATTGCTGAATGTAACGTGGATAAATGACCGCGCGCGAAATTCGATTACTGATGCGATTATTTTTATCATCCATACATGATGGAGACATACATGATGGACAGATGATGGTACAAGATGATTTTTTTGCTTTTATGCAAATAATGTTTCCAAAGATGTTTTTGGTGATATTTTTTTACAAGTAGATGTATAGTTTTATTTAAATGAAATGTTCCTATTATTTTAAGGATAAATTAGTTACGGTGTATGCAATGTAATTTATAATAAATGTTTTCATAATGAAGCAATTTGGACATTTTAGTTAAAAGCCTATTTTGCTCTGGCATTAGCAATGGGTTCAGACAGAATTTTGGGAAGAAATCAGCTGCAAATTTTTTTCAATTTCAGTAAGAGATTTGATTCCACCAGCCATTAACGACAAAACTGGAAGCGTCTAGACTTTTTTGTTGATGTAATAAAAGAATTGCTGAAAAGAGCGTATGTTCTCCGTATGGCGGGAAAAATTAAAAAAAACATGTGTTGAGAACCTCCGTGTACAGTACAATTGCATAATTTTCTTTATGGAGAGTGTCCTTAATCCCTATGTGACATACGGAGACTCGTTTTTTGGTAATTTTTGGAGAGTGTGTAATGATTTAACAATTTACGTCCGAACGCGGAACCGACCTCTCATCGGTTCTAGACGTTAAGTCTGAGTAGTGCCAACGGATGGTACCAACCGGTCAACCAATCCGTGCACCGTAACCCATTCACGCGGTGGCTGCTTGTCGGCCAGCTAGATCGGAGAGGATTTCGGTCGCGGGTCTCCGAATGGGTTACGCTCATTTACATATTTCAGCCACCTATACACGCCCGTTTTCAAACGCGTTACAAACAAAACCATACGGAGAGGAAACCTATTCTACGTTACTCCGTATTTCTTCTCATGACCAGTCAAAAGAACAAAATCTAATTTTTATTTCGCGTTCCCGAATTCCCGACGCGGTACCGAAAAGCATACTACGTTAACTCAACCCGACAAATGCTACGTTAAGGAAAAATCAAAAACAACTAAGGTACCGCGTACCGCGCACGACGCGAAACCGACCTCAGCGGATTTTCCCCAAACCCTACCCTCGCGACGGCATACTTACCCTGCACCCCATTGCCCGCTGAAAAGCAGAACTACTGTAAAGGAAAGTCCATTTTTTTGTTAGCAATTCATATTATTGTTTCGTATAGTGTAATTTAAAAAAAAAAATATAAATGTATATTATTTGATAAAATATGTAGGTCTAACCTACGCTGTCCTAATTGTTGATTTCACATGCATTTGTTGCAAGAACAATTTCAGTTGTTTGTTGCTTTTTATACCTGAGCGCCTGGATATGTGCACATAAAATACGATGTCCTTTTATTGTTATGCTTTATTTGATTTCTTTCAGAAATATATATATATATATATATATATATATATATATATATATATATATATATATATATTTTTATTTTTATTTATATCATGAAAAATATTTTTTTCATCAATTATTTTTGGCAATTAATGGATTTGTCAAATATTCTAGTTCATATGAATTTAATTCTCTGATAATTCTATTTCCTTTTTGCTGTTTGCCTAGCTGCATTTGTATTGTATTTTTCATGTTATTAGAATTCGATTTTATATTATTTCATTTTCTTTTTTTGTTTAAAAAATATTACTTAACCTTTTTTGTACTTCAATGGTGAATCACTGAGCTCATTGTAGTTTAAATGTATTTCTTGATGTCTAATTCTAAATATATATCGATATATAGTATATAATGAATATTTACTGTTTTTTTGTGTATATCTTAAATTTTTTTGATTTTTTCTGAATTATTTTAACAACAGGCCTAATATACTAGAATCTTTTTAAATCATTTCTTTTGTTTGAAGATGGGTTGAAGTTTTCTTGTATATTGTTATTTACTTATACATTGAAACCATGAAACTTTTAATTTCTTTTCCTTTCATTGTAATAGAATGTACATACATAAAGTTTATGTTGATTGTAACATTGAATTGAATATTCCTAATTTTTTTGTTTATTTAAAAAGTTTGTTTTTAAGATTTAGTAAATGTGCTCTTAGTTTTTTTATCGTTAATGTTTAAATGATATTTATGCCTAGAGTTTTCACTTTATTTTTTTTTTGCATTTTGGAATATTATTTTTTTAGAGAAATATTTTTTTTTTCATTGAAATGAAACCAATAAAATTCAGTTATTGTTTACGATTTAGTTGTATTGTAAACAAATTAATTAGTATAGTGGTCATTCTCTGCATTAAGTTATGAAATAAATTAGCCTAACCGTATTTCTTGCTTGTTAACACTCTTGAATATAACCGAAGATGTGAAGATGGGCTGCAATTATAACATATTGATTTTTTGTTCTTCATAAAAATAATAGTATAGTGTCTCTTCTTTCAACTACCAATCGAAATTCTGAGCTGACATTTAATTCTATATGATCGACTGTTAATATTTAAGTAGAATAAAAATTACTACGAATTTAATTTATGTTGATGTTTATTACTTTAAGATAAATCTGAGTTTATGCTGTGCAAATATTCCAGCTGAATTCTTTTTAATATGTTTGGTTTATAATATTGAATATCTGACGAATTTGAAAACCTGCTGTAATTAATTTGAAAAAAGGCTGACACCTGACCAAATAAATTTTATATAATCAGGTCAAAGTCACAAAAACTTTGTTAATCTACAGCATACTTATTAAATACCAAATTTGAAAGTACGTCAACAAAACGATTGCTCTCATAGTTCCTTCAGATAATTGGAAGGGTATAAGAAAGTAAGACTCAACACAATTATAGAAGAAAAACAATGTCAAGGTATTTTCGGGCTTGTTAACAAATTTACCGAATGATTGTACCAAGTGGTAGATTCCTCTCAGGTAATATTAGTCTATATTTGCCGAATTTTGTCATTTTAAACTCTATAAGAATACTAAACAAAGAAGCTCTGTATTGAGCTGCTATTTCAGTTGACAATAAAACCCATACACTTTTAGTTTCCCTGATCTATAAAATAAATGGTTAAATGCGCATGCGTTAAAGGGATTATCAATATGATTTTCATCGCATGCATTCAACTAACACTAAATTTACCAAAGTAACTAATAAGGAATATTTACAAAAATAATAGTTAAATATTAAAATTATTAAAGGAAAAAGGATTTTTTTGTTTCCAAATGTGGACATGCTCCTAATTTAAAACAGAGAAAGTAATAAAATTGGTAAATATTGCACGTTCGTCACAATTAAAAATAACGAAAAAGAGGAATCTAAATGTTCGAGTAGTTTGAGTCGCTTGTTTGCAATAGTTAAGGTAGCCCTGAATAGAGTTTTGTGGACCCGGTCACTTAGTAAAATTTGGATTTTACTCATATTTCACTCAAAATTAAGGTCGTAAGAAGTGTTTAGAAAGTGTTAGTTTTCAGAATAATGCAGAAAAAAAAGTTTCATTGTCTAAAAGATCAGTGCCAGCAATTTATTGCGTTTAAAAACCTATGATACTCGAATCATTCGGCCGATAAACGAGTTTTTTCTGCATTATTGTCCAAACCGACGTCTGTGGAAAATTAGGTGTTAAAGATTTTGTTTAGTTTAAATTCTTGATTGATCTGTCAGTGATAGATATGATGGTATTTTAACGTTTCCGTTTGATTCACACAAAAAATAACCAACGTTTTTGTGTATGTGTAGGCAAGTCAGTGTACTCAGTTAAATAAATTCGTAAGATTAATTGCTGATTTTTATTACATTCTTGGTATTTTTCAAAATATCAGCGATTGTCCTTTGTCCATCACTGGAATTTCAGCAATTACTCTATTCAAAAGTTGATAGTTTTTGATGCTGATAGACTACTCCAAATGAAATGCTATTTCTATTAATAGAAGCCTCAAACAATTGCGTTCACAATAAATATAAGGGGGGCACACAAGTAGTATAACTTCTAGAATGACCAAAATACATTTCCCTTCTAGAAACGTTTTAGCTTTCCGCAACGAAATATTTTGTTTAGTGCGCAAAGTTGTCGCAATAAATTACAAAGCATAATTGAAAAAGAAATTTAAAAACAAATAACAATATTTCTCTAAAAAATTGCATTCCATCTTAAATTCTATTGTATCCCCGGTGGCGGTTGTCCCAGTTCAGTTGCGAAATATGCGTCACGATCGCATTCCACTTCATCCAGAATGCCCGCGATCAATTCTTCATCCACGTTCAGATTCGAGTTCTTGCTAAGCTCGATGCAGCCAGCGCTGTGCGAACTATGCAAGCTTACTTTTGTTGGATTTCTTTTCAAATGGAAAATGAAGTTTTCGACGTCGTTTTCTTTGAACTCGCCTTATAAATTCACCGTCGAGCATAGGAATGCGATAGGATTGCGAACTCAGCTTATCGAAAACTCGTTTACATTCACTTAATATCCGACAAACGACGTTTTGCTTGGCATGCGTGTGTCCTTTTATTGTTTGAACAGCAACACTCAAATCACATAATCGAACTTCGCTATGGATTTTCGCATGTCATTCCATCAGATAATTTATGCAAAGTTCATCAACATCAGCTGACGCTTAACTCCATATTTTCAGGATATCATGAAGGTTTATTAAATCCACTAAACCATACACTTGTGTACAGTCTTTTTGCAGAGGTCACGTTTAATATGCAAATTTTTTTCCTCTATTGTTTTTTTTATAATGCACTGAATTTCACGCCATGAAATTTAAAATACACATTCTACCTACTTTTTTGATAAATTTTATTTGGTCAGCCTACCTGGTACGATTACGTTGATTCATCCGTTAAACAGTTATGGTGATTATGTTGTTCAATTTTCGCATCGCAACCTATTCTTGAATAACAGTTTAACCTTCTCCAATGATATTGACTGCGTTGAAGTACTGCATCACATCCATTACTTTGCCCTTCTATAGAGGCGAATCCTTTGCTTCCTTCAGTAGTTTAAATTCCCTTGACGAATTTCCTGATCGATGAAAAAGAAAAACTGACTAAATGCACGCGGGCAATAACCAGATGAATGGAACGACGTGCACTGTTAGAAGATAGCGAGTAACGCAGTTAAAGCGATCTGAGCCCATAACCTTTTTGACGTTTGGGATGGCAATTGTGGGAGGCATTGCCAGATATATATGCTTCGAAATGTATCAGTGTTTAATTACAGCGGATCACATTGACAGAAAATATTTCTCCACAAATATAAATATTTGAAGAAAAATATTTTCGGCGCAATGATATCTGCACGAAAGATGAAGTCTGCTTGCACTTCAAAGTCATACATATCTGGCCGGGTGCCAGGGTTCGGGATCGGAATCACTTCGATTCCCGGGCGTGGGCGTCACACTACAAGTGTTGGGCTTATAATTTAAGCAGTTTTTTTGTGGTTGGGAGGTGAATGTCATTTATGTACTGAGTGTAAGACTCCCATGCTCACAAGCGACCGGACTACTCACTAAACACCTCCCTTTTAAACTCCCAGCCTGGAACCGTTTGATGCATTACTTCGGACCAGGTCAGGTCTCGTTTTGTTATGCCGTGAGGTGCCTTAAAGCTAGGGGATCCCTCCTCTAATGGGAGGGGAGTAGGGAAGAGAAATTCCCAGACAAGCAATCCCTCAGCCCCAACGTCCCTGGTTGGTGTGAGTCCCTTTTATGTTTTAGGACTGCCCGAACATAATGGGCCACCTGGTTCCATTTGTCAACCGATTCAAGCATCACCGCAACTATACTATCCGGAATAGGCTCTACTATCTTCCTGTAGAGGTCCCGTCACACCCTGTCCTATTTTTTGCACGCAAATAATATGTGGCAGGCATCGTCTTTCTCTCCTGGACAAAATCGACATTCGGGGGACCGTGACTTAACAATTTTGTGCATGTTAGACTGAAAACATGCATGCGAGCTCTAAAGCTGGGTTAGATAGAGTTCAGTCTAACCATGCCTTCAATTTAGCCACGGTCTTACATCCGGTATGAGGGGTGCAGTCCACTTTTTCTTCATGGAACTCACCCAAGATTGCTGCCAATCGTTGAGTGAACGCTATCTCTCCTGGCAGACAACCATCTCCCTCGTGCCCTCGTTTCGACGCAGGTAAATAGCACGTTGCTCTCTAGCAAGGAGGGCAACAGGTATCCCACATGGCATAACTCTCACAGCTGAATCAGAGACTGTCGGATATGAAGACCAATCCTCAGTGCACCTCTTCTCTGTACCTGTGCCAACGGTTTTCGGTATACCTTCTCTGCTCCATACAATAGCACTAGCCCTAGGCTACTCATCAAGAGGCGTATTTTTGATAGGTTGGATCCCCTACGTTGGCCATAAGTCGACTCAGAGCCGACACTCCCGAAGCACCCTTCTCAGCTTTTGCCCTGATTTGTTCAGGGAAGCTTATCTTCAAGTCGATCAGTAGCCCCAGATACTTCACCGCTGGCATCGATTCGATAAGTGTCTCCCTGATCATCCATGCTCTAGAGATTTTCATTTTTGTCAAAATGATCACGTCAGTTTTCTCCAGTGCTAAACTGAACCTGCGAGGAGTCATCCTGTCTCCCACCCGGTGCATTAGTATGTTGTGCTTGTTCAACGGTGCGTCCAATGACCAGAGCCACAATATTATCCACATAGCCGATCAAGCATGACTCATTTGGCATCTTTAGTCTCAGTGGCCCATTGTAAGACGCATTCTCCAGATCTGGACCAAGGATAGATCCCTGGGCAACACCCGCTGTAGCTTCCATCCTTCGTTGGCCCTGTGTCATGTCGTAAAGCAGGCTTTGGTCCTTCAGGTATTTTCTTAGAGCATTACAAACACATTTTGTAAGAAAAACGTTGGGGGGTTGTTTAGGGAATGAAATACTGCCATTTTTTAGTGATCTATAATAATATCCTTAAACCCCGTTTCCTTGAATTTATTTTTCAAATAAAGGAGCAAAAATCCATATTCAATCATTTTTAACGCTGGGAAAAGTTTTGAAAATATTGCGTATTCTTAACATTGTTGTTGCGATCTATTAGTTCAGGCCCCATAAAGAGTTGTTCTGATTCCAAATAATAATAAATTGGATCTTGCTGACCGCTTTTTTGGTCTCTTCTCGCCCCTTTCCATACTCTTGTCTTCACTTTACATAAGCATAGCACATTCCACCACTCAGTATGTGTCTGTGTCTTTCAACCCAGTCAGGATGTATTTAAAACTCTAGTTTGTCTTTTATGCGTGATATGATTCAATTTTCTTTCATTTTGACTAAAGCAATTTGTATTGTTTTGAAGAATTGTTACCAGCAAAATCTCAAAAGCTCATCCGGAGATGAGGAAAGACACCACTCGCTTGTCACTAAAGGCTTCAGTTAAGCCGCAAAGCGTGGGTCTTTCAAGAAGTCGCCACTTCTGACCTTTCCACAAAGTTTCATGGCTGTAGCTTCTATAGTTTCGGAGAAAAAGTGCTGTGACATGCAAACGGACGGACGGACACAGGTCGAGATCGCAATAGGGTTTTGTATTTTAGTACAAAACCCTAAAAGGATCATGTCTCATCTAAGATATAATTAGAAATGATTTTGTGTAAAAGAAAAGGAAAATTAAATTGCAGGTTATTAAGTTAACCCTATCACTTGTTATTAAATAGTTGATATTATAATGATTTTTTTCGTATTCAATCTGGCACTGTAGTGCTGGGCAGTGCTGCTTTGTCTGAAGTTTGGTCCAAAAATCTCATCGTCTGCTTCGAAACCGGAAGGATGAGAACGCAAGTTGTAGCGCTCCTCCCCTGCACGTCTGCGATCTTATCTTGTAAAACTTGGAGTTTCTCGTGTGGCTCCAGAACCAGGATTCGTTCTACCAAAACACTTTTATTGCCACAACAACTGATACGATTTAGCGTTGCAAATCATGTACTGGCCGAACATGATAAAGTAAGGCAAGATCCCAGTGGTGGTGTGATATGAAGAACGCAGACCACAGGTGATGGCAGTAATCCGACGCTTCCAATTCTTCTGATTTGAATTTATATAGGCACGGATAACGGTTAAGAGCGTACAATTTAGCTGTTGGGAAGCATTTGCTTGTGGAGAGTATACTGCGCTTCGCTGGTGTGTAATGGCATACTTACCCATCAGTTCACATAATTTAATGGATGTGAACTGAACTCAGTTGTCGGAGACGACATTTTCTGGTACTCTAAATACATGAAAGGCACATTTCTCTAAGAAGCTTATGATGAGAGCTGTATGCATATTCCAGATCGGTTCAATGATCGAAAAATTTGACAATTGTCGAGGACCACGACAGCTCAGATGTATTTTAGCAACCACGGAAGTCACCGCAGTTGCAGACATTAAGTAATTAGCAGAGAGATGTGTAGCCCGGGGTGGCATACTGAGGCTGGCTAGCGCTCAGTCGTGTCGTGGGTCTTCCGAGACACCCTCTGCTCGTGCTGAGCCACCTTACATGAAATAACTAGCACAAAGGGAAAAGGATAGGAAAGGGAATAAAAGTTTGTTGTCTTAACGAGACATGGCCGTTTTATTTAATTCACAAAAAGTTAGAAAGAATTTTACATGTAAAATTCACAAATTTTTAACTCCTCATTAAAATTTATGCAAGCAAAATCCGTTAGATACAATTTAATAAAAGGAAAAAAAATATTAATTTAATAACATAAACTAACAGACTATAAGAAAAAAACAAATCCAAATAATTACTCACGCTTTTCTTGTTGAACTCCGAGCGCTCGGCGAAGAACAAAAGAAAGGAATTCGGGGCACCTGAAACTCAAGTTTCAATTTAAAAATTATTGTTAACAAAAGTCCATTAATGAAATCACAGAACGGCCACTTTTCACAAGACGCTGATTACTCTCTCTTCGCTAATTCATTATCTTTTCAACTTCATCCAACAGTATACCTCCAAATGCAAAAAAAATTGAATTTTTATCACCACTTCATAGATCAAATAAAGGATTTCACGGAAACTTCCCTCTGTGTTTTTTTCCTTTTTTTTTGTATAAATAAATCAAATTACAACACTTTCCTATTTCACTTTTAACTGCCGTATCCAACAATTAAAATTTCAATCCGCAATACAAGTTTTTATTTTATTTTCCACACAATTTTTAGGTCTTTGTAAAAATTTTTTTTACAAAGACCTACTAGTTTCGCGACCTGTCTGTCCGTCTGTCCGTCCGTCCGTCTGTCCGTGCGTCACAGCTGATTTCCTCAGAAACTATAGAAGCTAGAATGCTCAAACATTGTGAAAAGGTCAAAAGTAATGGTCTCTCAAAAATTAAGGCTTTAACAAAAATTTGAAAAATGTTTAAGGGGGGTCTCCCCTAATAACGAATTGGCCCTTAAAATTTTTTTCATCAAAGGTAGTCGAGTGGGGTATCAAATGAAAGGCCTTGATTAGAACTTTCAGAATCTGAAATAAATAAATCATTTTATGAGTTAGGGGGTCCAGGGGAAGGCAAAATGTACCCAAAATTTGTGTCCCCCCCCCCTCGCGATTGGACACCTTTCAGCCGAAAAATCTGAAAATTATCACGAACGTGAACCTTTATGAGCACAAGGGCAACAAATACCTTAGAAATCGAATTTCGCTCAACTTTGTTAATAATAGTATGATTTGTAGATTTTACATTTTTGCCCATAAAATCAAAACGGTACCTTTAAACTTCTTGAAATTTCGCAATTATATAGACTAACATAAGATATATATGTTCACAAAATTTAATTGAGATCGAATCATAATCAAGTGAGTTATAGCCATTTCAATTATATGGAATTATACCAACAATAACACGTGTTTATGGTTGATATAGGGTTTTCCAATAAGAGGTGTAATTTTGATATTAAAATAAAAATGCCATTTTTAATACAAATGATCGAATGTTTATTTCATTATAAAGAAGAAGATATGCCGTTAATAGCAATAACTAACATTGGGCAAATAACTAGTACGACACGCCTACAGGACCATATCCTCTTCATGAAATTTTCCATAACCAAATCGCAAAGTGGCTGCCCTATGTCCTCGATAGCCTCACAATCGGCCGAGCATTCAGAAAAATCATTTAAGCTAGATTAAAATGGCGGCTGCACTGTGCTTATGAAAGAAACTGTGCATCTTTTGTATAAATTTGAACAATTTCATATCTAAGTATTGGATGAATAATTCAAGTTATCGATTCTCGCCATTAGAAAACTTGTTTCTAACCCTAGGATGTTTACAAAGACCTTCTGGTAGGAGCACTCTCCTGCTTACTCAACTTGTTTAAAGCTATTTGTGATACATCGATTGGTGAATTGAACGGCTAACTGCGTAGTTTTTCCTTATATGCAGTTTTTACAGACTTCATGCGCAGGCGAGTCTGTTAAACAATAATTTTATGGAACTAAAAGAGAATAACGAAATTTTAGCTACTAACTTTGCACATTTCCTCGCTTACCACGTGTTGTGGTCAAGAAATTTTGGGTTAGGTAGGTCTGCAGAAACTCCACGCAAGTTTTAAAAGGTGCCGGCAGCCATAGTGCCGTTAAAATAAGCAAGTCCGACAATGACAGCAAACCTGATTCGAAAATTGATTAGATTGCTGTCAGCGATTGGCTACTAGCACTTTGCACACACGATTTAATCACAAAGATGGCCAAATCGACAACATAATGAAACCGAGAAAAACTCCCCAAATTAACTTTGCGAAAGGCGGTACGAAAAACCGAGAGAAAAAAGCATATACTGCTTGCGGACTATGCAGTCAGGGAGCATGGGTTATGGGAAACTCAGTAATTTACTCGCTCGATAAGTGGCGGTTCAGTGGCAGAGATCTAGTACTTGACAGCTGGTTAGCAAATTGTGTAGAGATGACAGATCTCCGAGATATCGGGGGTTATTACATGTAGATTTTGTTTGATTGACTTTGTTGGAAGTAGTTTGGAGGCATTGGAGCCCTACTCTCAATTCGACGGATATTATGGATTGGAAATAAATTTTATAAGTAATAATGTAGCTACTGAAAGGCATTTGGCATAAATTACTTTCTATTGGGTATTTAGCTACAACCACCCCTGCTTCATTTCCACATTCAAATTAAAACAATTTATTTTTTTAATTATTTCTTAAAAACTGATTTCTTTAATTTATTGCTCACTCAAATACAACAAAAAGTACAAAAAAATCTTCAATTCAATTGTAAAAAACATAATTAAAAATGGTTTGCTTGTTTTTGTGGATTTTTTACAAATTTTTTCTCATTTAAGTGTATAAATTATTTACAGAACCAAAACAAAATGAGAACTAAAAAGGTATAAACACAAATAATAAAATTAATGAAATAAAATACAAATTGATAATACATATATATAAAAAATTACAGGCTATTCACAAAGGGACATTTCCATGGCTGGGTTTTGTATAATTAATGTTTACATATTCTTATACTACGATAAGATACGAAAAAACACACATCTGGGTGTCATATCGTATGTATACCATTCATAAAGAAAAAAATGAATTCACTTTAAAACCACTGGAAACCAAACAAGTCAGGGACAGAAGGAAACAAGGTAGGGAGAAGTAGCAAATAATGAAAGTCAAGATTCGAAATAATGAATGAATAATTGGGATGTGTGTTCCATGCAAAAGGTATTAACAGTGATGAATATATATGATGATTATGTTGAACTACCAATTTAATTACAAAAAATGTCGACTTTCAATCAATGAAAAATTAAAGAATAAAATAACCAAAATTCTCTCTACCATGCTCCCAACATATTTAACATGACAATATCTAACGAATATGAGGTTTTGAACAAACGATCACTGGGAAAATTTAAAATATGTTTAAAAATAAAAAAGTTAAAATAAACGAATGAAGTTAAAACTGGTGTGTGGTGTAAAAAATATATAAAAATTAATGGCAAATTGAGATATATATCAGCTCAATGAAAAAAGATTATTACTAGCGTGCACTTTTGGACGGTACTTATGCACGTTCCCCCTTTTTATAGTACAATGTGTTGCTTCGCTTTGTGAAGAAAAATTCTTAAAAATAACATTCATGCAATAAAAAAGGTCCTTGTAGGTTTTCTTTTCTTGTCTGCTGATCACTCAAGTTGTTTGTTCGTTGATTGCTTTTGAAAAATGACTGAACAAATCGAACTAGATGCGAATGTGGGTTGTGAGTTTAAATTATTTCTTCTTCTTGAGATTCACTACTGAGTCCAGTGAATTTCCGAATCCGTTAAGTCCGTTCTGAAAATTAAATAGATTTAAATTAAAGCTTGGTTTGAGATTTATTTTGGTTATAGTTTGGGTTATTTTTCTTCTCTTTGGTAATTTGTGTTGATGCTGGCACGCATTTGCTTTTTAAGTATATAATCATGTCTAATAAATGTAATTCCAAATTGCTTTGAAAACTAGAAGCATAAATATTTTATGCTCAATTTTCAGCATCGATAATTTCATTGTACCACAAGGGATGACAATTTCCAATGTGTTTTAAATTTAGAGTGTCTATAACGCTTTAGTTCATATCAATTTAAAAAAAAATAATTGATGGAGCATGCAATATACGCACCAATATTTTTAAAGCTTAAGGCTACGCTCACACCAGAGAAAATTATGTAATTTTGGGCAAGTCTGGTAATTTGTATAAATATCAACCTTAAAATTACATAATTTTCGGTACAATTTGACCCTTCGCAAGGTTACAAATAAATTAAATTAAGCTTTGTCAACCAAAGGTTTCCGTAGAACATTCAAAATTGAACAAATCCGATCAATGTGTCATTGATGAATTTTTTGAAAGTTTGTCAAGTTTGTTAAAATTTGTCAAATTTTCTTAGAAATTTGTCGCGCCTCCACTTCCACAGTCTCGGCATAAACAAAGAATTATACCAAGGGAGATTTTCGCGTGCCTTGATTGAGATGCAAACACCCGACCATGCAGAGTGTGGACACGTCGTTTCAGGCATTATAGACGCGTTTTCCTTTGGATCGTCATTCGTTCCTTGGTGACGCTTGGATTTTTTGGAGCGAACATCGAGTTAAAAGAGAGTTGCGATACATGGGTCGCAGCAGATAGTAATTTATTGCACGAGCAGCAAGACGCGCCTTTCATTCTACATTCATCTTAGCCTAACTTGTATCTTGTGAAATGTAAATTGGAGTGTCTGTTCGTGAATAAATTTATTATTGTTAATGAAGTACAATTTCTTTCCCCTAAAGTAGCAACCCCGTATTTAAAACAAAAGAGCAACAGAAAAACAAAATACTGTGAACTCATTCGGCGGTGTGAATTGTACTCAGTGCTTATGTCAGACGGTAATTCGAAAAACACTCGCAATTGCATTAAAGTAAATCATCAGCAAATTCCAAAAAGAGGTTGTGGAGAACACATCGTAGCCAAGGAACGAGATCATTTGGCTCCGGAGCCCGCCGGGCAGCAACAGGTGAATGCCGTGAGTAGCTGCAAATTGTTGTCATTTTGGCGTTCAAGTCTCGAACTATGGTTTTTTCAGATTGAGTCACAGTTTCACGCGCACAGAATAGCTTCAGACTCAACAAAGTATCACCTCGTTGTCGGGGCACTGGACTTTGAACCAGTTGTGAACATATCTGACATTCTCCGTACGCCGCCGGTGTCAGGCAGTTATAACACGTTGAAGAAAGCCATGGTTTCGCGCCGCACCGATTCACCAGACGTGCAGCTCCATAAGCTTTTGACTGGAGTAGAGCTCGGGGGTAAAAGGCCGTTGCAACTACTGCGCCACATGTGGACACTTGCCGGCACACGTGCTGGAGATGACGTCTTACGAGTCAAGTGGTTACATCTTTTACCACAGCAGACGCGCGGCATGCTTCTTCTTATAAAAACTCAGATACTCGAAAAGCTCGCTGCTGTAGCTGACGAGGTTCATGACATACGACCATTTGTCATGGCGACTTCTCAATTTCGAATTTCATCGCCTTCGTCTGGCTATGTATCTCCGGCCGATCTGCTAACGTAGGAGCCATCCGCAATGTGACAGGCCATCCCCCAACTCACGAACATCACTCACGAGATCGTATTAAATACGAGAGATCCGAATCAGAGAAGCCGTTCAGTATTACGCAGAGGCCATAAACCTCAGGCCCGCTCCTCTACACCAGGCCCCAACGAAAGAGCGGGATACTGTTAGTACCACACGAGGCACGGCGGACGCACGCAACATTGCAGGTAGATTTGTTCCTTCTTCGCTCAGGCCCGGCAGTCTTAGGAAAACTGAAGAAGCCCACGAAACTTTCAGCGGCCATCACCGGCAATCCTTCAGAAAGCCGCCTTTACGTCTTGGGATCGCAATTCCTAGATCCGATTTCTCGTCGACCCAGGATCTGAACTCTCTATCATTCCCAAAACATTAACAAGAAACCGCTTCAAAACCAGAGTTTGACTCATACTGCAGCTAATCGAACGCCTATTGCAACCTTCCAAGTGAGACAGCTCAGAGATAAACCTTGGTTTACGCCGTACTTTTCAGTGGAGCTTTATCATTGCAAACGTGCAGACAGCAATTCTTAGAGCAGACGCTTTGAAACAGCATGGACTTCTTATAGATCTCCGAAATCACCGCAGCCTTTCAGCACCTTGCTCAATTGGTCCAGTTCCGGAAGTGCACTCTATTACACAGGGTTTTCCAATCAGAGGTGTTACCATAAACCGCAGCAAACAGTCACACATTGAGGATAGAGAGGCTTTTCAACAGTGATTCTTGGGTTTCCTGAGCCCCAGATGCGACAATTTTGCTTGTTGACGAAGCCACCGAGGTGGAAGAGGGCCTCATCACTCGAAGGATTTTTCGATGGAATTCCGAATAATTTACATGCATTTCAGGGATCCAATCAGCAAAGACACGACATTGTTGATGATGGACCGGCTTGAGTTCAACTGAACTTTATAGGCCTTAAGACCCAACTCTTTATGCAAAATACGTTGAAATGACGTTTGTGGAATGCCTTATTACAAGGAACGACGAGGAATGGACAAACCTGGGTTTTCTTCAACACTTTCGGCTACAGCAGCAATACTCTCGGCTGTTCTTGAGTGACGTCCATGAGTTTTATTCTTCACATCACTAAATTGTCCCAACAGCTCGAATTTTTCCGCTAATTTCTATATTGCGGTCCGACGAGGTGCTTCACGACGACCCGAAAATCTTCGAGTTTTACGAACGTCACTGCCAAATTTTCACCATTTTTATAGTGAATTTTAATAACTTCAATGCATTGTTAAGCATGTAGCATTGCATTTTTATTAAAAGCGTAATTTCTACTTGTCGAATATTAAAAAATGATAGCTTCAAAAGACATATCTACCGAAATAGCGGGCTATTCAAAATAACACCTCTTATTGTAAAACCCTTTAATTGCTTCACGGATCTCTAAAAGAGGTCTACACAAAGATTATCGACAATTTCTTCAAAAGCTCTGCTTGCTCTGAAGAGATGGCGCACGTTCCTGATCTACACGTTCAGCACCACACCGTTACTAGTGGCCCGCCAGTATTTGCCCGACCACGTCGACTCTCAGGTGAACGACTTAACGCAGCTAAAAGGGAATTCAGCGAATTGCTAGAGCGAAAACTCATCCGCTCCTCAGCGAGTTAGCGCGCCAGTCCTCTTCAAATGGTGCCGAAGGATAATGGAGGTAGGCGAGCTACCGGTGACTATCGCCAGCTCAACGTAATCACCCGCCCTGACCGTTACCTACTTCCAGTAATAGAGGACTTGCTGCAGGATGCTCAAGGCAAAGTGTTTACGGTCATCGACCTTCACAAAGCCTTTTACCAGATCCCGATGTTACCGCAAGACATTGAAAAGACAGCAGTCACGACGCCATTTGGATTGTTCGAGTGTTTAAACATTCCACTCGGTCTGAAGAATGCAACTCAAACCATACAGCGTACAATTAATCATGTCCTTAGAAATCTACCACTCGTGCGTAAATATCAGGATGATCTTCTCGTCAGCTCAGACAGCCACAAAGAGCATCAAGCGCATCTTGCTAAACTTTTCTCGACTTAAAACGAAGCATGCCTCCAAATTAACTGGACTAAATATCAAATCGCTCAGCCGCAGGTAACATGTCCCGACTATCACGTGTCGAAAGAAGGTTTTCGCCAAGGACCCAGAAAATCATCGACTTCCCAAGATCCAAGGAGGCAGCTAAGATGTTTTGTGGGAATGCTGAACTTTTACCGACGCTACATTCCACAAGCTGCTATGTTGCAAGCTCCTCTCACCGACTAACTTAAACGAATCACGAAAAGAAGGCTAAGCTTGCCTGGTCCGAGCAGGCCAACGATTTTTTCATGCGCTGCAAACAGGCTATAGCTTCTGCAACAACCTCAGATTTTCTCTCACCCACGGATGCATCCAACACCGCCATAGGCGCAGTTTTGGATCAACAGCTAACTGATGGTACCTTCGTCCCACTAGTATTCTTCTCGAGAAAGATCTCAGATGCGAAGCAGAAATATTCGACCTACGATTGGGAGCTTCTAGCCATATTCGCTGCAATCAGGCATTTCTAGCGCATTCTCGAAGGCAGGTAGTTTACCACCTATAAAGATCATCGGCCACTCACTCATATACTCAAGCAACGATCAGAAAAAGCATCGTCTTGGCAGTTAGATTTTAAATCGCAGTTTAATACCCAGCTGGAATACACACCTGGGGAAGAAAACGCTGTAACCGATGCACTCTCGCACGTGGAAACTGTCTCCATTTCTGCCGCCTGCAACTTCAACACCATTAGCGCTGAGCAAGAGAAAGGTGAACAGCCACCGCACCTATTAGCTATCCCTCATTTCAAGTTTCGACGCCTCGAGCTCAACGGATGTTCATTGGTTTGTACCGAACACGACAGCACTATTAAGCCCTCCTCGCCAGTCTCACTACGGAAGCAAGCATTCGACGCAGCTCACAATTTGTCGCATTCGAGTGGTCGTGCTACTGCTAAACACATCGCCCTCAAATGTTTTTGGCCACGCCTTCGTAGAAACATATTTTGGTGGGCCAAGCAGAGTATCCCCTGCCAAAAGTCAAAAGTTCATCGCCACAACAGAGCGGAGCTAGGAAATTTCACAGCACCGAATTAAAGATTCGACCACATCCATTTGGACCTGATCAGAGTGCCACTCGCTGAAAATTTTGAGCACTGTCTGACTTTTATAGACTGCTACACCCGTTAGCCGTAGGCAATACCAGTCCGTGACATGATAGCCTCGTTGACAATAAGATATCCTGCTTTGGAACGCCGCTCGAAATTACGACCGATCGTTATCACCGTGAACTATCTCGCCTCCTAGGAGCTCATCAAATTCATTCGACCTCCTAGAACCCCAAATCGAACGGTATGGTAGAGCGTATGCACCGCACGCTCACGGCTTCTCTCAGATGTACATTTTTTGCAGCCTTCGACAGTGCTCCACAAACCTCCTGGCCGAAAGTACTTCCGACCGTACTCCTTGGTTTGCGAACGACTCCCAAGGAGGACCTTCAGGCCTCGCCAGCAGAACTAGTCTTTGGGACATCACTTCGCATCCCAGGCAAATTCATTGATCCTCGTCCTGTTCCTGTGTGTACTCCAGCAGATTTCGTTATCGACCTCCGTCGCCTGTTCAACGCCATTCGCCTAATCCAAGCTTCCAGACATGTCAACTATCACCCTTTCGTTTTCAGGGGCTTAGCCATTTGTGAATATGTTTCCTGCCAAGAAGACTCAATCAAAAAGCCACTGGAGCCACTCGTCGAGTGCTAAAGCATATCGACGAGCGCACTTTCGTCGTAGACGTCAATGGCATAGTAAAAACACTATCGACCGATCAGCTGAAGCCCGCTTACATCGCTGCAGCAGATTTAAGGCATCCAGTAATCACAGATTCACAAACGTCCACTCCAGTTGATTCACCAGCCTCCATACCAGAGCCTGAGACTTCACAGCCTACGCCACAGCTTAGCAGCTCACCACCTCATTCGCCAACATCCGTCGCTCCTTGGTTACCTGCTAAGCTTCCATCACCGGCAAATATAACGAAGGCCAAAAAGCGCGTTACATTTTCATTCCCTTCGCACTCCCTGGGGAGGGAGTAGCTGTAGCGCCTCCGCTTCCAATGTCTCGGCGTAAATAAAGAATTATACCAAGGGAGATTTTCGCGTGTCTTGATTGAAAGGCAAATACCCGCACACGCCGAGTGTGGACACGACGTTTCAGGCATCATAGACGCGTTTTCCTTTTAATCGTCATTCGTTCCTTGGCGACGCTTGGATTCTTTGCAGTGAGCATTGAGTGAAAAGGGAGTTGCAATACATGCGTTACAGTGTGTAGTAGTTTATTGCACGAGCAGCGAGACGCGCATTTCATTCTACATTCATCCTAGCCCAACTTGTATCTTGTGAAATGTAAATTGTAGTTTCTGTTCGCGAATAAATTTATTAGAGTTAATGAAGTACTATTTCATTTCCCCTAAAAATTTGACACTCGGCCAAAGAAATTTTTCATTTTTGCATCTTTTAACAAGTAAAATGTAATAGAAATGACAAGCATAATCACGCTTACTTGACGTGAGCGCTTTCATATGATTTGAAAATTATGTTCAAGAAATCAGATAATTTGTGCTGATGTGAACATAGTATCATACTAAGTAAAACTGTAACATAGCAAGGAAGTGCTATTCAACAATTCAGTTAAAAGTTATCATCCCTTAAATGATTACTTACAAATTCAAAATGTGATAAATCGTGACTATAATCCGCCCATTTCGATAAATCTACCGATGGAATAATGCCAGCCTTGCAGGGAATACGTGGGTTCCTGAAAATAGTAAAATAATGTAAGCCAATATCCGAAAATTTAAACTGATCATCAAACTTACAATTCATGATCATGTAAGACCATAGGATACTTCTGAATGGTATCAATCAAATCTGTATTGTCACAAACAATACGCGCCAGCGAAATCTTTCGGATTTCTTGTAACTGTTCTGGCGTGAACGTTGATGGTTGATTGGGAAGTTCATACCAGAACCGATCACCTCGTCTCAAGTAACTCATTTGAGTGGCAATAACGCAAGCAAAAGTGGGTCCCAACATAGATCCTGGCAAAGGTTTCTCTGATACACCTCCAGACCAAAGATCAATATCATTAGGATGTCTAAAATTATGAAATAAATTTTATTAATTTTAGGAATGAGAGAATAACCAAGACTATAGCGCGTACTTGAAAATTGATTGGTAACGTCTAATAGTTTCGTTTGGCATAGATCCGAACATTTCATGCCAGCTATCAGCTGGTGGCAAGCCACAGAATTTACGGAACTCCATGTATCCTGGCAAACCAAATTCACGTCCTCTCTGCATGTTCATCGATACCAAGTCCATACCGAATCGAGCACCTTCTTTCTTGAACAAGTGATTCGTGACTTCTTGTGTAATTGAATCGTCCATAGCCTGAGCAACTTGATTCATCAATCCCATGAAATATTCATCCAAAACACCAGCTCGGTATAAATCGTATGGACGACGGATCAAATCCGATAAACGCTTTGATGCGATGAACTTATGAGCCTTGGACCAACGTTCAACAGCGGTTGGGAGCAAAGAGTGTCCGAAACGGAAAGCAGCAGCAGCAAAAGCGTCAATAATGCCAGGATTGATTTTTGGATCATAGCCGTCCCAGTAACCATGCTTTTCGAGTACAAGACCAAATTTGTCAAGGACTTCTTTGCCGAGAAGGATTGGAAGGAATTCGTTGAATGTGATGTGTTGGATGGCAGCGATATTGATACGACGAGCTTCTTGGAAAAGGGTTTCATCATCCCAATGAGGGTTGACTTGAGCTAATCCAGTAGCTAGGTGGTTGTGATTACGTGCCATAAGTGTGTGCATGCATGTAAGGACGAGTTGTTCGTTTACACGAATTTCACCTGAAAAAGTAAAATGAAGGTTAATTTACATAAACATTATTGAGATGATTGAGATTTACCAGCATCGAAGCAATACATATTTGGATTTGGACGAGTGCAACCTTCATCTGGGATTTCAAGTTTAAGAGGAAGTAAATCCTTTAGACCGTATTGTTTGAAGACAGGGTTCATGCGAAGAAGACCACCATATCCAGTGCGTAAACTTCTTGAGAACTTTTCGGTTACACCGTAAATTGTATTTCCATCAATGGTCCCAGTGAGAATGTTGTAGGGGTTTCGTGAGCCTGAAAGATAAAAGGTTGAAATTTCACTGAATTATTTGAAAGACTGGTTTTAGTGTTAAATGAAAATTTAGTGAAAGCTGTGAATTTTAAAAGAGATTGAAGACTGAAAAAAAAATAACAGTGAGAGAGAGAGAGAGCGATTATAGAGTCAATATCCTTTTAGACGCTGAGAAAACCAAGATTAAGGAAAGATGGGCATCATATTTCAAGAATCTCCTTAATCCTTCGCACAGCTCCAGAACATCGGAGTCCTCAGATGTTTGCGGAGAGCTTCAATTAGCCCCACCAACTCGGGATGAAGTTTGTTCCATAATCAAAGCCCAAAAGAGTAATAAGGCGCCGGGCATCGATGAGATTCCAGTGGAGCTCATCAAATATGGTGGCAGTAGTGTTCATAAAGCTATTCACAAAGTTATCCAGTACATTTGGCAACAAGAACATATGTCGAACAAGTGGAGCCAATCAATTATATTCCCTATCCACAAAAAAGGTGACAAGTTACAGTGTGAAAATTATAGAGGCATATCACTACTTTGTACGGCGTACAAAATATTTTCAAAGATCTTAGAAAGTAAAATCGGATCTTACGCCAACAATATTATTGGGGAGTATCAAGGTGGTTTCAGAGCAGGTAGATCGACGATAGACCAATTGTTCACAGTCAAGCAGGTACTTGAAAAATGCTGGCAGTTCAACATGGACGTACACCGACTTTTCGTTGACTTCAAGCAAGCATACGGGAGCATTGTTCGTAACGTACTGTACCAAGTAATGCTTGGTTTCAGCATCCCAGCCAAATTAGTCCGTCTTACCAAAATGACAATGACGTCGGCAACCTTCCAAGTCCGCATCAATAACCAACTCACTGATGCCTTTGACACAAATATCGGACTAAAACAGGGAGATGGGCTGGCCCCATTGCTATCCAATTTGGCTCTAGATTACGTTATAAAGAAGCTATCTGTCGATTAACTAGGCACATTACTATACAAGTCGAGCCAAGTAGTAGCCTATGCGAACGACATCTACATTTTATCACGATCATTAACAACTGCTAAAGAACTCTTCGTGAAACTCAACAGCGAAGCAAAACTAGCAGGGCTACAAATCAATGAAAGTAAAACAAAGCTCATGACGCAGTCGAGCAAAAATACCTTGACTACACAAAATATCACACTTGGCGAATACAGTAACGAAGACATATGATGAAAGAGATGAAATACGCCGAAGAATACATCTCGCAAATAAAATATTTTATTCAGTTTTCACGATCTTGAAGACCAGCTGTATACGCAGAAAACAAAGCTCCAAGTATACAAATCTGTAATGAGACCTGTGTTATGTTATGGGGGTTAAACTTGGATCCTAACTCAAGCACCCGCAAATATATTGAGCGCCTTTAAGCGACGGGTCCAGAGGCGAATAATTGGAGCGAAGCTAGACGAATTCGATACAACCATGAATTGTATGAATTTTTTGACGAACCGGAGTTCTCAACGATTGTAAGGCTGTGGAAGCTGCAATGGGCTGGACATATAAATCGTATGGATGAACAACGGATACCCAAAAAGGTATTCGTTGGGAGAACTGTTGGCTGGAGACGAGTGAGCAAACCGAGGAAATGCTGGTCTGACTCGGTCTACGAAGACAGTTTATCCCTGCTCGGATTTCAAAATTGGAGGACGCGGTCAAAGGACCGAGACAGTTGTAGGCGGTATTTCCAGGAAGTGAAGGTCCGAGAGCAGGAAGAAGAAGAATATCCTTTTGGAAGCAGGTTAGAAATCGCCAACAGATTTTTTGTAAATATTTGTGTTTAATAGCTTTAAGCAATCAAGTTTTTCTTTGATCATACATTTTGAACGTCAATTTTTTTTACTACGTCAAATCGGTAATGGTATTCTAGAAGGCAATATGGTTAGTATCAGAGTCATTACCTTTCAACATTAGCTGGGCCTAAGGTAGTAGACAGACTAGCCGATTTAATTGAAAATAAGCGAGATGTGAACCAGAGAACCATCAGCAATATACTGCTTTATCTGTAGCTGAGCATCAGAACTATTAGATCTAATACCGATATAATTTAAAAAATCCATGTCTTGCTCTACATCTCTAGTTGCCAAAAGTGTCGAAAAATTCCGCATTCCAATAATGGAAAACATGAGGAGGGGTTTAGTTGTTTGGAGAAACGCAAGAAGTCACTAACGGAGCAGGCACTGGTCAGCGACAAAGGAAACAACCATCTGCACATTTAGGACAAGGAGACAAAATTACATTTTCTAGTTGACACGGGGGCGGAACTGTCTGTACTTCCTCGAAAGTTCTCCCAAGGATCACAGCCGGCAGGCTACAAACTTTACGATGAACCTTGGTCTACGGCGTATTTTCAACTGGAAATTTCGCGTGGCAGAAGTATCGCGGCCGATATTAGGCGCAGACTGCCTTCGACATTATTATCTCTTAATTGGTCTAGAAAACAAGAGAGTAATTGACTCCACAACCCTTCTGGTAGCACTCGGCCGGATTTACTTTTCAAATCAGCTGGCAATAGCACCAGTGTGCGGAACAAGCAAGTATCATGAGCTGGTGAGAAAATGCTGCTTATGAACGCAGCAACGATTAACATGGACCGAAGTCATGCAGTGCAGCAGCACATACTTATAAAAGACCCCCGATTTTTAGCGAGCACGTTGTTTCGCACCAGACAAGCCAAAGATCACCCGCCCTTACATTTGGCACCGAAAAAAGGAAGCTAGCGTCCTTGCGGTAACTTTCATCGACTCAATGCGACCACATAGCTATCCGCTTCGACACATCGAGGACTCACCAATCAAATAGTGTTCACAAAACTAGGCCTAGTACGCACGTATCAGCATATCCCAATTGCAAACGACGAAATACCAAAGACGGAGGTGATAACACCGTTCGGGCTCTACAAATGAGTAGTCATGACTTTCAGCCTTGGAAACGCCGCCCAGTCTTTTCAGCACTTCATGGAGTAGGTACTAAAGTGATTGGATTTTTGTTGGTGCTACATCTATGACATTTTGATTGCGTCACGAACCGTCAAAGAGCACCTAAAACATGTTAAAGTGGTCTTGGAGCGGCCCAAAGAGTTCTGAATTGTAATAAATATGGCAAAATGTGTTTTCGGTACCGAAAACACTGAATACCTAGGTCACGAAATAAACAAATACGGAATCAGCCCTCCTAAATCTCGCACCGAAGGGATATGGAGATTTAAGAAACCCGAGAACGTTAGAGAGCTTAATTAATTAATTGATTTTTACAGACCCAATGCACCCCAAATGCACCAATCGTCCAAGCGCCATTAAATGAATACTTGACCAACATGAAGAAAGGTGACAGGACTCAGATAAAATGGACACCCAAGGCAGAAGAAGCTTTTGCAGACTGCAAAAGCAACCCTCCTCGTACACAACAAGAAAAAGCCATCTCTGTCTCTGGTAACAGATGCATCAGATATCGCAATTGCTGCCTTTCTACAGTAACTCCAAGACAACCGTTGGCTACCATTAGCATTTTCCCAACGCAAGCTCTCTGGCACAGAAAAACGGTACGTCGTCTATGCTAGGGACCTCCTCGCTGTTCATGACAGCATCAAGCACTTTAGCCATTACCTGGAGCGTGGAGAGTTCTCCATTCAAACGGATCACAAACCCCTGACGAATGCGTTCCAGAAAAAAACTGGACATACAACACCACGTCAAAGTCGACAGCTAACGTTTATTTCGGAGTACACCAGCAGCATTGTTCACATCTAGGGAGAAAAGAACACAGTGGCCGATGCATTGTCAAGAATAGAGACAATCAGCCTGCCTACGGTGATTAACGCTAAGGAGTTCATCCGAGACCAACAGAAGGACCCGGAGTTTCAAGCGCTGTTCACTAAAACTGGAATGCCACCCCATCGGAGACAACGGAAAAATATTTTGTGAAATTTCAACGGGTTTAGTTTGCCAGTTTGTACTGACAACATTATGCAGCCACGTCTTTGAGACATATCGTGAACCATCACATCCCAGCGGACGTGCAACATGCAAAGTGATCGCATGGAAATTCGTTTGGACCAGAATGAACAAGGATATAAATAATTGGGCTCGGTGCTGCGTACCCTGCCAACGCTCCAATATTGGAAAACCCACGGTTAACCCATTTCAACCGTTCACCATACCAGGCGGCAGACTCCAACACATACATATCGACACCGTTGGGCCAATGATTCCATCTAGGAATTTCAAGTATATTGCCTGACGACGGATGGACAGATACTCTAGGTGGCCAGAAGCATTACCAATCCCGGATCAATCAGCAGCAAGATTCCCACCTTCTTTTTCTACTTAGAGCAGGGTAGGAGATTTCAGATGCACAAGAACTCAATATGAAACTTGAATTAACGCCAATAAAATTTAAACAATAAAAAAAATTACTGCGAAAAGTTACTGTAAAACTCTAAATAATAAACGCTACGTAGTCACTATGTAAATCGATCGTCTGTTTAGCTCAAAGGTCTATGCGAAATAGGAAAAAAAGTAATTAATTGAAACAATATCACATCTAGTTATTTCGATGAAATTATCTTTGTTGAGATTATTTCTGTATTGGAGCCATATACATATAATAATGACAGTGTTTAAGCCGAGTGCTGATTCTAAGCAAAGTAATTCGCAATAAAAAATCTGCGCGCTAACTTACATGCACGAGTGTTAACTTTTCAGCTCTAGAAGTCCACTCAGCACAATTGGATTCATGTTTGTCTTGATGCGCCAAGTTTAACTTCTTATACCCTTTTATACATCGATGTAAGTAACGTTGTAAGTCTAGTGAGCAACAACGTAAGACAAGCATATAAAGTACTGAAAAGCATGAAGCGAGGTTATCAGCTCAAGACCATGCTCTGCCATGATGGTATTGGCAACATCATCGCTTATGAAAGCTGGATTAAGGAAAGATTGGCATTAAATTTCAAGAACCTCCTTAATCCTTCGCACAGTTTCAGAACACCGGAGCCTATAGATATTCCCGGAGATGTCCCATTGACTTCACGACTCTTGATGAAGTTTGTTTCACCTTCAAAGCCTAAAAGAATAATGAAACGCCAGGCATCAATGAGATTCCAGTGGAGCTCATTAAATATTGTGGCAGTGGTTTTCAAAGCCATCCAAAAATTCATCCAGCACATTTGGCAACAACGACATATGTCGAACAAATGGGGTCAGCCAATTATATTCCTTACCTACAAAATGGGTGACCAGCTACATTGCAGAAAATAGAGGCACATCACTTCTTCGTACTGGCATTCACCCATTCACAACTTCAAATTGCCTCCGTATCATCTCAAGCTTCTTTTGGGTACACATACCTTTTTCTTTGTTTATTTTTTTTTCTAAACATTTAACCATTTACCTTTATTTTTTTACTTCCCCGTCATATTAATTCTACCTTTTTTATCCTATTTTTAATTGCAAAAAAAATCTTATTTTTCCCACTAAAAACGTTTCATTCATTGCTTCCCATTAACAAAATTTTATTCTATACCTTTTCACTAACGAAACCTAATTCCTTCCTTCATACAAACTTATTTTATTCATTATATCCCACTAACAACATTTTATTTGTTATACTAACAAAAATTCATTCTCGCCTCTTTACTAACGAATTTCATACCAATGCTCATTTAGAAAAGTTGCTCAATTGGATGAATGGATTATTATCAGAAGGTGGCTTCGGTGTTAGTGTCGTGGACGCTCAATCGGGGCATCTACTAGGACCCTGGATTCAAGTTCTCCTGAGCGCTGAAACACTCTTTTTGATATTGGCAATAGCAATTGTTTCCGTGTGTATGACGATTTGCATACAACTAAACGCTATCATGGTTGTGCAAATCGCCATACACTCCCTGATAGCAGGATGGCCACACTGAAAAATTTTACATAACTTTTCATATATTGGTTGCATTTCGATGAAATTTGTTTTACATTCTTTTGTGTTGATGCATGTTGCCCGGCAACGAAAAATTTAAAAATAAATTTCAACTGTTTCATTTTTCGGCTTTTTGCAAGGCCGACACCAGGATGGACACACCTGTAAAAATACTTGATAAAACGAATAATTTTAATTTTTTTAAATTTTATTTTATTGTTAATAATATGTAGATCCTCTATTTTTGAGGACAACTTCAAAAATGAATGAATTATACAGTTTTTGTACGTAATTTAATGGGGCTTAATCAAAAGCGTGTTCAATTGCTGCGATCAGCGCTTCTCTATCTTGAAATTGCCTTCCTTCTGCATAAATTGTTCGCGATAACCATCCCCATGAATTCTTGATTATGTTCTGGTAAGGAGATAAGGCTGGACAGTACAGAAATTTCACATTGTTGTGTGGAAACCATTATTTAACTCGTCCTGCTGTATGGATGAGCGAGTTATCTTGTTGAAGAATCCATCGTGGGCCACCAAAAAACTCTTGGAAATGTATTCTCTGGATTTCTATAAGTTCAAAGTAATTCGCTGAGGTATGCCAACCTTCTAAAATAACCAAATCGATGACTCCATGAAACGAAATCGCAGCCCATACCATGACGGCACCAACAGCGCTATGACGACGGGACAGAAGCCGCTCAGATTTCTTCAAATCATGGAAGTGATACTAAAAACCATCAAGCGCATCCAAATAAAAAATTTTTCATAAGAAAATATCATCTGATGCCATTTTTCCATTTTTTCAACTAAAATGTGTCTGGCAGCACTCTAATCTAGCATCTTTATGACGTTGAAGTAAATGTGGCTCTTTCATTAGTTACCTCCATCGAAGATGCGGACACCCTTTAATCACTCTTTGTACTGGCAGAAGTTCCAACTTTCCCCTTTATTTTGCCAGCAACGGCAGCAGGATTCGACGATTCACGTAAAACTAGCCTACGCTCTCGTTCTGTAGTCGCTCTTGCTAAGCACCCTTTTTGTTTTTTCCATAGTTTTCTGGATCATTTAAATAACTACCAATTACCTTATTACCTTTACCAAGTTTAATCGCTATTTGCCGATTGGAATAATTTTCTTGTTTAAATGCAATAATTTTACCTATTTCTTCCTTTGTCAACGTTAAACCTGTTGTTGCCAGTTGTCCATTTCTCCAGTGTTGACGGCGCGGCCATCCTGTAGTAACTCGTCCCGAGACACATGTTCAACTAAAGCGGGATCGGAACTAACTTCTGATTCGTCATCCGTTGATTCATCGTCGCTGTTTGCTTCTGGTCCCAAACAACACCAGGGTTTCAACCGCTCTGCGTGGAATACAGATTGGACGATCGTTGATTCCGTTGGCAATCTTCTAAATCTCCAATGAGGTATCGGTCGCAATCCAATACCCAATTAATTACATACGGTACCTTGTAGCGTTGCTGTCATTTTCGAGATTCTCCGGTCGCAGACGGCACACTCGAAACGTTCTTTCCATTTTTGCTTTTCGATGTTAATTCTATTCGCGATTTCGTCATAGCAAATTTTCGTGAATTTAGTATCATCTAGCTCGTGTAGCGCTTTAAGCAGCTTTCGGAAGAATGTCACGTAGCTGGTATCAAAATACAATCGCATTCGGCGTGTGACCGGTAGTCGAGTTTGCTTGGGAATTAAAAACAAACTGGAGCCTTCTAAAATTTGATGCGCTCTCTCGATTTGGCCTAACCGCATTTAAAACATGGCTGATATCGTTATCAGCACAATAACTTTCAAACTTTTTGGAAGTGAAGGCTGCGCCTCGGTCTGATATGATTCGTCGCGGAAGCCCAAAAAAGGTAGTTAGATCATTTAGCACATGAATTAATGGGAGCGTACTCGCCGAGTTTACAGCTTTGGCTGATTTGGCGTAACCGCATTTAAAACATGGCTGATATCGTTATCAGCACAATAACTTTCAAACTTTTTGGAAGTGAAGGCTGCACCTCGGTCTGATATGATTCGTCGCGGAAGCCCAAAAAAGGTAGTTAGATCATTTAGCACATGAATTACTGGAAGCGTACTCGCCGAGTTTACAGCTTTTACCTCAATATATTTCGAAAATGAGTCAGTTATTCCTAGCAGGTATTGGTTTCCAGCGGTACATTTAGGAAAGGGTCCCAGGTGGTCTACGTGTATCGTTTCGAACGGGGTAGGGACAACTGAGCTAACATACAGTTTCCCAACTGACTTCCTAGCAGCCCTTTTAAAATAACAGCATTCGATACAGGCGGCGATATATCCCTTAACGTAATTTCACATTCGATTAAACCAATAATAGGGCTGTATCTGTTCTAACGTTTTGTCCACCCCAATGTGTTCTCGGTCATAATGAGCTTCCTTCACAACTCTCCAGCGTACAGCTTTTGGCACGACCCATCAAAGCTTTCTCCGCACTTTCCCATATAGTCGGTTGGTTGCCAGTACGTAATCCTCCCTTACTGCGCCAGCTGGCCGGAACACTGTTCTCCCCAGTAGCTATACTGCTGGCGTTCACTCGGTGGCCCAAAGAGTTAATCTCACTTTGCGAAAATCTGCATTTTGAGCGGCGGAGGGTAGTTCCGACTGCTCGAATCACTTCGAGTGCCGTTCGCAGCTTTTCCATGCCTTCGGCAAAATTTTTGCTATTGATCATTAAGTCTTCAAAAAATGTAATGAGTATCCCAGGGGGCAAAATAGGCTCAATTTTTTTCATTACTTCCTGGAACACAGCTGGTCCATTTACAACTCCGAATGGCATTCTTCGAAATTTAAAATGCCCATCGTACCTAATAAAAGCAGTATATTTTCGTGACTCTGGCTTGACTTCGATTTGGTAGTGTCCGGATAGCAGGTCAAGAGTTGTTAACAACTCAGCATCTGCAAGTTGTGCTAGCAACTCATCCACTACAGGCATCAAGAAGGGACGTTTCACCGTAATGTTATTTAGTTCTCAGTAGTCCACACATAGTCTATCTTTTGAATCTGATTTTTTTTATAAGTACCAACGGAGAAGCATGCGACGATTCACTCGGCTGAATAATGTTTGTTTCCCACAATTCGTTTATAATTTTTGTCACCTCAGGTCTTTTCGCAAAAGCAATGCGATGAGGTCTGTAGTAAATGGGTGTGTCTGATATTAACCTGATTTTTAACTGTCCCAGTTTACACTTCCCAATCTCCCATGGATTCTCGGCGAAACAATCTTTGAATTCGCATACTATTTCATCTAACTTGCGATAATCGTCCTCGTTCAAGTTCTTTTTGTCTTCGATTTTACAAACTCCATCTGAAATGATTAGGTTTAGATGTTGGTTTTTAAGGAAATTGGCTCCCACTAAAGCAGCACAAGGCAACATTCCATCTTCCACGATATAGAATGTGTGAAGAAAATGACTATTATCAAACTGCATCTCCATTTTGATTTTTCCCGTAGAGCGATATTTTCCTCCACCGAAGCCAGAAAATTCGATTTCAGTCGGTTCAACTGGCTCAATGGCATCAGCAACAAATCGAGCTAATAATGAACGTGAGCTTGCGAATACACTTTTTCCCTAGACAATTATTTTTTTCGGTAGCAATAGCGGCCCAGAAACAATTGATAAATTTTCCTCCTCCTGTATTTGCAATACGACATCTGACTACTGTGGTGAAGATCCTCTCGATTGTTCATTCATTCGTTCGTTCTATGTCTCGTACGACGGCAATGATCGCAGCGCGGACGTCGTTGTGGATGCGGACATCGCACTGCAAAATTACTTCGCTGACGGCAATTGAAACATGTCGGTCCGGTTTCGCGCATTTCGACTGGCCTATTATTTGACACTCGTACCGTATGGTCACGTAGCGGGACGAATTCACTACGTGATGCACGCAGAGGATCTATAGCCGGCACAATATTCTCCTCGAGGCGGCTAATCGCCATGTGAAATTCTTGTAGTTCTGCGAATTCCTTTCCCGCAAGAGCATTTTGCAGTGCGGAATGACTGAGACCTCATCGGATATACTTTATGAGGATCTACAGCTGGCACAACATTCTCCTCGAAGCGGCTAATCACCATGTGAAATTCTTGTAGTTCTGCGAATTCACTTCCCGCAAGAGCATTTTGTAGTGCCGAATGACTGAGGCCTCATCGGATATACTTTATGATTGCTAGCGTCTGACACTTCTCCCCGTCGCCCAATTGCTGTCATTTTATAAAAGTGTTCGTCCAAACTTTCCGAATTTGCGCAAATCGTTCTCATCAACTTTAAATGCCCATTGGCTTCGTCAATTCGAGTGGGAAATTCGATCACTAGTTTGTTCGCAAACTCTGGAAACTTTTAGATACTTGCATTTGTCCGTTGTTCATATTTTTGCATACAACTACAGTTTTGATTGTGCTACAAACAATACCAATTTATCGTCCCAAGCGTATACCTCCTTCAACTCCCACATCCGCTTAATAAACTGTTCTGTCGTCCAGTCTCGCTTGTTCGGGCCGAAACTTGGCAACATCTCCGCAATGTCGCGGACGTAGAAAACGTTCCCGTTTGTCGATATGTTGATTCAAGGAATGCCCGCTTCCTTTCCAGCAAAGTACGTTTATGCTGTTGAAGATTTAATCGCCGTGGCGCCTCATTCTGATGCATCACCTCCTCGGCTTCTCGGGGTGCGCCCGTCTCCTCCGTTAGGGTGATTTCGTCATCATGACCACTCGCGTTGCCACTTAAATCTCGCACAATTTGAACTTCGGTCATCTGCCTTGGAGTGCTGGTTGCTTCTTAGAAATCTGATTGTACTAACCTTTTGATTAATTCGGGTTTATTTCCCGACGTCGGCAGCCCACACTCGCGGTACAAGTCTTGTATTTCTTTTTTCGTTTTAATCGCGTACATAACTGATCCCATTTCTGAACTGTCAGAATGGCAGAATGGGTAAATGAATAAAATCGATCGAGTTCAACCAATTTAGGTTTTTTATTTAATTAATTTCTCTCCGTAAGCAACACACGTCTACTCGGCTTCGCTGGCATGCTCGACTGACTGCATTTCACGACTGGCATCCGTTGTTGCCTGTTGTCCAGTTTCTCCAATGTTGACATATGTAAATTAAGTTTAGTAAAAATATCAGAGTGTGAATTACTAGATATTCAAATATTTAATTTCTTATTATGACCCTCTCCTCTCCCGTCTAGTTCCCAGAAGACGCGCGACATGACTGAGCGCTAGCCTGCCTCAGTATGCCACCCCGGGTTACGCACTCCTCAAAGTCAAAGTCAAAAGCGCTTTATTTACTACTAATCGTTATAAATTTTAAAAGAATATAAAGCAAAATCCAAACAATAACAATAAAAAAACTTAATGGCCCAAATGGCTCTCTAAATTTGTACGTTATCATTCAACACATTTATAAAAAAAAACTATAGCAAATTCAAATCAATGAAGATTATTACATATTTTTACAATTCAATTGGAAAAAGGAGAAAAAACCAACCAACACTATTCTAAAATTATTTATCATCTTAACACTACAGTGAACTTTGATCCTACACCTAATATGTTTTAACTTAATTCTAATAAATGCAATCAAAAACTTTATCTTATACTATAAAAATCTATAACAATGTTCTTAACCTAAGCGTCAAACCTTATCTCTAACCTAATATAATAAATATAATATAAACCTAACCTATATCTAATTTTTAACAAAAATAAACAACGACACTAAATGTAGCAATAATGAGCTGAAACTCAAAAACTAAATAACGAAAACACCAAAACTGAAAATAAACACGAATAATTTAGACATTGTCATTCAGCCACCAATACCTAGATTGCCCCGTCTCAACTCGATCAGCCTCAACGAATCTAGCAAATGAGTATCTCCATTGGAACTGTTGGTCTCGTGAACTCAAATTCAGAGGATATTTTATCTTCTTATCGGTGGCCCGTCGATATATGTGATATATGACTGGGACGCCGTCAGAATCAAAAACATATCGATTCATGTCCAAATACACGAATGCTTCTGGAGGAATGAAGCCAGTAGCGAGGCAAGTCGCTATATACCCGTCTGTAGGGCGGAACGGCTGTAAAATCCAAGGGTTTTCACTCACAGTCACAGATCTTGCGATATGATTCCGAAGAAGTTTCAATATGAAAATATCGAGTCTAGTGACTTCAGCAGTTTGATAAATTCTTCTATTCGATATATAATGTTTTCAATCCGTCTCAGACTTTCTGTACAAACCAGTACATGCACGAAGACATTTCCTTTCGAAACCTCTTAATTTTTCCATAGTACTAGCACTCTGGTTGTACCAGATCTGACATCCATATGTCAAAACTGGTCTAACCAGTGTCTTGTAACAGATAATTTTGACCTTTTGATCAATGTATCTGGAATGAAAGAGCTTTCGAAGGGCCATGACTACTTTAAGTGCCTTACTGAGCATGATTTTCACATGTTCAGTAAAGCACAGATACTGATCGAGATAAACACCGAGGTATCGAACACAGGATTTATGTGGAACCCGTTCAAGACTACCCTCACCAGCCATGATGTGGAAATCTTTCCAATTACGTTTCAGGTCTTGACTGACCCCCTGCAGCGTTGTCCGAAACAAGATTGTTTCACACTTTTGCGCATTGATTTTCATTCGGAAATTGTCAGTGTACAGCTGTACATCATTGAACATTTTTTGGAGATTTCTCTGAACTATTGTAGCTTTTCGGTCTGCCGTATAGATGATCAGATCATCAGCAAACGCTACCAATGATCGCGTTGGCAAGACGTTAAAATCAAAGCCGTTCAATAGCTTGCGAATGAAGATTGAGAAGAGCAGAGGCGCAGTAACTGTTCCCTGCTGTAGACCATTTAAGACCTTGAACTCGCGCATTGTTGTCAGATTTCCATCAGTTACAACAAACGATTTCCCGTATAACATATTACACATCATGGCGACAAGGTGTCTGGGGAACTTGTCCTGAAGGAGTTTAAAAATTAGTCCATCTAACCATACCGTATCAAAGGCTTTCTCCATATCAATGAGACATGCTCCGACACATTGTCTATCATTTAGTTTCCAACAGATGTCTGAGGTTACTTTCGTTATTGCATGTGTGGTCGAATGCCTGGCACGAAAACCAAATTGGCAATTCGGCATCAACTCATGTTTCTCAATGTGGGCGTTTAATGCTCTGTTGAGTATCACTTCAAACACCTTGCTGATGTTAGGCAGCAAGCTGATTGGGCGATAGCTTTTGGGGCATGAAGATTCTTTTCCTTTCTTCAAGATCGGAAATACCTTAGCCTTTTTCCACTTATTTGGGAAATATGAATTGCTCAACATATTGTTGAACAATATGCAATAGTTCCTAATAGCAACCTCAGGCAAATGTCGGAGAACTACATTTGGAATACCATCAGTACCACATGATTTCTTGTTGTTTATCTTGCGAAATATGAAACACAAGTCTTCATAGCTGACAAAATAATCAATAAGATTCAAGCTCAGTATGAGGTCAGATGTTAATGTGTCATTGAAATGAAGAATTGATTGGCCGTTCAGGCTTGATTTGAAGTCGGAAACTTTTGCTTCAACGACCTCTGAAAAAATTTGGTTCCCTCTCTCAGGGTTTGGTAGATGAACCGATTCAAAATGTGTTCCAATCAGGGCAAGGTTATCCAATCCTTCACAAATAATCCTGTTTCCATTTCTATCCGGAGTCGTACTATCAATTTCGATACCAGCCCTATCGAGAAGATTTATCTCATCACTAGTGACTTCAAGATTCGAAACCTTCACTCGAGACTTCTTGCGGAATATGCTATTCACTTTCGTGAACACGCCGTCTGGGTCCTGTGGGCTAATACCCCTCAATTTTTCCGCCTATTGATTGCTGACCTCACTCCTGAAGTATGACCGGATTAAGTTCCGGACATTCTTCAGATGTAATTTCAACAAAGCCAACGAGGGATGGTTGTAGTCCAAAAATCGCCGATAAATATTGTTGACGCGTGTGAGAAGGAGGCTTTTCAATCTCTTCAACCTTGCGATGGTTGGTGTTTCATATCCTTCCATATTGTTTCGATGTTTAATCTTTGGAACTACTTTCTCAATCGTTTCCAACGTCAGCTTCTCTAACTTCGACAAATAGACATCTATTTCATCGTTAGTTAGATTCCTGTCATTCGGAACCATTGAGCAAGAGTTGCCACCATCAGAAGGGGGACATTGCTTCTGGTACTCGCGATTAAACTTCTTTTGAAACTTTCCCCAGTCTGTTTTTTTGAAATTCAACCGATGATTTTCATGTTGAACTGGAATGAGGAAGAAATCATCCCTGTGATGATTGATTTCCATTACGATTGCGTTATGGTCGCTATCATAAGGAAGCACCTGCAGTATCCGTTGAGGACTATTAAAGCTGAATTCAAGTCTTGCGTCAGCAATGCAAAGGTCCAAATATGAATTTGTCCTAGGGTATGTTGGGAGCTCCGACCCATATAGATTGCACCTGTGTTCAATTTGGTTCTCTGTTATCCACGATTTCAGGAATACACCTCTTGGATTATTGGTGGCGTTCAGCCATGATGTATGCTTGGCGTTCAGGTCACCAGCGAGAATATAATAGTTATGCAGCCTGTTCAATTCAAGTATTTCGAACAAGGAATTGAGCTCCTCCTTGAGCTTGAGAACAGTTCCACCAGTTGCATAGGCAGAGATAACGAAGAGGTTATCCCCACCTGGCAGTGAGATTTTGATAACGGACACTTCAAGAGATTCAAAGCTTTTGAATTCAACATTTCAATATTTTGGAAACGATAGGGTCTTCGAACCAATATCCCGGTGCCACCTCCCCCATCACCTGTCACCCTATCGTTTCTTACGAACTCAAAATCCTTGAATCTCATGGAGTGCCATGAACTGAGGTGGGTTTCGGTGAGAAGCACGATGTCAGGCTTTTGTCTGGCAATGAATTCAAGGAGATAATCACGCCGATGTAAAGTAACAATGGAGTTGACGTTGATCGAGATGAGACGAATCCTATCCATGGGAATGTGGCTGGATGACAACTTATTTTGAGGCATTTGAAAGCCCTAAACGCTGAAAAACAATGTTAATTTTCGAATCTTGTTTATCGATTCGCTCCGATAAGGAATTTAGTTGCTGATAAATTTTAAGGAGCAGCTCATTATTGCCACTTAGATTATTTATTTTATTTACATTGTCTGCTGGTCCTCCCGCAGCAAGTGCAAATGACACCCCGGGCTTGACGAAGTTGGTAGGTATCACACTGCGGTGTGCTTGACTTTGTTTCGGAGTGACTTTAATCTTTGCATCTTGATACCGGGGGCATCCTCGATATGATGCTGGATGACCAAAGGCACCGCAGTTCACACAATATAGTTTTTCTTTTGGCTCCGCCTGAGCCAATTTGCACTCGCCGGGAGCATGAATGTCTTTGCATTTCACACACCTATATTTCATGGCGCAATTGGCAGCCGAATGCCCGAATCTTTGACACCTGTAGCACTGGTTGACCTCACTTTTCTGGAGGCGTTCCCACCTCACCACGCGGAAGTTCAAGTACCGTATTTCTGCAGGGCACTCGAACTACTTTTGCTGGAAATCTGGACTAAGTAGTGAGGCAAGTTTTTGCGCTCCACAATCGATCTTCTCGTTGCAAAGTTTTTGACTGTAATGAATTGTATTTCTGGTGCAGCTTCTTGGAGCACCTGAAGGAGATCGACTGTGTCCTCACCACAGTCCAGACCCTTCAATAAAAAGGTTTGGTTCTTTTCACTTTTCGGGGTGTACGTGAAATGCGGAACATCTCCAGAATTTAAGGCACTTTTTGTTGCCTGGAAATCAACCAGCGACTTAGTCCTTATTGTCAATTTATCAGCATTGACTCTTTTTATCTGAAAATCTTTTAGTTTATTTTCGGCTGCCAAAAGCCGAACCATATCTTTGCCCGTTTGCCCAAACACATTGATTGGTGGGACTTTTTCTTTTTTTTCATCAATCTTAACGGACGGACCAGCAGACAAACCTTTTGATTTTTTCTCCCGATTTTTAATTTTAAGATATTCAATGAAATCATTATCTAATTTTGACGTTTTACCTGTATCCTCTTCAATGTTCATCGTTTCTTCAAGACCAGCTAGCGCTGCATAATAATTTCTGCTTTCGTTTGCGCCTCCTGCGCTGAGGACATCCTCTTGATTAGCTTCTTTCTGTGGCTTTTTAATTTTCTTGTCTTCAGTTTTTGAGTTTGCTTGTCGGCCTTTCTTGGTTTCATTATCCTTGTTGAACGTTAACGTTCTAACAAGTGCTTCTAACGATTTAACTCGAAGCTTGAGTTCTTCATTTTCTTTTTCGAATTTTTCAGCTTTCTCTTTTTCTTGGATCAGCTGTTCGATCTCGATAACCGATAGGATTGTCAGGTTTTGTTCTTGATTCTCGTATTTTCTTTTAAGTTTTTTTCGCCCATCATCATTGGCGATGGGCATGGTCCTTCTAATTGATGGTTGAAGCCATCGGGCTCCTCCATCTCGTTGCTTTCGCAGCGAGACTAGAGGGAATGTTCTCAGACCGGGACTTCCCTTGAACGTATTTCCACTTGATATTTCTTCAGGAAATGAATTTCAAGTATTCGATGAATGCTCGAATAATTCGACGGTGATGGGTTTCCCAATAAAATCAAAATTTGCTTTTGACTGGCTCGTAAAAAAATATTTCAATTGTTTGAAACTGTCTTTTGCGAAAAATTAATTAATTTTTAAAATTAATGACAGGAGCGATTAAAAACACGTCTACACGCAACGAGTGCTAGACGTAGAATGTTACGCACTCCTCTGCTATAAATTAATGTCTTCAGGGTTGCTGCAATGTTTTCGAAAATCTTAGAAAATAAGATCAACAGTATTATTGAGGAGTATCAAGGTCGCTTCGCTTCGACGATAGATCAATTGTTTACGGTCAAATAGGTACTTGAAAAATGCTGGGAGTTCAACATAGACTACTTTGATATCCCAGCCAAATCAGTCCGTCTTACCAAAAAGAAAATGGCAACGACAACCTCTCAAGTCCGCATCAATAACCAACTCACCGATGTCTTTGAAACAAATATCGGACTAAAGCATGGAGATGAACTGACCCCGTTGCTATTCAATTTAGCTCTGGAATGTGTCATAAGGAAGACAATACCATGCAATAGAACTGTTTGTCAAATTGCTCAATTCATCAAAACTATAATGGGAAAAGCTTTCTGTAAAGCCTTCTGAATTGGATTCAAATCATGGAAGTGAAAATCTTATGTTAAAAATAGATTGATTTATTACTATTTACGTATACCCATTTTCAAATAAGATTTAACATTTTTTTGGTTATTTTTAAATGCATTATATTATTCATTCAGTGTATTTCTAGGCATGTTTGTTAATCATCATTTAATGTTTGGTAGCTAAATTTTTATTACTGACATACTTAATTTGATACTGCCAACATAACAAGCAAAGACGTAATACGCATTAAAATAACGGATTAAGAAGAATTAATAATTTCCAATCCAATTGGTTTTGCTGAATAAATATTATTCATTTTATTTCCTTAATGAGAAATAACATCTATGTAATAGCAAAATTCGCAACAATTCTGCACATGCGTTTCAATATCTGCATTTGTTACCATAAATTTCGAGTTTCCACTTTACTTATATCACACTTAATCTCTCTAAAAACATTGCAGCTGCTGAATGCAAAATACTTTTTTAACATGAACTTCTATTAAAATTGACTGTATTGGCTATTACTTCCGTCACAATTAAAACAAAAGATTCAAGCCAGTAACTCGATATAATTTGAATTAACGAAAGCTAAATTGAGGCCGGTGATATAAATGCAGGAGTGGAAGGAAAAGAAGAATTGAAAGAAATTGAAATCGCTCAGTGTGCAATCTCAGCTATTTTTCGTTGCACTTGAGCAAACGTAGGAAAAGAACTTATCGGCAATTTAATCTCTATTTATGGCTTCGTAATTAAAGTTTGATTTAGGCGTAACTTTACGTAATATTTGTAGACTTACCAAGACGACATCCTGGTCGTGGTGATGGGAATGCGCGGACGAAATCGAGACATTTAACATTAAATAGTTTGTAGAAGTAATCATCGTCTGGAATTCGAATTTCATTGCAATATGGATGCTTCAAGTGCAATGGTCGTTTACAGCATTCTTCCGGATCGTTGCGGTTGATAGGATCTGAGGGTGAAATAATAAAAATTTGAGCAAAGTTGAAACAGTTGATTAACTAAGCATCGATAAAGTGTTCGTGCATACCTAATGGTGTTCCAGTAAGTGTGAAATCGTGGTCCATGAATTGACCCCAAGCGATAATCATAACTGTACCGGCATGGTCATGGTAGCCTTCATCGGGATGCATTGTTCGTGAAACGACACGTGAAAGAGGAAGGTCAGTGCCGGTTATTGAGATTCTTGGTGCATTGATTCCATCAGCAAAAAGTGGTCCGATCAAACGTTGGAATGGTGAAAATGTTGAGCCCCATGTTGGATGATCGACGTTGTTACATAAACCATCAAAACGACGATATTTTCCTGGTCGGCATTCAACACCGGAGAAGAATGGCGGGCAAACTTCGCGGATTAGTGTTTTTGAGGTGTCAATGGATGGTAGACCTTTTTCAATTTCTTCGTATGAGAGGCCATATCTGTTAAATATCAGGAAAAAATACATTGAGAATTGAATTGAACTAATTGGCGGTTGGAGAATTATTTTCAGAGATAATAGCAAGGATTTTTTAATATTCAATTTTGTCAGAAAAATTGCATATTTGAGAACAAAATAGCAAGTAAAGTAGGTGAAATTTTATTTGCTCTATAAAAATTTTGAAGCCGATCGATCTTAATTAAATAATTATGTGCACATCGAGTGCTTCTATTCTTGAAAATTGCTGGGATTTTGCTTTCAGTTTCTTGATTCCATTTTCATTATTTAGATTTTTGTAGCCGTTGTGAAAGCAAAATCATTCTGTGAATTTTTCCTCAGGATATTTGTAACTCAAGTGCTAAATTGGGAGTGATGAGATAAACTTTCTTTTTCGTTCCTCCTAAGATTTGCTTTGATTTTCAATTAAATGTACGAAATTCACTTTCGGCCAAATTGTATAATCTAGCTGAATGTGAATTTTTCAAAGCCAAGACTATTCGTAGCATAGTATCCTAAAACTCACAAAAAATATCAACTGAATTCATAGCATTCATTCGAAAAACTAAACACTATAGTATAATCCCATGAAATTTACTTTCCCTTTCATCAACCCACTTAACCTTCACACGCTGCCCAAACGGAAGTTATCTTTTCTCAAACAACCAAAATACCGTAAACAGGTTCTATTGAGCCAAAATACCAGACGTGTGCGTGAAAATACATAACAGATTAAATCATCTTCGATCAATCAGTTTGAAATCTTGCGAGTCATCAGCATGCGATAGATTCCCATAGTTAATCCAAACGAAAGGTAGTAAGGTGTAAACATCTTACGTTACCACTTACACCTGATGATAATGCGTGTTGTATTACAAAATGTCTAAGCATAATTTTCAGGTGCTACCTACAGGTGTTAATTCATTTGTTAGGTTATCAAAAGGTCTTGAATAACTCTCTACGATATAAGCACCAGAGTACGTGCGATAAATAAGACTATTTTTGCAATATATGCTGCAGGCGTGAAAGTGTCGTGACCCCTAACTACTCAAGATCATTCAATTTCGCGATATCTTTATACAGTCGTAATCTGGAATAATAAAGCGATTCAGTTAATGCTAAGTAGGAGTTAGATTTACGGGCAATCGTAATTGCAATTGCTGAAGGTGGTAGAGGTCACAAATATTTTGTGAGCTTGTTTTGAAGTGCCAGCGTTGCTTTGAATATTTAATGATATTCAATTAATTGCTAAGCATATGATACATAAATATTTTAAAAGAATTAACCATCTAAAATGAGTCTGCAAGAACGGGTGTACATTCCAATGTTTTGAAAATAAAGTACGAAATACTTAATCAATTCCATTATATACACAGCGACATCGCTAAATTCCATCTTTAGACCATGACATCATTAAATTACTTATTTGCCCCGATATCCATTTTCCAATCTAAATTTCTCAGTCCACATCAAAACACACACATTAAAAATTTATTGAGCGATTATTGGCGATAATTCGAATGGCGCTTAATAATTTATTCTTTCAGCATAAGACTACTGCAAAAAAACTCACTTTATATGATAATCTGTAAACCTAGATTATTAAATTAATTTCACGCATATTAAGTTGCACAAAACTCTAAGGTACTGCTCGTAAATGAAATATTGTATCTAGAAAAACTGTCTCAGTGTAATAAAGTTTCAATTTATATATGACAGAGCAAATAGTTTCCAACTGTTATAATTATGTTCAATACCCTCTTGCATAGTTAAAATGTACATTTTATAATCCTTTCGATATTATACATCTAATCATAGACCGATAACGACAAATAATTTAAATTGAAATGGCGTATAAATTTGCATCATTATATAAGACACGTGAGAGGTGATAATTTCTTAGACAGTGCATTTATGATAGTTTGATAATTGAACGGGAAAAAATAATTAATTTGAGATATTATATGGTCAATCCAAAAGGGGTTACTAGAATAATAATATGCAAATTTGGTATTAATCATGTTAAAAAGCGTTTAATTTGCGTGTAATATTTGTGTACATTTTAGTTTAATGTCATTATTATGTGTGAATTAAGACCTCAGGTTGAAAGAGGTTTTATTCGAGTTTTAGGTATGGTTTTGATTTGAAATTGATGAAAAAATATAGCAATGAGAAAAAGTAATTCATATTTCTTTGCGCGAATCGGAAGGAGGTTGGCAGTTTTTTAATTTGGCAAATACGAATAGAGCAGGTAAAGTGAAGAGTGCCATAAATATGTAAGTCACTTCCATTTAATTTCAAAAATTTATATCTGTTAGGGAAAAAATATATGGCCAAAATAATATAATTAATGTATGAAATATTAAAAACAACTGATTGAGATTATCATTCCAAGTCTAGTTCTTGCTACGAATTTTGGGAGAGCTCCTTCCATGCAAAGCGCGCCAGCTTATTGGCACCTACGGCAGATAAAATAATGAAAACAGGGAGCAGAAGTTTATTGGTACTGCGTATCGTGCCGCAAATATACAGTTTCATCTTTCGTTATGGATTAGCGAACAGCAGAAAAAACTATAGCAACGATGTCATCGTGTTCCAATAGCTTGAGGGAAAAATTGGATGTTTCGCAATCTGAAATTACAGATTTGCTTAAAGCTGCCGAAACAAACACCGCCCTATCTATACCGACTATTGCAGAATCCTCTTCTTCGCAATCGTCAGTTCTCGATATTCCATCTATAACGTCAGAGCTAATAGATCTGCCAATCCACTTCTCAAAGTTGGAAATGGGCTATCGTTGAGTGCGCCGGTATTTCCACCGACCATAACTAGGTATGTATTCCTGAAATTACTTCAGGAGCCAAATTATTACTCGCAGCAAATCATCAGCTATTCGTCCCCACACAATGCAGCTTTCAAACAATCTTCCTTTTGCCCATGCCCATCAAATTGAAAGCAGATTGCAGCCTCCTTTTAACCATAGGGCAAAAAATATATCGCTGCAGACTACTTAACTTACGAATCCATCTAAAGATGCTGTGAACGTTCGTTCCACGACTTCATCGTCAAACACTGAGTCTCTTCCTCTTCAAATTTTAGTTTCACGTCTTGCATGCAATACTACAACATCGGAAATTATGAATTATATTGTTTCTTAATAAGATTACTCACCGCAGCTTTTGAGTTGTAAGAAACTAACTCGTAAAAATCAACCTAACCGTATTATCGCATCATTTAAAGTAACGGTAACAGGTGAGACAAAATTTTCACTAAACTCAGACTTCTGGTAATCGGGTATGCTGGTCAAGCGCTTTGAATGTTTTCCGCGGAAAAATTTTCGTGTGTTCAACAAATTCCAGCAAAAAATCTGAGCTTTAATAAGTCTAATCATGAATTAAACCTCTATTATCAAAACGATAGAAGTACAAAAAGCAAACTGGACTCTCTAAAGCTTGCATCTATTTTTCTAATGACCATATTATATGTATATATCAATTAAATAATATCCGCAAGCCTAATGGCCGTCTCCTTGACCTTGTTCTGTCAAATGTTCCAGTTAGCTGCTTATCTGTATCTTAAGCCGTACATCCGTATATTCCTCTTGACCGACATCATCCTCCTTTATCCATAGATTTTATAGTCAATGAATTTAAATTTAACCAACCTCATGCAACTCCAAAATTTAACTTTTTCAAAGCTAACTATGAAGGTACCGAGTACATAATTAGTTTTAGTTAAATGGTTCGATTTCTTTAGAAGCCTAAATTATGAGGCTGCTTTAGATAAATTTTACATATGTATTTATAACCTTATTCGCTGTTTTACACCTCTTCAGACATCCCGTGAAGTATATCAAAAACCTTGGTTTATGAGGCAAGTGCTTAGTGTCTTACGAGAAAAAGATAAGGCACATTATGTCTTTAAAATACTCGACACTATTGAAGCTAAATCTAATTTTAGCACGTTGCGTGCCATTGCCAAGGGATAGAGGTAGAGATAAAATATGCTCTGAAGGCTTATTTCAGTAGTCTGGATAGTTATCTTGTGGCTAAACAAAGCCTTTTTGATCTTGTATTAGATCGCTGAAATCCTCTTCTTCCAGTCCTAGTAACGTTCGTTGGAATGGTGCAGAGGTTTCTTCTCCTCAATAAGTTACTGAAACATTTGCCCAATTTTTCTCTTAGACTTTTTCTCCTCCCGTTGCAGCTGTGCATCCTGTTGTCTTACCTAATCGTCTTCTTTTCCGGATTTCCTATATTCGTACAGATGTATCTGAAGTCGAATCTTTGATCAACGTTCTTGGTCCTAATACTGGGCCCGATGGTTTGCCAAACATATTTGTGAAGTCATTTGCTTCATCGCTAAGTTTTCCTAAATCTCTCTTCTTCAATTTAAGTTTGAGTACTGGTACTTTCCCTGACTCTGGGAAAATAGCTAATATTGTGCCTATTTTTAAAAATGGTGATCCTACGTCAGTTTCCAATTATCGCCCTATTTCCTTAATTTCTTGCTTTCTAAAGTTACTTGAACGACTGGTTCATAATCGACTCTCAAACTCATTAGCTCCTATTATTGTTCCAGAGCAGCATGGCTTTTGCAAAGGAAACTCCACTCTACCTCTTATTTCATGGAGTTCATAAATAGTATTGCAAGATAACCAACTGCAAGTTGATGTGACCTTCACAGATTTCTACAAGATCGTTGACACTGTGAATCATTTTCTTCTCTGCCGTAAGCTTGAAGCACTTGGCATCTCAGGTGCTCTTCTATCTTGGATGTCATCTTATCTATCGTCTCGTCCCTGTCAGATAAGTCCTTCTGGTTCACGTCTAGTCCTTTTTATCCTTCATCTGGTATTCCACAAGTTTCAATTCTTGGGGCTCTTCTCTTTCTATTGTTCATAAATGATCTCCCCTTTGTAATGAATTCCTCTTGCCTCCTGTATGCTGATGACTTTGAAGTATTTCAAGCAGTAAGATCCCATTTAGACTGTCAGTTCCTTCAAACTGATCTAAACGCTCTAAATAAATGGTTGCTTCAAACTATTTATGTCTTAACATTACTAAATGTTATAAAACGGATTTCTCTCACAAAGGCTCTCCTATTAATTTTAAGTATATTGTTACATGTACAAATAATTCTGCGAGCTACTGTCGCAATTGTTTTCACAACCATTAAGAACATCAACAAAATGAATTTACTCGAAACCACGAGAACCCACCAAGCATGATCAACATTTGGAAGTGTCACTGCTCCATTCATTAATCTGCTCGAATATACCAGATACCTCTCGGCAGAACATTCGCCAATGTACGAGAAATGCATTGAACGGATGGAGACCCTATATAAAGGCGAGCTGAATGAATGGGGGAATGATTCATTCAACCGTGATAATAAAAACGGCGATAGTGTGTGGGTTGTGAATTGAAAAGCGATCAAGTAATGGTGAAGTGATTTTAGAAGACAATTACGATAGGAATTTATGGACAAGTGGAAGTTTTAATTTTAATAGTGAAAATTAAAATTGTGAAATAATTAATAAGTGATTGTGCACTTTTAAGTAATGAAATAAACTCTTTTAATTTAATTTAAAAGACATTGCGTTTTCACTTTCCCGGAACATTAAAATTATTGGCCGCCAACTATAACACGCGACAATATATTAAATGATACTTTGTTCTCTGAAGTGTTCAGTCATAAATACCTTGGAGTAACTTTTGATCCAAAACTCAAATTTAATGCACATATTTTAAATGTAATTACTAAGCCGTCTAGAGTTTCCTTAGGCATGTACATAAATTTAATAGCATCTCTTCTTCTATCCACCTATTTGTTTGTCTTGTTCGCCCTTGTGTCTTCTTTAGAAACTGCCCAAAGAATGTTTCCGCGTTTTCTTTTCCTCAAGTTTAATTTGCCGTACCAGCCCTATGAAAGTCCTTTATCTTTCCTATCTCATCCATGTCTAATATCCCGACGAACTTATTCAGACCTACATTTTTTGTATAAACTCTGCTACCATCAAGTCCTGTAAAATGCATTTCCGAAAAACATCTCGCTCAACTTGGATGAGCTCTTATTTCGTTAATCGTACGAAATCATAATAATCTCGAGCTTGGTCCTTTCCCCTCTTCCTACATAGTATTTAAGAAAAAACTAAGAGGCTTACTACTAACTTATCCCACAATTATCGCCACTTTATTATTTTTAGCGTTCCATTTTGTTATTGGATTGTGTTCAGTCTGTTAGATGAAATAGATAAATAAATAAATAAATAAGTAAATGAATAAGTGTTTAACTACGACTTGACTCACGGATGATAAATTAGATAACGAAATCTTCCCTCACCATATGATTTTCAGACGTGATCGGAATCGATCTGTCACGGGAAAATTGGGTGGGGGATGTATCTTTAAAGTATTTAATTCAACACTGCGTGGTGTTGTTTGTAGTTTTTTCTCCCTTTCGCCCTTAGTTGAGGGTATCGGATTTCAAGTCTCCCTACACAACTAACATTTATATGTCTTGTCCTTGCAGTTCATCCTTGTATATATTCAAATCTCTTTTTAACGAGTTATCAAACTTTATACTCGACATCAAACAGCCGGCTTACTTTCTAATCTTTTAATTTGCCTTGTGTCTTCTAGGACACTGATACTGAGTCTTTTGGCATGTTGAATAATTTTTCGATCGCCTTATCTTCATTCTTATTTCTCTGCAGCCTTAATCAACTGAACTACGTAATGAATGCTTCCAACCGCATTCTTGACCTTGTTATCTCGAGGTGGTGGATTCTGTGTGTCCTGCTGCAGCTCCGTTTGTCAAGCTAGACCCACACCATCCACTTTCAGAAGTACAGTTACTCAGGTGTACTCCACATCTGCAATTAAAAGTAAAAGTACCCCGTTTTAACTTTTTCAGCGCAAACAACGAGGACTTAGGGTCTGAGCTTGCGATCGTACATTGGCATGCTATCCTAGATCCCGATGATTTTAATCTCACTACACTGCAATTCTACTCAGTCCTTAATGAAATCATTCCACTTCATACACTGACCACCCATGCTTCTAAATCAAACCGTCCCCCGTGGTTCACTAGAGAAACTGCTGATGCATTAGCCTTGAAAAACTCAACCTGAGAAGCCTATCTACATTCGAATACAGATGTGGACCTCCTTCACGTACCAGATCCTCACAATTTTTCATAATAATGTTCCCCAGAGCCGTCATTTATAGTCACACACTTTTAGTTCGCATAGTGAGAGAACACCATTCTCTCCAGCTTGGCCCACCCTAGTTTTTCTATACCACGTCTGCCTTGTTTTTAAGAAAACTCGTGCTGGATAAAATCATGCAATTTCACCCCTACGATCTTATCAATCTTAGATAGAAAGGAAAAAGAACATTTTGGCAAATCAATAAGAGTCTTAATAAGTAAAACTAGGAGGAGAGCGCTCCTGCCAGAAGGGTATTGTAAAATTACTAGAATATCAAGCTTATGATTATCAAAACTTGATTCATACACAAATTCCATTATTCGAGCTCGGTAAATTCTGCTGACCTCTATATTTGAGTTATATCGTCATGACAACTCAAACATAGAGCTTCAGATACATACACAGGACAACAAAACTTCAAGTATTTTGTATACTTGGAGCTTTATTTTCCTGTGTAACGCCAAGTATACAAATCTGTGATAAGACCTGTGCTATGCCATGGGTGTGAAACATGCAATATCGCAACCATATTGGGCGCCTTGTAGATACGAGTTCTGAGGCGAATAATCAGAGCAAAGCTAGGTGGAGACCAACGAAAGACTGGATGCAACCATAAGTAGTATGCAATTTTTTATGAATCGGAAGGTCATGAAAATGCGAAAACTTCAACAGGCTGGGCACGTGAATTGTATGGATATCCAAAAAGGTATTCGTTGGAAAACTGACGGGCAAAAAGCGGACGGCAAAACGAGAAAACGCTGGCCTGACATGGTTGACGAAGATAGTTCTTCGCTACTCAGATTTCAAAATTAGAGGAAATGGTTAGTGGAACGAGATAGTTGGAGGCGGTTTTTGTAGGAAGAAAGGCCCGTGGGGAGCTGTGGTGCTACGCAAATGAAGAAGATATTAGCAAACCCCTTTTCAAATGGACCTTCAAACAAAATATTGACGGACTTTCATAGTAAATCAAACTGACTATCAGCGAAATGGTTTGATACCAAATCTGCTTCCAACCATCAATTGGATGATCTGCTTGCTACTTGACTTGAAGCGATCATTATGCGTGATTTAAGGTAAGACAAATATGGTGAATTTTTATTCCCTTGTAATTTGCAATAGTGGCTGGTGGTTTGATTGAATTGTGTATCCAACTCCATGACCTGTAAGCAGCATAATCATTTTTGAGGCATTGTTTTTGATTCCAACTTAGACTGGATGAAACACTCTATTTTTTTTGTGATTTGGAGGTGAAAGCTATTGACGCACTAAGCATGGCTCACAATGCATCTCAACTACCGACTAAATATATACTCGGTCACCCGAATACCCAGCCTAGAACCATTTGATACATTACTTCGGGCTAGGCCTCATTTTCTTGTGCCTATAAACGCCTTAAACTTGCAGGAATTCTTTCACTAGATTAAAGGAAGAGAGGGTAAAGAATTCTTAGGAAAGAAACTCTTCCACTTTTGACAGTTCAGTACGCCTTTTTTAACCGTCAGCACGAACGTAATGCGCCACGCAGTTCTCCTTTTGTTAACTGATGTAAGTATCTTACTGATTACACTCTCTCTAATTCACTGCAGAGATCATTGCGCAGCGTTTCTCAGCTTTTGTAGACAAAATATGTGTGGCAGGCATCATCTACAACTCCCATATAAAATACGCAGTCTGGAAAACGTGACCTATCGATCTTGTACAGGTCAGACTGGAAACATTCATGCCCATTCCAGAGTTGGGTTGGATAGAAATCGGTTTTACCGTGCACTCGATTGAGCCACGGGTTTAGGTCAGGGGTCAGGTAAGCCGTGGCTCAATCGAGTGCACGGTAACACCGATTTCTATGTAACCCAATTCTCGAATGGGCATGAATGTTTCCAGTCTGACCTACGAATATAGGAATTTGCTTTTGCAGACAAAATATGTGTGGCAGGCATCATCTACAACTCCTCTATAAAACATGCAGTCTGGAAAACGTGACCTATCGATCTTATGCAGGTCAGACTGGAAACATTCATGCCCATTCAAGAGTTGGGTTAGATAGAAATCGGTTTTACTGTGCACTCGATTGAGCCACGGCTTTAGGTCAGATGTCAGGTAAGCAGTCCATCTTCTCCTAGTATTGCTGCGGTAGAATTGTTGCCAATTGTTGAAACACTGATGTCTCTTTTTCCTAGCAATCACCTTTCTGTCGCCCTTGCTTTTACGCAAATAGATGCTAGTTCGCTCCCTAACAAGGAGCGCAATGAGCATCAAACCGGCAATCATCAATAACACCGACTTGGACACTGTTTGGTCTGCGTGTGTGATTCGCAGCGCTCCTTGTTTTTGCACCGATGCCAACCACTTTCGAAGCAACTCTTTGTTAAGAGCATCGTCCCATAGTTCTGGTGCGTGGAGTATGATAAATTGTTCAGTGCTCATAAGAAGTTGTTTCTTTGATGAAACAGGTTCTTTAATCAGTTGGGTAAGTACCGCTACAAATACTACTCCTTTTTCGGCTGTTGCTCCAATTTGTATGGAGAAACTCATTTTTGAGTCTACCAGTGCTCTTAGGTATTTTACTGCTGGTTTCGAATCGACCAGTGTTTCCGCGGGAATTCGTTTCTTAGTTAGTAGGACTACTTTGGTTTGCGCCAGTGCTAGACTGAAGAAATGAGCAGTTATCCGGACCCTCACTCATCGCATTAGCTTACCTAGTCTGAATTGCGCATGTTTGACAGTGCGTCCCGTGACTAGCACTGCCACATCGTCTGCGTAGCTGAAGTGCTTTGGCTCTGACAGTGCGTCCCGCGACAACCGGCACTACATTATCGGCGTAGCTGACCATTATACGAGATGCTCGGCAAATTGGGATTGAGGATAGACAATATCCGATGTAACAGCAACACTACGACTCCTTCCCTTCATGTTGTAGAGCAAACTACGGCTCCTCACGTAGATTCAAATATGGTATTGTGGCATTGGAAAATGACTTTCCAATACTTCCACTATATCCATTCCTCTGGCGGAATCGAAAGCGTTTCTGACGTCAAGAGTAACTAGCAGGACGACCGTTTGAGCAGATTTGCTGTATGCCTCGGCATACTGCTCTGGAACCATGCTGCTTTGGAGATAGATCTCCAGTGGCACAGACTGTGCCAGCTATTCTTCCCATGATAAGTTTTTCGAGTACTTTACCGGCTATTTAGCATACATAGTAGTCAGTATGTAGTAGATGACTCGAGATTCTCTGTACCTTTGCTGATCAGCACGAGCCTCACCACCTGCTAGCACTTTAGGAATATCTCTTCATGCAAGCAAGTATTGAGAATACTGAGCAGCACTCAGGGCAGAATTCGTAAACCATCTGCAGTACCTAGCTGGAGTTCTATCTTGTCCTGGAGCCTTTCCTTTCTTCAAAGACAACACTGCTTCTTCCACTTCTGTCTTTAAGAAAAGTGAACATTCCACTAGTGTTTTATCTTGGACAGCCTTAATGCAGGCTGGATGAATAAGGAGGAGTACTTGCATAATCTCGTCAATTTGTTCCGCAATGCATGTGCAGAGTAATCTTTGAGCAACGAGCTTTAACATGACCAGCTTGTAGCATAAGCCTTATGGGTCCTGGCTCACATTATCTACTAGTTCTTGACAGCAGTTAGCTTTGCTGCTATTTATGAGTTTGTGGAGGAATTTCCTAGAATACTTATAACCTGTTCATTTGGTGTCCAGGAACCATGCTTGCTGGGCCTCTCTTCAGAGCTCGTAGCACTATTTTCGCTTTTTGGTGATTTCAGAGGATCACTATTACACTGGAGGCTTGCCGGGCCGGGGGTTTTGGCATGGCATGGAAGATTTGAAGGCAGATGTTTTGATTCTCACTACATCTTTAGTTGCTAGTCTCCAGCTTCGCAATGAAATTTTCAGCAGTGATGACTGTGCTGTAAGAACTTCTACGAATCTTTCGATGTCTACCTTCTCAGTGTTTAACTGGAGCCTTGAAGGCTGACCGTATGTGCATCGAAGAGTGCTGTTATGGATCTTAAGTGAGGTGTACTGCTGATCACCAGCGGAGAGGTAGGTCTTCTAGAACTCACTAATTTTTAACCTTTGGTACTAGGGACTCCGAAGCGAATGTCATGTCTGGAATAGTTCAAATGCAGCCCTGTATTCAGTACAACGAGCCTAGTTCTAGCTGTCATGTCCAGGATTACCTTGCCCATTAATCTGATTTAGGCATGCTTCATTCAAATGTCCTTGCATTAAAGTCACCTCCAACGAGTACCGGACCTTCTGTGCTCGAAACAGCGTCCTCTAAACCATTGAACCAAGATTGAAAAAACGGTAAGGGTTCATTTGGCGTGAGGTATACACAAGAAAGTGTAGTTCCCGAGCACCAAACTCAAACGAAACCATCTCCTCGCCCCTGCCCTGCACTTCGAAGTGGGCGATGTTTCATACCCAGACAGCAACAGTCCAAGATTTGTCAGGGTATGATGTTGGGGAGCTTCGGTTGTTGGGGTTTTGCTCACTGAGCAGTAGCAAGTTAGCTTGATTGTGTCACACAAACTGCTCGATTAGATTCTGAGTGAGTGAGCTCCGATGTTGATAAATCTACAGAATAATTTATTTATTTAGTTATTTTCTAATCATATAACAGACTAGTAGCCCAATTATAAGTCAATTCAATAGATAAATACAAAATTATACAATTCATGATACATTGCAGAAGTGCTTTGGCACTAGTTAGAGCTTGGAACACTAGGCATTTGCCAGAACGTGGCACATGTTTCAAATCATCTAGCCTTTGGTCAGCGTTTTGATAGAAGAAGCAGAGTATGTCTTCTGTGCAATCCTTCTTTTTATGCCCTGTTTTGCCGCAATCATAGCACAGGGAGCTCCTGTTAATACTTTTACAGCCTCTGGCAGTATGCCCATATTTGCAACACTTTAAACACCGGAGAAGGATTGTTCTTCGCCTTATAACCGATTCTGGTACTCCTCTTTTCTATCATTTGTTCAGCATATTTTTCTGAGGTGTCGACAAAAACCATGCGCTGACCTCTATTATATGGATTGGTTAGCCTAATTTTCGCTCCACTCAAGATAGGAGAATCTCACTTTAAGACATCTTCTATCTCCGGTAAATCCATAATATGCCTCTTTTGTAATAGCTTTTCATTCAACCTAAACCAATAGGTCACGCGAACGAGTTGGCTATACGGTTTTCACGCCAGTTTGTATATCTTTCAGTTTTACCGCTCTCACAGAACATCCGCATATGATTTACGGTCAGTAGCTTTGATGAGTATCACCTATCCAATAGCTTTTTGCCGTTTCTAATTCTTCTTCTCCCGAGCTGCATCCAAGAATTTTATGCTTTCCCAATGCTAAGGCTTCCTTTTTTCTGTTTCAGGGGTAGCAATTTTGGCAGCTTTTTTAGCTGCTTTAGATAGTGCTGCCTGGAAGCCCTCCTGCTATGAAACCTGAAGCTTTGTTGGCTTCTCCTTTTTTCCGCTTTTCTCGGTCCTCTTTAGTTAGATGGTAAGCCAATTTTTTGCTGTTATTAGGCGTTGGAAAAACGACGGTGTCTTCAGAGAGCTTGATCCCTTGCTCTTCCTCTGCCTTTAAGCCATCTACGCCTGTAATGGTCTATTCAAGTCCATTTGTGTATCCCACGTGGCAACGATGCCATAATCGATTCCGCTTTACGGTAGAGCCCCTCTTCTTCTGAGCAGTTCAAGATGATTGAATCGATCGATGTTTTTTCTGCAGGGTTTGTTTCGTTAACCATTGATTTATTCGCTTCAGTAGCAATCGCAGCTGCGACTATTGGCTTCTTCATATTCTTTACATATTCTTCTATCTCGCACATCTGGTGTGTCCTGCAGAATCTTTTCTGAAGTTTTGGGGATCGGTTCTTTTTTTTGCTACACCTGAACGCCGCAGGTATCTCTGTTTGGATAAGGCTCTCCAATGTTCTCTGTTTTTTTCCGTGTTTACTTTTGTTGCATTCTTCATTGTTTTTGCTGTCTTTGGTACCGTTTTCGATGTATTGCTAACGTCACGACTGTTCAGTTTGTATAGTTTGATTGGATCCACTCTAGGAGTCGCTATCTCCGTTCGTGTGTGTAGTCACCTTTTTGGTCCCATGGTTATCTTTGCAGAGCAGGGAGGCTATACAAAGGTTGGCACAAGCCCTTATGGAAACAAGTACTCAGAGCTAGCAACCGAACCTACCCCACCAACCCAATAGTGCGAACTTTCAACGTACTCCGAGGCCTGTCAAGATATTATCGGTATGGAGGCGATATGACAGTTGCAGTGGAGCAGTTCACAAATAGGTGCTACTGTACAAAACAACTAAATTCAAGCCAGCAAGTCCGCCAGCTCAAAGCATCAATTCCAGTTTGTTGTCCAAAGCGTAGTTAAGATTTAGTCAGGATCGTTTACATGTTATTCCAGGACGAACAATTTCCACGGATACGTAGGGGGTGGCACTCCCTAAAAAAATCCTAGCCTCCAAGAGTATTCCTGTTGGCCGGTGTTCTCCTTGCAGGGGAATCGCTCTATGTTAGCAGTATTTTTAACTTCCCGAGTAGTTTTTGATCGAAAATGTTCCTTTAACCGACGCTGCATTGATGGTGTACGTAGAGTCGTCATGGAAAGCGTAAGGATCTTTCGACACCCACTTGACTTAACTTCCCAAATGTGAAAGCAAAGTGCATTTTGCTTATTTCGCGAAATACTGAATCTATATTTGTTCACCAAACTTTGTCTTGACTCTTCCACCTTCTTGAGTTAACTCTATAGACGCCGCGTCTTAAACGTTGACCGTCCTAGTTTCACGAGGCTTACTGTTGGATCGATTTGATCATTTGATGAGGGTACTGAGGTTGTGACGTTCGTAGGTATTGGAACGGTTAATTGCAAGGACGGGCGTCTAGCGTGCGAGATATTTTTCAACATGATGATACGCATCCTAGGGTTGATGGCACGTAATTTTCTCTTCCGACTGAGTATGGGCAAACGAAATTTTGATGATGCTTCATTTGATGATTTATTTGCTTCCACTTCTGGCTGTCCCAAGCTGCTATTTAACCAACATTTCTTCCTTAACACTACTAAATTCCATTTTCCAATGAATAACTGATCCAAAAATACTAATATTTCTTAAGTAGCTTACGTTGTCGTGCAGTTGGTTGGGGAAGGGTTACCAAGGGGCAAAATTGAAAAGTCGGTTGCTTGCAGTAAAAAGTCCTGATTCCTGTAAAAAAGTTCGGCCTTCAGCTGATACTAAAGCCAAGTGCATTATAAGTAAATTTTATTACCATTTATTTAACTCTTTGAACATTACATCTTGGCTCACTACTAACAGCTTTCAGAAAGTTTTATTTTAAGGAAATTTTCACTGTGAAATTCGGCACAAGTTATGTCTTTGAAGTTATATTGTGCTAATAATATTGTTTCGATTGACTCAACTAACAATCTGATCTTCTCCTTCGTTCACTGGGAAGTCATAAGTGAAAAAATTCGCTCCACATTTGCATTGTGTGGCATAATACAAAAAAAGTATTGAGCAATTTTTAACAATTCTGTAAAACAGCTTCTGTCATTGCACGCATTGAAGAAAATTACGCACTGTTTTTCAGCTAACACATCATAAAAACCACTTTAGCTAGTGTTAAGAAAATTCTTTAAATAGGCAGAATTCTTCAAAGAGTTTAATATTGTCAATACTGATGCCTTTGTCTCTCAAAAATGTAGTACAGTCTTTAATACTATCAAATTGTAGCTCCTGATTTTTCCTCAACAGCAGCCATTCAAAGCATTTAAATGATTTCAAAGGTTTTATCCAAATATTTATGTGATTTATGTTTTCTTGATACATGAGTTTAATTTCAGTATTTATTTTGTGGCACTCGTCTTCGTAAATTTTATTTTTTTCAAAGAGATCTCGTATCTTTAAAGGAACGAAGTTATATTCGATTCTTTGACTTAGTGATCCTGTCGTTCCTTTTAAAGTAGAAAACACTTCAACAATTGAGTTTTTCTCTTTTTCCAGTGACGCTATTCTTGAATTAAATATAGCCATCAACGAATGAAGACAATACAAATATATTTCGCTGGTATTGCTCTTAAAAAACATCTTGATCAGAACTGGGGGCTTCTCTATAATCAAAAAAATTCTTTTAAGGCATCGTATAATTAGCCACCTTGTTTTACTATGATACAGCAATTTTTCATAGTTAATCTCAATCTGCCTGCATAACTCTTCCAGAGTTTCTGTTCATACAGTATACACTGAAATGTGATTAAACATTTTCATGACCAGAGATTCAACGTCGAATTCCAACAGACCTGTACCATGACGTATTGCGTTGTGAAGAATATGAGCTGAACAAACAACACCAACAATCTCTTGATCCAAGCTCTGATTTAAATGAGAGATTACATTGTTACCTGGATTTCTTGCAACTCCTCCAAAATTCACATTTGCATTGTCACCGGTGAAAGAGACGCACTTATTTTTTAAATCATACTTTTCGAGAGTAGTCAGTAAATGATTAGCAATGGTTATCGAAGTTTCACTTTCCAATGCAGATAATTCCAGCAATTTACTTTGCATACCGGCCTTCCAATAAAAAAAAACAACTGAATAATGACGGGAAATATTTTGTCAGCGTTATGATTGCTGGCATCTGTCAACAACCCCAAAAATCAAATATCTTGTTGGCTCTGCAGAAGAATTTCAACAGCATAAGGTACAATGATATTGGTAACATTGTCTCAGATTTCATTCTCGCAGAAGCCAAGTTTCTGGCTGATTCGGAAACAGAAAATAGTTTCCTCAATAACGACGAAGTGCAGTCCATGCTTTTGTATGATTGATGGTATTTGACCACGTGAAATGCGAGTGTGGCATCAACCGCGTTGCCTTTATTGCCTTGCTTACAAACAAAACTGTCCAATTTACTTGTTGAGGTACTTATTTACTGTTGACTTTTGTGTTTTTCGGTATGTATATGTTTTTCGATGTCAGTGCACCTTTGACACAAATGAAGCACAAATAGTACACTCGACTTCTTACTCGTTTCTTCCTTCTCTAAACGACGAGTATTTTGCCTTTAGTAGATCTGTGAATTTAAAGCGCTTTTTAATTGTAGAGGCCATTGCTATGTATAATGTTCATCAACGTAACTCGTGAAAGTAACCGTAACGCAAAAGAACAAATTAAAATACACACGCGCGATAGATCTATCTCACTTCTGAATACACTGCTCGTATGCAGCAACAGCTGGAGTAATAGTAATACGCCAGAAAACAAAGATTCTAGTCCAATATTGTTGTCGTGGTACATTTTTATTAATTTCATAATTTGGCGGCATACTTTGAATGATAAAAAATTATTTAGTTTATGAGAATTCAGTAAAATATTAAATGCAATTGACTGGTCTTGGACAAAATCGGGCCAGAGTCCGGTCTAAGTTTTTAAAATCCGGTCACGACCGGGGTGCCATGTATTCTTTGCATTTCACGCGGGTTACGTTGTACTTCAAGTGGTTATGGGGGCAAATCTCTAAGGGTAGTTAAACGGCACCGTAACATTATGTTGTAATAATTTGAACATATTTTAATAAAAAAACTTAGCAGCAAATATCTGATAATGCAATAGACACAAAAAAGTTCATCTGAAACTTAGAAGTGCAGTAGTTTCATGCTGTCTTCTTTCCAAACCTCGGTAGACATTTAAATCAAATTCTTCATATTGTGATGACGTGCAAAGACCCAATTTGCAATTGGTTGAATGGAAGCAAATGTAAAATTGTTAAAGAATCCATTCCTAATCCTACGTTCGAAGTGCTGAAAATTAATTTTATTCCATTGCCAAAGTATTACTTACAGTCAAACAATCCCAAAATATCTTTAAAAATCCAATGACCACAAAAAAGCTCATTGAATTCAAATAAATAAATGCAATCAGATTAATTGAATTAAATTATTCAAATACTTGTAACCTACTAAGCGCACACCACATTTACTCATCATCACGATCATCCTCGTCGTCATTATCATTAGTACAATGTTCCGCGGTGTTAGACACCAATCTTCAACGTGAGCCACGAGTGCTCGATAGTTTGCAATTGAACAAGAAAAATGTATCTACAAGTATGTAAGTGTTGTAGTTAAATATAATTTGAAGATACTTTGGCTTAGCATGTGTGTACGAGGATTTCGCAAAAAAACGTTTTTCAAGTGATTCCAAAGACCTTGGCACCTATAGCTTTTGTTATGTTATTGAATTCAAATGATACGATTATCCGAATTGGTGGCCATGCTACTGCGGGTTGCATATACGAGTACTCATCCACAATCATGTGCGCATGCATCGAATTGAATAGCTTCTTTATTTCCAGATATAGATAAAGTTTGGCGGATGGAATGGAATGGCGGAATGTATTTTGGTTTGAGTGGCGCTTACCCAGCTTGAAAGAGTCGCGAAATATTTCTCCTTCGAAATGCAAATAATGTGTTGCAAATGTTTAGAGAATGCTTAAACAAAAGGTATCGGTACAAATTAGTGTCGGTATTGTTTTGAAATAAAATAAATAATGTGTCGTCGCCGTGGTAATTTTTGGAATTGTGTTATTTGGAGAAATATATAAGATTGCAATCCAAGGACACGTGAGACAAAGATCAATTGTGCAATGTGACATGCTTCTTCTTTCTATTTCTTATTTTAAGACCTGTCAGGCTTTTAGAGCGCAGTATTTGAATGTAAGTCCTCATTTCAATTCTTTGGTTTTTCGTTTTAATTCTGTGGAATATGTTTAAATGAAAATTAAGCATATTTGACCATGACATAAGCACAATATCGATGATTTATTTGGATAACCATTACGCTCATATGACCTTTTGTTTGAACGACCTCTCACGGTACTTAATACTTGACTATGCTGAAAATCATCTTTTTGATCTACTTATCTTCAGATTTTTGGTGTAACAATTCCCCGCTTGTTAGTTTGATCGCAACTATGGATCATAATTTGCTACAAATTTAGTCCTAACGATATACTTCCCTTAAGTACCTACTAAATTCCCGCAAACTTCTCATTACCTCTAATAAGTCGTGACACCAGAATGGGTGGTCATAGCTATTTCACGGACGTCTACGGACATGCCTTATTGACGAGCTCCCATAAAAGCTCAACAAAACGAAGTACCTGTGCTCCCATGGCAGGTGGTTTGCACAGATGTTACTTTTGATTCCGTTCACGGAAATCACACATATATTTCATGCCTCAGCTTTTCGCCCCTAATACGCTTGTTCAACCATCCAGACGTGCGCTATACATTTCGTAATGCGGAAAATTTAAATTGGTCATTATTTTTATAGCATGGCCTGCAACGTTGCCGCAGAGGCAACAAATAAATAAAAGTGCACCACTAAGTCTATTGACTAGACATGAAACGGCGTAGTAGCGCTCCCAGCTCATATTTTAGGTAAATGTGAAGTGGGTTTTCATAGCCTTTCACACTCACATCTTATTTATTGGAATCTCTTGTGGCGAGTTTAAATGATATGGTGCCACTTAGTCTGCGCACAAGGTGAGCCAATACTTTTCCTTTTGCAAACAATGGATACTTTTGAATTTTAACATATTGTCGCAAATTTAAGAAGTTCTTTTGAATCGCTTTGGCTTTTACCCTCATAGTCGTCACGTGGATGGTTGCATGAATAGCCGGAAGTGAATGCATTGGCTCAATGTTATTTCTGAGCTTCAATGATGGAAAGTTGGTCAAACAAGGCCTTCGCGAAATTCTTTGACTAATTTTTATCTTGTTACGTGAATTGCTTGGAACATGCATCGAATTCAAGAAATAGCTTACTATAGTATAAACTATTCGTAAAGCTTTTTGTTGTGTTATTATCCTCGAAATTTGCTAATAGACCAGGGAAAAATGAGTCCTAATCTTCTAATTCAGATGCAGAAGGAGTTTCCGCTACAACACTGCCAGTGACAACAAGTAGAGAAAATACTCTTCTGCAGAAAGTAATTGCAACAATAAAATGGGCGATGGAAAACATGAAAAACTGCTCATAGTAGGATGGCCATGGTTAAACACCAGGCCGAGGGAGAGCGCCTCATATAAAATGCTAAGTAATACTCGAACGGATGAAGTGCTTGGGCATGTGAGCAAAGCGCTGAAAATAGAAATTGGAAATTGGAAGAAATTTATGCCAGGTCCTTCCATACTAGGCAGTTCTGGCCCTGAGATTATGATGAACTAATTGACTAACCTTCCATTCCTGCCAAATGAGAAGTGAATGGCATGAAGTCCTCTGAATGGTGAACAAGAACAAAGACACAAAACGGATATCTTTCTATCAGTAATTCTCTGTCTAGTTCCCTTTGTACTGATTTTAACTTTTCCCATGCCTTAGAATGTGTAATGGTCAAAATAGCCTTACCTAATAACGCGCATTTACTGATTTCTTCTGTATATATTCCTTGTAATTCCTCCTTGCAATTATATGAGTCTTTCTTTGATGATCTCACTTCTTACTTCATACTACGCCATCCTCAATCCAGAATCCTTGTTTGTGGTGATTTCAATCTACCTGCCGTTGATTGGGCTGGCACAACTGTTTCCTCCATTTCATCTTCTAATGCGTCTTCCCTTGCCATTTCTTCCTTTCTTTCTCTATGTGCTCTGTCCCAGTTTAACCGAGTCCGTAATACTAATGATCGATTCCTCGACCTAGTTCTTTCGAATGTTTCTGCTCATCATCTGTCTGTATCTCCTGCCTTATATCCCTATGTTTCTCCTGATCAACACCATCCTCCTCTTTCTATTAACCTCACTATAGTTCCTCTTATCATAAAAAATCCTGTCACTTCTCCTAAATTCAATTTTTTCAGGTCTAATTATGAAGCAATCAATGCAACACTTTCGTCTGTGAATTGGCTTCAGTTCTTTCAAAACCTTGACTGCGATTCTGCTCTGACTAAATTTTATGGGCTTCTCCATTACCTTAACTGTAGATTTACACCTCTTCAGTCGGCCCGTAAAAATAAATTTAAACCTTGGTTGACAAGACGCGTTCTCACTGCCTTAAATGCCAAGGATAGGGCGCGTCGTGAATTTAAACGCTCAGGTGCAGCAAAGGATAAATCCAACTTTTGCAAGTTGCGTTCTGATGCCAAAAATGAATTAAAAATTGCTATGAAGAATTACTTTTCCAGCCTGGAAGCTTCCCTCAATTTTAGCAATGTTAAGCCCTTTTGGTCTTATATCAAGTCTTTAAAGACTACATCTCATCTTCCTTCATCAGTCCGCTGGGATAATGTGGAATGTTCTTCTCATCAGTCAATTTCCGATTTATTCGCTCAATATTTTGCCTCTACCTTCACTCCCCTCCATGAATTCACTTCCTCCATCTCTGCGGGTAACTTTGGTTTTTCGTTCGAAACTCTAAGCACTGACCCTTTTGAAGTTGAATCCTTAATCAATTCCCTTGTTCCTAACGTCAGCCCTGGTCCAGATGGACTACCAAATATTTTTGTCAAGCCCTTAGCTTCATCGCTTTCCTCTCCCTTGTCATTTCTCTTCAACCTAAGCTTATGCAGTGGAACCTTTCCTTCTCAATGGAAAAATGCCCGTATCGTACCTATCCTCAAAAGTGGTGATCCTTCGTGTGTATGTAATTATCGACCTATATCCTTGATATCTTGTTTTTCGAAGTTGCTTGAGCGTTTGGTTCACAACCGACTCTCTGAACCGTTGAGCTCTGTTTTGGCTGGTGAGCAGCATGGCTTTCGCAAGGGTCATTCTACGTCCACTAACTTAATTCAGTTCACTGATTTTGTTGCAAGGGGTTTGGACAACAAATATCAAGTCGATGTAATATACACAGATTTCACGAAAGCCTTTGATACAGTCAATCATCGTCTTCTTTGCAGTAAACTCGAAGCTTTTGGAATCTCTAATTCACTGTTGTCATGGTTTTCGTCTTATTTATCGACCCGATCATGTCATGTTAGTTTTGGTGGAACGACGTCTATTCCATTCTGTCCTACATCTGGTGTTCCTCAGGGTTCAATCCTTGGGCCCCTCTTGTTCCTCGTGTTTATCAATGACCTCCCCTCTATAGTCTCTTCCCCCTCTCTACTGTTTGCGGATGATTTCAAGGTTTTTCGGGCTATTAAGTCGCCCCTTGATTGCCAGTATCTTCAGGAGGACTTGAATGTGCTCAATAATTGGTGTTTGTCCAATTTTCTCTACCTCAATGTTAATAAATGCCATAAGATGTCCTTTTGTCTTAAGCAACATCCTAGTGCCTTCACCTATATACTAAACGAGGCCGCATTGACCGAAGTTACTACGTACAAAGACCTTGGAGTTACTTTTGACTCCAAACTTAAATTTGACACGCATATTTCCTATGTGATTGCTAAGGCCTCTAAAGTTTCGGGTTTTGTACTGAGACATATGCACAAGTTCTGTAATATCTCCACTATGATCCGCTTGTTCCTTTGTCTTGTCCGTCCATTGCTCGAGTATTGTTCTGTGGTCTGGGCTCCACATTATTCCTATCTTGTGTCCCCGTTGGAGTCAGTACAGAGGAAATTTATCCGCTTCCTTTTCTTTAAGCTAAACTTGCCATATCTTCCATATGAGGATCGTTTATCATTCCTTGGTCTCTCGTACTTGTCTGCGCGTAGATCTTATTTGGATCAGTGCTTTTTGTACCGACTCTGCCACTATCAGACTCCGTATTGTATTTTTGCGGAGTTACACTTTAGACACTCCTTACGTCCTACTCGTGTTTCTACTGTTTTTGTTATTCCATATGCTGGTACAGAGCTATATTTTTACTCACCTATTCTTCGTCTCCTGAGGAATCATAATAATATGCAGCTTGGTCCTTTTTCCTCAACCTTTACTGCATTCAAAAGAATTTTGCAGGAGCTAATTTTAAATTCATAATTTAGTTTTATAAGCAATTAACTGTTCTGTGCTTTATTTCGTTTTATATGGATATGTCATTTTTATCTATTGTATCTAATCATTTTTCTTATTTTTTTTATTGTTATTACTATTTTTGCTATTTCGTTTTGTTATTGGATTTGTTGATCTGTAAAATGGAATTTTGAAATAAATAAATCATGGTCAGTAATATCGGTTTCTATGACGTTTTTTTGTTCTCTCTGATGTGCTTAAAATTTCTTTCAAAAAGGAGAAAGCCCCTATTCACGAAGGGAAAAATATGTAGTATTAAAGGTCAAGAAAATAAGAAAAAGAAGTAATCAAGCCGCAAGAGACAAGGATTACTACAAGTTCGGCTCGGTCAGCTTGACCTTGTGGTCTTCAAGCTTAGAAAACGATGAGGTATCCCACGCTTTAGAGATGCGAGCATGTCATGAACTCAGAGCAATCATAATCAAGGTATAACCTCAGCTGTATGATCACTGTCAAGCAAATCGATCTCTGCTGCATTATAAATGCTCAAAATCTGTTAGAGCGTTTTGCAAGAGAGAAAAGGGCTGACCTTTTGTTACTTAATGAGCAGCTCGGATAAAGGATTTTACAATCGTCATTTTCCGGGACCACCCAATTGCAGCTCTCTGAGCTAGGAAATTGCCCCACTGCTTATGGCCAGGGACATGGTTATGTCTAGGTTTATTGCTTTGGTATCAGCGTTCATTTTTTGCTAAACCTTTGAGTATGCAAATCCCTCTGGCGGCAGGCAAAATGCTTTGGGAAGGACCCCAGAAAAAAAACAATGATGAAAGTCGAGATGAAGAAAAAACTTACCCCAGTACCGGTGGCAGAGGTTAGTGAGTGAGTAGGCTCCTAGCCGTCCTCATTCAGTGACTGCAATGTTATTGAAGTGGTGAACTTGCCTTCTATAATAGATATATCTATAAGCAATCTCAGGCCCGACGGAGAAAATCTATTCAGGCGTAGACCCTTATTGGTGCGAAGACCATCAAAACAAGAAACCAAACGTGGGGAAAGGAAGCAAACCCCAAAAATCACGCTACAGCAAGTTTTTTCAAAGACAATGCAGGTTCTGATAGCGGAACCAACAATCCTGGTGTCATCTATAGCGTCAGCTAAAAATCAGCTAAAAAATCAGGGACAAAACAGAGAACAACGAATAGTCTTGTACAAACACAAATTTCTGCGGCATTTGGGCGCAGCAAAAAATTGATGCGAACACCAGAGCGACTTAAAAAGGAGGCATTAGGAATGCTGCAGGAGGTGCCAGATATTTGCGCCATAAAGGAAAATATAAAGAATATCGAGAGCTCGGTGGTTACTGCTGCGACCGCTACCAAAGCGACCGAACAACGAACCATCCCGAAGTCCGTGATCAGGTAGAAAAATAGGAGTGACCAGGGGCATAAAGTGCCGTTGTGTGATTTCGCCACCACCATCGAAAATGTGGCTAAAACAGTACTTGAAAACGGAAGCCGATAATCTCTCCCAAGAAAGGAGGTTGCAAAGTACAATTGCTGTCCAGCAAAATTAAGAAGAACAGCTAATCTGCATAGCGGGAGACATTCTAATAAGAATAATCGCCAAAAATCAGCAAAAATGTAAAGAATGGGCTACTTGAACCAGAAGAGTCCCTAGACCTTATAGGGAATTACCAGAGGAACTGGTTGTTGTAACAACTCCCCCTTCTTTTGGGCACATATACCCTTTTCATTTTTAAATTTATTTATTTTTATTTTCATTCAACAATTTCCCCATAATTGTTATTTCCCCACCATCTCCATCCTACCCTTTGCCCTTATTTTCATTTACCATAATTTTTACTTCCCCACCATCTCCATCCTACCCTTTTCCCTTATTTTCATTTATAAAAAAAAATTGTATATAATAATAATTTTGATTTTCCCACTAACAACATTCCATTCATTAATTCCCATTAACAAAATTTCATTCGATACATTTTCCCTAAAAACACTTAATTCCTTCCTTCATACTAACTTATTTTATTCATTAGCTCCCACTAACAAATCTTAATTTTCATACTAGCAAAAAATGCATTCACGTTTCCCTAAAAGTTGAAGTTGCTAATAAAATGAATGGGAAATCAACATAAGGTGGCTCCGTTGGTAGCGTCGTGGATTCTCGACCGGGGGTCCACTGGGATCCTGGGTTCACTCTTTTTGGAGTGTCGGCAAAAGCAATCGTTTCCGTATATATATATATATATATATATATATATATATATATATATATATATATATATATATATATATATGTACATATATATATATATATATATATATATATATATATATATATATATATATATATATATATATGATAATTTGCATCTAATCAAACGCTTCCATGGTTATGCAATTTGCCATATATGCAAAATGGAAATTGTTGCGTTTGTCGATTCGAAAAAAATGTGTGGATAGCGGAATCGAAGAACTTCGATTACGTTACCTAGATGCGGCAGCGATAGTGGAGAATAAATGGATTGCGGGATTGGGTTCTTGGATTTGGGGCAGTCGGTATTTGACTTTGAAAATAAGAGGGAGTGCTTTGGGCGTTATTTTTTGGATTCCATTTTTAATTTGAAAAATGTTAAGTGAATTTCGGAAAAAAGATTTTTGATTTGAGTGTTAGTAGATAAAGTTTTAGTGGGCGCGAGCTTAAGTGAGCGAATGTAATTTTAACTTGAAGGCTCAATCCTAATTCGAAGTGTGTCGTGAGAAGGTTTCAGCTTCGATATTAATGAAATAAATGAAACCTATAAATAAAAAAAAAACATAATTAAAAAGGAGTGAGAAAAAAAAGTGAATATTAAGGCGTTTAGTCTAAAGTGAAGAGGAACGAAGGTACAATACCGGAAAATAAAAGTGGGAAGTTCGACAGTTTAAACAAGCCAGTGCAGAAGTTACAAAAAGTTGCCATTTAACTATCTTTCTTTGATTTTTTTTAACATTACAGACATTTCAATCTTAATTTACAGTGGCCCCACGCTTCTTATTGACTTTTTCTCTACTTTATTTTTTTGCATTATTTCAAATTACGTTATTTTCATTCCTTTTGTATACGAGTATTTAGTTAACCTTCGTTTAATTCATATTTCATCAAATTAGATTTTGAAGGGGGCGAATTGTTTTAGGTGTTTAAATTAATTTCTTTTTGTAAAATTTGCAAATTTTCTTTTATAAATTTTCTTTTTTTTTTATTAAATAAAACGGCCGTATCTGTATGAGGCAAAAAACATTTTTCATTTTTTAAAATGACCTCTTCTTTTCCCGTCTTTTTCCCTTTGTGTTAGTTATTATATGTAAGTGGCTCAGTACGAGCGGAGGGTGTCCCGGAAGACCCACGACACGACTGAGTGCTAGCCGGCTTCAGTATGCCACCCCAGGTAACTAGGGTGGCATACTGAAGCTGCTGACATATAATGTCTGCAACTGCGGTGAATTCCGCGGTTGTAACATGGTTAAAGGCGGAAGAGGACCAGAAGGCTGAAGAAGAGCGGAAGACTGAAGAAATGCTGAGGGCTAAGCGTAAAAGGCATGTGCGGATAGCTCCACCATCAAACATCAATAAAAGAATGGTGTTTAGCCCAATCGGAGGAGATCGGGATGAAAAAAGGAAAGAGGAAGCACTTTATGGGCATGCAATGCTATATCAGGGATTTCAGACTGTGCTAACAAAAGGAAAGGAGAGAAAAAACCACGATGAAGTCCTCGGCAGCAGGCACTGCTAATAAAACCTCAAGGGTTTCGGGCGACATATTGCTCGAATTCGGAGCAGAGGCCGACAATAAAGAGGCATTCTATGAAGCAGCAAAGAAAGTTCTCGGCAAAAGTGCAGCTGTATCCTTGCTTGAGCTGATGACAATAATTAAAAAAGGGACATTTACTGCGTCAAAGAACTGGCCAAGTAAGAAGCGACCACCAAAAGAAAGCTCCCTAGTGTGGGCAGTAAAAGCATGGCTGGCACTAGAAAACTATAGGGGACAACGTATGGCTATCATTGACTTGACCGAAAAGGACGCTGAACAATTTCTGAATAATGGAATAAAAATAGGGCAGGCCATCTACAGAATACGGCAAAGAGCAGCACCACTTCAATGCATTAAATGTCCTGGCTATGGTCACACAGTGCAAGTATGCTAAGAAGCTGATGGGAGTTCCCTATGCTACAAATATGGCAAATGGGACATAAAAGAAGTGTATGTAAAAAGAGTGATTTCGGGCACATCTTAGAATCAGGAACATGTCGGGTTTTCTAGGAAGCTCGAACCGAGGTGAAACCAGAACTTCGATGACTCGTATACTATAGGTAAGCCTACATCGTAGTGCACCCACCACCTTCTTTAGTATGTACCCAACGCCAAACGAGCCAGTATCATCTTTCCAAGCAAAGCTCATTGTTCCGGAGGGCACTGTCTCGAACGCATATGGCAATGTGCTCGCTGGGGAAGACTTCAGCGCTAAAGGAATCGAATGGGACACACCTTTAACAGAGGACAGAGGACTACTCATCCAGTGATCATCAGTACATTGTGCTTGAGTTTCGTGATGTTGTTTCCCGATGCCCGTGCTCTCAGTCTTCTACAACTGGGTGGATCATCCAAAGGATGGACGTCAAGAGATTCGTCGAGGTCACTGAAGGGTGATGTGGTGAACTCAACTACAAGCATCATCATGACTGCTTGCAACACCTTTATGCCCCATCAAAAATCCTGGCACGGCAAGCCCACAGTGTGCAGAGTCCCAAGATTCGGCATGAGGCTTAACGGGCACGGAACCATAACGAGGCATGCAATAGTAGCAGCATATAAGTTGGCCAAAAAATGCCTCCGCAAACTGATTAACAACAGCAAGGCATTTTTCCACCCAAGCCCATCCATTCCACACAGCTGGAAATGGAAGAGGCAGTCCTATCATTTAAAGGAAAGGAAGGCTCCAGACCCAGATGATGTTCCAGCAGAGTTGTTGCAACTCTTCTATCATCATTGTCCTGCCTTGCTTCTCAGCACACTAAACGCTTGCCTACGAGACGCGGTTGTCTCAAGACGGTTGAATATTGCGAGGTTCATACTAACAGAACGAGGAGGGGAGTCCTGCCTTGCCGTCTGCAAACTAACCGTTATATATGTTATACATGGCTGGGAAAGCGCTAAAGAAACTAATTAAGAGAAGATTCACTCATGCAATTTGTACTCCCGGGGAACTATCTCTTCGGCAGTGATGCGATTGCAGAGGTGGCGAGTGTGATCTAAAAGCTGCACTAAGCGATGGGTCATTCTGTTGGTGACACTCAACGTTAGGAATGCCTTCAACTCCGCTAGGTGGGTAGATATTCTAGATACGCTGCAACACTCTTTTCAAGCTCCAGAATATCTCATACAGCTTTTGAAGGACTAGCCGAAGTATCAAAACCTGCTTTATGACACGACACAGGTCTAAAGAAGGATATGAATTCGATTGGGTATTGCCCAGGGACTTATCCTTGGTCCAGAGCTGTGAAAAATGTCTTGCAACGGGCTACTTAGTCTGGGGATGCCGAGTAGGTCACGCTTGATCGGTTATATATATGATGTGTGGCCCTAATCACTGGAAGTACAGTTGAGCATGCAACTTAGGCTAGGTGTACTGATGCGCCAAGTGAGCGACTAAATGACTACTCTAGAGTTCAGCCTAGCACTGAAGAACACAGAAGTGGTCATCTTGACAAAAAAGAGAATCCCAAAAGAAGGAAGCGGTAAAGTACCTGAGTTTCTCTGAGCAAATCAGATCAACAATTGAGAGAGCTGCCTCGGGCGTATCAGCTCTGAGTTGGCTTATGGCTAACGTAAGAGACTCCAACCTACCAAGAAGACACCTCTTGATGAGTGCTGTAAGATTAGTGCTATTATACAGAGCAGAAATATGGGAAGATGCTCTCAATAACAAGGTGTGGTAAAAGCGGAGAAGAGGAACAATGAAGATTGCATCATGCAGCCAAATGCAACCTGTGATAAATACATTTGGTCAAAACTAAGTTAGGAGCTTTTCCTTCAAATTTGGTATACAATGGATTCCTTACACCACATAAATTGCTTGCGCCATCAGTTCCTACACCAAGTAAATTTTTAAGTTGCAAGAATTTAAAAAAGCAATAAGTATTTCAAATAAATCTGATTCAGTAGCCGAAACTATTTTCACAAAACTCAAAAAGACGTGATTATTTTATTGCGCTCTTCTGAGTAATACTTCAGGCATAAAAACAATTTCAAAAAATTCCGCAACACCAGCGAATGAATCATGATACAGGTAACGCGTCATCACCCCTATTTAAGTTCGTTTGAGTATATCCTCAGCAATTAGGTTTTTTTATGACTGTCTTTTGTAATTACTATTTAATTGGTTCCTCGTTCATTGAATATTGTTAGTATATAAGGTTGATGTTTTAGACAAATAAGTCAGTTGGTACTGAAGAAGGAACACGATTGATTCCGAAATGTAAATTTACCTATTTATTAAATAAATTCTGTGGTTTAAGGTAAAATTGGTTTTTATTTTAACGTTTATACGTACCGCAGCAAAAAAAATCCGACACTATACATATTCTTTAATGCACAATTAATGGGCCGATATATTGCTTGCAAGCAAACCAACAAAGAAATGTCTTAACTTTAAACAAAAGATCCGCTTCGCACGGCTTATTGCATTTCTTTATGTACAGGGTTTTCAAATAAGAGGTGTTATTTGATATTTTTAATATAAATGATCGAATGTATATTTCATTATAAAGAGGAAGATATGCCATTAATAGTAAACAAGTTGGGTAGACAGATCTATGCTCATGTCAGAAGGGTTTTGTACTCAACTTACAAAATGCAGTAACCAGTAACGAATAAAACCAAGAAACATGTCATGTTCGAGGATCATACTATTATTAGCAAAGTTGAAAGATTTTTGACTTCTGAGGTATTTGTTATAGTTATACCCACAAATATCTCCCTTGATAATTTTTTCAGATTTTTTAAGATCACGGGTGTCCGCGAGGGAGGAAACACATTTTTCATTTCCCCCCCTCCCCTATGCCCTCACAGAAGCAAAAACTGTCAGTTTAAGAACTATTTTGAAAAGCTCTCATAGAGAACTTTCAGTTGATACTAATATCGGCTACCTTTCATGAAATTTTTTTTCAGGGGCCACTCCTCTGTACTGTAATCATCGATGCATGGCCTGTTTTTTAGAATCTTAGAATGGTTACAAAGCCCTTTTGCTAGGAGCGCTCTCCTGCCTTTCCGACTTGTTTCAATTGTATATACTCATCTTCATGATACCTATCATTCCTGAAATTTTCATGCAAATCCTAACAAAGCTGTAGTTTCTAGGTCGGTAAAAAGCGCATATGGCTCCATAGCCATATGTTTCCATAGTAATACAGGGCATATTGTTCCATAGTAATGCAGGAAAATTCAAATCGCTATAACTTCGTTAAATATTATTCGATCTTTATGAAACTTTCAGAAAAGATCAATCTTATAAATAGTCATCTGTGTGCAAAATTTTATTGAATTTAAGGATACCGTCTAGATTTTATTCAAGAAAACATAAAATCAATAAATCATACTATTACTAACAAAGTTGAGTGAATTGCAACTTCTCATGTATTTGTTGTTGTTGTACTCATTAAGGCCTACATCCGTGATTTTTTTCAGATTTTTCGAATGGAAGGTGTCCAATCGCGAGGGGGGGGTACGCGAAAAGTTCGTACATTTCCCCTTCCCCTGCCCCCCTCGGTACTCATAAGGCAATTTTAAGACTTGTTTTGAAAAGATCTCATTGAGACCTTTCTAATGACACCCTACTCGACTACCAATGGTGAAATTTTTTTTTGGGGGGGTCACCTCCCTATATGGGGAGACCCCCCTTCAACCCCTTTGAAAATTTTTTCCACCATTGAACTTTCAAGAGGTCACCACTTCTGACCTTTCCACAAAGTTTCATGGCTGTAGCCTCTATAGTTTCGGAGAAAAAGTGCTGTGACATACAGACGGACGGACGGACGGACGGACAGACGGACACAGGTCGTGATTACAATAGGATTTTGTATTTTAGTACAAAACCCTAAAAATAACATCAGGCGAATGACCACCACGACCACGCTTACAGGACCATATCGTTTTCATGAAATTTCCCATAACCAAATCGCAAAGTGGCGAATTCCATCTTTGAGGTCTTGAATCGTCGCTGGGCTATTGGCGTAGATTTTTTCTTTCACGTGGTCCCAAAGGAAGAAGTCGCAAGGTCTTAAATCACAAGATCTCGGTGGCCAATTTTGATCACCTCTTCGAGAGATAGTACGATCCGGAAACTTTTCCCGTAAAAGATCAATGGTTTCGTTGCTTGTGTGGCACGTAGCGCCGTCCTGTTGAAAGTAAACGTTGTCCAGATCAATATCATCCAATTCTGGCGATAAAAAATCATTAATCATCTCTCGATAGCGCAATCCATTCACCGTAACTGTTGCTCCAGCCTCATTTTCGAAAAGTAAGGTCCAATGACTCCGCCAGACTATAAACCGAACCAAACAGTCACACGTTGAGGATAGAGAGACTTTTTAACAATAACTCTTGGGTCTTCCGAGCCCCAAATGCGACAATTTTGCTTGTTGACGAAGCCACCGAGGTGGAAATGGACCTCATCACTCAAGATGATTTTTCGATGGAAATCCGGATCATTTTCATGCATTTCAAGGACCAAATCAGCAAAGACACGACGTTGTTGATGATTGACCAGCTTGAGTTCTTGTGCTAACTGAACTTTATAAGCCTTAAGATCCAAATCTTCATGCAAAATACGGTGTAATGACGTTTGTGGAATGCCTATATCCAAAGAACGACGAGGAATGGACAAACCTGGGTTTTTTGTCAACACTTTCGGCTACAGCAGCAATATTCTCGGCTGTTCTTGAGTGAGGTGCACGGCTTTTATTCTCCACATCATGAAGTTGTCCCAACAGCTCGAATTTTTCTACCAATTTCTGAATTGTGGTCCGATAAGGTGCTTCACAACGACCCAAAAATGTTCGAGTATTACGAACCATCTCTACCAAATTTTTACCATTTTTATAGTGAATTCTAATAACTTCAGTGCATTGTTGGAGCGTGTGTCGTTCCGTTTTAATTAATGGCGTGGTTTCTACTTGTCAAATATCAAAAAGTGACAGCTTCAAAAGTGACATCTACCGAAATAGTGGGCTATTAAAAATAACACCTCTTATTGGAAAACCCTTTACTTACCCCATTGGCGGACTTTAAATCGTGTAGATGTGTTTTAATTTGAGCATTTGTCAACTGGATAATTTTGTGATGATGAGTTGTGTGAATAAAACTCTTATAGACAATTTCAGTAGCCCAAAAAGCCGCCAACCCGCCAAATGAAATAAAATGAAAATAACGCCCGCTAAATACGAAAAAAAAATAGCCCAAAAGGTGGAAAATAGCCCTGTCTGGCAACCGTGAGCTCCTTGCTGAAATTCCCTGCCCCTCATCTCTCATCCGCAGAGTATTACAGAAGCATGACACTCGTAAGGAGTCGTCACCTTGATGCAATGGGTTCCTCTATGTAAGCCATCAATCGAGTGAACATCTTTGCACTCGCTGTAGCCCCATCAGTTTTGCCCTGATTAGCTTGGAAACTCATCTTTGAGTTAATCAGCATGCCAAGGTATTTCACTGCTGGTTTGGATTCAATAGATGGTTCTGCGATACTAACAGTCATCACTCTGAGGATTCCTTTCATTGTCAGGATGGTCACTTCTGTTTTCTCTCTCACAATAATAATAATAATGTCACGTTTTGAGTTCAACAAATAGTATGTTTATTCAAATATTTATGAAATAATAGGAAGAAGGTTAGCAAAAACCTTTTGCTTCAACTTAACATGAAGGCAGAAAATTTTTTTTTTATAATTCTACGTTGAGTATGAAATAAAACTTTGCTGTAGTTAACGATTAAATCATCAGCAAACATAACTAATTTCAAACAGCAAACGTGAAAGCCGATAGAAAGGATTAATTTAGTGGAACCTTGTCAATGTTGTCTATTTAAATGACACGCTATAAAATGTTGAAAAAAATCTACAACCTTTGAATTTATGGCATTCGAAAGTTAATTCACTGCAAATTCATCGGATTAACTTATAACAACGTTATGACTTTGTGCATCAAATATACATCCATTCAACTAAAAAATATCTAATTAGTTACGCACTATCATCTAAAGACGATCATTTGTGCAGTTTATCTTATGACTTGCATAGTATCTTATTGCATAAGATAGATTAGTATAACTTTGCGGCTGCTACCATTTACCACTAACTTACTAACTGACCAACAACATTCACTTGATGCCACCGCATTCATAAACCACCGCACTCGATGATGGAGGTGCAATCGTTCAACTGTGTGTTTATGAGACCATTTCGCAATTGCAGCAGCACAAGAAGCAGCGAAAGAAAAGGAAAAACACTTTTTAGTGCAATACCAACTACACTTTGTCTTTGTACAGATAATCTTGTGGAAGAAGATGTACCACCTACCTGCAGATGTTTTTATTTTTTTATTTGCATTGTGTTTTTTCTCCATCCGTACAGGCAAAACCTGCATGTTTACAGTCATTACTTACAAACATGGTATGGTGTAATGGGGAATCTTCCTTCATTGGAATAACTTGTACAGATGTTCACTGTGTTACGAGAGACATTATGAGCACGTGAGAGATTTTCCAAATCCCGCTATAATTTATAGAGTTGATTGCACGACGGTATTTAGATTATGACCATTTGAAAGTAATTTTTCGGCGGTAGTACGTACATAAATTAACAGTTGAAAGCTTACAAAACAGCACGTGATTTTAATTTTGACTTCTCGTGTGTCGGAATTATTTTGAAATATTCATATAATTATGTTTTGACAAGTACACTTCTTTTAAAAAAGAGGAAAATGCTCATACCCATAAGAAACTCTGACCCTTAAAAAATTTCATTGCCAATAGTACTCCATAGTTGCATTTCAATTTCTTGTTCACATGTAAAGTGCCACCTATGTACATATGTTACTCATAAGCGGTACTTAAAATGAATGAACAAGAAAGTAAAACATAACTTTTACTACTCCTTCCGGTTACAATGTCATTTGTGCTTCTACTATTCAATGCATATGCTGGTATATCTGTTGGTCTTATTTGGCTAAACTATGCTCACATATGAATATTTGAAATATTTAATAGTTCTAATTTGCATAAATTTTTTTAACGATACTTTCATTCACGCCCAAAGATTTGAAGATTGGAATTTTAATGGATTTATTAACAAATTTTTAAAAATAGCTCTTAACATATTGAGCTGTCAACAATATTTTTTTGATTTCATTTTCATTCATTAACGGATTTTTGTTATAATTTTGCTTGGAAGCGTGTCCATTTTCTGATATTATATAATCAAAGTGCTGTAATTTGCGAATATAGATCCAGATAAACTTTTGACTGTTTTATGTTTTATTCAGAATTGAACTGAAGATTAAATCTTGTAAGAACTGAAAGACTAGGCTGTAAGATTTCTAAAATTGTAGAGTTAGTTGGATTCATATCTTTATAAGGGGAAACAAGGGGGTAATTGTAAATAAGTATGTAGCGGATGTCGGTGGCGGTCGATGTTTATTCTATGAATGAAATAATATATTTATAACAACAAACAATAATTTTATTTTAACAAAACTTTAGAATATTGCGCGCGTGGACGAGTGCTCGCCGTATCGTGACGTTAAGCGTTCTGTTTTTTCTCTGCATTTCCATCCTTTATATATCCGCGGCGATGATAGCGTTGTGAGAGATTCGGGATGCTCGCGGTTTTTCCCGGACTAATTGCACACGGCGTTTCGTCATAACTTTGCATGTGCGAAGGATTTCCTAATTATCCCTTTTCGGAGAAGACAGGGTTTGAGGATGATGCAAGGACGTTATATGCGGCGACGTGTGTTTATTGCCGTCTGGGTTTATGTTGTTTTTTTTTTATTGCCGGAAACTTTGTGTATCGTTGCCGCCACATCACCCCCTTGCCAGTGATGAAGTCACGTTGAAGATGAGTGCATTACGATTTACTGGGATCCGGCTTGGTAGCGTTGTACGAAGCGAACCCGTCGTTCTGATTGTCGAAGTTTCTGTTGCTGCTGCTCTTGTAGCTGCAACGTTGATCTTTATGTGACAGGGTTGTTGGTAGGATCTAGTTGGGTTTCCGTCTGTTGATTTGTCTCGTTGCTGATAATGATTTCATGGTCTTCTGGAGTCATCTCGTTCAAGGTGTACGCGGGTTTTACTCGGTCGAATCGTGATATCTTTTCCTCTAATCTTTATGATAAAAGTCTTTTCGCCACGTTTGATTACCTCGTATGGGCCATCGTATGGCATTTGCAAAGCGGTTTTAACAGCATCATGTCGTAAGAAAACGTGTGTTGGTGTAGCAAGGTCCTTGAAAATAAACGGTGTGCGTGCACCATGTCGGCTTACTGGCACTGGTCTTATTTGCTCGAAGTGTCGTCGTAACTCCTTGATGAATTGTGCTGGTTCGTTGTCTGCGCATGCAGGTTCGAAGAATTCTCCTGGAAGGCGCATGGGTTGTCCACATAACATCTCAAAAGGAGATGCACCTAAGTCTTCGCGGATAGTTGCTCTGATGCCCATGATGACGCTGGGTATGATTTTAGTCCACTGTTCGTGCTGGTGGCATCGAATCGCTGCTTTTAATTGGCGATGAAAACGCTCTACCATCCCGTTGGCTTGGGGATGGTATGAGGTTGTTCGCAAATGGTTGGTGCCCGAAAGACGATTGAGAGAACGAAATAAATAAATTCGATTCAAACTGGCGCCCTTGGTGGATGGTGATTCGCAGTGGAGTTCCGAAACGGCTTATCCATCCTTCCCAGAAGGCTCTAGCAACTGTTTCAGCTTCCTGGTCGTGAATCGATATGGCCTCTGGCCAACGTGAGAGACGGTCCACGCAGGTGAGACAATATCTTTTTCCTTCTGATATCGGCATGATTATAATATCTATATGCACATGTTCGAGTCTCGTGGAAGGTGGTGCGAAATTTCCTACACGCGCGAACGCATGCCTGGTGGTTTTCGATTGCTGACACTGGATGCAAGCTCGTGCCCATTCGCAGCAGTCCTTCTTAACAGCTGGCCAGATGAATCGTTGTGCGACGAGCTTCGCAGTTGCGTTTCTGCCTGGGTGAGAGTGGCGATGTATGGATTCGAATGCGGCTCTCCTGAAAACTGGTGTGATATACGGTCGGGCTTTTGCTGTTGAAGTGTCGCAGAAAATTTGAGCGTCCGTTCCTGGGACATGTATTTGCTTGAGTTGCAAAGACGTTTCCGAACGTAAAAGAGCTTTTAGTTCCTCGTCGTTCTCTTGTGATTTTGCCAACTCAGCGTAATTGGTGGGTGCTCCAATTGCCTCGATTCGCGACAGAGCATCGGCAACAATGTTATCTCTTCCCGAAATGTGCCGAATATCGGTCGTAAACTGGCCGATGAAGCCAAGGTGCCGAGCTTGACGAGGTGACGTCTTGTCGAGTTTCTGCCGGAGGGCGAATGTCAGCGGCTTATGGCCTGTGTAGACCGCGAAAATCCTTGCTTCTATCATGTGCCGAAAGTGCTTGATAGCGAGATAGATTGCCAATAATTCTCGGTCAAAAGCGCTGTATCGGCACTCGGTTGGGCTGAGTTTTTTTGAGAAGAAAGCGAGTGGTTCCCAATGTCCATCAACTCGTTGTTGCAGAGCTGCACCTACGGCAATGTCAGAAGCGTCACAAAATACTCCCATATCTGCACCGACTTTGGGGTATGCAAGGAGCGTTGCTTGCGCTAAGTCTCGTTTCGTTTTTTCGAACGCTTCTTCGGCTGCTGGTATCCACTGGAGCAGGGCGTTCCCTTTGCAGGGCGTTCCCGTGCCTGTGTGTTTGCGCAACTTGGCATGCCAATTCTGTAAAAATTGATCATGCCCAGATACCGAAGAAGTTGCTTGGCGGTTGTTGGCTGAGGGAAGCTGAGAATCGTTTCAACCTTTTCCGGTACTGATTTGATGCCATCATTGGAGATGAGATAGCCGAGAAAGGGTAATTCTTTGGTGCCGAACTTGAATTTTGACGCGTTGATAATTATGCCGTACTTTGCCAGCCGTGTGAAAACTTCTCTTAAATGCTCCAGGTGTTCCTCCGAGGTCTCGGACGCCACTAAAATGTCGTCCAAACATGCGAAGACAAAGTCCAGACCTCGAAGTACTTCGTCCATGAACCGTTGGAAGGTCTTTGCAGCGTTTCGGAGTCCGAAGGTCATGAATGGAAATTCGTAAAGACCAAAGGGCGTTGTTATTGCCGTTTTATGGATGTCCTCTTCAGCCACGGGTATCTGATGATACGCTCCCACCAGACCGATTTTCGAGTATACCTTCTTGCCGTTAAGTGCCTGTCTGAAGTCATGGATGTGCCTGATCGGATACCTATCTGGGACTGTGCGTGCATTGAGTGCACGATAATCTCCGCAAGGTCGCTAACCTCCATCCTGTTTTGTTGCCATGTGTAAAGGTGCTGCCCAGCTGCTAGATGATGGACGTGCAGTACCGAGTTTAACCATGGCGTCGAATTCCCTGCGAGCAGCGGTGATTCTTTCAGGATCTAATCGACGAGGTTTGCTCGTTGTTGGAGGCCCAGGCGTCTTTTGGATGTAATGCCTGGTATTATGACGTCTCTCTGGCGCGCGGCCATCGGGGCACGTGATATCCGGGAATTCTGCAAGAATTGCGTGATATAAGGTATCACCAGAAACGACCTTGATAGTAGGTGTGTTGGTGCGAAACACACGACCTTTTGAGGTTAGTTGCGTTGCCTTGTCGATGAGTTGGCTTTCTTGAATATCGATCAGCAGTCCAAAGTGTGCCAAGAAGTCAGCTCCGATGATCGGTTTGGTGACGTCAGCGATGACGAAGTTCCATGGAAATGTGCGCCGCAGGCCAAGGTCGAGTGATAACGCTGTCATTCCGTAGGTAACTATCGTGGATCCGTTAGCGGCTGCAAGTTCATACGAAGTCTTCTTGAGTGGGCTTTTGATTGCTGATCGAGGGAACACGCAAAGATCGGCGCCCGTATCGACTAGGAAGTGTTTCTGACTTCCCCGGTCCACAATAAATAGGCGGCGTGTTTTTTGGCTAGAATCGCTGGCCGCCGTTAGCGATTGCCGTTTGCGTTTCCCGACAGTTTACATGGTGATCTGCATTTCTTTGCTTCGTAGCCAAATCTGGAATGGTACCAGCACAAGCCCACTGCATCTTGGTGTTTCTGTGCTCTTGAATTACTACGATTACGTGAGTTTGGTCGTCTGTAATCTTGGCGGTAAGGGCGACTCGTCGATCGCAACATTTCTACTTCTTGCTGCAATTTTTCCATCTGCTGATTTAGGCTCAGTGTGAGCTGTGCAAATCTTGCTTCGAGCTCAGCTTCGAATAGTGATGTTGCTGGCGTGATCTGAGCTACGTGGGATACACTGCTCCTAGCCAGTAATATGATCGCGTCTGCAAGTTCGGCTGCTTTGTCGAGAGGCTGGTCCTTCTGCGTGGCCATAATGGCTTGCGTCTGCGCCGGCAAGGGGCTGGTCCAGATCGTCCGTATGATTTCCTCGCTGAACGCATTGCCACCAAGAGAACGCAGATCTCTTAAAAATTGCGTCGGTTTTCTATCGCCTAATGTTGTCGCGTCTTCTCTTCCTGCGATGTCTCAGACGTTTAATTAGCTCTCCTTTTAGCTTGCTATATGGCCCTTGTGCTGGTGGGTTTAGAACAATGTCTTTCACTTCGGTCACGTAGCGAGTGTCGAGAGCAGAAAACGTTGCGTTGAACTTCGACTCCTCTGTTGTGATGCCCGCCACCACGAAATTCCGCTTAGTTATCGCAAACCAGAGCGCTAGTTCAGCGGGGGAAAGGGGGGCAATCGCATAGATATATAGCTTGCGGCTCCTTGTATAACGTCGTTCGGCATTCTGATCACGTCGGGGTCATCAATTATGTAGCGGATGTCGGTGGCGGTCGATGTTTATTCTATAAATGAAATACTATATTTATAACAACAAACAATAATTTTATTTTAACAAAACTTTAGAATATTGCGCGCGTGGACGAGTGCTCGCCGTATCGTGACGTGAAGCGTTCTGTTTCTTCTCTGCATTTCCATCATTTATATATCCGCGGCGATGATAGCGTTGTGAGAGATTTGGGATGCTCGCGGTTTTTCCCGGACTAATTGCACACAGCGTTTCGTCATAACTTTGCATGTGCGAAGGATTTCCTAATTATCCCTTTTCGGAGAAGACAGGGTTTGAGGATGATGCAAGGACGTTATATGCGGTGACGTGTGTTTATTGCCGTCTGGGTTTATGCTGTTTTTTTTTATTGCCGGAAACTTTGTGTATCGTTGCCGCCACAAGTATATTGCTTACAAAAAGAGCGAAGAACGCCGCAAAGAAACTTTTTCATTCAGAGCCAGAGAATAAAGTTAGCACGGATGTCTATCAAGAAAAAAACCTGATGCGAAACCGGAGAGAAAGAAGCCCCAACGAAAACCCCGGCAGCAGGCACTGGTTGTAAAACCCCAAGATTGCCGATCCTACGCAGAAGTGCGGCGGGATATCAGGGGACATGTAAGGCCCAAAGACACCAACACTGCCATTAAAGCAGTACAACCAACGCGGTCGGGCCACATACTGGTCAAATTTGGAGCGGAGGTCTACAATAAAGGAGCATTCTACGACTCAGTGAAGAAAGCCCTCGTAAAAGCGCGACTAAAGCCTCACTCGAGCCGATGGCAACGATCGAAATAAGGGATATTGATTGCGTCACGGACCTGGCCGCAGTAGAATAGGCCATCTGAAGGGAGTTTCCTAGCAAGGGCAGGATCAAAGGAAAGCTGACACAAGAACACTATAGGATGCATAGTATGAATATCATTGACTTGCCCGAAAAGGACACTGAACAATTTGTTAATAAGGGCAAAGTTAGAGTAGGGTGGGTTGTCTACCGGATGCGGCAAAGAGCAGAGAAGCTTCAATTTTTCAAATGCCACACCACACAAGTATGCAAACAATCCGATAGGAGTTCCCTATGTTACAAGTACGGTGAAATGGGATATCAAAGAGGCACACTGTATTCTTTGCAAGGATGCTGATCCGAGACCAGATCTTGGACAGGTCACAAATTGGTACTACTGCCATCTGGGTTCGGGACAATGATTTCCAGGCGGAGAACTGTGGACGGGGGGATGGTTTCGTGTGCGTTCGGTGCTCAGGGACCACCTTCTTTAGAGTGTACCCAACGCCCAACGTATCGATGTCGATATTCCAAGCCAAGCTTAATGCTTCGGTGGGGCTGTCTCGAACGCAGATGGCAACGTGTTTGTTGGGAGAGAATTCAACGCTAAAGCAATCAAATGGGACATGCCTCAAATAGATCTACGGGAAAAATGAATCCTAGAAATGGCGGCCAGGACGGCACTCGTCGTACTTAGCATCGGGATATCCACCTCGAAGTCCTTAGTATGGACAATACGCAGTAAAGGGTATTAGAGGACTACTCAGACAGTGATAATCAGTGCATTCTGCTTGAGATCAGTGATGTTGTCTCACGACGTCCATGCTCTCAACTTTCTACAATTGGGTGGAACACCGGAAGGATGGATGATGAGAGGTCTGTCGAGGTGCTCAAAGCAGGTGCTCCGCTGCAGTGAAATTTGCAGGGGACGGACGAATTGCCAGCTTAAGATGTGGTGAACTCAACTATGCGCATCATCACGACTGCTTGCAATGCTTCTACGCCCCGGCACAACAAGCCCCCAGTGTACTGGTAGTGGACTGAGATCGCTGAAAAGCAAAGAGAGTGTCATGAGTTTCGGCGTGAGGCTCAACGGGCACGGAACCATGACGAGGCATGCAACCGGGTAGCAGCATATAAGTCGGTCAGGAAATGTCTTCGAAAATTGATTAAAAACAGCAAGGCCCGCTGCTGGCTAGATCTAGTGGACAATGTGAATCAGGATCCGTGAGAAATTGGCTACTAGCTAGTCATGCGGAAGCTAGGTACCGTATAGAAGCCTTGCATACAAGATGCGGAAAAGATGGATGAGACAGTGCGGGCATTCTTCCTCACCCATTCCGTCCATGTTGATGCTGTCTACCGTGCAACAGCAAAGAGGAAGAGGCAGTCCTTTCACTGAAAGTGAGGAAAGCTCCAGTTCCAGATGGTGTTCCAGCTGAGGTGTTGCAATTTGTCTATCACCATTGTGCTGGCTTGCTGTTCAGCACATTCAATGCTTTCCTACGAGACGGGGTTTTCCCAGTACGATGGAAGGGGACGAGGCTCGTGCTGATCAGCAAGGGCCGTCGTCTGCATATCGCCTGTTATCCATGCTAGACACTGCTGAGAAAGTGCTAGAGAAAATCATCAAGGGAAGACTCACTGATGCAATTTGTGCTGCTGGGGACCTATCTCCTCGGCAGTACAGGTTCAGAGCAAGACGTTCCACCATAGATGCAATTGCAGAGGTGGTAAGTGTGGTCAAAAGGCAGAGGCATACAGCCGCATCGCGATAGATCGTCCTGTTGGTGACACTCGACATTAGGAACAACTTCGACTTCACTAAATGCGTGGATATTCTGGATACGCTGGGAACCCTCTTCAAGTTCCAGAATATTATATTTAATGCGGCTTTTGAGGGAATACCTGAAGGACCGAAGTCTGCTTTACGATACGAGACAGGCCAAACGAACGATGGAAGTTACATTAGATGTTGTCCAGGGATCTTTGCTTGATCCCGACCTGTGGAACGTCTCTTACGCTGGGCTACTGAGACTAGAGATGTCAGATGAGTGGCACTTGGTTGGCTATGCGGATGATGTTGTGGCTCTAGTCACTGGATGCATCGTTGCAGCAGCGCAACTTAGGTTAGGTGTGCTACTGTGCTGAGTGAGAAGCTGGATGACTGCTCTCGGGTTCAGTTTAGCACTGGAGAAAACCGAAGTGCTCATCTTGACAAAATAGAGAATCCCTAGAGTGAGGATGACCAGCATTGGAGACATACTAATCAAATTGATGCCAGCGGTGAAGTACCTTGGGCTTCTGATGGACTCGAAGATGAGTTTCTCTGAGCAAGCTCAACCCATCAAGAAGATGCCTCCTGATGAGTGCTGTAGCGTCAGTACTACTGTACGGGTACACCGAAAATGCTTGGTGCAGTTACAGAGAAAAGGAGCACTGAGGGTTGCATCTTTGTATCCAACAGTCTCTGATTTGGCGGTGAGATTTATTGCAGGCATGATGTCCTCCACTTTTTACCTGCGTCGAAGCGAGGATGATGGTTGCTCGCGAGGAGAAACAGCGCTGACTTAACGATTGGCAGCAGCCTTGGGTGAATCGCACGAAGGGAAGGTTGACTGCGCGCCTCATTCCGGATGTGAGACCGTGGCTAAATCGACGGTATGGTGAGACTGACTTCTATCTGACCCAGCTTTTGAGTGGGCATGGGTGTTTTCAATCTTATCTGCACAGGGTTGCTAAGTCACGATCCCCTGATTCGGTTTTGACCACGAGAGGAAGATGAAACCTGCCCCACATTTTCGGCGTGCGAAAAATGGGACAGGCTGCGAAGGGACTTCTACAAGGATACAGAAGACCTCATCCCGGGTAGTATAGTTGCAGTTATGCTTGCATCGGTTGAAAAATTAAACCAGATGGCACATTATATCCGGGCAGTCCTAAAATATAAAAGGGACTCACTGCAGTCCGGGACGTTGGAGCTGGGGTGTCGCTTGTCTGGCAATCCCTCTTCTTCTCTCGTTTCCCGCTAGAAGAGGGATGCCCCAATTTGAAGGTGCCTAATGGCGTAACAAAACGAGACCTGGCCCAAAGTAATGTGTCAAACGGTTCCAGGCTGGGTTTTCGAGTTGATAGGGAAGGTATTTAGTGGGCATTCTATTTACTTGTGAGTACAGAAGTCTCACACTCAGTGCATAAATGACATTTACTCCTCCTTCTCACTTCATAAGAAGAATTTTGAAACTATGACTAAATAATGGCTTGATTCAGTAAAGCTTACCGAGTGAGACATTCTTTATTCATCAATATGACGTGTTCTGTTATTTTGGATAGCAGTGTTCTAGAGTTCATCTAAGTCAAGCAATATGGGCCATGGATAGGACATACATGGAAGTCTATAGAACCTAGATGGATGTTGTTGGTATTTGATTTTGGAAATTGCAGTTAAAACTAACCGTGGTGAAAAGATGACATACTTGGGACCAAAAGCATCCAATGGTTACATTTTTGCTGTCAATAAGCTCATTTTCAAGGATGACTATACCTATAAAGTGATGATTTTTAGGGGTTGATTTGATATATTTTTGTTCACTTAAATGTTTTTGTGACTTAAATGCAATTTCATCTGGAGTTCAACAATCCAATTTGAATCAATTATTTTTCGAAGAGTTGGAAAACTACGTGGTTGCGTGCATGAATTACAGAGAACAAAAGATTACTTTTTTCTGCGCCAAGAGTTTTGTTATTGGTTTCTATAAACACTTACAGTAGACAAACATAAATGTGTTTACTCTGTTTGAGATGGCTCTGGTTTATCAGATAAATGGCATTCAAACAATAGTTTTAAAAAATTTTCACCTATCCTAGTGTTATGTTAGCTTGGATATCCTCAACCAAATTTTGGTTTCTATTCAAGTGGGTAGTTATAATTCACAGTATACTTTATATTTTTACTTACATTGACTTTGCAAACAAAAATTAATAATGCCATTTTTGAAGCAGGGCCACATTCAAGTACACTACTCCCGAATAATCGTGTGCGTACTTTTTTGGGGTTTTGTAAAATAATTGCACAAGATCCTCCTAAAATCACGATTTGTCTGTCAATCTGTCCATCTCTCCGTCCATCCATCCATCTGTGTGTCACAGCAATTTTTCTCGCAAACGATATAAGCTAGAAACATCAAATTTTGTATGTAGGTGTGAAATCGGATATCAAGCTTGGCGCGAGAAAAATTTTATTGGCCCCACCAACTCTGGATGAAGTTTGTTTCCCCATCAAAGCCCAAATGAATAATAAAGCGCCGGGAATCAAAGAGATTCAAGTGGAGCTCATCAAATATGGTGGCAGCAGTGTTCATAAAGCTGTTCACAGAGTCCAGCACTTTTAGCAACAAGAATATATGCCAAAAGAGTGGAGCCAATCAATTATATTTCCTATCCACGAAAAAGGTGACAAGCTACATGAGCCGTTTGATTTGCGTGAGTACCTACCCGTTACGGGCCTAACCTCATGGTTACCATTAGACAGCGATTAGTTTAAGTGCCAATCATTCGCCCCCAAGTTCGGACCAGTTTACATTGAGGGAACTCTCAACTTTCATACTGGCGGATTCGAGACCCAGCTATATCTGACGCTATAAGGTCAACGCCAACCTTTGTTTTTAAAAATCAGCCACCAATATACTCACCGAAGGGCCGCGACTAATCAGCTGATCATCCGAAGATGGGGGCTCATCAGCTGCCCGTGGTACGTGAATATACCTCGACAGTTGAGGTTCGCAGCAATGAGTTGATCTTGTTATCGAACAATCACAAGGCCACTATGTTTCGCGTCAAGTTCCTGCCCTAGTATTTTTACTAAGCGATTCGGGTACCCCGGGAACGCCAGTCCCCGTCGGCTTCACTGGAATCGGAGACGACAACCTGTTGGGTTGCAGTTGCACCTCTTTGAATTACCAGATCAGTTCCGCCCTGGGGGCGGTGACAAGCTACAGTGCGAAAATTATGGAGGCTTATTATTACCTTTATACAGCGTGCGTAATATTTTCAAAGATTTTGCAAAATGAAATTAGATCATACGCCAGCAGTATTATTGAGGAGTATCAAGGTGGTTTCAAAGCAGGTAGAACGGCAATAGACCGATTGTTCATTATTAATCAGGTAATTGAAAAATGCTGGGAATTCAATATAGACGTACGCCAAATTTTCATTGACTTTATGCAAGCATACGACACTATTGATCGTAACGTACAATACAAAATAATGCTTTGCTTTGGCATCTCAGCTAAATAAGTCCGTCTTACCAAAATGACAATAACGTCGACAACCTCTCAAGTCCGCATAAATAACCAACTCACCGATGCCTTTGACACAAATATCGGACTAAAGCAGGAGATGGGCTGGCCACATTGCTATTCAATTTGAGTCTAGAGTACCTCATAAGAAAACTACTTGACGATACATGGGGTACATTACTATTCAAGACGAGCCAAGTGGTATACCATGCGGACGACATCAATATTTTGTCATGGTCATTAACATTCGTCAAAAAACTCTTTCTGAAACCCGACAGCGAAGCAAAAACAGTTGAGCTTCAAGTCAATGGGAATAAAAACAAAGCTCCCCACAAAGTCGTGGTAAAATAGCTCGAATACACCAAATATCACACTTGGCGAGTACAGTATCAAATATTTGTGTATTTAGGTGCCAAACTACCGAGAGCCCCTAATGAAGGAGTCGAAATACGCCGAAGAATACAGTTCGTAAATAAAATTTTTTATTCAGTTTTGACGACCTTGAAGACTAGCTGCATACCCAGGAAAACAAAGTTACAAGTTTATAAATTCGTGATGAGACCTCCGTTATGTTATGGGTGTGAAATATGAACCCTAATTGTATAGACATACAACGAATATACATAAGGGAAAGCAAGAAAGCGCTGGCCTGACTCGGTCGATGAAGGTAGTAATCGCTGCTCGGATTTGAAAATTGTAGGACGCGGTCAATGGATAGAGATAGTTCGAGGCAATATTTGCAGGAAGCGGTGGCCCGAGAGGGGCTTTAGTGCTTAGGAGAAGAAGAAAACATATATACAGTGAGTGTAAAAAGTGTACGTACGACCAATATTTCACAAAACCGTGAGAATTTTTTGAATTTTTTAACATTATATAATCATTTCAAGTCTAAGGAATTAAGCTTCCCTCAAAAAGAAAAGAAAATCAGTAATGAAGCAAAGTACGACGAAACTTAAATTCACCCTCGAAGACGCGCAAAAAGTGTTCGTACGATAGCACTTAACAAGCAGTATGTTCTAGGGAACCCTTTATTTAATTAACTTCTATCGAAAATATCAACAGCTGGTCAGTTAGCAGGAAGGTCCGACCCGATTTTGTTGTTTTCAGTGCTATTGTCTCGTTCTTTAAGTAAAAAATTAGTGAAAGTTAGTGAAAATGAGCCCAAAACGGAAAGAAGCTAGACGAGAGGAGAAAAACCTCAATATCCACATGAATAACTAATGCAAACATTGGAAGAATCGCTCGTATTACTGAAAGACCTAAATCTAGCATACAAGGCATTATTGATAGGTTTTTAGAACGAGAAATAGTCGTATTCTAAATGGTCATAACCAGCGTGAAATCGTTCGAAAAGTCAGGGATAACCCAAAAATAAGTGCCCCGCGAATTGCTTCTGAGCTTCTAAAAACTGTAGGCGTTGACGTTTCTGTGAGTATCGTAAGGAATGTCTTGCGATCGGCTGGTTCCCATGGTCGTACAGCTAGTCGAAAATATTTCATTAGTGAGGCCAATCGAAGGAAGCGCTTGGAGGTAACGAGTAATCTTTACAGATGAAACTAAATACAATATTTTTAACTTCGACGAAAAATTCATGATATGGAGGAAACTAAACACAGAGTTGGAAAAGAAAAATTTATATCAAACAGTAAAATTTGGAGGAGGTTCTGTTTTGGTGTGGGGTTGCATGAGTGCTTCTGGGGTTGGTAACTTAGTATTTATTGAAGGCATCATGGACCACAAACACTATATTAATATCCTGAAGGATAATTTAGGTCCGAATGCGGAGAAAATGTGGATATTGAACAATTTTATCTTCATGCACGATAATGACCGAAAGCATATTCCAGAGAATACTCGTCTTTGACTCTTATATAATACACCCAGCATTTTCAAAACACCCCCAAAATCCCCAGATATAAATCATATAGAGCATCTGTGGGATGTTTTAGACAAGCGTATTCGAAATGGAATATCACAAGCAAGGTAGCTCTAAAATCAGCACTTCAGGAAGGGTGGAAATTCAAATCGGAGGATGTGACCAGGAACCTTATCAAATCAATGCCGAGTAGACTTAAGGCAAATTAAACTGAGAGGATATCCTACCAAATATTGAGTGTAAGTTATAACCTCTATTCCTGTTCTTTAATATAATTTGGTAATTTTTACGATTCCATAGGAGCCATCGTACGAAGACTTTTTTCGTGGGGTAAAGGGAGGATTTGCTGTTTGAGGAGCTTTTCTCCAATAATGAATTTTCGAAATTTTTCCTTTAATTGATTTTTGCTCTTTAGACTTAAGATGATCATATCATGCAATTAATTCCTGAAAAAATTATAACGTTTTGGTGAAATATTGACTTTTATTGAAAATTTCAGGTCGTACCAACACTTTTTACACTCACTGTACGTCATTTTATTTGTGACTTGGCATTTTCTGTCAACTAGAATCTTTTATAAACTAGAGTCAAAAAATTTACAGTGGATCAAACATCATTTGATTTTGGAGAATATCAATCACTTTGTTATTGTAACCTTTATTGAATTTAAATTGGTTTGTATTTTGAAATAATCCAGTCTGGAAAGCTAAGTTAGGCTTGAGATTTTAATATGATCCTCTGTATGGCTTTTGAAGTCCAATAAGACTCAGTCTCCTATTTAGTTTACGTAGAATGTCCGCTAACTTCTGGTAGGGCTCATTTACTGGAAAAGTCTATAGCCGGTACATCTTCATCAATATTCAGCCGACATAGCAAGTAATTTCTCTATCTAATTCTGGGCTAAATGTCAAAGACTCTGCTTTCATTCGCTAGAACATCGTCTGTCCATGCGTCATAACAAGCTTTCTCAGAAACTATAGATGATAGAAAATCCAAACTTTGTGAAAAGGTCAGAAGTGGTGGTATCTCAAAAGTTTAGTTTTTACCTAAAATTTCAAAATTTTTAAGGGGTCCCCCCCCCCCTTATAAAAAAGGGACCCTTAAAAAATTATTTTAAAGGTAGTCAACATTGATTAGAACTTTTGAAATCTGAACTTAAAAATTTAATAATAGTACCGGTTAATTCATGCGGTTTTCTAACAGATGGCGTAACTTGATTTTCATTCCAGTGATTCACCTTTCCAAATATGTGTTGGAAAGCTACTGTCATATAATTTCAGAATCAGTATGTGTCATTTAGCTGAAGCGTAAACAACAATACATTTTTTTACTCTGAAAATATCGAATTTTGTGCCGAATAAAGTGTTTTTGCGGGGAGTATTTCTTCAATATGAAGAAAAAGGCAGCCGAAAGTCGTCGTATTTTGGTGCAAGTGTATGGTGTGCATGTTCTAGCTGAGCGTACATGCCATAAGTGGTTTGCACGGTTTAAAAGTGGCAATTTTGACTTGGAGGACGATGAAAGGCCCGGACAGCCAAAAAAGTTTGAAGATCACGAATTGGTGACATTGTTCGACTAAGATCCATCCCAAACGCAAGAAGAACTTGCAAAATCACTTGGCGTCGCTCAACAAACCATTTCCGATTGTCTAAAAGTAATGGAAATGATCCGGAAGGTAGGCCATTGGGTGCCGTATGAGTTGAAGCCAAGAGACGTCGAACGCCGATTTTTCACGTGTGAACAACTGCTTCAATGGCACAAAAGAAAAAGTTTTTCGCATCGAATTGTCACTGGCGATGAAAAGTGGGTCCATTGCGATAATCCATACGTCGGGCAACGTATGGATACCCCGGCCATGCATCATCATCGACGGCCGTTCAGAATATTCATGGCCTGAAGTTATGCTGATCTATTATGAGCTGTTGCAACCAAATGAAGTAATCACACGGGAAGTCTACCGACAGCAATTGATGCCTTTGAGCCGAGCACTGCGCGAAAAACGGCCGGAATATGAACAACGGCACGGCAAGATCATTTTGCAACATGACAATGCTCGGCCACATGGTGCACAGGACGTCAACACCTACCTTGAAACGCTCAAATAGGATGTCCCAGCCCTCCCGCCGTATAGTCCAGACCTTGCGCCATCCGATTACTATCTCTTCCGATCAATGCAACATGGCCTGGCTGACCAGCACTTCTCCAATTATGAAGAAGTCAAAAATTGGATCGATTGGTGGATAGCGGAGAAGCCGGCCAAATTTTTCGTAGAGGGGATTCGTGAGTTGTCAGAAAAATGGGGAAAAAACCGCACGAATTAACCGGTACCCCTATTATTTTGTGCATCAGGAGGTCCTGGGGGAGGCAAAATATACCAAAATTTTGTGTCAATTTTCCACGGTCGCCATTTTGTTGCAAACCAACAAAAATCATTCAAATCATGAATTCCCAAAATAATTAATATCACTGACCTCATTTGAAAATTTCAAGAAGATCAAATCAAAACTGCAGTGATTGATTCGATGGAAAATCCATAAAAATCCAAAATCATGTGTTTTTGTTGTTGTAATTGGAGAAATTTAAAAACTTACAAAGTTTAAGGACTTTTTGTAGGACTACTTAAATATCAAATTTTGTTCAGTTTAAGGATACCTATACGATTTTATTGAGGAAAATGTGAAATTTGAATATCATATATTAACAAATATGAGCGAATTTTGACTCCTGAGGTATTTGTTGTTGTCGTACTCATAAACACCCACCTTCATATTTTTTCAAGATTTTTTCGAATCACAGGTGTCCAATCGCAAGGGGGGGACACAAATTTTCGTGTATTTCCCCTCCCTGTGCGCCCCTCGAAGCAAACATTTTTTTTTTCATGGGCCACTTCCCTGTATGGGGAGGCCCCCCTAAATACCTTACAAAATTTTTTTGTAGATGCACCTGCATACAAAATTTGATGTTTCTAGCTTTGGTAGTTTGCGAGAAAAGGTGCTATGACACACGGACGGACGGAAGGAAATGGAAATGAAGATGTACTGCGTGCGTTTCACACATGGTTAAATGGAAGTGCGCACACTGCAACTTTACGACTTTTCTTGCCAGGTCGATTGTGGCAAGGATTTGCGATTTTTTTCTAAAAAGCGGTTATAGAGAAAAGTCAGCTTATAGAGAAATTATTTTTTTTTATTGAAAATCTCCAAGGATCGAGCTACTTTGTTTAAATTAATTTTATTAAATCATTAGACTAAATCAAATAAACACTTCATTTGGAGAAATAATCTCGAATAGTAAAATATTATATTTGAGAAGATCATGGTATGGTAACATAATTTAAAACTTTCAATGAAAGTAAAAAATCCTTAAGATTTTTATAAGTCTTTCAAGTGTTAAATTTATTTTACTTTTTGATCAGTTTAAAAAAAATCAATTAATTTTATTTTCCTGAGAATATAAATCAACTTAAAATGCTTTGCTCTAAATCAGTTGCAAAAAACTCTAAATCTACTTATATTGACTACCTATAAAAATTTTGCTACCATCATACATTGACCTGTTTTTCTATTTAGTTTTAATGACGCTCCCGCATATCAGATAAAGAAAAATCTCATCATTATGCAGTTTGCAAAAATACATTCACTAATAAAAATAAATTTTATAGCATCATCTGTGCAAAAATGATGTAAGAAACTTCGTAATTTGGCATTTTGATGATAAATAAACTGAAATGAACTTGACTATTGCTATTTTTCCCGTCATTCCGATTATTTTCAATGCGGGTTGAGTACGAGTACAATAATAATAAAAATTATGGTCAAATTTCTACCATTAATATTTCAACGTTGCGGCATTTTCCGTCTTTATTAAAGTGCTAAACATGCATGTTGGCGAGTTTGCATTACGAACAGATGATTGCAAGAGGTATTTGAACTTGTTTGAGGTTTTAATATACGAGTATGAGTATAAAGTGCAAAAAATTTAAAGCAAATTTAACTATGTATGGTGAATTTCAGCAATATTAAATGAGATTTAGCAAATATTTACGTTTCTCATTGTAGTTGTAATCATGTGGAAATTTACTCATGGACATGTTTATCTTCGAAGTTCACCTGAATTATTGGATTGTTCGGTTGATAGAGTTTATGTTGTTAATTTTGTTTGAATTACCGCAGGAAATATTTCATCCAAATTTACGTTTTGAATAGTTTAATTTAAATTTATCGTATTCAAAGGCTAGACGGTAGTTGATTCAGGTTTGTTTTATATCACACATAATGGTTTTAGGTTTTAAAAGATATATTTGAGTGCTACGGATAAAGCGCCACAATGGATTCAGACACTCAAGATAAGGTGTTTTAGATTATATAAACTGGTAAACTTCGTCAATTATATGGTCAGCACCATGACCGTGTGAACTGAATGAGAACCCATCAAAACTGGGTCAGGTTATGGTTCATTTAGAGATGTAAATTGAAAAATATTGTAAAAATTTTTTTTTTCAAAATCTTAAAAAAAACAAGCAAGGCACACAGACCTACGCTCATGCCAGAAGGGTTTTATATCCAACTTCTCCGAAATGCAGTCAACAGCACCGAACAAAGTCAAGAAACATGTCAAAGAGATGTGCACATTTAAAAGAAAATTCATTCATCAATAATAAAAAAAAATTTGCCACTAAAAAGGGTGAAATAAAAACCTTTTAAGAAAAAAAAGAAAACCGACTTTGGAATGCCCTAAAAAAGATGAAATAAATTTTATGGAATCGGTGCCATATCATTTTTTCCCCAATTTTATTGTGATGGTGCAGATGTTGGAAGTATTTACGTTTAAATGGGGAAATTCATTTGGCACCGCTTCCATAAAATTTATTTCATCCTTTTTAGGGCATTCCGAAGTCGGTTTTCTTTTTTTTTTAAAAAGGTTTTTATTTCACCCTTTTTAGTGGCAAATTTTTTCATTTCGAACCATCAAAACTCAGTTTCTTGAGTACATTGTATCGTTCTCGTATATTAAAATATAATTTTTTACTGCAATGCAAAAACCACTACGGCTAAAATCTGCAGCGTTCATAGGAATCGAATTAAACTCTGGTACATTTAATCCATGATCTCATCAACATTTACCTTGATTTTAGATTTCATAATAATTCCATATGAATTGTAGCTTTGAGAAATTGCCTAGCCGCCATTTTTATATTCTGACCTGATCCTGAAGTGCTTTTTTCGACCTTTGAGCGGCCGCCATTTTGTTTCAAATTGTTCTACTTTGGATTTTTTATTGTGAGCTCTAACACACAATTGAATAAATCTTTTTACTAGTTTTGGTACAAACTGGAGTTATTTTTTGGCCAGAACAGAAATATTGCTGAAAATTTGGCGAAAATCGAAGCAAAGCTGCGACCCCCAGGCACAAATTTTGTTATATCCTATGTAGACTCACACATAGAACCAACCACACACATACATACATATAGCCATATACATATATATATATATATATATATATATATATATATATATATATATATATATTATATATATATATATATATATATATATATATATATACATATATATATATATATATATATATATATATATATATATATATATATATATATATATATACATGTAATTTATATATGTAAACATAAAGTTCACTCCGCAATCAATTTCATGAAATTTACTGGAAAATATCCGTCTTAACCGCATCATTCGTTCACGTTTATTCGATACCCATTGCCTTCGTTTCCAGCTAACTATGGCACCTAATTTTCATGAAATTTTCAAGAAAATTATACCATATAGTTCAATGAAAACTCCGCTATGCATTTTCATCTTCATCCGTACAGTTATGATCAATTACGAGGTGTGTTCAAAAAGTATCACGAATTTTGAATTTTCGTGGGTTACGTATATTCGAATTTCGATTTTTTTGTGGCGTTATGTTGGTACTCATGTCTGTCACTTATGCCGACAAGTTCGGCCATTTTGAATGTTCACTTGATTGGTGATAGCTGCTTTACTTGCACGTGTTTTCAATCGTCTTCGATTTTTACTTATTCAAAAAAATGGATCAAAGAACGTGTATCAAATTTTGTGTGAAAAACGAAATTAAGTGCGCGGATGCATTCCGAATGTTGACTGTGGCATACGGAGAAGCTACCTTGGACCGAAGCAACGTTTATCGGTGGTACAAAATGTTTTTAGAAGGCCGAGAAGATGTGAACGACGAAGAGCGTGCCGGACGCCCGAGCACTTCAACAACAGACGAAAAAATTAATGAAGTGGAGAAAATGGTATTGGCCAATCGTCGAATCACCGTTAGAGAAGTTGCTGAGGACCTAAACATATCGATTGGCTCGTGCTATTCGATTTTTATCAACGATTTGGGCATGAGACGGGTCGCCGCGAAATTCGTACCAAAATTGCTCAATTGCGACCAAAAACAGCAACGCATGAACATTGCTAATGAGATGTTAAACTCTGTCCGCGACGAACCAAATTTGCTCCAGAGGGTCATAACTGGTGACGAATCGTGGGTTTATGGTTATGACGTGGAAACCAAAGCTCAATCATCTCAATGGAAGCTGCCGCATGAACCAAGACCGAAAAAAGCGCGCCAAGTTCGGTCGAATGTGAAAGTTTTGCTGACAGTTTTCTTCGATTGCAGGGGCGTGGTACATCATGAGTTCTTGCCACAGGGAATAACGGTCAATAAGGAATATTACCTGCAAGTTATGCGCAATTTGCGCGAAGCAATCCGCCAGAAACGCCTGGATTTGTGGGAGAACAAAAATTGGCTTTTGCACCACGATAACGCCCCTGCTCACACATCGTTGCTTGTGCGCGACTTTTTGGCCAAAAACAACACACTAATGATGCCGCAGCCACCGTATTCCCCAGATCTGGCCCCCTGTGACTTTTTCTTGTTTCCTAAACTGAAGAGGCCCATGAAAGGCCGACGTTACGCTACGCTTGACGAGATAAAGACGGCATCGAAGGAGGAGCTGAACAAGATTAAAAAAAATGTTTTTTTGAAGTGCTTCGAAGATTGGAAAAACCGTTGGCACAAGTGTATAATATCTCATGGGGATTACTTTGAAGGGGACAAAATAGATATTCATGAATAAATAAATAATTTTTGAAAAAAAAACAAAATTCGCCATATTTTTTGAACACACCTCGTATAGCAGGAAACGTATCTCTTTTTAGGTTGCGATTCTCGCCGGGTTTTTAGTATGGAAATTACTAATTTTAAATTTCTGGGCATATCTTATAATGTACATATAATGTTAACTGGAAAGTAACGAGTCAACTCTATAATTTGCAATCACTCAATCTTTATTATTTCTTCGGGGAATTTTATAATCCTATATGTAACGTTTACGTTTAAGGATGTAAGAAGGATCCTATACCAAGCTCATTGGTAAGCAAAGAATGAATGCGGAAGAGAAAAGCATCCTGAAATGTTCCCTTTAACTATTGTTGAATTGTATTTATGCCACATTTAGAAGTAATTTATTGGTTATTTTCGGTAGAAATGATGAACTAAAATGTACCGTTTATGCAGAAAATTGAAGATACTGGTCATTTTTATCATCCGTCACCAAAGGGTTCGGTATCTCCAACAAATAATTGCAGAGTGCCAACTAATTGGCACTTTTCGTATGAAATATCATTTAAATTCAATTTTTCGACATCAATGTTCATATTTAACTGTTAATATCTACAGAGTCCTTTGAAGGATTTCAATTCTGTTCCAGTGCATTTTGGAACAATATGTTGTCCTTCATTTGAAACCTCTATAATCAAAATCCTTGCACGCGTCGATCAGTTATGCTGAAAAATCGGGGTGAAAGTAGGAATTTTTTTAGTTTTAATGGTAAAAGTCCTTTACCGTTACCTGAACTTCTTATCCTTTAAACGGGACCTAACAGGAAAAAATACGTATCATTTGCCAAAAACAGGACTCTCCTATCTATCTTCGTTTAAATATTATGCGTGAACATACAAAAACAAAGCAAAAAGAATATATGTGATGAATTGATAACCTTCTTTCCTTTGGAAGTCGGTTGAAAATGTACCGTATATGCAGAAAATTAAGGATACTGATCATTTTTATCATCCATCACCAAAGGACTCGCCATCTCCATCAAATCCTTGAAGAGTGCCAACTTATTGGCACTTTTCGTTCGAAAGATTATTTAAATTCAATTTCTCGACATCAATGTATCATATTGAACTTTAAATATCTACAGAGTCCTTGAAAGGATGACAATTCTGTTCCGATACATTTTAGATCAATATGTTTTCCTTCATTTGCAACCTCTACAATCGAAATCCTTGCATACTTCGATCAGTTATGCTGAAAAATCTGGGTGAAAGTCAGAAATTTTTTAGTTTTAACGGTAAAAGCCCTTTACCGTTGCTTGAATTTCATATCCTTTTAACAGGACCTAACTGGAAGAAAGACGTATCATTTACCAAAAACAGGACTCTTCTATCTATCTCCGTTTAAAAGTTATGCGTGAACATACAAAAAAAAAAACAAAAAAAAAATATACGCAATGAATTGGTAACCTTCTTTCTTTTGAAAGTCGGTTAAAAATCACTCAAGTCCTGAATTACCAATAATATTTATGGCATTGATCTTATTTGAAAATTTTAAGAGGATCAAATCAAAACTGCAGTGTCTGATTCGATAGAAAGTCCATAAAATACCAAAATCATGTGTTATTGTTGTTGTAATTGGAGGAATTTCAAATGGCTTTTACTTCCGGGTATATCATTTGATTTTTTTATTTATTTATTTATTTATTGCCAAATAAGGCAGAGGTACAAAAATTTAAAAATATATTTTACAATTTATTGAAATTTTATGAAAGTACAATATTTTTTCTTAATCTATGAATGAAATGATGGGATTAAGAGGATAGGGCATTAGACAACAAAGTTTTGAATTGGGATCTGGAAATTGTTGGGGAGTAATGCACACTTAGTGAGTTGAATGTTTTGCAACACCTGTTTATAGGTTCGTTATCAGCGTAAATTGTGTGATGACGCTTTTTAACCAGCAGACGTGAATGCCTTGTGAAACGTATTTTCTCATTCATTTTTATTCTTTCAACTAAGGACGGTATTTTTATATTGCCTCTGAAAACATCAAATGTGAAACAGCAATTTATCAACTTTCTTCGACAGTCTAGTGAGGACATATTGAGAATACGGAGTCTATGCTCATAGGATGGTAAATCTTTACAATTCTTCGGATCATATAGTGATCTCAACGCAAATAGTAGAAACTGTTTTTGAACAGACTCAAGTCGGTCTATATGGACATCAAAGGCAGGATCCCAAACAAGGCAGGCATATTCAAGAATGGGACGTACTAAAGAAACATATAATGATTTCGAAACCCATACGTTCTGAAATTCTTTAGATCGTCGCTTAATGAAGCCAAGGAGCTTGTAGGCTTTACAGAGAGACTCATCGTAATGTAAATTGAAGCGCAATTTACTATCAAAAACGACGCCGAGGTCTCCTATACTGTCCACTCTGCTAAGTTTTTGGTAGTTCAGATGATAGTCAGAAGCGATGACGGAGTTTTTACGAGAAAAACTAATTACCTGACATTTATCAACGTTTAAAGACAGTTGGTTTATTTTTGACCATTCTAGTAGGGAACTAATCTTGTTTTGTAAGAATAGTGAGTCCTTTTGGGAAGTTATCACGTGGTATAGTTTAAGATCATCGGCATAGAATAGGTGAGGAATATCAGAAAGAACTGCAGAAAGATCCGAAATGAAGATGTTAAATAGAAGAGGACCCAGATGGCTGTCCTGAGGTACACCTGAGCAAACATCGATTTTCTTGGACAGAAATCCTTGAAATTTAACAAACTGAGTCCGATTCTGGAGATATGAGTCAATCCAGTCCAGCAAAGAACCACTAATCCTAAACTTTTTCAGCTTATGAGTCATAATTTTGTGGTTGACACGATCGAAAGCTTTGCCGAAATCAGTGTAAATCGCGTCGATCTGGTACCCCTTTTCCATCTCACAGAGAATGCTAGAGACCATTACTGTAAGATTTGTTGTCGTAGAGCGATTCTTACGGAAACCATGCTGTTCGTCATTGAGTTGAGGTTCTACTATAGGAGACATCTTCGTACAAACTATTTTCTCAAATAGTTTAGGGATAGCCGATAGAATTGCAATACCTCTGTAATTTTCAACAGATCTTTTGTCCTTGTTTTTATGAATAGGGGTCAAATGAGATGACTTTCAGAGAGACGGGAAAATTCCAGAAGAAAGGGATTCATTAAAAATAATGTGAAGTGGTAAAATTAATTGCCCTCTGCACTGGCACAAAAGGCGCGGAGGGATTAAATCAGGGTCGGGTCCTTTATTGAAATTAAGCTCCTCAATCGCTTTAGATATTTCTTCTGTGGAAATATAGATGTTCTCAATTAGAGGTGCGGAATATATGTCAGATAAAGGTGTATACGGTAAACAGCTGGTCGCACAATATACGGATTGAAAGTGTTTAGCGAAAAACTCACATATATCTTCAGGGTTACATGAGGTCGATTCCTGGTAGGACATGGACTTGGGAAAACCTTGAGACTTGCGTTTGATATTTATGTATTCAAAGAACTTTTTTGGATTTTTGATGATGTTCTCACCAATTGAGTTAACATATGACTTATATGCTTCCCTAGATCTCAATTGGAATTCTTTTGCCAGCTCATCATATTTACTTTCTAATTCAAGACTCACATTGGTTTTCGTTTGAATAATTTTGTTGAGCTTATTTCTTTGGTTTCGCAAATATCGGAGATCCTCATTAAGCCAAGGCTCCGAAAGTTTATTTTTCTTTTTGATTTTAAGTACGTATCTTTCAACGGCGTCCATAGAACACTTGTAGAAATGTTCTACTGCATCGTTTACATCTAACGTTGTAAGCGTACCAGTCCAGTCGATTGCGCTGAGATGATTTTTAATGCTTTCGAAGTCAGCATTATAGAAATCATATACTGAATTATTGTAAGATAGATGGTTTGTTTCTTCAGCATTGGACAATTCACACAGTGCGGAATGGTGGAGGCTATTTGGAAACAAATGGTCCGCTTCACTAATTGGATGACCACTACTTTGTCGTACGCATTTGTAAAAATAAGGTCTAGCCAGTTGTCATAATGGTTGGGGGACATGTTAACTTGCTGCAAATCATTGCCATAGAAAGTGCTCATCAGGTTGAAGTCCATATGATCCTGGAGATTAACTGGAAGAAGACCTTTATCACATTCATCAGTCATGAATATCAAATCAGGTCGGTTAAAGTCACCGGAGATAATAATCTTATCTTCTACGTTGATGGAAGCAGCGAGTGAAGAAATTATATCACATACATCGTTGTACAAGACTTCATTGGATTTAGGAGGGATATAAAAAACTCCAATGTACATGTTTGATTTCGGCATTTTGATGCAGACAATTTTATGCTGGAAGGATTTGTTAGGGACTGTAGTGACGAGCTCGCTAGAAAAAGAGTTATGAACTGCAATCAAAACCCCTCTTCCTCTAGTTTGCCCAGTACTGCGGAAATCCCTATCTTCCCTATAAATAGTCCAGCTGCCATCAAGAATCTCTTCGTTTAAAAAAGAGTCATTCAACCAAGTTTCGGTCAAGGAAAGAACATTGAAGTGGCATGATTTGGCGTCTTAAAAAAGTCTATTGACCTTTCCTCTCATGCCTCCGCAGTTGTGGTAAAAAAGTCTAAGGCGTTTAGAAGTGAGCGTATTATTGGGGACGAAAAAATTTACGATGTTGCTCTCTTGATCTCTGAAGCGATGAAATGTAAGTTGAGCTAACATGTGAAGCATACGTGTCCAAGTCTTTTTTTGCTTGCTCAGACGTCACGCCTAGTTCTGTGTGAAATCTTAAATATAGTGCACGAAGAGCCTCGATTTCTATAGAGAGAGCTTCCCGCTGGATCATAACTTTCAGGTTGGTCTTTGTCTTGCCATCAACACACGTAGTATCGGGAGCTTTGTACATATATGCTAGGTACAATCTGACATATTCATAGATTTTATGATCTCTTAGTCTAGATAAGAGATATCTGCATTCAAGATCAGCACTCGAATTTATAGATGCTTTAACAACTGGAGGTGTGAGGGAGGCTATAAAGGAATCGCTGGTAATTGATTTGTTGATTTCGTCATCGTCGTTGTAGTACTATTGTCCATCTCCAGCCTTGGCAATTTAGTTGCTGATTACCACTTTTTAAAAATCATACTATCCCAGGTGTAGGTTTTATTGTTAGATTTTACGTTTGTGAAAAGCCAAGCATATTTTTGTGGGATGAAAACTTTGAATGTGCTTCTACGTTTGCCAAAATGTGCCATTTCTTCTACTCTGCAGCAGTTTCCGGCGGACTCCATCTACCCCCATATTGTGAGGAACTTTCTTTAAGTAGAAGACGGCGTATGAATTAGTCCCGGTTGATGACACGTCAAGAGCATTCCTTGAGTTTGTAGCCTCCAGCTTGGATATTCTATTATTCCAGTCTTCTTCAGGCCAATTCACACCAAGCTTGAATATACTTTTGTTGATAATTGGAAATTGAGCTGAGGCATTTAGATTCTCCTTCACCGGGGAAACACAGTTACTAGGTTCCATTTGCTTAGAACAGTCCACATATTTGACTACTGTGTGTACTGGTTTTTTGCTCCTCAAGTTTGCTTTCTAAACGAGCAATTTCTCTTTCCATATTTTCTAGTTTCGCATTCATATGTGTCCAGCTTCTTGTTTAGATAGTTTAGTGGCCATTTTTGAAAGCATTTCACTGATGTTACTGCTACTAAAAGTATCGCTTACTGTGGGATGACTAGAAGATAATAATAACTCCTTCATTGATATCAGTTGGGTGTCGACCATACCTAGAGCTTTGCATATTTTTTGATTGCTACTGGATAGTGATGTAGAAAGTTCATCAAAGCAACTGGCCATTTCATCAAACTTACAGAATAGGAGAACCTTGCATAAGAATACTTAAATATTGAATATCGCTGAGTTCAAGGGTATCTGCACAATTTAATTGGGGAACAAATTTGAGCGAATTTTGACTTCTAAGGGATTTGTGCCATGAGCTTGGAATCGTTATCGTGTTGAAACCAAAAATCATCACCAAGTCTCAACTGGTTAACACTTTGCTTCATACTGGTGTTCAAAATGTTCAGATAAGCATATTGATCCATCGTTGAATCTATGAAAATCAACTCACCAACTCCTTCCGCCATCATACACCCCTAGACCATTACACCAGCTCCATCATGGTTAACTGCTGGTGATAGGTTTTCTTTCTCGTGGGCAGTACCACTCTTCCGTGACACTAGCTTTTTCCATTCATGCGAAATATGCAGAACTTGCTTTCATCCGAGAATAATATACGTTTTTAAAACTCTGGAGCCTTGTTTAAATACTCATTTGCAAAATCGATACGTTTTTTCTATTCACTTCTAATATATACGGTTTCTTACGTGCAACTTGGGGGCAATTGCCATCTCTTTTTAATATATTTCGCACAGTATTTTCGTGATGATTGTAGTGATTTCATGATATTCAAATGGTCTCTAGAGGACTGACACCGTGGTCAATTGCTTCAGTGATCGAAGATATTAATGCTCGCCGGAATTGGCCTTGTCTAAGGACGCGTGAATGCACTTGCAGGCTAGCGTTGCGGTGTCGTAGGGCGGGTTCTTTTCCCTGGCATAAAGGCCCAGATATTTGGCAAACGTTTGCGGAAATCGCTCTGAGACTATTTTTTTATGAAAGGCAATAAAACCTAAGCTTTTTTGCGCTTCGTGCCTCTCCCGATACTTGCAGTCTGCTTTCAACGCAACTCTCGCCTACGCCAACAGCTGACGCTCGCTATGGTGAAGCGGAGCCATGTCTCGGTGAGGACCAAAAACGCAAAAGGTGGAATTCCAACAGACGGCTGACTTGTCGCTACATAAGTCACTCTCTTTTGTTTTATTTCGCGTTTTCCTTTTCATCCGAGTGATCCACGCTCGGCATTAGAGTTTCATGGAACAATTGCGACTTGCGGCGCGATCGTGTGGCGAGGTTCGACCTTCACCACTACTGCTGTTCTGAGCAAATCCACCGTAAGGCAATTAAGCAAATTGTTTTTAAGTCTTACTTCTGGGGCCACTGGGAACGGTGAAGTCTCTTTCAAACAATAATTACTGCAACGCTCCACCATTCAGCAGCCAAACTCCGGGTCTAGTGTCTATTGCGAAAAGAAATGACCCATCCCAGCTTCGACGGCGACTGCAATTATCTAACCAAACAGACGAAGGCCACGAGAATGGGCTAGAAATGCTACAACGACGTTAGCCTTGGTAATATGCAAGCATTGCAGTCATGAAGAGCAGTCTTAAAGTAGTCAAAATCCAGGCTACCCAGTGCAACGATGAAGATATGGGCTCAGTGCATATGTGGAAAAAGCCCAGAGAGTGGCCAAGTTGTAAAGAACTATCGATGCATGAATAACCAATGAATTGTTATGAAGAACAGTTGGATTTGCTTTATGTAGAAGATCTGTTGAAACAGAAATGGAAGCCCAGTACAACATAGCTGGCTTTTCTGCGTACCAAATTTTACAAAGTTCTGCAAAAAAATCATGAAAGAGCGTCAGGTACGTCAACGAAACCTTGACAAAAATGCGAAAAAGTTCCTATTGGTTGTATGCTTGAGTCGATGTGGATGAGTGGTACATAGGTGTGTGAGGTGTGCTGCGACTAAGGGACTAGCTAAAAAGCCAAAACGAGGCGTAGAGAGAAAGCAGTTTTGTCCACAAAGGCGAAAAGGCCCCACGACTAAATGAGACTCCGGCTTGGGTACAGGAGATGATCTATCACTGTTACTCTGACTTGCCGCTTAGACCCTGAATATAAAGATGACTCAAGACGTCACCTGGACCGGGTTCACAATCTTGTGTTGGGACGATATAGATTGAATATGGATTTTATGAAAACGAGATACGATAAAAAACTAGCTCCACTGGTTTCAATGAAGAAAGTCTGGTTTTATTATTCAATCCTCGTAATGAAAGGAACTTTCTCATAAGCTTATATAAAACTGAGGAAGGACCATACAAAGTTGACACCCGAATCAATGATGTGGTCAATCACTCCATTCACATCAAAGGCGGACAGCAAAAATGAAAATTTATCATGTAGATCGGTTTAAACCATGACAAGAAAATGACGTAAATAAAAAGTAGTAGCAAAATTGAATTAAACAAAATAAACATTAAATATAAACATCTTGTCAATTTCTCCAAGGACAGTTATGGCTATTTTGACACGGTGAAGGCTGTTTATGCCTCCCAAACTCGCGGCGTTCTTAGACTACCCACAAAATGCTTCTCATGTCAATCTGAGATCCTAGCCTACAATCGTTTGATATATTACTTTGGGCTAGGCCTCGTTTTTCTTCGCCATGAAGCGCCTTCAACTTCCAAGAGTCTTCCCTTATGTGGGAAGAAAAGGGAAGGGGGCCCTTCCCCCTGCCAGATAGCTTCCAGTGCTGCAGTATGTCCTGTATACCCATCAGGGCTGTCCGAATATAATGTGTCACTCGGTTCCATTTGTCAAGTGATCTAAGTATCTCTGCAACTATGATGTCTAGGAACATTTCTTCAAGTTGAATGAAGAGGTCAGCCACAGCAAATTTTATCTTTTGCAGCTAAAGAAGGGTGTGTTAGGCACCATCCACCCCTCTTGTATAAAACATGCAGTCGGAAGACCGTGACTTACAACGCTTGTGAACGTAAGACTGAAAGAATCCGTGCTCGCTCAAGAGCTATTCTATCTTCTCGCTCCAATTCGTTGCTGTTTTTTTTGTGATTGGGAGGTGAATGTCATTTGCGCACAGAGTGTGGGATTCTCATGCTCGGAAGAAGGCAGCTGAAGTACCCATTAAACATTTCCCTTGTCAACCCCAGAACCCAGCCTGGAACCGATTTACAGATTACTTTTATTGTTGCCAATCACTAAGCGTGCGTAGCCTTTCTGTCTTAGCGACCTTTCGCTTGTTGCCTTCATTTCTACGAATATATATATATATATATATATATATATATATATATATATATATATACATATATATATATATATATATATATATATATATATATATATATATAGATATATATATATATATATATATATATATATATATATATATATATATATAACATATATGTATATACATATATTTGTATATATATATATATATATATATATATATATATATATATATATATATATATGTATTTATACATATACATATATATATACACATATATATATACACATATATATATGTATATATATATATATATATATATATATATATATATATATATATATATATATATATATATATATACATATATATATATATATATATACATATATATATATATATAAATATATATATATACATATATATATATATATACATATATATATATATATATATATATATATATATATATATATATATATATATATATATATATATATATATATATATATATATATATATATATATATATATATATGCAGCTGCGATCGAAAGCGCTTCTTGTATCTGTACTTGTGCAGCTTCTTGATTAGAGCGTCCCCCATAGCTTAGCTCTGATCTATAGAGTAGTACGGATTGCCCGTCACTCATTAGGAGCCGTTGCCTTAATGTGGTGAGTCCTCCTACGCTCACCATCAAACAAGGTGAGTTGTTGCCCCGATTTGCTCAGAAAAAATCATTCTCGAGCCCATCAGTATGCTCAGGTAGTTGCTGCTGGGTTGGGTGCAATAAATGAATCTCTGATGCTAATAGTCTTCATTGTCAAACACGATATCTTGGAATTTTCCAGTGCTAAGTAAGATCAGTGATCATTTAGTCTATCACTCGACGTATTAGTACATGCACTTAGTCTGAATCGCGCATGTTTGACTATGTGTCTAGCGTCTTGGGCTACAACATCATCCGCAAGCGTGACTCATCTGGCAGCTCAAGTCTTAGAAGCCCATCGTACGAGATATTCCACAGGTTAGGGCCAAGGATGGAGTCCTGAGTGCTTTCCAATGTAATTCCATTCTCCGTTGTGTCAAAGAGTAGGTTATGGCCCTTAAAATAGTCCTTTAAAGTCCGCATCAGATGTTTTGTACTTGGAAAAGCTTTTCGGCACTTCCGGCTTATCCACCCATCTATTGAAGTTCAAAACATTTCTGAAATCAAGAGTAACCAGCCGGACAATCCGTCGGGTGGAGCTGCTTTGTACCTCTGTGCGTGGTTCTATACACACTACTTTCTCGATAGTGTCAATAATGGAGCGACCTGCTCTGAGGCCGTATTGCCATAAAAATAGGTCCCCACCTGCATGAATCACGTCAACGGGTTTACCCCTGATGATATTTACGAGCCCATTTTCGGCCCTGTATTGCATACACAATGGGCGTTATGCAGATGGCAATTTAAGATTCCTCTTGCCTTTGATAATTTATATGAGCATCACTACTATCCAGCACTTTGGGAATATCCCTCAATGCGGGCAACTATTGGACGTACTTATCAGCAAGCCAGTGATAGATAATCTGCAGTACCTCAGCTAGAATCCCATTTGGCCCTGGGAACTTTTTGCTTTCGTGGAACAATTTGCTTTATCGAACGCCATCTTCATAAGGAGTGAGCAATCTGCTAGAGATCATGGGCAGCTTCAACTAGAATGGGATGAGCAGGGAAAAGAGCCCAGACAATGTCCTCTACCTTTTCCTCCTTATATGTGCAGGCCAAACGTTGGGCTTCAAGCTTCCGTATGACAAGCCTGTAGTCCCGGACCCATGGATACCTATTCACATCATCCCATAGATTTTTCCAGTAGCTGGTTTTGTTGTTTTTGATAAGTTTGCGGAGATGCTTTCTGGCCGACTTACATGTAGCAAGATTTGTGCATGCCTGTTTTGATGTCCGTGCCCACTGGGCCTCTTGTTTGAGCTTGTGACATTTACGTCGTTTTTCAAACATTCATGATAAACTCCGGTACACTGGAGGTTTGCCGTATCGAGGTCTCCGATAGGGCATGGAAGATTTGTAGGCAGACGTGATAATACTCATATTTGAGTTCACCGCATCCATAGTTTTTAGTCATTCACTTCCCTGCGAAGCCCACTCTATCGATGCCCGTACCATGAGCTTGCGGAAAAACTTCTCAACGCCCTCAGGACCGTCAGTGATTTCAAGAGATACTGATGATTACTGGCCAAGTAGACCTCTGGAACTCTCTAGCTGTGTACCCTTGCTATTAGGCACCCTGATGTGAATGTTGCATTTGAGTTTAACACAAAAAGTCCAATCTCGGCTGCAATGTCCAGAAGAAGAACTTTGGTGTGAGTAATAAACTTAGTATGTTTTGGCAAACAAAGTTTCGTATTTTATGAATAAAAGAATTTTGGGCAGGCCCCGATGAGGAAAAATATATTACATTTTGTTTCCTTTGATAATCAGCGGACTCATGGAAAGTGCCTTGAAAGAATGGAGCGTATAGGTTACAAGTTGTGACCTAGATAAATGGAAATTATGCTCATTCCCATAAAACCCGAAATCCATGATTTAAGTTTTAAATGGCGTTCAACTCGTTACCTTGCGGCACCATAAAGACTACGACAAACAAATCTTCATGGATGGTTGAAAAATGGGATTGGAAGTTGGAGGAGCGGTTTTATTGTAAGCATTAAATGGTTCTAAAACATTGTGGCATTGAAGGGCCCATTATGCACATACATATAAGAATATCTTTGCTATTCCTTCAATGATTTTTCTTTTGTGCAAGCGGATAAAACTCTACTTGGAGCTATAAAGGGAATGATGTAAACGATGTTTCGCACCCTTTGGGATTGATGTAAACGATGGTTCGCATCCTTTGGGATTGTCCGGCAACAAGCACTAGGCAGTAACTTCTTTGAAGAAGAAGAGTTATTAACCATGCTGAATGCACGGTTTCATTGCAAGAGTCCCTGGGTTTGAGAGTCCATAGATTTCAAGAATGACTATCTGTTGGATCGAGATGTAGCATCCAAATGCCATCATTTGTTTGCTAATTGGGACTCAAGGTTGGTAGCGCACATTTTTACCAACCAATCAACCACTTTGCTCTGAGTGTGGGACTCCCGGGCACGCAAAGCTTCTTGACTACTGATTAAATACCTTCTCTGTCAACCTGAGAACTCAGCCTGAAACTGTTTGACCCCTTAATTTGGGCTACACCTAAAGGTTCCTTCGGTTTACAGAAACCCTTTTTTAGCGCGCGGAGGAGGAAAGAGCTAGCTGAAGAAGATACTCCTCCACCCTCAACTACTCAAGTAACATCTTTTTAACCAGTTTTACAATAGTATCTGAAAAATGCAAATTCTGAGAATAATACGGGGATTTTTCAGTTTGGCTCCATGTTAAGTACTTCATCTGAAACTTATGTGAATTCGTGAGGGCGGTTCAATAAGTATCCGTGCAAGAAACGAAGACAACATATTTTCAACAATTTTTTTTTAAATTTTTTCTACATATTCCCCTTTTAGAAGGATACACTTCTCCCAACGTTCCTGCCATTTTTTAACCCCTTCAAAAAAAAAAGAATTTGTCGAACTCTCCAATATACGCCCCTGCCTCGGCAATGACTTCCTTGTTTGAGCTAAATTTTCATGCGAGCCATTTCTTCATGTTAAGGAACCAGAAAAAGTCGCTAAGAGCCAGATTGGGTAAATATGGGGGGTACGGCAGCAATTCGTAAAGCAATCGATGCAGTTTTACGGCGACAACTCCGGGTGAATGTGCTGGTGCGTTATAATGGTGAACCAGCTTCTAGTTCCTTGAAATCGCGTCTCCTTCGATTTTTTTTCGAAGCGGTCCAATAACTCACTGTAGCATTATCCAGTAATTGTTTTTCCTTTTTCTAAAAAATCCATGAGAATGACACCGTTTGCAGTCCAAAAAATCGTCACCATGACCTTACTGGCCGATGGGACCGTCTTCGGCTTCTTTGCAGCAGATTCACCAGGAGATTTGATTGCTGCTTGGTTTTTGGTGTGCAATGATGAATCCAGGTTTCATCAACGGTGACAACTCGACGAAAAACTCTTTCGGATTTCGCTTAAATTGCTCCAAACACTGCTTCAGAGTCAATAGCTGCATCCGCTTGGTGTCCACCGTGAGCAATCGACGCGTACATCGGGCCGACAATTTTTTCATCGCCAACTTATCATGTAAAATATTAATTGCCGTGCCGGTCGGTACACCTACGGCCTCTGCTACTGCGCGCACTTTCGTTCGTCGATCAGCGAGTTGAATGGTTTCCTCGGTAACCACGTCTGCCGGGCGTCCTGGTCGCTCCTCATCACAAACGGATGTTCGCCCACCTTTGAATTTGCTGGACCAATATCGAACTGTGGTCATAGATGGTGAAGTGTCCCCATAAACAGCATCCAATTTTGCTTTTATCTCTACGCATTTTTTTTCCATTCAAAAACAAAAAGCGGATTCGAACGATACTGCTTACTCGAATTGCTGCCAAATCCAAACTAAGCTATCAATCAGTCTGAAATTTGTTTTACCGTTGTTCGATAGATGGCAGTACACGATGATAATACCAAATTTCCTCAGGAATGCTCTCTGTCCTCAAAAGCGGACACTTATTGAACCATCATCGTACACCTAAGGTATTAAGGATACTTTAAATACTACGGACATAATCGAAAAATGTTAAGAAAAATAATCGTGATATGAAATACCCATTCATTGTTAACCAAAGCATAACACCCTTGACAACTCTAATTAAACTGTGTTATATTTCATCAATCTTGGCAGCAGACTAAATAAATTATCAGTTTTCGCAAAAACTCGCTCAACCATAATCTAGTTTTAATTCAATTCGACACATGTTTTTTGCAATAGTTCGAACAACTTGAATTCATTCTTCAATCTCAGGTTACGAGTTTGTTAAGCTAAAAAAGATCTCGTGGAATGGCACACGACCAATACAAGAAAAAAATCTAATGAAAAAGATACTCAGCCATGAATCACGTTCGACCATTCATCTCAGTGGATTGTTGCACTCCTACACCACCGATTACACTTTGCAGCATTTCTTTCATTATTTCACAAAGTCAACTTTGCTCGCAGCGCCTGTTTGATTGTGATTGGCTCGAGTCCGAGTAACACATATTCATTCATTCTCACCTTTGCTATGCACTCGCGTATGTTATTTGAAAGTAAAATGATGGTGAATTATTAACTATTAAATAATCTTGAGCATTTATGACCCCTTAGCAACGGGACGAGTTGTGCGAATACTTTTACTTTTCTACTGCCGTCGACAGATTTAATGAAGGAAGACGGCAGAAATAATTATCAATGTGATGCGATGCGATGGCTATTAGATAACAAAAGATACTTAGCGGTGGAAAATGAAACGTTAAACGGTTAAATCGAAGAATTCCATCTGTTTCGAAGGTGTTGAGTGGCAACCGTTAAGTAAATCGATGGAACTAATAACTCATATTCATTTCGATGTATCCATTTCGAATAAGGCTTTGTCTGTTGGATTGAGACGCGATGAAGAATGGTTTTGCTTATTGCGGCTTAGGCCATTCAAATGGAAGGAATTATTAAATGAATGCTAGCGGTGAAGAAATGATGCGGCTCATATTTGCAGTGGTTATATAAAAAGAATCACAAAGGAATTCGGGTTTCGTTTTTAGGATCCAGTTTCATCCAATATCTGTGCCAAATGAAAGTGAAAATAGGAAGTAATTCCGATGAAGAGGTTTTGATGGGAGTCAAGTCATCGATGGTGAGTTAATTCACGGCCTGCGTTTGTATGCCAAAACTTTTACTGAGTTCAAAGCATTCCGAGCTGTTTTTAGTGAAATTTTATCAAAGTTCAATAAATCAACATCGTTTTGGCACCTATCCACCGCGGGAAATCCTCACTTTGCATAAATCCGGATTCGCGTGCTTCTAATCAATCGATCAATTATTTATTCCTCGTAGGTGTGCAGTGGTCATTTCATTCCAATATGTGTGAATGTCGACTGCATTTATGCTAGCTTATGATTTGAAAACGCTGATAAATACTTTCCGTGGGCTGTCATTTGGCAAATCAGACAACTTTCCAAGTATCGTTACGATTTCAACAAGTCATTTGAAAATCGCCATATGTTAAAGAGTGTTAATTTATTGATTTACCATAAACTGATGAATGTTCGAAATAAGAAAACCTTGTGCAGAAAACCCTAATCAGAGGCTATTTAGCGGTCTAAGTTGCGTAATGAGATTAATTTTAATTAGTTCAACTTACGTTCTTGCCAAATTAATAGAAATATCCAAGAGTAGTTCACCAACTGTTGCAACATGTTCTGCCTTCCATTCGCCATGCGGTTGGGCGACACCTGTTAAAGATACAAAATAACATGAATGTCGACATTGCTGAAATTGTTCATTAATCGGATTTAGAAGGTTGGATTAGCGATTAAAATTTTCAATTTGTATTACAAATGTTGATGATTAATGTGATTAGACGATCATCGAGCGATGTCATTTCTTAGTTTCGGAAGGTCAATATGATATAGTTTGTTGGTCGACGATTATATATATATGTTGATAATAGATAGAATCTATTGAAAAGTTGGGATCAAGTGTTATTTAAATTAATATTCAGGATGCCTTTTATTCAAAGCGTTTACTCCATATATTTCCTTGAGAATGTAAAATAGATGCACATTACTCATGTAATGTACTCATATTCTTCATTATTGTTAAGTTGAGAACTTATGGTCTAATAACCTGATAGTATTTTTTTTTGTGGTTGGGAGGTGAATTTTATTTACGTATAGAGTGTGGAACTCCCATGCATGCAAGTGACTGGACTATCCACTAAACACCTCTCCTGTCAACCCGAGGATCCAGCCTGGAATCGTTTGCTACATTACTTTGTGTCAGGTCTCATTTTGCTATGCCATGAGGCACACTTAAGCTGGCGGACCGCTCTTCTAGTGGGAGGGGAGAGGGGAAGGGGGATTTTCAGACAAGCGATCGCTTGGCTCCTACGTCTCGGGCTACTGTGAGTCTCTTTTATTGTTTTGGACTGCCCAAATAGAATGTACCATCTGGTTCCATTTATCAACCGAATCAAGCATCGACTATATTATCTGGGTTGAGCTCTCCCGTCTCATTTTTTGTACGCGAAAAATGTGTGGCAGGCATCGTCTTCCGACAATCGGGGGTCCGTGACTTACCAATCTTGTGCAGGTAAGACTGAAAACTCTCATGTTCGCTCAAAAGCTGGGTCATATAGAAGTCAGTCTTATCAAGCCTTCGATTAAGCCACGGTCACACATCCAGAATGAGGCACGCTGTCCATCTTCCCATCATGCAATTCACTCAAGACTGCTGCCAATCTTTGAGTAAGCGCTGTCTTTCTTCACGGACAACCCTTGCGTCCTCGTTTCGATGCAGGTAAACTGCGCAGCGCTCTCTAGCAAGAGGGGCAACAGGTTTCACGCCTGCAATAACTCTTACCACCGAATCAGAGACTGTCGGATATGAAGATGCACTCCTCAATGCTCCACTTCTCTGTACCTCTGCCAAGCGTTTTCGGTATACCTCCTTACTGAAAGCGTCGCCTCATATTTTTGCGCCATGCAGTAGCACTAACCCTATAGCACTCAACAAGAGGCGTCTTATTGATGGGTTGGGTCCCCCTTCGTTGGCCATAAGTCGACTCAGAGCCAATGTCCCCGAAGCAGCCTTCTCAGTCGTTGCCCTTATTCGCTCAGAGAAAATCATCTTCGAGTCAATTAGTAGCCCCAGCTACTTCCCTGCTGGCTTCAATTGGATTGATACGTCTTCAATACTGATTATTTTCACTCTAGAGACTTTTTGCTTTGTCAAGATGATCACTTCGGTTTTCTCCAGTGCTAAACTGAACTCACGAGCAGTCATCAAGTCTTTCACTCGGCACATTAGTTTACCTAGCTTAAGTTACGTTTGTTCAACGGTGCGTCTAGCAACCAGAGTCGCAATATCATCCGCATAGCCAATCAAGCACAACTCATCTGGCATTTCCAGTCTCAGTAGCCCCGTGGTAAGACACGTTCCACAGATCTGGACCAAGGATAGATCCCTGGACAACACCCGATGTGACTTCCATCCTTTGTTTGCCTTGTGTCGTGTCGTAAAGAAGCTTTTGGTCGTTGAGAAACCACATTATATATTCTCGAACTTGAAAAGGGGGTTTTCAGCGTATCCAGAATACCCACCCATCTAGCGGAGTTGAAGGCGTTCCTAACATCGAGTATCACCAAAAGAACGATCCGTGGCTTGATGCGCCTATATGCCTCTACCTTCTGGACCACGCACCACCTCTGCTATCGCATCAACGGTGGAGCGTCCTGCCTTTAAAGCCATACCGATTCGGGATTTCCCTTGCTGATCAGCACAAGCCTCGCCACCTTTCATCGTACCGGGAAAACCTCGTCCCGTAGGCAAGCGTTGAATATGCTGAGCAGCAAGTCAGGACAATGGTGATAGACAAGTTGCAACTTCAGTTCCTTTTGGATTCGGTACACTGTTTGCGAGATTCGATTGATTACTTTGTGTGGACCGGTATAAGGCTTTTGAAGAGGTTTTGGCATTCATCGGCTCGTAAAAAGACGTTACTATACGTTGCTAGATCTTTGTACACAAAAAATACTGTCAAAACGGTAATGTGTTGCTAGTGCTGATTTTAGTCTTCTTAAATCGCACTCAAATTTTTTCAAGAAGATTAAAAGATCGTTGGTTACTTCGCTCTCCACGAAGAACTTCCCAAGTAGTCGCAGTGTTACACCGTAAAGCATTTCCTCCTTGTAGGCGGTTCGCAGTCCTAATAACACGGTAGGCAATGTGTCGATCCAGTTTGTTGTTTCTTGGCACATGAGAGCGGCTTTTAATGTTCTGTGCCATTGTTCTATCATGCCATTTGAAGCTGAATATTTTGATGTTTTTTGATACTCTTAATTCTATAAGCGCTTGGAATAGAGATGACTCGAATTGATTGCCTCTGTTTGTGGTGATGATACGTGGTGTTCTGAATTGCGCTATCCAGCTAGAATAAAATGCTGTCACAACTGTGTCAGCCAAAATATCAGTGATAGGCACTGCTTCCGTTCAGCGTGAAAATGTGTCGATGATCGTTACTATAAACCTATAAACATGGGCTATAAGCAACGGTCCTACGATGTGAATATGCAGGTGATCGAGTCGATTATCTGTTGATGCAAACGACGTTGGAGGTTATACAGTATGACTGTTAATTTTAGATTGTTGACTGTTGATACAGCTTTTTATCCATGTCACGATATTTTGATTCATCATACGTAACGCTTTCGGCTGAGAACTGAGATATATAAGTCAATCGTCGTGTTCGTGTGGTGATGCTTTTGATAACTTCTGTGCAAATGCAAGCATTAGGGGCTTGTGATCCGTTTTCATAACGAATGTTCTCCCTTCTAGCGTTTCTCAAAAATGCTTTATCGTGGAATATGTTGCATGAAGCTCCTGGTCATACATGCTGTATTTTTTTGTTCGTTGCTAAATTTTTTTTGAAAAAAAAACACCAAGTGGTTTCCGCTCTTTTTCTTGATACTTCTCTAATACCGCTCCCATGGCAAAATTCGAAGCATCTGTACTTAGTACTAGTGGAGCGTCGAGTACAGGATGAGTAAGAATGGCTGTAGTTTTGAGTAAGCTTTTATTTCTCTGAAACGCCTTTTCTGTGATTTTGTTCCAAACTATTGTCGTTTTATTATTTTTCATACTCTTTCTTAGTGGGGCATTAAGTAGTTGAAATAATTTAGCGGCATTTCTCATAAATTTTTTGATGAAAATTCAAGAGTCCCAAATATCTTCGCGGCTCAACAATTGTTTTTGGCTTCTCCGTAATTAAGACGTTGTTTGTTTTCACTAGAAGTGGTTGAATTCCATCGCTGCTAACAAGGTGACCCAAATATTCGATTTTCTTTTTGCCAAAGTTCCATTTACTCGAGTTCGCCTTTATTCCATATTCAGATAGTTTCACAAACAATGTACGAGTATGAAGATGTTCTTTATGTTTCACCAGATTTTTTAAGACCACCGATGTATCATCTAAGTAGACACAGCAAAAGTCTAGACCTCGAAGCCCGATGTTAATGTACCAATGTAAGATTTGTGCAGCGTTTATCTGCCCAAATGGCATGTAAAGATATTCGAGCAAACCAAATGGAGTGATCATAGCGGTCTTTGGGATGCCGTCATCTGCCACGGCAACCTGATGATAAGCATGAATCAAATCGACAGCCAAAAAAATGCATGAACTGAAATTGTGATGGCATTCAAACGCCGTTAATAGCCACAAAGTCTTCATTCTTGATTTTTCTTTTGTATCAAATGTAATGGACTGACCCATTGGCTGTTAGATGGTCGACAGATTCCGATTTCTACTATGTGCTCAAACTGTTTCATTGCTGTTGTATATTTTTCCGGCGTTAAGCGTCTAGGGCGATCAGTTCCATGTGTTACTATCCAATGTTTTACTGGATGTTTTTTTACGTGTTGTGGCGTGCGGATTCGTAATCGATGGAAATTTAGAGAGCATTTCGTGGAGTTCGTTATTTTTCAATATGGTTGAAATTGTAGGTATAATTGTCGGGACAACTCGAGCTGCAGTTTCTATTGTTGTTTCACCATTTACTAAACATATTCGTCAGCGATCAATTAATATATTGAAATATTGCAAAAAAATCTGTACCGATGATACAATACAAAATAGCCATTTGAATTGTCTGCGGAGTCCCAAAGCCAGTACTAATAATATTTTACCAAGCGTCTTGATGATCGATCCATTAGCAGCGTCAGGAAGGCAATCCTTGTAGTATCTTCAAAACGTTTTGAGTGTGAAAGCGCTGATACGTCCACATCCTTGTAGACTTAGAAAGTCATCCCGGTATTTTTATCGACCATTAACAAGTGGTTCTGCATTTTTTCACCATGGCTGACCACACAATTTGACGATGGTGTCTTCAGTTTTCCGACGCTTTTGGATTTATAAAGGAACACGGTTTACGACAATTTCTTGCTTTTCTACCGAATTTTCGATGTAAGTAGATTTACATCATGTTTTTCACCTGGTCAGCATATTGAACGAAATCAACTTTTGCTTCTACGTATACGTAAAGAGCTTTCCATGAAGGGCATAACAATTTTATGTATAAATAAAATACAAAAATATTTGAGATAATGAGTGCAAATTTATTGTGGGTGTAGTGCAAAAATTTTGTTTTATGAATGAAATTCGATTTCGATCATATGACCACCACAAGGCCGTTTACAGGGGTCGATTCTTTGGACCGAAATGTTGGCGATTTCGCGTTGGATGTTGTCTCTGAGCTTGCCTAAAGTTGCTGTCTTGTTGGCATAGATAATAAAAAGAAATCCAATGGCGTTCAATCGCATGAACGAGGCAGCCACTTGACCCGACGATTTCTCGAGATAATACGTTCACCAAATTGCCTTTCAATAAATATATTGTGAGGCGTGCTGTGTGGCTAGTGGCACTGTCTTGTTGAAACCACACGTCGTTGATGTCATGTTCATCCGGTTCTGGCCAAAAATAATCTTCCAAAATAGCACAATAATGCTCTTCATTAACGGTAACACGACCGTCGTTTTCATCTACAGCAAAATACGGCCCAATTACACCTCCGGCATGAAAACCGCCCCAAACAGTTATTTTTCGCGGATGCAATGGTATGTCAAGATGCAGATGTGAGTTTGTTGCTGAATAATAAGGCATATTGAGCCAAAAATGAGCTTCATCGCCGGAGATACTTTTTCGATGAAATTTTGCATTTTCTTCAAGCTGTGTCAGAGCCGAATTGGGGAAGTTTCGCCGTTTTGAATGATCAAGTGTTAGTTCTTGAAATAATTTGATCTTGTTACCATGTAGGCCAAGACTTTTCGCAAAATACGCCATCGTGTCGTTTGCGCAATACGCAATTCTTGAAAACAACGTGGAACCTAATGATTTGGTTCATTTTGAATCGATGCACATAGTGCTGTGATATTTCCTTCGCTTCAAGCGATACGACATGTTTTTGGCACCAAAACATTCAATAGTGAAAATTCAGACTCAAAATTATCGGCCTGTTGGGTGAGATGATTATTATAGCCGGAAGATGGATTCAACACTCTTAAAGTTGCGAGTACCGACTCAGAATTTCGGTGGTAGTTTTTAATAATTTTCGAAGGTTCCTGGTTCGTGAAATGTTGAACTTAACTAAAGTTTTGAGATTGACAGTTCATTAAACCCCTATATTTCCAGTTAGTTGATTCCTTCTGTCAACGTTTCCAATGTATACCACACCCTGTAACACAATTGTCATCTTTTTTTTTATTGCGAACACTATTGGGTGTGGCGCGGCACCAAATTCCTCCATATTTCAAAATGATCATGGCCAAATTTTAAATGACGGATTTGAATTTCGTGTTATCCAAAAGGCGAACCAAAGTTCAGGTCATTTAACCCAAAAGAATGGGGCTTTTAAATCACGTACAGGTTCAATGAGCATTGGATCTGTTTGCTATGGTAAGTATTCGTCGAAGCTCAGGATGTGTTTTTGAGTTCTCCGTCTTGGCCACAATTTCTACAGGCACATTGCTGGTCGTAATTTTTAAGATTGTCACAACGCCACATTTACTAATGTTTTTGGTGCTCGATTGAACACGGAGTCACCAAATTGTAGTCACTTAAAATACAATCAAAAGCGGTTTGTCTATACGTGCATATTGTATTTATTAAAACGAGAACAATATGAATACACTTAATATTTACTCGTACATGTGTTTACGATGGTGGGTGTGTTTTGAATAATAGCTCGAATAGAAGTCAAAGAGTCAAACTATCGAAATCCGAATCTATTAGGCTTTCACATACAGTTAGCGAAGTCAAACGTTCAGGGCTGTCCCAAAAGTATCTCAATAAAGAGAAGCAATGTGACACAAAAAGTCAATCCATTTATTCTAGTGTGGCTGCGGATATGTAAACTAAAACGCTTGAAATCTTACTGGAGATATCCCACGCTCATACAATACTTTTTTTTTAAATACCTCCATTTCCTACCACTCTTTCTTCGTCGCAAAATGCTCGTACGATCTGCATTGACATTACGTCGTTTGGTTGGTGTATAATGTGAAACTAGTCCTTTTCATGAAACATCTAGTCCAAAAATCATGATCAACTCTCAGAGATAAAAAAAATGCAATATAATACGACGCATTCAAAAAAAAACTCTGAGTAACTGTCATTTCAGTATCTCGCCGATAGGATCAAAAAAACGCCCTAAGATACTGGGCTCATAAAAGCAGAACTGCAGGTCCACGCTTCAATCAGTGCTCATTAAATCCTCCCTTAGTCTTTTCTTAAATACTAAAAGTGATTTTGCTTTCTTAACAATTTCTGGTAGATTGTTATACAGGGTGCGGACGGTATTTGGGGACAACTTGAGAGTAAAATTAATTAGCTTGCATTTTTAACAAAATTTAATGTAATTTCAGGAATTTTTTATACAACGTTCAATTAATATATGGCTATAAAGTTATTCAATAAAATCGCCATTAGCAGCAATAACTTCTTCGATCCGGGTCCGGAAACGATTACATGTCGGAATCAAATGCTCCTTTTTCATATTGACCATAACGGCATTAAAAGCAGTCTTCTGCGAAGAAGCGGTATTATGAGGACGCTTATTGGTCTCACGCTCAACTACGTAATACGTAATAATCCAAAGGATTAAGGTCTGGGGAGCTAGGTGGCCATAGGTTCGGTGTTATGTGGTCATGAAAATTTTCGTCCATCCAATCTTGTGTCGCCATCCTTTATGTGAAGGAGCAGAGTCTTGTTGAAAAATTTATGGTCTGCCTCCGCTTACATTGTCTATCCAGGGTTTCACTACAATCTTCAAAACCTCGATGTGTGCAGCAGAGTTCACTCAAAGTCCTTGAGTAAAAAAGTGTGGTGGCATAACATGCCCTTCGTTGCTGACAACACCTAAAACCATAACAGTGGCTGGAAATTTTGTGTGCATAACAACAAAAACCTCCGTAGGATTTGAACATAGCCGTCTGTCATTTCTGCGATTGGTCTTTTGATCTTGGTCAACATTTTTTTCGTTGGAAAAAAACCATAACATTTTGGGCGCCTCAGTGTGTTTGATTTTGTTTAAAAGACGTTTTGATCGGAGAGCTCTCTGTTCCCGTGTTCGTTTGACATAAACTGTCCTCTGCACATCACGTAAGACTTATACCGAAGGTCTTCGTGGACAACTCTACGAATAAGGCGCTCAGAAACATGAAGCTCACTAGCACGGACCCTCATTGATTTTGACGGGTCCTCCTCTATGATCGCTTGCACTTGCTCTAAAAATTCTGCAGATCGGACAGTGTCAAAACGTTGTTCGTGCTTTTTGTGTTTTGCAACCGATTCTGTATCGCCTCCTGATGCTTCCTATTCACGGCGAACCTTATGCCTGAACGAACGGGCGCAATTAAGAAAATTAGAGATCTCTAAATCTGTATGGTTCGCACATATAGCGACGAAGACAGCATGTCTCTTCATTTCTTGAGTGATGTTGTAGTCCACCATTTCTTATCTGGAAAGGAAAAAAAGTAAAAAAAAAAAATCGCGAAGTTATAGTCACATTTATGGATGTCCTCAAATACCGTACGCACCCTGTATATACGCAGAGCATCATTCGTTACATCGTTCTTTAGACGATCCGTTCTGGCAAAAGGAATCACGAATTGATCTGCATTCCTCGCATTATATGGGTTGATCTGTGATTCCTTATTTAATGGTGATCGTTCCGATACATTCGTTTTTAAATTTTTGTAAATAAACTTAGCTTTCTCCATTATAATGGTTTGACTAAAGGTTAATGATTTTGCCAATTGGTAAACCAAACTAGTTTGAATAAGCATTGACAGCTTCAGAATGTTTTTATACGCTTTGGTCAGCAGCCTGGATATACTGTTTAAATGTTGCTTTGTTGATTGCCTCCAAATAAGTATTCTATAATGCAATTCCGTCAGGACAAATGCATTTAGAACAAGTTTCTTGATGTGCATTAGAAAATCCTCATATCTTCTTAATAATCCTATTATTGGGGCTAATTGCCTCCTTTAGCTATTTATGTGTGGCAACCAGGTCATACGATGGTCTATGATAACACCAAGATATTTGCAATTTTTCGCCGTTAATATTTAGTTCGACATCTATGTCTCCTTTGTCTTTTTGCTTAAAAATAATATATTTTGTCTTTGTAGTGTTCAATACTAGTTTGTTTTCAATTAACCACTGATGGAATTTTCCTAGATCCTTGTTAATAGTGTTCTCAATGGCAGTTTTCTCTCATCTTGAATGAAGGACTACTTCAGTAGCTTGGAGAGTTCCCTCATGGCGAATAATGCGAAACCATTTTGGTCATACATTAGATCCTTTAAGTCCTCCTCTTCTGTCCCTCCTTCAGTCCGCTGGAATAATATAGTTAGCTCTTCTCCACAGGATATTTCCAACTTGTTCTCTCAGTTCTTCCCGTCAACTTTTATTCCTTCTTCTCATGTCTCTGATCCAGTTAATACACCCGTATTTCACTCCATTGACATTTCTTCACTTTTCACTGACCATATCGAAGTTGAATCCCTCATTAATTCACTTAATCCTAATATATCACCTGGTCCTGACGGCTTGCCGAATATTTTTGTCAAGTCATTAGCGTCTTCACTTTGTATCTCTCTGGCAACCTCAACCTCAGTCTAAAGACTGGTATTTTCCCTACTTATTGGAAAAGAGCAAACGTTGTTCCTATTCTTAAAAGTGGTGATCCTTCTTTTGTGTCCAATTATCGTCCTATTTCCTTAATTTCCTGTTTCCCAAAATTACTCGAGCGTCTGGTATACAACCGGCTTTCAGTTTCATTGACCCCTATCTTGTCGAAAGAACAACATGGGTTTCTCAAAGGTCGCTCTACTACCTCAAATTTAATTGAATTAACTGATTTCATTGCTAAGGCTCTAGACAATCGATTCCAGGTTGATGTAATCTTCACTGACTTCTCGAAGGCATTTGACACGGTCAACCATCAACTTCTCTGTTATAAACTGAAAACTTTTGGGGTTGTCGGCCCTCTCTTATCATGGATGGGCTCCTACTTGTCTTCTCGTACATGTTGTGTTAGTTACTGGGGAACTACCTCTATTCCATTCCATCCGTCCTCTGGTGTTCCTCAAGGTTCCATTTTAGGTCCCCTCCTATTCCGATTGTTTATAAATGATCTTCCTTCGGTTATCGCTTCCAATTGCTTACTGTATGCCGATGATTTTAAAGTCTTTCGAGCCATCCGGTCTGTACAAGATTGTCAATATCTTCAGATGGACCTGATTGCACTAAGTAACTGGTGTTCGTCTAATTGCCTCTGTCTTAATGTTGCCAAATGCTATAAAATGACTTTTAATCTAAATCGTCCTCCGCTGATTTTCACCTATATGTTGAATGAAGTCCCACTCGCTGCTGTGAGCTCTGCTAAGGACCTTGGCGTTACTTTTGATCCTAAGCTCAATTTTGATGCACACGTTCTAATTGCGACTACTAGGGCCTCGAAAATATTGAGAATTATTTTCAGGCATGCTCATAAATTTAACAATATATCTTCCCCTGTCCGCTTGTTTATCTGTCTTGCCCGTCCTATCCTCGAATATTGCTCTGTAGTTTGGTCTTTCCGACACTCCTACCTCATTGACTCGTTAGAGAATGTCCAGCGTAAATTTACTCGTGTCTTGTTTTACAAATTCAAAATCTCATATCAACCCTATGACTGCCGTTTATCCTTCCTACGTTTGCCTACTCTGTCATCCCGGTGCATGTATCTAGATCAGTGTTTTCTGTATCAACTCTGCCACAATCAAATTTCATTAACATTGTTTGCAGACCTACGTCTTCGTCAATCATCGCGTTCTTCTCGGGCAAACAATTTTTTCGTGCCACTGTATGCCCGTACAAATTTATATTTTCATTCTCCTATTATACGAATGGTAAGGAATCATGATAAGCTTGAGCTTGGTTCTTTTTTCGACTCATACCTAGTTTTTAAATTGAGGTTAAGAAGCCTTCTTAAAACTCAACTGGAGTAAATATTAGACTTTATTTTCTTTTTTTTGTGTGCTTTAATTTAATTTTACACGCATATTTATTGTTGTTAGTACCATTGAATTTCTTTTTTATTTTAACTTCAACACTTAATTCTAATTTTCATTAATTTTCTTTTCTGTTTGTTTTGTTCCATTTTGTAATTGGATTATGTTTATCTGTTAAATGGAATTTAAATAAATAAATAAATAAATAAAAAAAAAGTAGAACTGTGTCATCAGCATATAATGTGTCATATACCGTCAGCCCACATGTATTCAGATTATTTGTATATAGCAGGAACAAAGTTGGGCCAAGTACTGAGTCTTGGGGAACTCCTGTTTTTGTAGGTGCTTGATCGCTCAGGACATTGTTCATTAAAGTTCTCTGCGATCTTCCCTCCAAGTAACTCTGAAACAACTGCTTAGGACTACCCTGAATACCATACGATTCAAGTTTACGAAGCAAGAGGTCATGATCAACTGTATCAAATGCTTTTTTCACATCCACAAAAATTGCGATGACATAATCACCTCTGTCAAGTCCTAGATTGATGAAACGTGTGACAGAATGTAGGGCATCCAAAGTAATCTTGTTCTTTTGAAAACCAAACTGATGTTGGCTTACGATAGAGTTTTCAACTAATAATGATAAATAAATATTTTATAAATATCTCAAAGTGTATTGAGCGAACGTATGGGCGATTCTTCAGGCGTTGGTGTGAATCATTAGGGAGGATGGAGGAGAATCCAAATAAATACTTATTATCGGCTTGAAAGGGAACAGTCAATTTTAATTGATTTACAAAAATAACTTGAGACCATTGAGGGATGCAAGGGGGCACCAATCCCATCAAGATGCCTCACCCATTTTCATGGGCCACAATTCTTCTCGGCAATGACGTATTTGTACCGCTACTCACACGCAGTATCAATAGGAAAAGTCGGTGAAACTGTATGTAGCAAAGACATATAAACAAATGGACGAGCAACGAGAATCTGTGTACTCGTCCATGTGAGAAGCAAATTTGCCACATACAGTCTTCCACAAAAGTCAAGGTACAGAGAATCGGTAACTGAAAATTGTATTACTGAATCAATATTTTTATTTGAAAACCAAAAGTTATGAAATGGTAATAATACGAGTTCTGTTGAATTTAAGTTTTCATAAATTTAAAGGGATTCGGCAATAATGATCATTGAAGACAATAATTTTTTGTTGGCAATGTCTCTTTTCTACTCCACAAAAGTCTTGGTACAGTTGCAGAAAATGCCCTGTTATTTGTAAAAAGGGGAATCCCCCAAGTTCATATTATCAGAGTGAGTTAACAACCGTAGGCTGCTGTCTTTAATATCGCGTCCGTATTCGTGGTGTATCTTTTATTTAATAAAATTTTTTAAAAATGAGTCGAAAGGAATTGAGTATTAAGAAGCGTAAAATAATTATTAATCTGCATTCAAATCAGAGCAAATCATATTCTGAAATAGCTGAACTAGTGTTGCGAAGTCGGTCAACCATTCAAAAAGTGATAAATCGGAGGAAAATAGAGTGGAAAATGTGCCCCGAACAGGTCGTCCATCTAAATTAAGTGCAAAGGACAAGAGAAAAATTCCGCGAATGGTAAAACAAGATCCATTTCTAAGCTGTAGAAAAATCTGCGATGTTCTTGGAATTAATGATAAGAAGGAGGTTAGCGCAGAAACTGTGCGTAGAGCTGTCGTAGAAGCTGGATTTTCATCTCGTACGCCTAGAAGAAAACCTCTTGTAAGTTCCATAAACAAACAAAAAAGAATAACATTTGCAAAAGCATAACCAATAACGTTTTGGGATAATGTTTTATTTTCGGATGAGTCTAAATTTTGTATATTTGGTGTAAATGGGCATAAGAGGGTCTGGCGAAAAGTAAGAGAAGCATTTAATCCCAAGAACACTATTAAAACAGTAAAACATGGAGGCGGTGGTGTTATGGTTTGGGGTTGCATGGCTGCTGCTGGAGTTGGAAATCTGACATTCATCGAAAATACTATGGATCAGAACTCTTATTTAGAGATTCTACGAAACAACATGAAACAAAGTGCAGCCAAATTAGGTATGCGAGAAGATTTCTTGTTTCAACAGGACAATGACCCTAAGCACACTGCGCATAAAGTTCGAATGTGGCTATTGTACAATACTCGCATGCTTGCTACACCGCCTCAAAGCCCTGATTTGAACCCTATAGAGCATCTTTGGAATGAGCTTGAGACAAAAATCCGAAAAAGAATGATATCAAGCAAGGCGCAGCTTAAGGATGCTATATTGGAGGAGTGGGCCAGAATCAGCAGCGAATTTACTAAAAAATTGGTATATTCTATGCCTAAAAGACTGAAGTCAGTAATTCAGATGAAAGGATATCCGAAAAATATTAAGAAAAGTATAATTCAAATAACTATGCAAGACTATAATTACAATTTGTATCATTTTTCTTTAGGTGTACCATGACTTTTGTGGACTTCATTCATTGACTTTCCAACACACCATATGTAATAATATATTAATACGACAGAATTTTCGTTTTGTTTTACATGAATTTAAAGTGTAATGATTATAGTTGAAGTAATACCAAAAAAATTTTATCACTATAGGTTTTTTAAATAAAAATATCAAACAATTTTCATGATATTTATCACTGTACCTTGACTTTTGTGGAAGACTGTAAATAAGTTATAAATAACTTACGCTCTCGAAACTATATGATTCCCTCTGCTTCTCCTTCCCCTTCTTTTCGAGACAGGTTTTTCTTTTCTCTCTTCAGAAGAATCGCTTCCCCCACTGACACCCGCGCACACCAACGAAATTTCATTTCAGTTTGAGTATAAACAATAAACAACTCTCACGGAAAACTCGAACGTCAAAGCAAAAGAAAATCGAAAAGAGCGCGAACCACGCGGGAAAACTCATGTGTCAAAGCGGATGGAAATTTCGTAAATTTTTAATTAAAACTGTGAATTAAAGTTCCGATTACGTACGCGCGATCTTTAAAATTAAAAACTTTTTAAATGTGAACGTGTTTCGCCGTGAATAGAGTGCTAAATTAAAAGCATATCGCCTCAAACCTCAACTTCACACAACTTTAGCGCAGGTTGCCAATTGCTTCGGCTCTCACGACCGGTTGCGGATCCAGTACTCTCTATATCTATGGTATGTAGCCTCCTTCCATTCTGTCCTCGGCCTTTTCTCTTTGGTCAAATTGCATAGAACAATCAACTCATGCATGTTAATTTTTTTGCATCGGGCCCTAGCGTTAGCGAAAAGAACATGCCCCAAGACATCGCTGAAATTTGCTGTTAGCACGCGTGCGTGATGTCAAGCAAGGCCATTCCAGTTGTGCACAGATATTAGACTTACTTAGATAGCATTCCATCGCTGCTGTCCTCAAAGGATTTTAAGCGTCCCTGAAAACACTTCACTCCGTCTCCCGCCCTAAAAAATTACCATAATTTCTAAAATTTATTTATTTAGCATACACGTGCCTGTTTGGGTCACAAGCATTCATATGTGTACCAAATTTGAACTAAATTGGTGCAGTAAATTTGGAGTCAATTGGCTGTGGTAGCCAAACAGGCAGACACACAAATGATCCTATAAGGGTTCCATTTTTGCATTTGGACATATGGCACCCTAAAAACGTTCATGATGTACAATGATTTTCGTAAACACTTTAAGATGCTACCCTTTTTGTCCCGACTTGAAAATAATGTGAACATCCCACATTTTATGTGAGAGACCAGTTTTTTTAAGGGTTGGGTTTATTGAACTTGATGTATGTGAGGCTAAATGGACACTTTCAGGTTTCTTTCAATATCTCTATAATTGTTTTCATACTCGTATATTTTCCTGGATAGCAATGAAGAAATTAAGGAAAGAAAATGTATTCTTTTATATTAATAACGACATTTATAAACTCCATTCCAGTTTAAACTTTCAAAAGTTTGGGTATACCAGATTCCATCTAAATCGAGTAAATTCACTCTCATATGAAGGAACAAATATCCACGTACGATTCCATCACCAACTAACAATAAGATACGAGTATAAAAGTAAAACTTACGAATTCTTTTCCTGGCATCCAGATATGCAGCATTAACGGCTTCGTATGTTATGCAAGTTCGATCTGCAATGAAGGGTTCCCTGCAAAGTAAAAGAGAGAAACTGTAAATAATTGCCAATCTATCTATAGTTAAACCATTTGCAAACGAGTATTTTCTGCATGGACAATTGAAGATTATGGTATGTTTTTGAAACCGTAATTGTCGGTCGATTGTGTACCAACCGCGGATGCGAATAATGATGAGTCTATGAATGTATGCAAGAATGCATGGCGAAGATCCACGTGATCGATAACCATTAATAGATGATCATTTGATTTAATTTCAAGAGAAGGAACAATGTACAGGATTAATTTTTTCTATGTTCAAAACGTATAATTTTGCGTTACTAAATCATTTCTTTTGACACCGATAATGTATTTCATGCAATATCCGAGCTCATTATACATCAATTGTGCCTTGATTTCCTTTTACGAAATATCTAAATTATAGCCTAACGGCACCGCTTTAAGATATAGTAAGGTGCAATGATAAATTCCGCTGAGATTAAGTGAAAGTTGTATTGCAACATGCATTGCATGTTGTTCGCCGCGTCAAATGAAAGCATCTCTTACTTTCTTTGTCCTGAGCAAGTTAACCAGAAGATCTAAATAAATGTATTAACTTGAATTCCTTGTTTTTAACAACGAGTGCAAGCAGCTTCCATATTCCAACTAGGAGAGGTAGCCAGACAAACAATCTTCGTTTGACCGTTGAAGCAATTCAAAGTTGTGTTTTAATGTTAATCGTCTTAAAGATTACAATCTATAAAATGTACTGGGCTTAGAGACAGAAAACTAATTTCTTATTGATGCTGTTGAGTATATACGACATCACCATTTAACATGCATTTTGAACTTTGCCTAGACCTTTCTTTTTCAGTAGAGCTGAAGGAAAAGTATAGCAGGAAGAATGCAGAAACATCCAAGCAAGTGCTTTTATGGTTGCTGCAGAAAACGAAATTATATCGACTTAAACTGGTTGGGAAAGATGAGTTCAACCTTCTTGAGTGAATGTTAAAATTGTATTGCATATTAAGCTTATGGTGTGAGGAGTTGGTTTTTATGGAAACGTGAGTTGTCCGATAAGATAAATGACACGATAGGTGTGAAAACATGCACTTTTCCGAGCAATTAACTAATGTTTACCCTAAGACCTCAGAGAATGTTATTCCATATGCGATTTGAAAGTTTCAATGTTAGCTGGATTTTTGCAATTGTACTTATGAGAAATATTTGCCGTGGCATTCGACCTAACTCTGCAGAAAAGATCGAAAATATTTCCTGGATGTTGTATATTACTCGTACATTCAAATCATCAAGTGATTTAATGTATGGAGGAGTATTTATCATTGAAATAACATGCAAACCTTTGTGATTAATGGAGATGTGCTTATCAATTTGCATATGATATTTACAGTTTATCATTAGTTATACAATAGAAGACTGTCAAGGTTTTAAGGAAGACATTTCGTAAAAGAATGTTCCAGAAATGTGCAATATTTTATTCTAAAGCTAATAAAGAATCAAGGCTTATAGTTCTGAAATGTCATGAATGATGTACGCAGTAGCGTTGGAGCAATACATACGTAAATTTTTGTACATGTCCTAAGTACACTTTAGCAGAAAGGTGATGACTCTTCCTTGTCGAAAATTTAAGATACTTTCTCATCTTTTAAGAATTCATAAAATCAATTATCATACATATAGCTTTGGTTAGGAAAATTGGAACATTAAAAAGAGCTATTTAAAAATTGAATGGCTCAAAATAATGAAAATCATTCAAGAATTTTTGTAGGGTTTTTATTTGTCGAAATCAATTTTTGATCGTTCGTTCGTTTGGTAAAGAAGACCGAACGATAAATTTAAAGGAAGGCTTTTCTTTTTATTTTCAGAAATAATTAGCGAAAATAAAATCTATTATGAACATCCAATCCCATGTTATTTCATTTTTGGACCTGCGTAGCTAATGTTCAAACATATTTCCGTTCAAATCGCTCCTCTGATTGATGAAGGAACCCCTACTGTATTAATATGACAATGTTGTCGCATACTCTAAAAGATTTCAAGTAATCTTCCACACATGCGAGGTCACATATGCGAGGTCACAAATCATCACAAGAAGCGAAGCTCAAATACCTTCTCGTCAAATTGATCAATCTTTAACACCTGGCATTAATTTTCCCTCTTGCGAACAAACATCTCAGCAGTTGCAGCTAATCGCGTATGCTCCACATGCTGCAATTTCTATAAATGAACCTGATGTAGCTATTGATGAAGAAGAGGCTTTTCAAGCTATCGCTCCTCCATTATTTCTATGTATTTGTTTCGAGGCTAGCAAATAAAAATATGATGGAAAATTTGGTTCATTTCTTCCCATCATAGACTGTGTTAAGTTAACAAGAGAAAATCTTCCTAATCGACAGATCGCCTCCTTTAAAATTAGTTTACCAGCAGAATGTAGCACTCCGTTGAATCAAAATTTAGTCCAGCGTTACAATCCTTCCAGAAGGCGAAATTTTCTGAAAACTTCACATCGAAAAATCAGCGCATAACAGACACTAAAACTCATAGTAATATTAACTTATACTATCAAAATGTAAGAAGCTTGCGGACCAAATTACATAGTCTTAGCGTTTCACACATTCTCACGAATGATAATCGAAACTTAGTTTCACATTGCCTATCGAAGGGACCGTGATTTTAAACTGGCAAAGAAATCTGATGGTGGTGGAGTACTGATTGCTGTTGCTATAGACCTTACCAGTGAGCTTTGTGACAATTTTCATCCCCCCGACTTAACTGAATATGTAATACGTAACGTTCTCATAATTAATACTCTTTCTGCTACCTTGTTCATATTCTGCATCTATCTTCCCTGTACCTCTTCTTTTGATTTTTATGGTTCACTATTTGAGACACTATCATCGTATTTTCTTCCCCTTCATCCAACTTCACGTATTATTATTTGTGGTGACTTCAATCTTCCTTCCGTAGAACGGGACTTAACATCATCTCTTGATATCTTGTCTTCCAATCGAGACTCTTTATCACTATCGAATTTTCTTTCCTAATCTTCCCTTAACCAATTAAATAATGTTCTAAATGCAAACAATCGGTTACTAGATCTCGTAATATCGAATATTGATTCTGGGCATATTCACGTAGCTGCCGCATCCCACTCCTACGTATCTTCTGACCCCCATAATCCCCCCTGTTATTGGATATCAGCTTGAGCTTTCCAAAAATTCTCAAATGCCATCAGCAGCTCAAGATCAACTTCTGGAAAGCAAATTACAGCGCAATGTCGGAATCCTTGAATTCACTTGATTGGCTCTCGGTTTTTGACTGTCTTAATTGCGAAGAAGCTCTTGCTAAATTTTATTCCCGCCTCGACTCGCTTATCCATCGATTAACACCATTATGTGGGTCCAGAAAGACGTCTGAGCCACCTTGGCTCAACTGTGACATCTTACAAGCTCTGAAGTTTAAGAACAAATTCTGTCAAACGTTTAGAGTGACTGGAGATTCTGATTCTTATAATGAGTTCTCTAGATGCCGTGGCTCCGCGAAATTATTAATAATGAGTTCAAGAAAAAAATTACTTTGCGCACATAGAGCAGTCAATTCATTCCAACTATTCAAAGACATTCTGTTCATATATTAATCATCTTTAGTCCTTCCCGCACTTTCTTTACACCATGTATTGGAATGATAAACAAATTTCGACGCTGGAATCCATTTCCAACTTGTTCGCGGGATTCAAATTTCCTCTTTGGCATCCGATTCTTCTTATGATTTCCCTCTTCATTTTTCTCTGGCTGATAATGCTCCTGTAGTTAGCTCTGTGGGTATTGAGTCCATAATTAATACTCTTGACACAAGCATTGGTTCTGGGCCAGACGGAATTCCAAATGTGTTTCTCAAATCTCTGTCTTCTTCATTAATGTTCCCCTCAGTTATATCTTTGATGCTGGCAAGACCTTGTGGACGATGTAAATAGGGATCCGTGGGGCCTTGGCTACAAACTGGTCATGGGGAAACTTGGTGCCCTACGGAAGCCTTGTATACATGACGCGGAAAAGATGGACGCGATAGTGCGGGGACTCTTCCCCGCCCATCCCGTCCGTGTTGACGCTGTCCATGGTGAAACAGCAGTCGAGTGCCCACTCTTCACACAGCTGGAACTGGAGGAGGCAGTCCTCTCCCTGAAAGCGAGGAAGGCTCCAGGTCAAGATGGTGTTCCAGCTGAGGTTTTGCAGCTCGTCTATCACCATTGTCCTGACTTGCTGCTCAGCACATTCAACGCTTGCCTACGGGACGGGGTTTTCCCGGTACGATGGAAGGTGGCGAGGCTCGTGCTGGTCAGCAAGGGGAAGGGAAATCCCGAATCGCCGTCTGCATACCGCCCCTTATGCATGCTAGACACGGCTGGGAAAGTGCTAGAGAAACTCATCAAGGGAAGACTCACTGACGCGATTCGTGCTGCTGGGGACCTATCTCCTCGGCAGTACGACTTTAGAGCAGGACGTTCTACCATTGATGCGATTGCAGAGGTGGTGAACGCGGTCCAAAAGGCAGAGGCATATAGTCGCACCAAGCGACGGATCGTCCTGTTGGTGACACTCGACGTCAGGAATGCCTTCAACTCCGCTAGATGGGTGGATATTCTGGACACGCTGGAAAACTCTTTTCAAGTTCCAGAATATCTAATGCGGCTTTTGAGGGACTACCTAAAGGACCGAAGCCTGCTCTACGACACGACACAGGGCCAACGAAGGATGGAAATTACATCGGGTGTTGCCCAGGGATCTATCCATGGTCCGGACCTGTGGAACGTGTCTTACGACGGGCTACTGAGACTTGAGATGCCAGATGAGTCGCGCTTGGTCGGCTATGCGGATGATGTTGCGGCTCTGGTCGCCGGACGCACCGTTGAACAAGCGCAACTTAGGCTAGGTATGCTAATGCGCCGAGTGAGGGACTGGATGACTGCTCGCGGGCTCAGTTTAGCACTGGAGAAAACCGAAGTGGTCATCTTGACAAAAAAGAGAATCCCTAGAGTAAGGATGATCAGTATTGGAGATATACAGATCGAATCGAAGCCAGCGGTGAAGTACCTGGGGCTACTGATCGACTCGAAGATGAGTTTCTCTGAGCAAATCAGGGCAACGACTGAGAAGGCTGCTTCGGGAATATCGGCCCTGAGTCGACTTATGGCCAACGTAGGGGGACCCAGCCCATCAAGAAGACGCCTCTTGATGAGTGGTGTAGGGTCAGTGCTAATGTACGGAGCAGAGGTATGGGGCGACGCTCTCAGCAAGGAGGTATACCGAAAACGATTGGCACAGGTACAGAGAAGAGGAGCACTGAGAATTGCATCTTCGTATCCAACAGTCTCCGACTCGGCGGTGAGAGTGATTGCAGGCGTGATACCTGTCGTCCTCCTTGCTAGAGAGCGCCGCGCTATTTACCTGCGCCAAAACGAGGATGCGAGGGAGATAGTTGTCCGCGAGGAGAGACAACGCTCGCTCAACGATTGGCAGCAGTCTTGGAGGAATTGCACGAAGGGAAGGTGGACTGCGCGCCTCATCCCGGATGTGAGACCGTGGCTAAATCGAAGGCATGGTAAGACTGACTTCTATCTGACCCAGCTTTTGAGCGGGCACGGGTGTTTTCAGTCTTACCTGCACAAGATCGGCAAGTCACGGTCTCCCGATTGTCGGTTTTGCCCAGGAGAGGAGGACAATGCCTGTCACACATTTTTTGCGTGTACCAAATGGGCCAGGCTGCGAAGGGAACTCTACACGGAGACGGCAGAGCTCACCCCGGATAATATAGTTGCGGTGATGCTCGAATCGGTTGACAAATGGAACCAGGTGGCACATTATGCTCGGGCAGTCCTAAAATATAAAAGGGACTCACAGCAGCCGGAGGCACTGGGGCTGGGGGATCACTCTTCTGGCAATTCCTCTTCCCCTCTCCCCTCCCGCTAGGAAAGGGACTCCCCAGCTTGAAGGCACCCCACGGCGTAACAAAACGAGACCTGGCCCGTAGTAATGTGTCAAACGGTTCCAGGCTAGGTTCTCAGATTGACAGGGGAGGTGTTTAGTGGGTAGTCCAAAGGTATCCTCCACGGGAGTCCCACACTGCCAGACTCGGCGGGCATAAATGCCTTCACCTCCCTACCACAAAAAAAAAAAAAATGCTAGCTTCTCCTCCGGAGTTTTTCCTCACTTCTGGAAGATAGCCAACATCTTCCCAATTCATAAATCTGGTCCCTTTATGTGTGTCTCCAACTGCCGTCAAATCTCACTTCTATCGTGTTTCCCGAAGATCCTAAAACGTTTAGTTCATAATCATATATATGAGCTTATATATTCCTCGATATCTCCTGCTTCCAGGTCGATCGAGTTTTACGAACCTACTTGAATTAACTCACATTATTGGTGAAGCCTTTGATTTCACCAAGGCGTTTGATACAGTAAATCACAACGTGCTGTGTGAAAAGCTAACACAACAACACATTTCTCTTGGCTTGTCTCGTATGTAAACAATCGTCCATGTAGAGCAAGTTTCTGTGAAGTGTTATCTCACTCTTTTTATTTACAGACTGGAGTCCCTCAAGGATCCATCTTGGGGCCACTATTATTCCTTATCTACATTAACGACTTGCACTCTTTCAAAGACGCTACAAGCATTCCCCATGTTGATGATTTAAAGTTTTTAAATGTATTGATGATTGCATCCCCCTCCTGAGCGTCCTATGCAAGTGAAGCGAATCAAATTTTCTTTCCCTTAAAGTACAAAAATATCATACAATGACTTTGTTTTTATAACCGAATCTAATCTCATTTCCATATAGCCTACACAATGAGCCGCTATCTGTAGTAACCAAGTTCACAGACTTAGGGGTGATCTTCTACTTGCGACTCAAGTTCGAAGCGCACATCCTTGACATCACGTCCTGGTCTTCTCGGGTCTCCGGGTGTGTTCTCCGTTACTTTTTTTTCGTAGTTCTACACCCCCCTTTGGGCCTTTGCATAGAGAGTAAGAGTATCTCATTATCATGATCGAATGTATTTAGCACTTAACAAAGTGATATGGTCAGTATCATCCTGACTTTAAGCCAACATGTATCATCACTGAGCGGGCTTATAGCCCGTCCAAAGAATCACTTGAACTAAATCTTGTTGCCACCAACGAGAGTCAAACCAGGAGCCTTCGAATATTATTCTTTAAATTCTAAGTTCCGTATCAATCTTATGAAGAAAGACTTTCTTTTCTGCATCTCCTTTCGTTATCATCCCGAGCATTCTTTCTTGATGAGTGTCTCTTATATAGTACGAGGTGTGACAATTAAGTAATGAGACTGATTTTATTGCTTGTGGTAAACCAGCGACCTTGAAATTTTCTTCTTCTTCCCCGGCATCCTTGCCATCTCCATTGATATATTTACCATCGCTCTAGCTTGTTTAGTTTGCCTGCTGTGTCGTGTTGAGTAGACGTGTGTTGATGGTGCTCGTCACGAAAATGGAGAAACGAAATCAAGAGCATCGAATGACTTTCGCAGAAAACTGTTTGGAACAAGTGGAAAACGATCCCACGCTGCTCGATCGAGGTATTACAGCCGGTGGGAGCTAGTTTTTTCAATACGACCCAAAAACTAAACGCCAAAGCTCACACGCACGCCAAACGCCAAAGCTCACACGCACGCCCAAAAAAAGCTCGCATGAGCATGTCGAAGGTGAAAACGATGATTATTGCCTTTTTTGATAGCCGTGGAATCGTCCACAAAGAATTTGTTCCATCGGGGCAAACTGTAAATCAAATCTACTATCGCCAAGTACTCGAAAGATTGCGAAAACGAGTCGACAGCGTATACCCAGACATCGCTCGTAACTGGATCCTTCATCACGACAACGCGCCGTGCCACCCCACCTCAGCGTGTCCCAGTATTTGCCCTCTTAAGGGATTGCCGTGTTGCAACAGCCGCCTTATTTGCCCGATATGTCACCCTGTGACTTTTTCTGTTCCCTAGAACAAAATCGGTGGTCAAAGGAACCCATTTTGAGTCGGTTACGGACATCCAGGCGGCCGTGACGGGGGTACTCGCGGACATCCCAGTCGAAGCGTTCCAGAAATGTTACGAAGCATGAAAAACGCGCTGGAATCGTTGTATAGCTGCCCAAGGGGATTACTTTGAAGAGGATGGCAGGGTTGTAGAATAATTTTTAAATATACGGTTTTCATGGAATCGGTCTCATTAGTTGGTGGGGCCAATGGAGCCTCTGCGCAAACATCTAACGACTCCGATGTTCTGGGGCTGTGCAGAGGATTAAACAGGTTCTTGAAATATGATGCCTATCTTTCTTAAATCTTGGTTTCATCAGCGATAATATTGCCGATGTCATCACGACAGAGCATGGTTTTTAGCTGATAACCACGTTTTAGGCTTTTTTCTAATTTGTATGCTTGTCTTGTGTTGTTGCTCGCTAAACTTACATCTATACTTCTCAATTGGTCGTCAAAATATTTTCTTGTTTTAATTCGAATTATCTTATTCGCTACTCTTCTGAGATTTTCATAGTGTTATATTTGTACGCCTAATTCTTTAAGTCTAACGCATTCTGGCACTCATCATCAAACCATTCATTTCTCTTGCACCGGGCTCGATGCCCAATCGTCTCTTCTGCCATGGTCTTAATAACCGCTTTCACTTCCATCCAGAGCTCGTTGCTTGTCTTTAACGAGGCGTCTGATAAGATGGGAGCCAGATGGTTGTCGAGGATTTCCTTGAAATTTTTGGCCACAGACGCCGTTTGGAGCCTTTCAATGTCAAATTTTTGTAGCGGGCTGGTCTTTGCTGAATATGCCTTTGACATACAACATCGATAGTTTAATTTGATCAAGTAATGATCTGAGTTACAATTGGCTGCTTGGTATGTACGAACGTCAAGAATGCTCGAGACCTAACGTTGTTGGAACAGAATATGATCATGCTGGTTTTGTGTGTTGTCATCCGGTGGTACCCAAGTTATTTTCTGAATGCGTCGATGTGGGAAGCAAGTTGACGCATGATTAGATTTCTGCTTCATGCATTGTCAACCTTAGCGTTAAAATCATCCAGAACTATTTTGTGTCGTTTGTAAGCAATGAGTCGACTAGTCTTTCCCGGTGATTGTATAACGATTCCTTCGTTTCTTCATCCTTTTCTTCGGTCAGGGCGTGAGCATTGGTCAGCCAGATTTCGAAGAATTTCGCTTTTATGCGGATCGCACACAACCGTTCGATTATTGCCTTGAAATCAATAACGTAGAATTCAAACTCCCTATCCACAATGAAGGCCACTCCGAATCCTCGTTTTCTAGTAGGCTTCCTACTTCTGAATATTGTGTGTTGTGTTATGACTTAAATGTCATTACCAGCCCAGTTTGTTTCCTGGATTGCCAGTAGTTTTAATTTATATTGACTGGCCTGTTGAAAAGGTCCTTAAAAACGCCAGGGTAATTGACATTCCAGGATCCAATGCCAAAGTGCTTTTTCCGATTTCGAGGTCGTTTCCGTGCATCCAATTCATTCTGTAGGTTTCGAAAGATTTTAAGGTTTTCCAGGGACGGGGAGCTAGCCCATCGCCCAACTTCCATTCGGGCGGCATGGTTATCACGTCGATTCCGTTATCAGGCGCGGAAGACTCGCTCTAACGCTTTATGTCCCCACAAAGGAGGTATAAGTAGGGTTTAGCAGCATAGCTTTAGACGTTTCGACAGTTATTAGCATTTCTCAGCATTTAATGTCCCATGATTGGGGAACCAGTAAACCCAATGTGCGACCCCGAGAGCATTTACTATCATTTAATTGGAGAGTTTGGGATTAAGGATCATGGAAGTTCTAGGCTGGGGAAACAAGGGGGTTCCCTCCTCCTTCCTCGTGATAAATTCGAGGAATACCTCAAAAACCCAAAATATCACACTTACCAAGTCCAATATCAAATTTGTGGATAAATGAAGGCGCCAAAATAACGAGAAAATGAGAGAGATGGAATACGAATCTGAAGAATACCGCTAGCAAACAAAATACTTTATTCAGTTTTGACGATCTTGAGGACCATCTCCAAGTTTACAAATCTGTAATAAGACCTGTACTATGCTATGAAACTTGGACCGTAACTCAAGCACCCGCGAACATATTGAATGCTTTAGAGAGACGGATCCTGACGCGAATAGTTGGATCGTAGCTAGGTGGGGACCAGTAGCGAATTCGATATAACCATGAGCTGTATGAAATTTTCGATAAGTCGGAAGCTCACCGATTGCCAGACTGCGGAGGCTGCAATGAGCTGGCCAAACGAATCGTATAAACGAACAAAAAGTGTTCGTTGGGAGAACTGAAGGGCAGAAAACATTAGCAGAACTAAGGAATCACTGGTTCAACTCGCTAGGCGAAGACAGTTCAACCGCCATGCAGATTTCGAAATTGGAGGACGCAATCAATGGATCAAGACGCTTGTTGTAGGGGGCGAAGGCCCAAGAAGGGCTGTAGTGCGATGAAAAATACTGAAAATTATCTTAAAGATATTCCGCTTTTAGTAGAACTTTTAAACTATTGGTAGTTTCGCGTCCGACTCCCTTTCGAAATTCAAAAGTAAAACTGATGTTCTGGTGTGATGGTCTTTGATTTGATTATTGAAAATACATCGTTAACGTAATGTACTCATCAGTGTGGAAGTTTCCTTCATTGTGTAATTATTCTTCCAAGTTCGACATAAAAATTTTGCTCAAAAAAGGTGATTTAACATGAAGTAGCTTTCGCTCATGCAGAGTGTGGCAAGTATAATGTACATTTTCTTTTCGCTTTCTATTATTCACCAGATCCTTGTCTTAGAAGCCAATCTTCCAATTACCGAAGCACTTCTATAACAAGATCACTCGGAAAGAGCGCCTAGGCATGGAACGGCACTGGCCTCGGTTTGTCAACCAATAGGCCCATTTTGTTTTTAAATTCAAATTGAATTTGTTTTTATTATTCAGACCAATTTCCTTAGACTTTAGTTAGCCAATAGCATCACTCATAATTTTATCTTCGTAATGAATAAGAACCGCCAATGGGCGTGGGTTAAACCACACTTCTTTTCCTGTATCCATATCTACCAATTTTAAGGTACCATAGCAATTAGAAACAAATATTCATCAGTGCTTTTTGCATTGGTAAACTTTTGCTTATACTGGCTATGACCGGAACTGCCATCGAAGGCCCATTTGCAGACCAGTTTTAATTAGTTGCTCTCTACCAAATCTACAATTTTCATTATGCTTTTAAATGTATATTCCAGAAGTTCTTCTAAATCTACACTAGCAGAAATATAATCTACGGTAATTTGAGCTGGTAGGAGAGAATTTCTGGTCAAAACCAATGAATAATGGCTTAGAAAGTAGATCTGCGACAAATCTCAATTTTATGGATGTTTTACTAACCACAAGTTCCTGTACCCGTCGTTTTTTGGTTTTTATTGATGCTTCGTCAAAAGATGTTTGTGATCTTCCTCGTATGCCACTTAGTCCAGGCTAAGCTGCATAATTTGAAGTAACGGGTGGTCCCACCATAATGCACGGTGTTAAATGTGAGTCACACCTTAACGTCAAGTGTTTTGCCTAATTTAATTCGACATTTCTTTGCTTCAGTGTTTGATAAATTCAACCATGGAGAGGTACACAATTAACCAGCGCGTCAAGGTTTTTGAAGCCTTTCACGAAAATGGGCGTTCAAATCGAAATGCATTTAGTGCACTTCGTGATTTTTTTGGTCAGTATAATCGGTAGAATTGTGCGCGAATTTTAGTAAAACCAGTAAAATCACTCTAGGCCCGGAAACGATTTGGAGATATCATCAACACCCTCGCTAATAGCAACTCATTGGCCAACAGAGGTCAAAACTATCTTGGCCCATTTCCAATATCCCATTTTGCAGAATTAGAACTCAACGGCCAATCCAATTGATTAATATTCGTAGTATTTGTAAATTATGTACTTTCCCCAATAAAATTACAAAAGTTCTCTTAAGGCCGATGCATATTTTAGCAGTTGCTTGAAAGATACATATAGTACCAGAGTATGATGAAAATCGGACTATATTTACGCAAATTATAGCCATTTGAGTGTCAGTGACATTTGTAATATTGTAACTAAATTGTGGCTGCCAAAAATGGAACAAGAATAGATTTCCAAATAAATGTTCCTCCAACTTTTCCAGAAAAACGCAAATATTGTAAATTTAATGCTAAACAAATATATATTTCGGAGGTAAGAGTTCCTCCTTCTTCAGTGGTTTTTTTTTTTTGTTAGAAGAAGAAAGAATAGATTGTTCTTTAAACATGTATCATGTCATCAACGCTTTTCTAGAATTTATACATTGTTGGTGTCTGCGTATCGTAGGTTGAGTACAAAACGTCTTTGACAAAAGCGTACTTCTGTCTGCCCAAATTGTTTAAATTTTATTCTTAATTCACATATTCATAAATAAATTGTTGTCTTGCTTTGTATTATGCATGTCTACCTATCAATTGAGCTGCGAAAACACCGCCAAGAACTTTTATTTGAACACAATGCAGTTTTCTGTCTGGTAACCTGAACAAACGTTTGATTCGAGCCACCATTTTTTAGATGGTAGGGCAGGCAAGTGATTGATTTAGCTCAGCGTTTTTATTACTTTTGGATTATATATATAGCATTGGCAAACTTATCATAAAATTTGGAACCACACGCTCTAGTGTGACCGATATTTTGTCGAGCGCTATTACCACAACAATTTAAACGCACGTCATAAAGTGTGGGATCTCGATGGAGTTTGAGTCGAGCAGTCGTCGGCGGAGCACGGATTAAGCAGCAAGAGTTTTTCGGAGGTTTTTCTTCTGAGGTTTTTGGAGGGAAAGACCAATGATACAGTTCGAGTTGAGCAGTCGGCGAGGCAGCACGGGTCCAGCATCGAGCAGCAAGAGTTTGTCGGTTGAGCAGCAAGAGTTTTTCGGAGGATTTGTATGAATGTTGAAATTTGGAGGAGAGTGAAAATTTCAGGAGTTGCGGAATTTCGGAGGAATAATTTGTGTGTGCATTTGTGTGTTCGGAGGAAAAATTTGCTTGGAATTTGTGGAAAGGAGTTGAAGCGCCTGTGCCAGGCGCGTAGTGTGAGCGCAAGTGGAGTGGAGTGGGGTGAAGAAAAGGAACAGGAGTTGAATTCGGAATTGGAAACACTCGAAAATATTATTATTAAGGCCTTTTAACTCGTAAATGTACTGTTTTTCTTTATAATATAATTATTTTTATTTTTTGCCTTTCAATTACTAGATAATAAGGTTCTCAGTTTCTATTTTTTTATATTTACCCGTGACAGTATTCCAAGTTCTGTCTTGGAATCTGTGGATATGGGGAGAAAGTAACGAATATGGGGAGCTCTCCGCCGCTAAAACTAGCTTCACGCGGAAGGCAAGAAAAAAATTGCAGCGTTTCTGCCAGAAATTCGGGGGGACATAAAGGAGGAGTTTATACTCGACTTGCTTGCTAGTTGCAAGATGCAACTACAAGTGCCGGAGGTCACCAGTCCACGGGCAGTGATGACGAGATGGAGGCGCAGGAGCCCACATTGAAGGTATCAAACACCCTTGAAGTGAGCGAACGGGATTTTCCCCAGCTCAAAAAGGTGGCGAAAATAGCTTCCGCTAGTTTCTCGGGGACCATACCGAAGCCAGGTGAAAGGCCGGGCCTAGAGGGAAATCGCTTGGAGAAGAGAGGGTGCCTCCCATTGTGTGCTATAGGCTTGACCTGAAGACTTTCAGGGATATCCTTTCAGCAAAAAGGTTCTCCACTATAAGCGCTTTCATCCTTCTTAGCCCAGTTCAAACCGGACTTTGAAGTGTATCTGCAAGTTATATTCAAGGTAAATTTCTCTTGTAAATACTTGCATTAGCTAAACTATAATATATAACTTGCAGATACAAAAACATATTGAGTTTGCATAAGTAGAAAAATTAAAAATTAACTCCCTCACCTCTGAGCATGGTGGTCGCCATCACCGGTGTGTATCTAAGAGTGATAGCCTGAAGAGAATTAGTGCACACGTCGAAACCACTTCTTCTAACATTTTTCTTCTCTAATAATTTTTCAGAAAAATTATTATTCAAAATATGCAACTCATTTATATGTAGCTGCAAACAATTCCATAAAAAGTAATTTAAAAAAGCTATCGGAGCCATCCGAAAGAGTGATCGATATCCGCGCGACGTTAGATAAGCTTCAAATGTAGAGCAAATTTGTCGTATAGATTTACATTAAGTTGATGTGAAAAGGGTGAAATGATCCAATTAAAAAAAAAAAGTTTAGCTAATAGAAATAATAAGCTTCACGCTGGGAGGGCGCACATTTGCATTCGTGGAGATCTATGTTCGATATGAATACTTGGCGACTTAGAAACGGTGCTTATTCTGTAAAAAAAATTCGATTTCCATGCTATGGGAGGTGGTTTTAACGCGAAGCATCTCTCGTGAGGAAATATCGCATCTAATGGCTATGGAACAGCAATCTCTAACTGGGTTCAATAAAATATGGATCTTATACTGACCGCCCCGAAAGAACCTACCTTCCGCCAAAGCTTGTCTATTATTGATTTCTTCATTGTGTCCGCCAATCTGGTAAATCTCTCCCACAGTTGGAGGAATTTCGAGTGTGGAGTTCTTGACACCAAGTCTGACCATCTTTTTGTTGAGCTGACCCTAAGAGTGAAAAAGGATGTGAAACTTGAGATTGCAGATCCTTAACTTTTCATTCTATACAAGCGGATCGATTGAGCAGCAGTGAATGCTGACCTTGACGGAAAATTGAAGGGGATTCCGATCAATGGATCAAAAAATCTTTCTATTCCTGAAATCGACTATGGAGTTGCTTGTATAAATTCAACCCTGGATACGGTCATCTCAAAGGTCTTCATTAAGAAATCCTCGACAAATAACTTTTATCGAGATTTACCTGAAGACATCTTGGAGCTTCATCGTAGACGTAGTCGGCTTAGAAAGCTACTCGCAGGAATCTACCACCACAATTTAAATATGGTCAACTGGGAGTATCAACGTATTCACCTAGTGATTACGTCTCTAAACCGAATGATTTCGAGGAGAACCACGGCTTTTGCTAACGAGCGATTTGAGCAGACCCTAAAAAGTATCAAACCAGGTCCCTGTATGTTTCCTCACATCAATAGAATAACGGATAGAAAAAGGCTGCCCGGAGTCCTCACTTATGATGGATCCATGCTCATGGATGACAAATGCATCGCTGACTCTATCGCAAAACATTTTGCGATAGTTTTTTAAGGAGAGAAAGCAAGCGAAGACTCTTCCGTTGCCTCGTTAGTGAGCAGCACCACAACGAATTTCGACAGGCACAATGATCAATTGTGCTTGACTCAGTTCTCTGTTTCAAATCCCGCTGACGCACCCACGGGCCGTGGTTTGTTCGTCAGCCATGAGAGGCTCACTTTGTTGGCACTGGAGCAAAATTCCAAAAAATCAGCAGGGGCTGATGGAATCTCCAATCATATGCTTAAAAGGCTTTCCAATGTTTTCTTTGTTCTCCTCGCGATCATTCTAAATAACTGCATTAATATTTGCTACTTCCTCAGCAATGGAAATGTGCAAAAATATTCGCAATACCCAAGAAGTCGGGCAGTACTGATGTAGTCAATACTCGTCCGATTTTGTTGCTTTCAAACATTGGTAAGCTTCTTGAAAGGGTAATACCTGAAGGCATCCTACAATTCTCTGCCGGGGCAAAAATTGTACCGGAAAGACAATTTGGATGCTATGACCGTTTTCTAAACCGATATAACAAGAAGCTGGCGCAACAAAAAGCTTGTTGTAGCTTGACTGATCGATAGGGAGAAAGCCTTTGACTCTGTATGGCTCAATGGGCTTCTCTACAAAATGATATATCTTGGCTTTCCAGCCTATTTTGTGAAAATTATAGGCAGCTTCATGAGGGGACGAACTGCCTTTGCGATGGCTGGCGGAGCTAGTTCAGACCCATTTAGTATTGCCTCGGGGGTCCCACAGAGATCTATATTAGGCCCATTTCTTTTCAACATATTCACCTCAGACGTCCCGGGCGTAAGAGATGAATATAAGCTGGGAATCTAGGTGAACCTCTTCGCTGAAGACTTGTTAGTGTGCTCATCTGAGCACAACTCGCGCTTTGCTAGGATGTGGTTCCAAAAATATTTGGAATCTCTTACTGTACATTACCGGAAATGGGTAATCAAGGTGAATGCAAAGAAGAGCGAATTAATTGTGTTGAAGGAGCCCCACAAGAACTTCGGTGGTCATGCAAGGGGTATCTGCGACTCCAGGGCTAAGTTGAATTGGCAGATGGTGCACTGTTCTAGGCAAACGAAGTACTTGGGGGATGTTTTTGACAGGAAAGCTACCTTTAGTGCTCACGCTGATAATATTTTAAAAAAAATGACTTATGCGTATCATCTTTTTTTTACCTTTTTTCAGGAAACATTCGACAGTGAGCCAGCGAGTCAAGGTTTTGGCCCATAAAACCTTGATTCCTCCGATCATCAAATATGCGGTGATGATATGGATAGGAGCTCCGAAAACAAAATGGGGCAAGATAGGATTAGTTGAGCGAAAAATTCTTCAGGCTTGCAAAAGACTTTACTGACGCGAGGACAGATGGTCTTACCTCAACGAGGTGCTGTCCCAGGAGACAGGAATGGAACCAATAAAATCATATGCAGAAAAGCTTGCGAAAGCGAGGCTCATATGAGCCAAGGAGCACAAGGCGGGAGTTGTCAAGGGAGCGATGGACAACCGCTCTATGGGCGCAGCGAATGAGTAGTTTTTAAGGTAGTCTTAAGGAAAAAATCTACTTGAATTTAACGAAATCAATTTTAAAATATAAAACTGGTTGTTGGAGCAGATGATTTTTACAAACTTCTTTTATAATCTATTAATATATGATAATGTTGTGGGTGTCAACATATTAAAGTTTTCTTTTACCAAAAAACTAATATTATAATGTAATTAGAGCAAATTATTATTAAACTCCGGAAAAAGCCCTAAGGTACAACCCACATATATATTGTTAGGTTAAGCTATTGATGAATTGCATTTATAGTATGTAAAAAATGAAAAATCATCAAATAAAGATCTTGAATCTGTGGGATCTCAATCGTAAGCGGCTCAAATGACTAATTTTCTGTTGATAACAGAGATGATTTGAAAAGAATATAAAGTTTCAGGAATTAACTGGCAAAGAGTCTTTAACTTCATTTTCCATCACAAACCACTTATTCAACTCGGGCGTAATGTGTCGAAAATTCAAGTTACTGGCTTAAGTCTTTTGTTTTCATTTGGGTCGCAATGCGGAAGGTACTACAACTAAACTCTTTGCAATCTTGTCTTGATTAGTTGTAACCGAAAAACATTCAAAACATATGATCAATTCAATACTACCTGAAATGGCTTTATATGTTGCTTAATTTGTACAGAAACTGCTCGTCAAATTGAGGAAATCGACGTATCAATGCAAGGGTTTTTCTGACAAAAACAGATTTATTATTGCAGTTACTTTTACATGAGATTGCGAAATATGTGCACCTCGACATATGCTTCCAGCATCAAACCAATCATCTCAAGTGACTGCAGATCATGCTTTCAAACCGTCATCTAAAGATTTACGTGCCAGTAAGGCGTAATCATATTACCATATCGCCTCCTGTGTAAAACAATCAGTCAACTCAATATGTTGCAATAAAACAAAACAACATACGAGTACTATCAATATCACGAAAATGTTTTGTTCGTTCAACGCTTTCCGATCGCCTTCTTGCAATCAAAGTTCGTGCTTCAACCGTGACAACAAAGCTTACCAAATGGATATAAAATTTATAGAGAAAGACACAAAAAAAAAAACACTAAAAACGTATCAACATTGCCGAAGAATTATGGAAAAAATTATTATTAACAAACAACAAATTCATGCATTCACGTGACTATTTCGCGATATGTGAATGCTGTTCATAAGTATCTATCGTTATTATATCGAATCAGATTTGAGTCAACTACAAGACACATCTGTGGCAATGCATAACTATTGTTATGATGTTACCAGCACTTAACTGTTGGTGGTCAATTCAATTGGCAGCAAACTTTGTGTGAAGTCCGCAGTGAAAGAACGTGTACCTGGGAATCTTCATGGGGTTTTGGAGGACGCGATGAATCTTTTCAGATCCAATTGTCTTAAATGCTATTAATGCATTACATATTCAGTGTGAAATAGTTTGCACCTCATTGTCTTTAGCACGCATGGCAACTCAGCACGTAGCACATGAATAGAGTTCGATCTCGATTTGAATGGTAGCGGTGTTAGTCCGGGAGGACGCTCACCTAGTTTTCATTTTTATTTGGTGCTGCAGCAATAGAATCCAGGTGTGCATATCATCATCATCATTGTCATCATTATATTGTCCACACTCGGCAACGTTGCTGCAGGATTGTCTCCAATCGCGCTCTGATGCAATTCACCTGGTTTCCATTGCAATTTTATGGCTTTCAGCACGGTATACTAGAAGCCGGCTACAACAGTGGCTTGGAAACGCTGGCCTGATGCTGTGCCATTCTTTGAAAACGAAATTGCTAAATGCATACAACTGATGTATCTTAGTCGACGAGTGCATGTTATGGTAACTTTTATGGAGTGCAACATTATGAAATACGATTTCAAAGCAACAGTTTTTATGCAAATCTCGAATGGCTGCGTGCGTTTAATGGCACGAAGCTGCGACTTCAGGATGTTGATCTTGCATTCACTGTGTCAAGCAATCAAAGAACATTCCTAACGACGACGTGGCTATTCGTTAGCAATCGGCAACAAGTGTTTCTTCTCTGCAGATGACAATTTTGAAATCAGACTGAGATCAGCGGAGTGAATGTCCCACCTAGAGGTGGAACATAGGAGTGCACACATGCCAAGCCTATTCTTAGAGCACCAGTGGCTCTACTATGTGGGCCAGTGAACCAGATGCACCGCGACGATAATCGCGGAAAGCAGCCACAGCGGTGTAAACTTGGGGTTAATGCAAGTTTAATTTGCGTAGCTACATAATTTTGTCAGGTATCAATCAAAACGGTCTTGGAATGATTGAGGAGATGGTGAGGCTTTGCTAGGTAGATGCAATGTGGTCTGGTAAATGCGACAAAGTGTTGCGTTGTTGTATCTTTAAATTTATTCAAACAATCATACAGTGGTGATACTAATTTATGCTGAGCTTTCTATACAACCAATAAGTGGCACACATGAAGTAAAGTACCGTAAGTAGTTACGAACCAATATGTTTACCCAACATAACATAATATCTGAAGACGCAAGATACCGGCATGTGGTTACGATGAACAACTTAAATTTGTTTTTGTCGTTTTAAGTGTTCATTCGTGTTTATGTGCATCATAATGTCCGGTAAAAGGTTAACTGTCTTCAAGGCAGCCGCGAACTGTTTGTAGTGTGGAATCTCTTGACGATTTATGGTAAATATGGGCCATTCAAGAAGTAGGCAATGTATCGGTGTGCTAAATCAATATTGGCTACTTGAATTCTTGTTGGTTTTACAAGTGGTAAAGACAGTGGCCTTAATTGTCGTTTAATGGACTTTAAGAGTCAATAACTAAGGCCTATGTGATGGAGCTGCTTTTTATGGTCTGCGAGAATAAAACATTATTACAAACTTTGTAAGCTAGGTGTACAAAACAAAAGATACGCTAATGCACTGCTAGTGGTTTAATATAACCAATTCAAACGAGATACTTAGGTTAATGAACTTATCGAGCGGCAACTTTTTCAAAAAATTCACTTTCTCTTGACTTTCTATTCTTTTCAAGTGTTCTTTCAGATTTTTGTATGAAATATTGCAAAATTGCCGTCAATTTATTTGCTCTATCTTTTCTTTTGTTGCTTTGATAGCTTACTATTGTGTTTGCTGGTAAGTTTTGAGTTAAAAGATAAAAGTTGCATGAAGAAGTGATTCATAAAAAGAAGTGAAACTAAGATTCAATTATTGGTATGAGTTTAATGTTATGATTTTGCAGACTAGTTGTTGTCTTTTCTTGTAACTTGATAGAATTAACGCAAATAAGTTTGAAGAGAAAGTTTTGCTCTCGTATTAAGTATCTGCAGTATATTATGTTGTGAATCAGGGAATAACCGTGGGAAAGTCAAAATTGTCAAAAAGAAGAAATAATATAAATGAAGAAATAATATAAATTTGTATTATATTCGTCGCTATTTGTAGTTAATTCTCCCTGGGTGTAATATGGGGCAAGACGGTCCAGATGCACGATTTTCATTTTAGCTCTCGGCTTACGATGTTCCTGTATCCGGTATACGACGTCGTTGATTCGCTTTGTAACTCGGTATGGTCCCTCCCAATTATGTTGTAACTTTGGAGACCTACCCTTTCGCCGTTGCGGGTTATAAAGCCACACCAAGTCATCTTGCTGGAAGCCAGTAGAATTTGACTATAGATCATACCTGGTCTTCATGCGGTCAGTAGCCGATTCGAGGTGTTTTCGCACTGCCCGATGTATCTGGTTCAACCGTTGTCTTAGATCACTTGCGTACTCCGAGATCGTTTAGGGTTTTTCCGGGGGTGTTCCGAACTTTATATCGGCTGGCAGACGAATAGTTGCAAAAATGACTTTGGCTGGGGCTTGGCCCGTCGATGAATGTTCAGCAGCTCTATACGCCATTAAAAATAGTGGGATATGTCGGTCCCAGTCCCTTTGGTTCTCGTCAACCATCTTGGCCAGGTGTTTATTGAGCGTGCCGTTAAAACGTTCGACCATACCATCGGATTGGGGATGCAGCGGTGTTGTCCTCGTTTTCCGTATTCCGAGCAGCTTGCACATTTCGCCAAAAACTAGTGACTCAAAGTTTCGGCCTTGATCCGAATGTAGTTCGCAAGGCACGCCGTACCTACTGACCCAATTTAACACTAGCTGTTCGGCTACAGTAGTTGCTTCCTGGTTGGGAATGGGGTAGACCTCGGGCCACTTGCTGAAATAATCGGCTTCAACCAGCATATATCGATTTTCCCAATCGGATTCAGGAAAGGGTCCTGCAATGTCAACAGCAATCCTTTCGAATGGCACGCCTGCGTTATAGGTTTGCATTTGTCCTCTCAGTCGTCGCTTTGGGCCTTTGACGGAAGCGCAAATTGTGCATCTGCGACACCAGTCCTCTACGTCTTCTCGAGCGTGGAGCCAGTAGAACCTTTCCCGCAATCTCGCTAAGGTCTTGTTAACACCAAGGTGGCCTCCCGAAGATCCTTCATGCATTTCCTTAATCACATCTTGGATTCGGCTTTTGGGTAGTATAGTTTGCATCCAATAGGAGCTACCATCCGCCGTTTCCCATTTCCGCTTGAGTACGCCACTCTCCACCTGAAGGGAGTTCCATTGTGCCCAATAGCTTTTCAGGGTTGCGCCATGCATTGAAACGTCTTTCCACTCAGGTCGCCCAGTCGTCTCCTTCCATACGAGCAATGGTCCGATGTCTTCATCGGCTAACTGGGAGTTTCGAATCTCCTCCGATGACCAACCTTCATCGAATTCCGCCGTTATCAATCGCAGATCAACGAGCGGTTCCTTTTCCTCAATCCGCCGGCAATGCTTGCAGTTAGCTGGACATGGATGACGAGCTAGGGCGTCAGCATTTCCATAAACTCTGCCCTTGTGAAGTAGGTCTGGTCGGATTGTCGATCGGGTTGCACCAGTGTCGTTTGTTATGGTGCAATGTTCTTCATCAACTTGACCAGGAAGGCATCTGTCTGCTTCTCCACGATGTTGCCTTGGCACGGTGCTGGGGATGTCGATACTCCTAGCCAACGTTCGCCCAACGAAGTTGGCCCTTGCAGTTTGATGGGCCTCCATTCTAGGCTCCTGACACGGTCTGGATCTCCACCACCCTGGACAATAGCTCGGTCTTCTTCCCTTCTTGCAGTCTCTTTGCAGGTGCCCCTTTTCCCCGCAATTCCAGCATCTAGGCGCACCATTCACCTGCAGCTCTCGCTCAATTCCCACGTGCTCACACCTGCAATTATCTGCCACTACCTCGCGAACCCGGGCAGTGGTACGGGTCACATTTTTGGCTGCCTCAAAATTAAAACTATAAGCCAATGCATCCTTGACTGTTTGCTTTTGAGCTAACCGCACGGCTTGTTGCAATTCCTTGTCCTTTAAGGCGCTGATGAATGCTTCTGCTGCTACGTCATCTCGATGTTCTGGGTCGTACGCTGAGTAAGCCAAAAGTGCCAGTCGCTCAATGTCTTGTGCTAGCTGCTGCAAGGTTTCGCCAGACTTCTGCATCCGATGCCGTAGCTGTGCCCGGTAAATCTGCTTCAGATGATCGTCTCCATAACGCATGTCCAGCGCATTCATTATAGCAGCCGGGTTTGAATGCAGCTCAACGGGGATAATCTGCAAAAGCTCGGCAGCTGGGCCTCTTAGAGCAAGAATTAACGCAGTTGCTCGTTCCTGCTCATTCCAGTGATTTATCCTAGTGGCTGCTTTAAACTGGATTTTGTAAATAGTCCAGACCGTTTGCCCGTCGAATATTGGTGCTTGCACATTTCCAGATGAGCTTCGCGCTGCGGTTATAAGTGGGGCTGGTGAGGCGGTTACTATCTTCGCTGCTTCCAAGTCCTTTTTCATGTTTTCCATCTCATGGTTGATTCTCTCTTCGACCTGGCTGATCTCAAGGTTGATTCTCTCCTCGACCTGGTATACCTTTTCCTCGACGCATTTAATTTGGCTGTTGAGACTACTAAGTTCCGCTTTTATTTCGGTTGACTGTTTTTCCAGCTTCTGTGTGATGTCTGCCTTGATTTCTAACGCTTGTTGGTCTAGCTTCGCTGATTGTTCATTTAGCTGCGCTGATTGTTCATTTAGCTGCGCTGATTGTTCATTCAGCTTCGCAGTCAGACTGGATGACTGTTCATTCAGCTTCGCTGATTGTTCATCTAGCTTCGCAGTCAGACTCGATGACATCAGCATTAACATTTGCATTAGCGCATTTTCTGGCTCCTTTGATTTTGATGTTTCTACTTCTCTACCTTCTGCGCCTTTTTCCGCATCTGAGAGCTCACCCGAATCCAGATTCACGCCTTCCGACTCGATCGCGTCACGCAAGCGTGCAATTAGTGTGGCCTTTGTACCTTGCGTAGCCAGGTTTCGCTGTTCCAACTCTTCCTTAAGCTCCGACATGGTCAATTCATTAATTTTTAAGTTTAAGCTTCGTGGCATTTTTAATGTTTCTTTAAATTTTACTATTGTGCACTATAAAAATGTTCAAATTTTCACTTTCAAAATTTTTCTTTCGCACTTCTTGACACCATTGTCGCGTGTTATCGGTTCGCGGCCAATAATTTTAATGTTCCAGGAAAGTGAAAACGCAATGTCTCTTAATTTAAGTTAAAAGAGTTTATTTAATTAAAAATGCACAATCATTTATTTAACTATTTCACCTAATTTTAATTTTCACTATTAAGATTCTAACACTTGTCCATAAATTTCTTATCGCAATTGTCTTCTAAATCACTTCACTATCACGAAAATCACTTTTCTATTCGCTTTCCACACACTATAGCCCAGTCATATTAGGGCTTTCACCTTGGAATGAAAGATAATAAGCTGCAAATTAGTATGAACCTTTGTTTTGTCATTCTAAATGTTGTCTCAAAAGTCACAATCGTTATCTTGTCCGCGTCTCAAGATATTCAAGGTCAAAGGTCACAAAAATCGGTTTTTCGCGAATATCTGGCTTCCTATCGGTTAAATGAGATTTGCATTTATTATAAAAGTTGTAGGCTATAAAATTCCCTACAACTTTTGTTTAAACTTTTTTTTCATACGACCAACCGTTTTGAAGGTAGAGCGCGAAGAGTGCACATCGTACAGTCATATACGGCCTAATGCAAGGTCAAGCGTGAGTTATGGTTATCAGTACGTTATAAAGTCAATTATTTACTTGGAAATTATAATTATTAAACAATGCCTATTATTTATGTACTAACTATTAATTATTTATATTGAATTAAAGTAAGTAACTTGATTATTTATATATAATTATTCATATTTAACTATTTAAGTATAAAATATTATTAATTCTGGATTATATATTTTAGTTTTATTTTAAGTTAAAATGATAGTAAGAGTATATATTTTACACATATTTTTATTTATTATTAAATACGGCATAATATACATTTATCAAAATGTGAGTTCAAATATCAAAAGTATCTTTGTTGATTTTAATTGTAATGAAATTGGAAATGGAAGCTAATTATCTTCTTCTTGTTCGTCGTCTTCTTCTTCTTGTCGCTCAAAAATGTTCGATTCATTGTCATCATCCTCATTATCTGTCATGTTCATCTCCAAACCTTCCAGAATATCGGGATCATATGTATTTTCTTCATCGGGATTACTTGGATACAGTGAAGCGTTGAGGCAAGCTTGTCCGTTGCACTGGCCGCAAGCTAAAGAACATTGTAGCCCTGATTTTCTGCATCCACAGCGGGAACCACAACCATTTTTGCAATTGCAAAATATTACGTTTAGTAGTTCGGCTGGTGCTGGAGGTAATAACGTTCGTATGGGCTCCAGGATTTCATTTTCAAGCATCCAGCCCCATTCTTTAGGTTCTAAGTCCTTCCCTAACCACGTTTGAATCTGGTAGTAGACACGTTTTATGTGTTGATGAGCTGCTACACTTGTTGGTGGAAGTGTTGACAGTTGTACAGGTTTATTTAGTTTTGTAAATTTGATGAATTGCGTGTAGCGGAAATGATCAATGTTGTCCTCAGATTTTGGAGCATTATATAATGCCAACAAGATGCGCACTCCATTTTCTAATAATGTTTGTTTTGGGCAGTTTTCTTGTTGAAATACTTCCACCAGTTTATCTAAATCAGGAATTTTTTCCAATGCTCTAGTAACTTAAAGTATTTAAATAGTCTATATGTCCATCATTTCTTTCAATACTTGCAGTTTTTAAAGTTTGTAAACCACGTACGACATTCACAGAAACACCTTCTGAAAGTTTCTTATCACATATAAAACACAAATCAGCCATAGCTCTTAAAACCGTACGTCCGTAGTTGCAACGGTACAATTTCAAACTAACGAATAATCTTGACTCATACAAAGTGGAGAGAGTGGCCTTGAATACTATAGAACATCTGTCCCGGCAATGAATAGAAAAGGGCATAGGGTAGGGACAAGTATTTCCAGGTATATAAGTATTGAGAAATTTACGCGTTTTAAAGAAAAGATATATAATGTCGTGTTAACTTAAAATAAAACTAAAATATATAATCCAGAATTAATAATATTTTATACTTAAATAGTTAAATATGAATAATTATATATAAATAATCAAGTTACTTACTTTAATTAAATATAAATAATTAATAGTTAGTACATAAATAATAGGCATTGTTTAATAATTATAATTTCCAAGTAAATAATTGACTTTATAACGTACTGATAACCATAACTCACGCTTGACCTTGCATTAGGCCGTATATGACTGTACGATGTGCACTCTTCGCGCTCTACCTTCAAAACGGTTGGTCGTATGAAAAAAAAGTTTAGACAAAAGTTGTAGGGAATTTTATAGCCTACAACTTTTATAATAAATGCAAACCTCATTTAACCGATAGGAAGCCAGATATTCGCGAAAAACCGATTTTTGTGACCTTTGACCTTGAATATCTTGAGACGCGGACACGATAACGATTGTGACTTTTGAGACAACATTTAGAATGACAAAACAAAGGTTCATACCAATTTGCAGCTTATTATCTTTCATTCCGAGGTTGACCCCTTTTTTTACCTAATATGACTGGGCTACTATCGCAGTTCTTATCGCGTTCGAATGAATCCCCCCATTCATTCAGCTCGCCTTTATATAGGGTCTCTAATCATTCAACTCAGTTCTCGTACATTAGTGAATAAGCGGGAACGTTCCAGCATGAATGGGCAGTGACTCACTTTCAGATGTTGATAATGCTTGTTGGGTTCTCGTGGGTTCGAGTAAATTCAGTTGTTGATGTTCTTAATGATTGTGAAAACAATTGCGACAGCAGCTCGCAGAATTATTTGTACATGTAATTATTTTTACATGTAACAATACGTTAATGTTAGGATTCTTGCCGGCAAAGAGGACAATGACGGCCATGAATTTTCTAAGCTCGAAAAGGCACTCTCTCACAGTGGAAAATTCGGATATAGGCGTCGGTCTCAGGAATACGTGGATTGCGAATGCTAATGCATAAGATCGGTTGGATGCAAGACAACAAATATCCACCGACTTCAGAAAAGACAGCCGCGAAGTCAACTGGTACCGGGCGCTGTGTGTTCCCTTTTTAACTTCCCTGAGTAGTGAAAAAGGAGGTCTCTATTAAATTTTCATCATTTGAACCAAGATTAAATTATTTTAGCATAATTGCCTCACAACCTGGGAGGCTACGAGCAATCTTCGTTATGTTGGAACATTGTGAATAGTATTTTGTCGGCTGTTTTCCATGAGTCGTTATGACGGGTTAATTTGGTGGATGTGAAGTCAGTAGCAGAAGGCTAATTCGTGAAGGCGAATTAACTGGTTTTATCAGGTTGTTTGCAAATGCCTGCAAATTAGCATGCATTCGTATTTCTGAAGGAAGTATGTAACTCGGCGCTGAAGGATCTCAGTCAGTTAATGTACTGTGGAGAAGTCAGCGTGGAACAAGACACACTACTCACTTTTATAAGCGTAAAGCGGCATTGCAAATCAAAGGTTTGACTGATAATGAGCCAGCACTTTTTCAATCCCCAGTCAAACCATCACCACCTGCCCCTCAACATCATCCACAAATAAGAACTTCTGTAGGGTCGTGCATTTGAAACAAATAAAACAAACAGGTGGACTCCTCGGGGAGTTTATTATGAAAAGTACTATATTAAGAAAGAAGCTAATGTAGAATACTTGAACGATGTAAAGGAAGAAAATGAGAATTTAAACCAATCGTAACGGAGATTATTTATGTGAGGAAGAAAGATTATTCCCGTCTCCCCACAGCGTGAAACCATACCTTACCGATAACTGAGCCAAATCCTATTCACTGGGAATTTGAAGTCGATAGTTTAGATGCAATTGCTTCTTCTGAGTGCAACAACAATGAGGGTTTTTTTAAGGTTTCACCAATCTAACGAAAATCAATGGTACTCAAAAACGAAGACGACGATAATCGACCGAGTAAGTAACAATACATGTTACACAATATGGCATCCCATTATATTATCGCTTTGAGTTTAGACATTGTAAGAGTCGGTGGTATTTTATTGAAATAAATTTATTATTTCATTTAGGGATTATTTATCAAAAAGCAGATTTGAGGATGACAGTGACGTTAAATTTTTTCCCCAAAAAGTCTGATAGCTATGTCTAAAGCCAACCTAAATCAACGCTTCCTCACCCAAATTATCACCCATGAAAACACAACGTAAGCATCTCCAGTGGAAAATGTTTAAAATGGTGAAGTTATCATGATATCTTCTGCTCACTAGTTTACACCAACGATAAGCTCGATAATGTAGAGAAACTTTCGTATTAAAAGAAAGTCTTGTTGGGGGTGCACTCGATATGAAAATGCACCTGCCAACCACTGAGGTTAACTCCATTACCGCATGTAAATTTTTTTTAAATACTGCGAGAATCCTCGTAAATTAATAAATAGCCGCCGAAAATTAAAAAATCGTTTCACATCACAAACAACAACGCCAATCAAAATCGGAACCAACTAACAAGCCAAGATCCAATTCCACTTTTCCAATTTGCTATTTGTGCAGCGAAAATCATATTTTTCGCAACTGTCCATAGTTTTTATCGATGTCGATATCAATACGTCACACTAGGATAGGCAGTCAAGTAATATATAGCATCTGTCTCGCATACAACCACACCGTCGGTCGATGCAACCGCAAACACAAGTACCGTTATTGTGAACGCCACCACACACTCACTCACATCGATACTATACCACATATGTACATTGACGACAACAGCCGCACTCTCTAATGACATTCGGGACCACCAGCGCTTACTATATTTCTTCATGAAAGCAGCTACATTTTAAGGGGGCGCTAGTTCTTCGGGGACCATACCCAAGCCGTTGGAAGGCCGGGCCTTGAGGGTAATACAGGGATCTCGAAGTCCCAGCAGCCAAGCGTGGCTGCTACATAAAAAGAGAAGGTGCCTCCTAGAGTATGCTATAGGTTTACCCTGAAGACTTTCAGTGATAGCGTCAAAAGGGCATGCGCACGAAACTCTGAACAGGACTCAGAGTTCAATGTAGCGGTGAACAGCTCCTTACAAACGTCGCTCCACTCTAAAATGGCTGAGGATCACACCAGCCTTTTTAATTTTCTGAAGTGTGCAAAGGTGGCCTGCTACATCTACACTCTTCATACGACGAGAACGATGTCATAGCTAAGCTGAAGGAACATCTCGTAGGAGAGATCCTTTCAGCAAATAGGTTCTCTGCGTTAACCTCTAGGAGGAAAAAAAAGACGCTTTCATCTTTCTTAGTCCAGTTCAAACCGGACTTTGAGGTGAAGAAAGCAAAGGACATAAAGGCCCTATTTTATCAGAAGATAGAATGAGAACGCCTGCAGAAAAATTGCACTTCCCACTGCCACGACGCTTTTAACTGCGGGCTTGAAGTTAGATGCGTAAAATGCGAGAAGCAGCATAAGTCCATTGAATGTCCCATCTTGAAGGACGAGAAAAATACGATCTATGTGAACTGCAATGCTAAGGGGCACACTGCGAGTGTTAGAGGTTGTCTTAAAGCAAAAGAAGTTGAAGAGAGGGGGGAGAATCTCCAAAAGAAAAAAGAGGAAAGAAGGAATTTCATCATCGCCTCTATAAAAAATACCATGCGGGATGGAATCTCGTACTCTAGACTTTTGCAAAGTCCAAAGAAGCAACTTGCACCTCATCGTATACGGCAACCTAAAAAGCAACCAATGCAGCAACTCCAGCAGTCGCAGAATGACCGAAATACGGTTTTGAACACTGACTGCCAACAACTTTTCAGATGTGACTTGTTCACATTTCTTCGAAAAGTGAAATTATTCATCTCCCACAATAAAAAGCTCACTAATTTTAGTGAAAAAAAGCTTCGTACCTAGAATTTGCCTTCAAAGTATGTTGTCATGATGAGTTCCATTAAACTCTCTATCCTCAACATATGTTTACTAGCTCCACGCTATAAAAGGAATTTAGTTCAAGAATACTTGAACACCCATAGACCAGACTTCTTGTTTATGTTGGAATCAAGACTCAAAGAAAGACACAGAGAGCATCTAGCAAAATAATAGAGTATCAGGCGTTATGATCCAAAGGAGGTTCTGGGAGTTGTTATGGCTCAAAATGATAACCTGAAAGCCAAAGGCACTGCCTTCCAAGTCTGAAATGTATTGAAGCAGAAATATTAAGCTCCATGGTCGGAGGGCGCACCTTTGCATTCGTGGGGATCTATGTTCGACATGGATATTCGGTGAGGAAACTCATTGAGGATTTAGAAACAGTGCTTACTCTGAGCAAAAAATTCGACTTCTATGCAACAGAAGGCGATTTCAATGCGAAGCATCCTTCATGGGGAAATATTCCATCTAATGGCTATGGAATAGCTATCTCTAACTGGGTTCAATTAAATATAGATCTCATACTGATTGTCCCAAAAGAGCCTACCTTCCGCCAAAGCTCATGTACTATTGACTTCTATATTGTGTCTACCAATCTGGTGAATCTCTTCCACAGTTGGATGGATTTCGAGTGTGGAGTTCTTCATGCCGAGTTTAGAGTGAAAAAGGGTGCAAAACTTGAGGTTGCAGATCCTCAACTTTTCATTCCATACAAGCGAATCGTTTGGGTAGCAGTTAGTGCTGACCTTGATGGAAAGTTGAAGGGAATTTCGATTAATAGATCAAAAAATCTTTCTATTACTGAAATTGATGAGGGAGTCGTATGTATAAATTCAACCCTGGATACGGTCATCTCAAAGATCTGACTTAAGAAATTCTCGAAGAATTACCTTTATTGAGATTTGCCAGAAGACATCTCGGAGCTTCATCGTAAATGTAGTCGGCTTAGAAAGCTACTCGCAAGAATCTACCATTGCAATTTAAATATGGTCAACTTGGAGTATGAACGGATTCATCTGATCTTGAGGGAAACCACGGCTTTTGCTAACGAGCGATTTGAACAGGCCCTGGAAAGTATCAAACCAGGTCCTTGCATGTTTTCTCATGTTAATAGGATAACTCGCAGAAAAAGGCTGCTCGGGGTCCTTACTGATGATGGATCCATGCTCATGGATGACAAGGCTATTGCTGACTCTATCGCAAAACACTTTGCGAAAGTTCTTCAAGGAGAGACAGCAAGTGAGGACTCTTCCGTTACGTCGTTAGTGAGCAGCACCACAATGACTTTCGACAGGGACCATGAGCATTTGTGCTTGAACAGGTTCTCTGGTTCAAATCCCTCTGAAGCACCTACTGGCCATGGTCTATTTGTCAGTCCTGAGAAACTCACATTGTTGGCACTGGAGCATAATTTTAAAAAATCAGCAGGGGCTGATAAAATCTCCAATTATATGCTTAAAAGGCTTCTCCAAGTTTTTTTTGTTCTCCTCGCGATAATTCTGAATAATTGCATTAACATTTGCTACTTTCTTCAGCAATGGAAATGTACAAAAATATTTGCAATACCCAAGAAGTTGGGCAGTACTGATGTAGTCGATACTCATCCGCTTCTAATTTTGCCTTTAAATCATTGACTTCAATCCTTTCATTTAATTGCTTTCAGGATTAAGTTTGTTTGTATAAAATTTCTGTATGTGTGATATCGTTCGAGCTTTTACCTTCATGCGTTTATACAGCCGACGAGCTAAAAATCCTCTCAGTGTTGCTTGGAATTTGACGATCATTGCCTTTTTCTTTTTGAATTCACGGCGTACGTGATAACTGTGAACAAATCGTTGAACTTGTGTTGCTCCGCCATGGGGCGGACAAGCATTCCTCTAGCATGCTGTTGAATACCACAGATGGAATGCCGAGTCCTACATAAATATTCTCGAACGTGTTTTTGTATACTAATGGCTACACGATTTCCTCACAAGAATTTCGCTTCCCTTCGTTCACCCAATATCCAGTGCAGTAGGTGTTGGTATCATTTTACCGTCATTATTATCGTTATGTATTCGGTGATTCGCCATACATTGTATGGGTGTAGATAGTTTCCACTTCCGTATGATCTAGTCGTAGTGCCGGGAAATTTGCGTTTCCTTTAAAGTCGGTTGATGGATTGGCTGACAGGTTATTGTATCTTTGTGTTGTTGTTATCCATTGCTGTGGTAACAATACTTGCCTGAGTATGTTCGCTTAGAAGTCACTGGTTAGTTTAGTAGTAGATCCACTGTGCCCATGATTGCTTCCAAATTTGATGGGCAAACTATGTGGTGATGGTTTTGTTGATAACCTACACGCATAAATGCGCCAATGAGCCTTGCCGGCTCCTTCCGGATGATTTAAATACATACCGACCTCGTGTTGGTCCGTGGTGCTTTCGGCGCTTGTTACTGTTAGCGTTGGCGATAATGTGGCGTGTGAATTGGAAGCAACCCATCTACCTGAATTTAATTATATGGCGTTGAAAGGCAAAAAATGTTACTTGGCTTGCTTCAAGTAATGTAACATATACTAGTTCTACAAATAAAAGTTAAAATTTTGTGGATTTGGCTACAATATGGCATTATCACAAAGTTCAGTCAAGTGGGGTTCGGTATTGCATAGGTTTAAATTCTACAAAATCACGGGTGGTGGTGTTTAGAATGAGCAAAACTAAGAAACCTCAATGCTCACCCGTAACATACTATGATCGAAAAGATACTTATATCCATTTAACAAATGGCTCCGGCAGTCCTGATAGTTACAAAGGCATACTTGAGCGTTGGGTGGTGTTGAGAATAGAGGGATCTCTCTTCTAGCAATCCTTTTCCCTTCCATCCCTAAGCACTGGAAAGGGAATTCCTCTAGCTTGCATGTGCCTGTAGGCGTAAGAAAACGAGATCTAGACCGAAGTAATATATCAAACCGTTTCAGGCTAGCTTATCAGAGTGACACGGTGGTGTAGATCATTTAGAAGTATTGTGCGTTAATGAGTCTACACTCAGGGTAAGAAAAGCCTTCATCTCCCTACCACAAAAAAAACACAAAACTTAAATCATAAAATTTAAATTTGTAATAATCTTAGTTCGATGAAAGAATGAGACACTTTCTTTTTCACGAACTGCAAGATTGAGTATTTCAGTTATATACGCCATGAGCTATCTGAATTAAACTTGTCTTTTTGATATTATTCATCACAAGTGTTCCCCATTGAAATTGAAGGCCCAACATGCGTTACGTTTTTTGTATAGGGTATTTTTAGAGGCGGAGAATTTTAAATTGAAATAAAACAAGGAAAAATACTTTTAAAATTAATGAAATTGAATTTATTTCGAAGATACTTTTGTCATTGGCATTTAAAGATGATTTTGTGCATATGGTTGCCGTGGCTGGTGCGTACGTGGCGTAATCTGGAGGTCTAAATTTCACATACTCTTTGCAGTAAGCCAGGCTGTATTTTTGCAATAACGCGTCGAATGTTGGCTTCCAAGCGCCCAATTGTTTCTAGTTTATCGTCATAGGCACTTGAATTCACATATCCCCAAAGAAAGTAATCTAACGGTGTCAAATCGCATGAGCACGGTGGCCAGTTAACAGGGCCGTGAAATTAATCCTTCGTCAAATGCGACTTTTAGTAAATTAATTCTACTGAGGGTTGTATGGCATGTTGCGCCATTCTGCTGAAACTACATGTCAGCTACATTCATATCTTCCAATTGAGGTACCAGAGAGTTAGCAATAATGTCTCTGTACCGCTCATCGTAGGCTGTAACAACCAATTATCCCACCGGCCCACACCATTTGTGACTGTTGCGGTATTTTGACAACTGCTTGTTCCGGTATTTTGACAACTACTTGTGTATTACTATCACTCCAAATGCGGCAGTTCTCTTTGTTGACGTAACCATTTAATCAATCATTCGCTTCTCCTGAGTAAAATTTTCAAATTAAATAAACCGTGTTTTCAAAAATAAATTCGTAAAATTTGCAACTGTTGCTGCGGTGTGAGTCGATTCATGATGATTTTGTCAAACAGAACTAACCTTAAAACAACAGAGAACCTTGACATCTGCGGTTACTGGAAGCAGTGTTGCCATTTATAAGTTCTCCACCACGAAAAAAACACCCTATATAAGGCAATCATACTGCGAGGCTTATTGAATAAATCGCCATTTTATTAGAGTTTGCCTTACGACACTACATGCATCGTATTTTGTATGCGGTTTCTTTTTCATTTTCCAAGTGGCTCGATATCTATATTTGTGACTTCCAGAATTCACCCATCCAATAATTATGTCGGTTGACCTCCCATGTCTTTTAAGGTAATAGTTTGTTATATAATTCTTAGAGCACAAAATCGTCTTTTGAATAGTTAATATATACGAGTACATACTGATCAGTCTCCTTGATTGAATAATGAATAAGCTCAAATAGATGAGGGAGCAGATATTCTGTACTCCTGCAGTCTTTATATTAAATCAGATTTAAGTTTCTAGATAAGATTTATCGAGCATTAAAATGTGTTTGAATAAACTAGAAATACTGAAAAGGAATGCTTCCAATTGTTATTAACAATCAGATTAGAAAACACTAATAATAAAAATACTTACGGGTGACCTTTGAATAAGTTAATATTATAATCGTAAAGCGATGATCGTCCTGGCCCTAAAACTAATGCACACTCTGAACCTAGTGTAACAGGCTGGGCTGCATTAAATCCAACTCCTGTGTGATACTGTTGTGGTCCAAATCCTCCCCATTGACCATATATCGCACATATCACTGACAGTAGACAAAATATTCTGCAACAGAAACAAGAAAACATCATGTCAGTAATGATTAACACATTAAGTTTGCAAACACACATTTTTTCCACTCTTACTAAAGCTTACACATTCTTTCACAAAATCAAACATAATTTAAATCAATTAATCACAAAATTTACCACAAACGTAATAATTTATGAGTTGAACGGATACAAAGCTCCTAATAACCGTTACTGTTACAAATGTTGTTAACAATATTGTATGAGAGAATTGATAATTATTTTTCGTTTTCGTAAATATCTGATAGTTGCGATCAAATCGAATTCGTATTCGTTATACGAGTAACACGGTTAACCAACAAAGTTTTTCGCGTAAAAAACTATATGAACCTATGATGCATGCATATACGTAGAAATGAATAAATTTGAGCGCAAGTTGGTTGGTAATAGCGGCACACTCAACCCTCTGGCTGTAATATCGTCAAAAAGGAATGAAATCTTTTTAATTGGTGGTAATTAGATATTTCGTCGGAAATCTAATAGGTTGAGTTGCAAGTGTACATTGAAATGCAATTTTAATTGAAATGTATGAATAACTTTTGAGGGGTAGGTGTCTTGGAAGGCAATCACTATTTTTGATATTGAAAAGGAAAAAAATTATTGTATTTCATTCGCGAACTGCCACACATTTAAAGAGATTTAATTGGGGTTTACTAATGAGCTACTCGACACAGATTGCCAGCTACTATATATAAATCTTATCCTAAAGTTTTTTCATAATTAATATTATCAATGATTAGAAAATCCTTACTCATGGTGACATTTTAAAAAAAGTAGAACATTGTTCTTTCCTTAATTTTTCTCCAGTTTCTGATTTAAAGTTCGCAAATCTTTTTGTTCATTTGATTATTTCATTTTATTTAGTGTCATGCGCAGATACTTTTCGCTTCAAATTTTAAAGGTGAACCATGTCATTACATCCATTAACAACGTCAATGCATTTGTTCACATGTGACATGGTTGATCGTTCTACATACCGAAATGACACAACAATAATAATTGCTTTGGTGACATTACCGTATTGTACAAAATCCAGACTAGACATTCGCGTTGCTTAAGACCATTCACTTCTTCGCGAATTCTCATTGAACTGCAATTGAAATGGATGAAGGTACATTTAACAATTGGATCAAGGTCTTGGCATGAAATGTAATTCTTTTACCGTCGTTTCCCATAAGATATGTACTTGTATATGCCCTCGTAGATTCCAAGTCCAGATATTGGTTGTGCTGATTTAATGAAAACTTCAACTTGTTTTATGCTAAGTTTGCTAACATGTGATCAATAATTCTTTAGAAATTGAAGTTTGTCTGCTCATGATATAAGGAAGTGGAAAGTGAAGTCTTACTTTGTGGAACCTTTAACACTTATTGGCACGTGTTGTGAGTTCAACTGCATAACGCGTTAAGAAAGGCAAGACTTGATAAATTTTGCAAGCTGTTGTGAGTTCCGACCGTACCGAAACTCTCCCATCCGCAAATTCAAATTGCCTCCCTATCATCTCTACCTTCTTTTGGGCACACATACCCTTTTCTTTGTGTATTTATTAATTAATTAATTTTATGTCCCCGTCATACTAATTCTAGCAAAATTTTATTTGTTATAGTAACAAAAATTCATTCTCGCTTCCTTACTAACAAATTTCATTTCAATGCTCATGAAGAAAAGGTACACAGTTGAAGTTGTCAAATGGATGAACGGGAGATCAATATCAGGTGGCTCCAGTGGTAGAACCGTAGACTCACAACCGTTGGGTTCAAGTTGGTTATGCAAATCACCATATACGCAAAATGGAAATTGTTGCATTTGTCTATATGGAAAAGATGTGTGGGTAAGGGAGTCGAAGTGTATTGAGCTTCGATTACGTTACCTCCATGCGGCAGCGGTGATTGGGAAGGAAAGCATTGCAGGATTGATTAAGTTGGTGTCTTGATTTGGAGGGAGTTTGGATTGAGCTTTGGATGGTCACAGTTGAGAAGTGAAGAGTGAAGAGTGAAAGATACTTCGTACGTGGATGTAAAACCGCGAGGTCACAAAAATGCAAAGCTTTATAGGCCAGTTGCAAATGAGAGAAACCATTTGCCCTGATTGTTATTATTATTATTATTATTGGGCTATTGTGAAAAGAATAGGACGAGTTTACTAGCTAAAAGGTAAAAAATTATAATCGAAATATTAGTGCAGTGAACGGACTCCTTAACAGAGAATAGACATTGAAGTGTTTTCGAATCCAAATAGACGCAAGTTAAAATCGACCCAAAGTGGATGGACAGTGATTGTAATATAAAACAAGTTGGGTAGACAGACCTATGCTCATGTCAGAAGGGTTTTGTACTCAACTTACAAAATGCAGTAACCAGCAACGAATAAAATCAAGAAACATGTCAAAGACGATTTTATTGGAGAAAATGTGAAATTCGAGGATCATACTATCATTAACAAAGTTGAAAGAATTTTGACTTCTGAGGTATTTGTTTTAGTTATACCCATAGATATCTCCCTTGATAATTTTTCCAGATTTTTTAGAAACACATTTTTCATGTTTTTACACCCCCCATTGGCCCCACTGAAGCAAAAACTGTCAGTTTAAGAACTGTTTTGAAAAGCTCTCATAGAGAACTTTCAGTTGATATTCATATCGGCTACCTTTCATGAAATTTTTTTCAGGGCACACTCCTCTGTACTGTAATCATCGATTCATGGCCTATTTTTTCGAATCCTAGAATGGTTACAAAGCCCTTTTGCTAGGAGCTCTCTCCTGCCTCTTCGACTTGTTTCAATTGTATGTACTCATTTTCATGATACCTATGATTCCTGAAATTTTCATGCAAATCCTAACAAAGCTGTAGTGTCTAAATCGATAAAAAGCGCATATGGCTCATAGCCATATGTTTCCATAGTAATACAGGGCATATTGTTCCATAGTAATACGGGAAAACTCAAATTGCTATAACTTCGTTAAATATTATTGGATCTTTATGAAACTTTCAGAAAAGATTTATGTTATAAAAAGTAATCTGTTTGCTAGGGGTACCGTTTAGAATTTATACAAGAAAACATAAAATCGATAAATCATACTATTACTAACAAAGTTGAGCGAATTTCGACTTGTCATGTATTTGTTGTTGTTGTACTCATAAAGGCCTACATTCATATTTTTTTTCAGAATTTTCGGATGGAAGGTTTCCAATCGCGAGGGGGGGTACGCGAAAAGTTCGTACATTTCCCCTTCCCCTGCCCCCCTCGGTACTCATAAGGCAATTTCAAGACTTGTTTTGAAAAGATCTCATTAAGACCTTTCCAATGACACACTACTCGACTACCAATGGTGACAATTTTTTTTTGAGGGGTCACCTCCCTATATGGGGAGACCCCCCTTAAACCCCTTTGAAAAATTTTTCCACCTTTGAACTTTCAAGAGGTCACCACTTCTGACCTTTCCACAAAGTTTCATGCCTGTAGCCTCTATAGTTTCGGAGAAAAAGTGCAGTGACATACAGACGGACGGACGGACGGACGGACAGACGGACACAGGTCGTGTTTGCAATAGGGTTTTGTATTTTAGTACAAAACCCTAAAAAGGATGAATAAATCAAATGTTACGTGCAAGCTCCTAACAATAGCCGAACAACCTAGTGTCGGAATTCTTAAACGTTAAAAAACGTGAAAATAAAAGTGGTTTAATATTAATTGTTCTAAATACAATTGACTTTACTATTATAGTTGAATTGTTGAGAAAAAGAAAGATAAGAGAACACTCGAGCAATGATCGGACTCTTTAGCGGAGGGTAGACGTAAATTAATTTTTTTGAAGTAGAGTGAGATTGAACTGCTAGAAACCGGAGTAGTGATTTTAGTCAGATTTAGAATAAAAGTAAAGTTTTTTTTTGCTTTTTTCGCTAAAGCAAAATAAAAATAGGTATTAATAAATTAAATTTTTCAGTGGTTTTTTAAGTGCAGGGCGCTCCACATGCAGGAAGGGGGTGAGTAAATTGGTTTCATTATTTGAATTCAACTTAATTTTGTCTTGCTATTTGGTTGATACTAAATTATTTCTAAACATATCATTGCCTTGTTGGTGTTTTTTGTCTATTTTGCAATTACAATTGCGCTATTTTTCCTTGCTGTTTCTTTAAAAAAACCGGCTATGCATTATTAAAACACAATTTTTTTTTCATTTCTCATAATGATCCTCTCCTTTCCCTTACTCCCCCTCATGTTAGGATTAAGGCGTAGGGTGCTTCAGCATGAGCAAAGGGTGTCTCGGAAAACCCACGACACGACTGAGTGCCAGCCGGCCTCAGAATGCCACCCTGGGTTATGGACCCCTCTGCTACAACTTAATACCGGCAACTGCAGTAACTTCCGTGGTTGTTACTAAGCTAATCAAACGTCAAAAGATACCAAGGTTTTGCTGTAATACTAATCCATCTCATTGGTCCATTTTTTATAGTTGTAACAGATGCTTAAATTGACTACAACTGAAACATAGATTCTTTCTGAAATTCTTCATAATAATAAGAAGTTAATTCTCTACACTTCTTGTTCCCTGAGAATTTCATATTTTCTGGCCAATGCATCTATATCTTCCTGCGGAGTGAATGTGTACCTCTTCACCTCCACCCTATAATTACCCAAAGCTTGTTCACTTTGCAAAGGTATCCACAAACGACAACTCATCTTATTTGCTGTTCCATCAGGCTAGTGATGAATGCAGAGTTCATAAACTAGCTAATCTAACACCAGCCTATTTATCTGTAGTTTGAAATTTTTCGACATGATCACTTCTGATATTTGCATTAATCAAGGTAGCTTAAAAATATTTCAGACGACATAAATTTTCAAAATAAAATAGTTTTTGTATATGATAGAATAAAATGAAATTATAAGCATCTTCTCCATAGAGAAAAAAAAAAACGTCCGATGGCTAAATAACCCAACTAGCAATGTCACTTTTATGTAAACTTTCACTATTTTTGCCACTTCTGCAAAATAAAATCACTACTTATGATGAAATTTTACAGCTACTTCATTCTCTATCGCACTTTAAAACTTAACCAAGCACTTAAATTCAATTTACTGGTCACTCGCTCCCACTTTTTTCTGTTCAAAATTTCCGCCCAACGGCCGTCCAATAATCCCTGGCAAATGTGTGCAAGTTTCAATTAATCAGAGGACTCATTTTCTCATTGAACATCCAGTTTAACGGGTCGGGGTCTCAACTGATGTTTCGGAGTCTACCTTTAATCTTCTTCTTGGTATCACTACAGCCCCTGTTGAGGTATTGCTTCCTACAACAAGGGTCTCCAACTGCCTTGTTTCATTGACCACGTCTTCCAAATTTTGAAATCTGAGCAACGATGAACTTCTTCGTCGCCCGAGTCAGACTAGTGTTTCCTCAGTTTTCACACCAATCTCCACCCTTCAGTTCTCCCAAAGAATACCACACATCACATGGCCAGCTCATTGCAGTTCCCACAGTTTTACAATCGTTGAGACCTCCAGCTCATCAAAAATTCCATGCAGCTCATGGTTGTATCGAATTTGCCATTGGTCCCCGTTTAATCATGCTTCGATTATTCGCTTCAGGACTCAACTTTCGAAGGCGTTCAACATGTTTGCGGATGCTTGAGTTAGGATCCATGTTATACACACATAGCATAACACAGGTCTTATCACAGATCTGTATACTTGGAGCTTTGTTTTCCTGTGTATGAAGCTAATCTTCAAGATCATCAAAACTGAATAAACTATTTTTTTTGCGAGCTGTATTCCTCGGCGTGTTTCGTCTCTTTCATTGACAGTTCTCATTATTTTGGCGCCAAGACACATCAATTTGCCCATATATTCGATACTGTATTCGCCAAGTGTGATATTTTGGGTGTTTAATGTATTTCTTCTCGACTGCGTTATGAGCTTTATTTTACTTTCTTTGATTTGTAGCACTACTAGTTTTGCTCGCTTTCAAGTTTCAGGAAAAGTTATGACCGTAAAAACATGCTGATGTCGTCCGCATAGGCTACTACTTGGGTTGGCTTGTATAGTTATGTACCTCGCGTATCGACAGGCAGCTTCCTTAGGACGTACTCCAGAGCCAAATTGAATAGCAATGGTGCCAGCCCATCTCCCTGCTTTCGTCCAATAGTTGTGTCAAAGGCATCGGTGAATTGGTTATTGGTGCGGACTTGGGAGGTCATCGACGTCATTGTCATTTTCGTAAGATGGACTAATTAGGCCGGGATGCCACAGAAAAACATTATTTGGTACAGTACGTTACGATCAATACTGTCGTATGCTTGCTTGAAGTCAACAAAAATTTGGTGTACGTCTATGTTGAACTCCCAGCATTTCTCAAGTACCTAACTGACTGTGAACAATTGGTCTATTGTTAATCTACCTGCTCTAAAACCACCTTGATACTCCCCAATAATAGTGTTGGCGTATGATCCGATTTCACTTTCGAAGATTTTTGAAAATATTTTGTATGCCATACAAAGTAGTCATATGCCTCTATGATTTTCGCACTGCAGCTTGTCACCTTTTTTGTGGATAGGGAATATAATTGATTGGCTCCAATCTTTCGGCATGTGTTCTTGTTACCAAACGTACTGGAAGACTTTGTGAATAGCTTGATGAACACTACTGCCACAATATTTGATGAGCTCCACTGGAATCTCATCGATGCCTGGCACTTTATTATTCTTTTGGGCTTGGATGATAGAACACACTTCAGCCAGAGTTGGTAGAGCCAATGGAAGCTCTCCGCAGACATCTATAGGCTCCGATGTTCTGGAGCTGTGGGGAGTATTAAGGAGGTTCTTGAAATACGATGCTCAGCTTTCCTTAATCTTGGTTTCATCAGCGATGATATTGCCGATTTCATTACGACATCGTCTTATCTCTACATCTCAATTGGTCGTCATTTTTTTTCTTTTCTGAATCCCTATTATCTTATTCGCTACTCTTCTGAGATTTTCTCTCTCTTCGTCTTGGTTTTCCTACCTACATATTCTTTGTACGCCTGGTTATTTTATCTAACGCATTCTGGCACTCATCATCGAACCAATGATTCCTCTAGCGCCGGGCTTGATGTCCAATCGTCTGTTCTGCCACGGTCCTAATAGCCGCTTTCACTTCCTTCCAGAGCTCGTTGCTCGTCTTTAACGATGCTTCTAATAAGATGGGAACCAGCTGGTTGTCGAGGGTCTCCGTGAAATTTTCGGCCACAGACGCCGTTTGGAGCCTTTCGATGTTAAATTTTTGTAGCGGGCTGGTCTTCGCCGAATATACCTTTGACAGACGACATCGATAGGTTAATTTGATCAAGTAATGGTCTGAGTTACAATTGGCTCCTCGGTATAAACGGGCGTCAAGTATGCTTAAGGCCTAACGTTGTTGGATCAGAATATGATCGATCTGGTTTTGTGTGTTGCCGTCCAGTGAAAACTAGATCATCTTATGAATGCGTCGATGTGGAAAGTAAGTCGAACGTATGACTAGATTTCTGCTACATGCAAAGTCAATCAGGCGCTGGCCGTTGTCATTTGTTTCATCGTGGAGGCTATATCCTCCAGTCGTTCCCCGATGAGATGGCTCATTGCCAACTTTAACATTGAAATCACCCAGAATTATTTTTATGTCGTTTGTGGGCAATGAGTCGACCAATCTTTCCAGGTGATTGTAAAACGTTTCCTTCGTTTCATCGTCCTTTTCTTCAGTCAGGGCGTGAACAGTTATCAGCGAGATTTTCAAGAATTTCGCTTGTATACGGATTGCACACAACCGTTCATTGACTGCCTTAAAATCAATAATGTGCGATTTGAACCCCCTATCTACAGTGGAGGCCACTCCGAATTCTCGTTTTCCAGTAGACTTCCCACTTTTGAATATTGTGTGCGATCTCATGTCTTGAATTTCGCTTCAAGTCCAATTCGTTTCCTGGACTGCCAGTATTTTTTATTGATGTTGACTGGGCTGTTATAAAAAGTCCTTAATAGCGTCAGAATAATTGAGTGATCTGACATTCCAGGATCCAATGCCATAGTCCTATTTCGTTTGCAAGATCGCTGCCGTGAGTCTAATAAATTCCGCGGCAGGTTTCGAAGCCTGCGACTGCTCGCCTGGCCAAAATTGTCACAAATCGCAGAGGGCGCATTTCCATTTAACCATGTGTAACTTGCGACAGTAGTGCGACTATATAGTTGTAGTTTGATCCATCCCTAACTCAACAATCAGAAGATTTAAGGAAGGAAATAATAAAAAATTCTTTCTTTTCAAAGAAAACTGAAAATGGAGTGGAACGGAATCATCGCAATAAGCCAAAATATTACTCTAAAATCAAAGCTAGGATCAGCTAAGTACCCAAAATAATTTGGAGAATCAAGTGGAATGTATAAATTAACATGGAAGGATTGCCTGATAATTTACGTGGGACAAACGAAACGGTTGATCTTGATAAGAGCAAGAGTATACGTCAGTGAATCCGGAAACAGTTATAAGATCAACGGTTGCAAAGCATATGATCGAAATGAATGAAAATGTGATGATGATAAGACGAGTAGAAAACCCATGGCACCTTGACGCCATTTTTTTTGGTAGGGAGGTGAAAGCATTTACGCCCGCCGAGTCTGGCAGTGTGGGACTCCCATGAAGGATACCCTTGGGCTACCCACTAAACACCTCCCCTGTCAATCTGAGAACCTAGCCTGGAACCGTTTGACACATTACTTCGGGCTAAGCCTCATTTCTCTACGCGTTTAGGCGCCACCGGGCTACAGGGATCCCTTTTCCAGCGGGAGGAGGGGAAGGGAGAATATTTATCCAATGTTAAAAGGAAAAGAATATTTTACTTACTTTAATTCATATGTGGTTTTTCTACTACTTGGGCCTTGCATCGAACTGCAGAGACTACACTTTAGATTGGATTTTTTGTTATTTTTTCTGAAAGGACAGCCCTTATTACACTTTCTCAATTTTTTTTTAAATAAATGTATAGTATCTTAGAAAGAGTCACTACTTTCCGGTTGCTCTATAGTCATCAATTTAATTGAAAAGATAAGAAAGAAATGTGTTTCCTTTTTGACTATATATTTTTTATTTTCTTGTAAATACGTATTTCGACCGCAACATGCGGTCTTCTCCAGTAAACTAACTTAAAATTCATTTATTTTACTCTTTTTATACAGTTTACATTTATTATTTATGATTACATTTTTATTACTTAATTATACTTTCGAATAATCTTGAAAAATTATTCCCTGGGTTATAGTTAAACCTTTTATGAGCAGGTACTTCACCGATTTCCAGGCTCTCGATCGTATCTAACTTACTAATTGCTTGAATCTCCTTAATCACATCCATGTCTGCCTCGTTTATTACGTGCCCTTCTTTGATGATATGTTCTGCCACCGCTGAATGAATCTTCGCACTTCTACACTTGTACGCCCTTCTTAGCTTATGTATTGTCACTCCCAGCTGTCCTCCATCGTTCGTTATTTGTTTTGCTAATTTGAGGTGGGAACTGTAGGCCTGCAGTGTTAAGTTATCCAATTTTTTGAAATGGTAGCCTATATTTTATTTCAATAGTTTCCTTTCCAATTCATTATTATAGTTATATACATATAATACAAGTTCCACCTTAAATTAGAAAAAGAAATAATGAACGATCGAGGACAGCTTGAAATAACAATACACAAGCTAAGAAGGGCGTACGAGTGTGAAAGTACCAAGAAGGAACGGATTCTAAACAACAAATAGGAGATTTTCAAAAATGAGCAAAGCCTGATAGCGAATGAAAAACCGAGCTGCAAGTAAACTTTTCGAGGGATGAAATGAACATATTAAACAAAGGACTAAACAATGCAATCACAACAAACCCCCAGCTCGAAGGTATAGTTGTTGCGATAGAAGGCGGTATAAGATGGTTAGCACAGGATAAAAAAGATGATATATGAAGCGAAGCGAAAAAGATTATCACGAGCGAGCACAAGGCACAAAAATCGATCGAAAAGAAGCTTTATTAGTGAAACAACTCAAGCAAAGGGATGTCTATTATTTTAAAGCGGATAAAGGGAACCAAATCGTTATAATGGCAAAAAACGATTATGATCAATTAGTGTGGGAAAAGTTACGCAATGGTCATTTTTTTGAACTTAGAGTCAATCCGATCGAAATCTCAGTGAAGAGGGTCAAAAAAGGCGCTAAAAGAAGCCAGTGGAACATTTGAAGATGTAAGCAAATTAAGGATGCCTAACCCCTCATTGCCGAGGCTGCGATGCCAACCAAAACTCCATAAAAAGGACCAGCAAGTACGAGAAATAATCGCTGACAGCAACTCTCCGACCTACAAGATAAAGAAATGGTTGATCGACGAATGCAAGAAACTGGGGAGCACCTGTGGAGAAAAATTGGTGAAGGATTCATTGGAACTACTAGAGAAGCTACAAAACGTGCAAGTGAATGAAGATGAGATACTAGTCTCGTTCGATGTAGTCGAACTATTTCTGAATACACTAGCAAAGCCGGCGATATACGAGCTAGAAAAATAGATGGAGAGCTTTGACAACACAGTGGGATGGTAAAAGAAAGTACAGCAATACTTGAAGCCAGCAGCACTATGAATGAACGAAAGCTACTACACATTCCGCAATAAATTTTACAAAATAACAAAAGGTTTAGCGATGGGTAATCCCTTATCACCCCTATTGGTTGAAAGATTCATGGCAAGCACCGAGAAACAGCAGAATGAAAAGAATGAATTGTCGAAAGTATGGTAGAGATATATATTAATATTTTCCCATGTACAAATAATTCTGCGAGCTACTATCGCAATCGTTTTCACAACCATCATGATCAACAAACGAACGTACTCGAAAACCCGCCAAGCATGATCAACATCTCAAAGTGACGTCACTGCCCATTCATTAAGCTGCTCGAATATTCCAGCTAGTTCGCCAATGTACGAGAAATGGATTGAATGACTAGAGACCCTATATAAAGGTGAGCTGAATGAATGGGGGGATTATTACAACCGCGATATAGTAAAACTGCCAAGTGATGGACAAAGTGAAAAATAAAAAAGAATTTGGTGAAATAGTTAACAATTAATAATTGTGCATTTTTTTTTATTGTAAATAAACTCTTTTAATTTCATTTAAAAGATATTGCGTTTTCACTTTCCCGGAACATTAAAATTATTGGCCGCGAACCATAACACGCGACAATATGATTAATCGAAAGCGGAAAAAACTGGCATGGGAGAAATTATCAAAATTGTTCGCAGAAAACCGCAACGTAGGCAAAAAACTCAAAAGGAGAATAAGCATCTCATTCTCCCAAATATACACGCCACTTCAACAAATTTTACGCAGGAACCTAATTGAGGCAGTGAGAACGAGCAGGCATAACTAGCTAAAAACGATGTTAGGGAGCATAAAAGACCCGAAGTCCAAGGACGAGAAAAGTGGAGTTTATAAAATAACATGCGATATATGTGGTAAAATTTACGTGGGGCAGACAAAACGCTTAGCAACAGTGCGATTCAATGAACATGTGAAGGAAGCAGAAGTAGGTAGAAGAAATGCGAGCAAGAAGATTCATTCAGCGGTGGTAGAACATATTGTCAAAGAAGGGCACGTAATAAACGAGGCAGATATGGAACTGATTAAGGAGATTCAAGCAATTAGCAAGTTAGATACGGTCGAGAGCCTGGAAATTGGGACAGCACCTGCTCATTAAAAGTTAAACTATGACCTAGGGAATAATTTTTCAAGGTTAGTCGGAAGTATAGTTAAGTAATAAAAATGTAATCATAAATAATAAATGTAAACTGTATAAAAGAGTAACATAAAAAATTTTAGGTTAGTGTACTGAAGAAGACCGCATGTTGCGGCCCAAATACGTATTTACAAGAAAATAAAAAAACTGTAGTTAAAAAGGAAACATATTTCTTATCTTTTCAACTGAATATTTCTTATTTTGCATTCTTATGCAGTAGTTCCTCTTTACGTCTATTCGATTAAAGTTAGATCAAATCAGATACAAATACAAAGATTGCTCCATTGTTTCATAGTGTTCCTAATCTACCTAAGAGTAACTTGCATCGGAAAGTGTTCAAGAAAAATGTCGTTTAGAATGCTTGGGCAATAAACGTAATTACAGACAATAACCATTCCAAACAACCATGTAAGGCAAGCAATAAGTGCGCCAATTATTTGCGTAGCATGTTTTCCCATATTCATATATTGTAAAAAGCATGAATGTCCACAAATGTGGCCCGAGAGATTTAAACTCATAAGCGTACGATATTAGAACGTAAAATTCTTACTAAATTGTACACGCATGGAAGTATGTGGATAATGGTTGTGGTGCATTTATCAAACAAATCCGCACCTACATACTTGTTTGTATGTATGCTTTATGATATTCAATATGGCAATGTCATGAAACCAATTATATTGGCTACCAATCATTCAATTGACAATCGGCAATCCATTTAATGCGTATACGCTAATAAATAATACTCCGTCGATCGGTTGGTAAGATCTTATTTCATAACCGAGGAATTTTATTATACGAGGCATTGAGTTATGGAGGACTAGATTGTTTCGATTTGCTGATTTTTGCGTGAAACCGAGGTAAAGTCAAAATGGCATAGTTGTAAAGTAATTTATGTATTGTTGCTAGACTAAAAAAGTTGGGTAAACAGACCTACGGTCGTTTCAGAAGGGTTTTGTATCCAACGTACGAAATGCAGTCACCAGGAACGAATAAACACAAGAAACATGTCAAACAAATGTGCACGCTTATAAGAAAATCCATTGCTTCTGTACTTTCAACGGTCGTGCAAACTAACAAAAATCACTCAAATTATGAAATGCCCAAAAAATTTATACTATTGACTTTATTTGAATATTTCAAGAGGATCAAATCAAAACTGCAGTGTCTGATTCAATGGAAAGTCCGTAAAATACCAAAATCGTGTGTTATTGTTGTTGTATTTGAAGAAACTTCAAATGGCTATTACTTCCGTGAATATGATTGGATTTTCATCAAACTTTCAGAGTATTAGAACCTTATGTAAAACTACTTAAATATAAGTTTTCATTGAATTTAAGGGTATCCATACAATTTTATTGGGGAAAATGTGAAATTCGATGCTCACACTAATAGAATTTTGACTTCCAAGGTATTTGTTGTTGCTGTACTTATAAACACCTATTTTCATAATTTTTTTCAGGTTTTTTGGATCACAGGTGTGCAACTGCGAGGAAGAGGGGGGGGGGCACAAATTATTCGTGTATTTCCCCTTCCTGTGCACCCCATGAAGCAAAAAACGCCAATTTAAGCCCTGTTTTGAAAGCTTCTCATCAAGACCTTTGATTTGATATCGGCTACTTTTGATGAATTTTTTTTCTGGGGCCACTCCCCTATATGGGGCGACCCTTCTTAAGCAACATGTAAAATTAATTTTGTAGTGAAACTTTGAAGAGGGAATCACTTTCCATATACATACAAAATGTTATGTTTATAGCTTATGCGGTTGGCGAGAAAAAGGGGTGTGACACACGGACAGACGGACGGACAGGCGCAATTTTAGTAGGGTTTTGTAAAATTATTTTACGAAACCTTAAAAGTTGTATGATATTTGAAATAACCAAACGACGATGTAATCGTTTGTATGAAATATAAAAAGAGTGTGGCTATTAAATAATGAAACTGGAGCAGTAAAACATTTTATTTTTATTTAATTTATATTTGTTTATTATCAACTTCATTATACACTCCTCTATCCCTACAATGCTTCATGCGAATCTTCAATAATTCGAAGCAGTACTACTGTTAGCTCTTCCAGGAAGAGAGAAATAGGGTGCTGCACTTAGCAAGAAACCTCTTGCAGCCCATGCGGGATGAGCCGGTGCATTGCCGTGGTGGAGGTTTTATGACTTATCGTTGCACAATTCAGGTTGTTTTTGAGCACTTTGTTCTACTTACAAAACTCTATTAAATTCGGGGTTTGTCTTTTTCTCTATCTATCTGTATGTCCATCTTTGTGTCACAGTAGTTTTTTCCAGAGCTATAGTATGAGTAGCTGCAGACAAAAAACTTGCCAAGTATATCAGAAATGATTGCCTGTTGAAAATTTAAGGTACCAGTTTTTTTTTCAAATATTCATAAGGGGGGTCCCCCATATGACACGAAAACCATAGAAATTTTTCCTTATAAAAGTCAATCATGTGGAGTGTCAAATGAAAGCGGTTGAACTTGCCAAAACTGGTCTCAAATTTGTGTTAGATAAATCAAGGGGTGTAGAGGGTGGGAGCTTGCCCCCCTAGATTGGACGCATGTTGTCCTAAAAACTTAGAAAAATCAAGCAAGTAGTTTTTTATAAGTACAATAAAAAATTGTTGCGAATTCTGGCGTACCGGCATTCTCCCATTCCCAATTTCAAATTGCCGCCGCAACATCTCCACCTTTCTTTGGGCATTTATGGATTTTCCCCTGTATATTTATTTATTTTTATAAACATTTTACCAATTCCCCTATAATTTTAATTTCCACATCATCCCAATCCTACCCTTTTCCCTTGTTTTCAATTCCAAAAAACTAGTAAGACAATAATAATTTTAATTTTCCCACTCACAACACGCCATACATTAATTCCCATTAAATTTCATTCTATACATTTTCCCCTAACAAAACCTTATTCCTTCCTTCATACTAATCAATTTTATTCATTAGCTCCCTCTAACAAATTTTCATACTAACAAAAAATTTATTCACGTTTCCCTAACGAATTTCAATTTCATACCCATCAAGAAAAATGCATAGTTGAAGTTTCTTATTAGATGAATGGGAAATCGACAGAAGGTGGCCCCGTTGGTAGCGTCGTGGATCCTGGACCGGGGGTCTATTGGAACCCTGGGTTCAAGTTCCCCGAGTGCAGGGAAGCACTCTTTTGGAGTATCCGCAAAATCAATAGTTTCCGTATATATGTGACACTTTGCATCTAATCAGATGCTTCTTTGATTGTGCAAATTGCCATATATGCAAAATGGAAATTGTTGTGTTTTTCGGTACGAAAAAGATTTGTGAGTAGCGGAATCGAGGTGTCATGAACTTCGATTACGTTACCTAGATGCCGTAGCGGTAATGAAAAATGAAAAGATGCGGGATCGGATTTGCTGGAGGTGAAATGTGAGATTGAGTTCTTGGAATTTAGGGTAGTCAGTATTGGAAATAGATATAGAGAGTACTGGATCCGCAATCGGTTGTGAGAGCCGAGGCAATTAGCAACCTTCGCTAAAGTTGTGTGAAGTTGAGGTTCGAAGTGATATGCTTTTGTTTTTGCACTTTATTCACTCCGAAACCATTTCACGTTTAAAAAGTTTTTAATTTTGAAGATAGTGTGTACGAAATCGGCACTTTAGTTCACTGTTTCTATTAAAAATTTACGAAATTTCTATCCGCTTTGACACATGAGTTTTCTCGCCGTTTTCGCGCCCTTTTCGAATTTCTTTTGCTTTGACGTTCGAGTTTTCTGTGAGAGTCGTTTGTTGTGTTGTACTCAAACTGTTTTACGAATGATAACGAAGGCGCGATTGTATGCATGTGAAATGAAATTTCGTTGGTTTGCGCGGGTGTCAGTGGGGGAAGTGACCCTCTGAAGAGAGGAAAAAAAAACCTGACTGAAAACAGAGGGGAAGGAGAAGCAGAGGGAATCATATAGTTTCGAGAGCGTAAGTTATTTATAACTTATATATGTAGCAAATTCGTTTCTCACATGGACGAGTACACAGATTCTCGTTGCTCGTCCATTTATTTGTATGTCTTAGGTATTGGACTTTGGAGAATAAGAGGGATTGATTTTGTGCGGTGTCGAAAAAAAAAGATTTTTGTCAATTTGGAGTGCGGGAATAATAAAATCGTGATTTGGAAGAAAAGATTTTGTCAAATTGAAGTGGGGGAGCAAGAAAAGTGTGATTTAGAAAAAAGATTTTGTCAACGTAAAATTGAAGGTGCGATCGTGAGTGGACGAACGTTTTGAATGGAATTTTTAGTGTCGAAAGTTTTGAAATGATAGAAAAAAATAGAACTGAAATTTGAATTGAAATTCAGTGGAAAGGATCAGAAGTGAAAGGAGTGAAGTTGGAAAGACAATAAAAGCTAGTAATTAAGTAACGACTTATTTGTAGAGTTTGCTTTTGTCGTATTCATCATAGTAGCTACAATTTCAATCGAATTGATATCGTAGTCCTCGTGCTCCTTTTCCGCTTTCGCGTAATCCGATATAAATATAGGGGGATTTGGTGCCGATTCTTTAGTACATTTACAACATAAGGCACCGATTTCAGATTCATTATTATTACTCATTAAATTTAAATTATTCGAGTCGTCAATTTGTTCCCTACAAAATTTTCGTGTACGTTACTTTAAAGTTACGTAAAGTCGTGCCAAGATTCCGTCATTATTGTCACGAATTTAATATACTTAGCGTTACTCCGCAACAGTTATCATCAAATAATAAGCTTCATAACCAGAACTAATCTTCCAATCACTATTTTTGGCTATAGGCCTATGTTAATATGTATTCGAAAGTGGGATAAGGATTAAGTCCTAGAGTTATCAAAACATATAAAACCTTTCAAAACATATAAAACCTTTCAGAATATCTCTTGTTCAAGGGTAAAGCCTATTTTGATCTCTGAGCGTTTTGATGTTTTAAGGTTTAAATCCACAAGGGATCCACTCATGTAAGGTAAAACTTGTCTTCCGACTTTTGTACTCGAACAATTGCAGAGGAGAACTTTTCATTTCTTCATATTACCCATAGGGTTTAAAACCTATAGAGAGTAAAACCGCAAATCAGAATAATATCATTTTAAGGGTTTAAATGATAAATGTCTGTCCGTCCCTCTATCCGTCTCTAGGTTACATCAGCTTTTTTCCGTGACAACAGCAACCACGAATTCCAAACTTATATGCATATCAGAAAATACTCATATAATAACGTTGCAATTAGATTGGATTTTTTTTAAATTTCATAGCCGTGTTTGGAAATCGTGTTTTATTAATAGAAAAGCTTGTGTATAGAGTTTTTGTTGGGAACTGGTTTTTTATAAATCAATTTCGTTTTAAAGCTTCCAAATACATTTCAAATTTGTTTCTCTTGTCTATGTATTCAAATTCACAATTGAGTGGAATTTAACGAGCCTTGACATTTAAAATTCAAGCACCCATTTAAGATTAATAATAATACTATCGCAAACACAAGAATTAAATAATAGAGTAAAATTAAGGAGTAAGTTTCAGGGTTAAAATTGAAAAGTAAAACTCTTCGATTCCTTTAAAGTTTAGCTCCTGAGCAAAACTATAGAGGTCAATCCGAATTTTGTATCTCTGCGAATGATTGGATGGCAAAGCCTTGAAAATGTGTCCCTTGAAGATTCAATCAGCATGACCCGCATCTTGGTTATCTGCCAAGTATAAGTTAACAAACACTTGCATAAGATACAGGCAAGGTGTATCATATTCTTCCACGAACGCAACCTAGAAATTGCAGTATTACACCCTTTTACACAAAAATCGAAAATTGTATTCCCACGATCGAGGTAAGCAGCTTCATCAAAAATCACTCTAGTTTGTAGATTATAAGAAGCAATTAAGTTAGTGGTAATTAATATCTTTTTAAATAAACATCAGGTATCACACTCATCTGGGTTTTTTTAAAGTTGATTTTTACTCAATTTTATTAACTCATATACCGTGAGTACGACTATACCTAAAGTTTACTTAGATTTAATATATGTAGAAGTAAAGTGTATTCCAATCACACTGAAATAGGTGTTCTTAAGATTCCTCATTTACTCACTCTCATATATAAGCTCAGAAGGATTGCTGCGTGTTCTGGCAGACCAGCATCCCATTCGAAACTTCAAATTGCTGCCGTAACATCTCCACCTTCTTTTGGGCACATATACCTTTTCCTTTTTTATTTTAATTAACATTTAAGAATTCTCTTTAAGTCTTATCTCCCCATCATCCCAATTTTACCCTCTTACCCTATCTTTAATTACGAAAATTAATAATGAAACAATAATCTTACCATTCCCACTAACAGCACTTCATTCATTATTTCCCATTAACAAAATTTGATTCGATACCTTTTTCGTAACAAAACCTAATTCCTTCCTTCATACTAACTAATTTTATTTATTAGCTCCCACTAACAAAATTTTATTTGTTATACTAACAAAATTCATTCACGCTCCCCTACTAACAAATTTCATTTCCATGCCCATTAAGAAAGGTGCATAATTGAAGTTGCTAGTTCGATGGATACAAAATCAACAGACGGTGGCTCCGTTGGTAGCGTCGTGGATTCTCAACGAGGGGCCCACTAGAATCCTGGGTTCAAGTTCTCCCGAGCGCAGAAATGCACTCTTTTAGGGATATTGGCAAAAGCAATTGTTTCCGTATTTATGACGATTTGCATATAACCAAACGCTATTATGGTTATGCAAATCACCATATATGCAAAATAGAAATTGTTGCATTTGTCGATATGGAACAGATGTGTAAGTAGCGGAGTCGAAGTGTATTGAACTTCGATTATGTTACTCCAGATGCGGCAGCGGTAATTGGGAATGAAAGGTTTGCGGGGTTGGGCTTTTGGAGTGAATGGGATCCGGTTTTTGGGTTGGATAAGAAGAAGTGTGGTGTGGGAAAAAGTTTTAATTTGGAATTTGTGTGGAAAGTTTGGCGGAGTGAATTTTAATCTGGAATTTGAGAAGATTTTTGAACATTAAGTGGATTTTGGGGAGAAGATTTATCATTTCGGTTTCACTGGCTAAAGTTTTAATGGACATAAGTTCAAGTGTGCAATTATAATTTTAACTTGAATGCACAATCATAGTTCAAAGTGTGTCACAAAAAGAATTCGGCTTCGAAAATAAAAAAATAAACAAAACTTGTGAATAAAAAGAATCAAAAAGTAGTGAAAAAAAAATGAGAAAATACCAAGGCGTATAAGTTAGTTTTAAGTGAAGAGGAATGAAGGTATAGTGCCGGAAAATAAAATTGGAAAGTTCGGTTCAATGACACATAGGCAACCCAGTGCCGGAGTCACGAAAGTGAAAAGAGAAAAACAAACGAAAGAAATAAATAAAAATAAAGAAGATTATTTGCCGTTTCTTCAATTTTTTCAGCTTAATTTGTCATTATTTATAGATTACTTGATTTTCGTAATTCCCCCTTTTTCAGTAGCAGTGCGCTCGGCAGCATAAAAAGGGTATGTAAATTCTTTTTCTTTTTTATTCCTTTAAATTTGACTTTGTTTAATGTAGATTATTTTTTTATATGCGATATTAATTTTTTTTGCTTTCTTGAGTAAGTTATTTGAGTACACGTCGATCTTAAATCAAAAGGGGATTCGAATTAATTCATTGTTTGTATGAAATTGCTATATTGTGCTAATTTTCCTTTGTAGTTTCAGCTTTTGAATTAGTGGCACTTACCGTTAAAGTTGATTAAAGAATTAAAAATGTTTTAATTAATAGTAATCTTTCATTTTTTAGGATGACCTCTTCCTCTCCCGTCTGTTTCCTTTTGTGTTAGTTTTTATCTGTAGAGTGGCTCGGCACGAGCAGGGGGTGTTTCGGAAGACCCGCGACATGACTGAGCGTTAGCCGGCCTCAGTATGCCACCCCAGGTTACGCACCCTTCTGCTGAAACTTAATGTCTGAAGCTACGGTGACTTCTGCGGTTGCAACAGGATCCAAACTTTTACTTTCTATCTCTGTTTCGAAATAATTATTTTGGAGCCCCTTAATAGATACTTTATGCAATCATAATTCTAAGAAGCTGATAAGGCATTCATCATTTCTTGTATTTATTAAGATTAGATGAGCGATACAAATATTTCAATTTGGAAGTGAAAATATTAGAAATGTTTGGCCCAATAGATTCAAGTACAAGCCTCAACTTTCATTTTAATTTGAAATAAGTAGTTGAATACTCGTTTATTATCAATAACCCATTGATTTCATTCCGTCACTTTTTCCAATCTTCCGAGTGATTTTGAGAACAGTCTCTGCCCATTACAATTACTATAATCAAAATGAGCAAAATTTGAATTCCCATTACTCAGGAATTGAACTTTTTAAGTATCGAGATACAATTGTTTCGGAGTTGAAAAGTGATGGTTCATATCAAGTCATATTTTACATCAACACAGTATCTCTGTTCATTTGGGGAGGCCAATATTTGGCTCAATTTTTGCTCGAGTGGTTCTGTTCATTGGACGTAGTCGTATCAAATGCTTTTATTTCATCAACACTTTGACATTCTTCATAGAACCATCAATTCAGCTTATTCATTGAAGGATGTTCTTTTTGAAGACCCTTTCTGCAGTATCTGTGAAATTACTCAATTTAAAAGGTGCTTTCCAAAATAAACGAGACTGAGCTAAAATAGAAACGACAGGAGCTTTCTGCTGATAAATTCGAGTTTATTTATTCAAAATAGTCTCCTCCGGCCTTATACACTGTTTTGTGCGATCCAAAAGCTTTTCGAAAGAGTGTTTCAGGCCATTGACCGGAATGTCCATCAGGATGTCGGTGCAAGCCTTTTGGATGTAATCTATGGAGGCAAAGCGTTTTCCTTTTATAGCTAAATGCTATTTTCCGTATAGGTAGAAGTCACAAGGAGCCATATCAGGCAAATATGGCGAGTAATTGATGGTTAAAATGCGATTTCTAGTCAAAAAATCAGTCACAAGAGTGGGTCGATGAGTTGGTGCATTATAATGCAATAAGCACAAGCTTCCTCCTTCGTGGTATTCAGGCTGAATTCGACAATGCGATGCAACAAGCGCTTCAAAACGCCTAGATAGAAAATTGCACTGACAGTTTGGCCCGTTGGCACGAACTCCTTGTGAAGAATTCCCTTGGAATCTTGAAAACAAATAAGCATTCGATTCCATGAATTTCAACGATGATTTCGGCTCATTTTTGATAAATTCACGCACAATTTCGATGGAGTTTTTGGTGATCACTGGTTTTCGGCTGCCCATATGTTCATCGTCATTTCTGTTTTCACGACCATCTCTGAAACGTGTAAGCCACTCATGAACTTTTTTAATCAATTTTAAAGTCTCGGTAAACGTTTTACCGATTAAAAAAATTTGATATTAGCGCTTTGTTCGAAACTCATTTTTCTGCCGATGACATAAACATACTGTCGCTTTAGACTCAATAACTTCGCTTTCACTGAACCGAATTCCACCAAACTTTCACTGGATGTCAGGGAAAGATGTAACTTTCCAATGCACTATCTCATTTACAGATGGCGTGTAGTGGACCATCTCTCCGTGAATTAGCTCAAAGATGCCGAACAACTTTTTAATGTGTTTAGCCTAAATTATTATGCATATAATTTCTACTGGCTTTATTCTCCGAACAATAAAGACCAATTTTTGTCCGCTCATAAAAACAATTTTATATTATCCAAAATTTAGATGTTTCGTTAATATGGGAAACGACGCGAAGACAAGTTCCTATAATTGGTGGCCCTTACATTTTGTTAGTACCAATAAACGAGTGAAAAAAAAAACAAAAAATAAAAACAATGGCGACCGGTGGCGAATCATCAACGCCCAGAGAAAGAAACAGTACGGAAAATCCGAAAACTTCGCTGAATCTCGCACGTGAACTGTGGCCCGGTAGTGAACCCCCTCGACTAGATGCCGTGTGTGATGTAAAGTTACCGCCATTTTGGGAGTCGCAAGTCGAACTTTGGTTTTCCCAAATTGAATCCACCTTCGGAAATTACAAAATATATTCAGACACGGCAAAATTCAACGCAGTAGTGATATCCCTGGATATTACCATTCTCAAGCAAGTTGCGGAGGTAGTAAAACATCCATCGGTCGGGAACAAATATGAGGAGCTAAAAACGCAATTGATTGCTCGATTCGCTGCGTCTCCTGAGCAGTAGCTAACGCAAGTGCTAATGGAACTCAAATTGCGTGACCAAAAACCATTGCATCTATTTTGTCAGATGCAAAATATGGCAGGCTCACAGCTGCCAGAAGCTGCTCCACGTGCCATACAGGTATGGTGACGACGTTTACCAGTGCATGTACGCGACATCATGTCCGTATCAACTGTAAGGGACACTGCAAAACTACTCGAAATTGTTGAGGAGCTCAACGCTGCCCCAGCTGTAATGGCATCAACATCAAAAACTGCTGTTCCGAGGTCAGATCCAGTTCTCGTGGAAATACTAAATCGACTTGACAGATTAGAAGTGAACGCAAGAAATCAAGATCCACATTCTAAAAATCGATCCCGTTCACGAGCTCGCTGGCGCTCAAGGCCTCAAACACGCACACGAACTCAATGTACAGACGAGAAAAATTGTTTTAAATACACTACCGGAAATTTGGGAAAAAGGCGAATAAATGCCGTCCGCTTTGCCAATTTTCCGAACAGGAAAACTAAAACCGTCATCGTCAAATGCTGTCAGCGATGACGTTCACTTAAACAAGAGCCGAGTATTAATAACTGACAGGCAAACAGGGTTAAGATTCCTCGTGGATACAGGTGCAGAGGTATCGGTAATCCCTAGCCAACGCAAAACACGTCAGGAAAAATGGAAATTGTACGCTACAAATGTAACGACCATCAACACATTCGGGGAACAGAACCTTTCGCTCGACTCTGGACTGTGAAGGATTTTCAAATGGCGTTTTTGCATTGCTGCAGTGGATCATCCTATACTATACAACATTTCAATTTTCTCGTTGACTTCAAGTGGAAGCGGTTAGTGAATGGTAAGACAAATCTCGAAGCGGTCGCAACATTCTCCAATAAACCAGCCGTACCAATCACCACTGTGAATCGACAGATGCCATTTCACAACATCCTCGCCAAACTTCACGAGCTAAGAAGTTCTGTGACAACACCGCAAACCAAATAGGCAATACTCCAACACCACATATTGACGAAAGCCCTGCCGATCGCGGAACGAGTTCGCTGATTACCGCAGGACAAATATCAATCCGCAAAGGCTGAGTTTAAATACATGGTGGAAAATGGAATATGTCGTCCTTAAAGTAGAGCATGGGCTAGTCCACTTCATTTAGTCCCAAAAAAGTCAGGAGAATAGAGACCCTGTGGCAACTACAGGAAACTCAATGCAGTTACAATACCAGATCGATATCCAGTGGCAGGAATGGAAGATTTCAACCATAATCTGCACGGAAAGACAATCTTTTCGAGCATAGATTTAATCCGCGCCTATCATCAAGTGCCAATTGCAGATGAGGACATCGAAAAGACAGCGGTCGTCACACCCTTTGGACTTTTTGAATTCTTGACGATGCCTTTTAGACTCCAGAATGCAGCCCAAACCTTTCAAAGGTACATCAAAATTGTTTTCTCTGGGTTAAGCTACAGTTTTGGATACCTGGATGACATCCTCATCGCGTACAGCTCGGAAGAGGAACATCGGATACATTTACAGGAAGGGTTCACTCGATTAAAGGAACACGGCATCAAAACTATCGTCACCGAAGGCAATTTCGGAAAAACTGAGGTACGTTATTTGGGATTTCTGGCAAGTAGCGAAGGAATCAAGCCGCTACCAAAAAAGTTAATGCGATACTGGAATGTGAAACGCTAAAAAGTATTCAAAGCCTGCGAAGATATTTAGGCATGATCAATTTTTATCGGAAATTCCTAAAAAATACCGCAGAAGTACTTCCTCCGCTAAATGAATTCCTGCGCGATTCCCGAAAAAATAATAAAAGGCCTGTAAACTGGACGTTAACAACAATTAATGCCTTTGAAGACAGTAAAAAGTTGTTGGCAGCACCAGCTTGTATCAAATATCCTGCAAAAAACGCTCAGCTGGCTGTAACACGGACGCTTCGAATCTAGCGATGGGAGTAGTATTGGAACAGTTTATCGACGGAATTTGGTTACCACAAAGATTTTATTCAAAAAAATTTAGCGACGCTCAACTAAACTACAGCGTCTACGATATAGAATTGTTGGCGATCTTTTAAGCTATTAAATATTTTCGCGACAGAGTAGAAGGACAACAATTCGTGATACGAACCGTGCTACGCTTTCACACAGAAGTCATCAAAAGCATCAGCACGCCGAATCCGACAACTGGAGTACATTTCCCAGTTCACGATAAACATACTCCATGTTAAAGGTGAAACAAATATTGTGGCAGATACTCTATCTCGGCTTGATGCAGTCACCACACATAAAACACTCGATATGGCAGACGTAGCAGCGAAACAGTAACATGATTTTTTTTTCGTAGCACCACAGCCCCTTTCGGACCTTCGCTTAGAGATAGTTAGAGTATTTCACTGTCATGATCTGATGTATCGGCCCTCCACAAGGTGATATGATCATTATCACGCTTTGGCCGTGTGTTCGTCCGCCTAACTGCGATGCGTTCTGATTTCAAACCAGCCCGTATCATTACTGAACTGGATTAAAGTCCGTCTGAAGAGCCACTCGACCTAAATCTCGTTGACGCCAGCGAAACTTGAACCAGAGACCTTCGGCTTACGGGCTCAGTGCTCTAACCACTAAGCAACGCGGACTACAGCAACATGATAGCGAGTTACAAAGTCTGTTACACTCGGAAACATCATTGGATTCGTAGAGAGTACAGAAGAGTGGAAAGCATTTGTACTGTGACTTATCAACAGGTATCACACGACCCTACATACCACAAGCACTTCGACGTCAAGCGTTTGATTCTGTGCATCGCCTGTCGCACCTAAGTGGGAAGGTTACCAGCCGTTTACTATGAGAAAAATTCGTCTGGCCAAAAATGCACAAGGATATTGCAAATTGGGCAAAATCATGCACTCAGTGCCAACGCTCTAAAACTAGCCGATACGTCACGACATTCCCGTTAAAGTTTGCAGTGCCAGATAAAAGTTTCAACCACACACATCTCGATTTAGTTGGCCCACTGCCAGTCGTAAACAATTTCAAATATATTCTCGCGATGAACGGAAGCTGTACTAATTACTGAAATCACCCCCGACACAGTCGCTACCAATTTCTATCACCATTAGGTTTCACGTTTAAGTACAGCAAGGATTGTTACAACAGATCGCGGTAGCCAATTCGAATCGATGCTTTTCCGTTCGATAACCGAAATAATTGGTTGTAAATACATAAGGACCACTGCTTATCATTCTTAAGCAAATGTAATGATCTTTAAAAGCAGCACTCACGTGTCATGAAGACGAAAACTGGCTTTAAGCTCTACCTACAGTTCTTCTCGGACTTCAATCTGCTTATAAAGATGACATTAAATGTACTGCAGCCAAAATAGTATACGTTACCACAGTCCAGATTCCAGGAGATTTTGTTGAAGATACGGACAGTAGGAGTGATCAGACATCATTTGTGCCTAAATTTCGGAAAGACATTCGACGACTGCGGCCAACACCTGTCGAACACCATCGACATAGCAGCATATTAATTTTCAAAGACTTGGCAGCATGCAGTCACGTCTTTGGACGAGTTGACGCGGCAAAAAAATCTTTGCAGCAGCCGTATGTTGGTCCATTTCGGATACTTTAGCGAACGTCCGAATCAAAACAAGCAAACGGAGAGTCACATTCGATGTTGACACATCTAGAGGAGGAAGTATTGTAGCGGACCTGAAAGCGGCAAAGCGGCATCTCTCTGTGAATTAGGTCAAAGATGCCGAACAACTTTTTAATATGTATAGCTTAAATTGTTATGTATATAATTTCTTCTGGCTTTATACTCCGAACGATAAAGATCAATTTCTGTGGGCTCAATAATACAATTTTATATTATCCAAAATTTAGATGTTTCGTTAATATAGAAAACGACGGGTATACAAGTTCCTATAATTGTTATTGTTTGTTTTCTTTAGTGCAATTCCCGCCTGATGACATTTGCTTGTGCATATCTCGGTGTAGAGGATCACCATGAGACAGGCTTCAGTTGTAAGGGAAATTGACCAAGCATAGTTTACGTGCCTTATGTTAAGAAATACTCGTACGGTTGCCAACTGGACACTTTGGTAAAAAATATTCAGAGGACAATGATAAATCAAATGAACTCATTGAGGATACTTCTGAAAGTTTTATTTGCTCCTCTTTTTTAGCGTTCCCTAAAGTAGGAGATGCGAAACCCTATTCGCCATTCAAAAAACAAAGAAAATAAATAAATATTCAAACAGTCTAACACAAATCTTTTTTATAAAAATAAACATTCATTTAATTACACATTGTTATTCTTCTTTCAACAAACGCAAACTTTCGTACATTGTCTTCCTGAAAGTCAAACATGGTTGCATCGCATATTTTGCACTTCATATTTTGCAATATAAACGTTAGACGCGCCAAATATGCTGCGAGGTGCTTTTATAAATCAACCTCTTACCACTAAACAAACAACTGCAGGTGATTCTCACCTCTGACTTCCACTCAACATCATCTTGCATATTGCACACTCATTCTTTAAAATGAGTGCTAACACGGTCATAGGAACACATGTATGTATATTAATTTCTGGTGAATGCATAAGTATATCTGCATGAGGTTCATAATTACGAATTAGATAAAAAAAGTTGGAATCATTACATTAAAGTGAGAAGTGAGTGTAGAGAAAATTGTTTTACTTATTGTAAGAAATGGAACAAAAGGTTTAGATTACGGAAGCACTTTTACTTTTCAACGCATTCAAAATGGCATCCAAAACAATTATTTACGTATTCATTGTATTAAATTGTCGTTGGTGTTAATTGTTTGATGTTATCTAAAGTGAATGCAATAGTATGAATGCATTTTCAAGTATTTATTGTGTAAGCTTTGAGTTAGATAACATTAATTGCGGAAGAAGATTCTATTGTAAACCATATACAATATTAGAAAGGAGTTCTTACGTTGGAGCTGATGATTTAATAATCAAATAAGGAAGAAAATTGAAATGACAATGTAAAGATTTATCACTGTAACTTTGCTTTCCTTATAATAAATAACGTTAAAAAATCCGGGATAAAAGAACAATATCCTGATGCATAGATTAATGTTTAATAGACTTATACTGATATGCAACTAAAAATTAACAACTCAGAATGCCAAGTTATTGATTCAAGCTTCAGTAATAACAAAAAAGAAATGCAGAACCGTGTTATGCTCATCTGTATTATTAACTCTTTCAGTCACACTTTTACCTAGATAAAAAAAATTATTCATTTTCGTTCATTCCAGAATAATAGGTGATTAGCAGTTTTGAAAAATATAATCAGATATTTTTTTTGTAAAGTAATTTCGAGAAAAATGGTGGTTACTAACGATGATCACTATGACCGTAGACAGCTGAGATAAATTTTAATTTTTTATTATTCACACATCACCCAAATTATTCAGTAAAACACAAAACCAACTAAGCAAATCTATTTTATGTAGAATTCTTGAAAGCAGGCCTTTCCTTCACGCAAGCACAGCGTAAATTTACAAGTGCTGCACTGCCAAATAGTACGTACTGGAACTTTTTTAGTGCTGCACTTCAACACCTTTTTTGAAGAGGGTCGTTTTGGTTGATGGCGTTTACTTTCAAGACGGGTCTCCCTTGGAAATGTTGGTTTGTGTTTTTTTATAACCACTGGCTTAAGAGATGCTGCTGGCGAGCCGCGGTTACTGCAAAGTGAATCTGAACCACGTAGTTTCACCAATGCTGGAGCTAGAAGTCCTTTATATACTGAGCGGCGAAATTCTTTTGAGGTGACTGAGCAGAGATCTGGTCGAGAAGTAAATTATAGTTCCTTGTAAATTAGAAAAGCATTCGTAACCGAGCCATCCAGGAAATGGAAGATAATACGATGCACTTGTGTAATTTTTTGTCGATGGCATAGCTTCCTTTGAGCTGGTCAAACTTGTCAACATAATTCATGTGATCAGACAGGGAACTTCAACTTTTTCTCCAGTACGTTCCCACGTCTTTAGGATCTAGATAATTCGACAAAACAAAATCAGGTCTTTTGTGTTTCCATTTTAGCAAACTGATTTTGCTATCACTGATAAGAGAATCATATTGCCCCCGCTGTAAATCTTTGTCGTCTTTTAGCTTGGGTAATAGCTTTCTTGTTGAGTTGATCGTGCCACATGCCCAAACTTTATTCTCTTTCAGTGTTACTTGCAAAGAGTAACTATTGAAATAGTTGTCGAAATAAACTTTATAGTTTTTGCTTTTCATGTGTTCACAAAAATTCTTTACAACCCTTCCACTGAGATCAGTTTCAACGTTGTCTCCTTGTTTTCCTGTATAAATATCAAAATCTAGGCAATAACCTGATTCAACATACTCCATCCAGACTTTATAACCACGTTTTATGAGTTTTTTAGGCATGTACTGTTGTAATGAATCATTCGACAGCGCTGGCGACCACTACTAATACACCTTGCTGCCATGTGGCTTTCCATCGCATGTCCATCGTGACGGCTTCTTCTTTTGCCACGTCAGTTTTGTCGTGGGATGTCAAAGTCGAGTTGACAGCCACATGGCGGGTGTGGTTCAAAGAAAATAAGGTTAATTAGAGAAGTAATTGCAACTAAGGTGTTCTCGGTGAATGATTTGACCTACCCTCACCTACAGTGTTTTATTTTCCTCATCAAATGTTATTAGATAGTTTAATCAATTTCTTTAAATTTTGAATTTAATAGAAATTTAGACGTGCATACCATGAATGAACTGAAACGGGTATACAAACAAGTGAACTAACTTAAGAAATGATATTTTCTTAACCGAATCTGGACTCTGCATTTAATGTAATTTACCTTAATTGAGAAAATCACATCTAAAGGGGGCAGGACACTTGCGATACAATCGAAATATATTTTCCTGCTCTGAATCTAATAGCGGGTAAAACTCATGAAGATATTGGAACGACCATATCGATATGTTTGCCAATATGGCAGGAACTGAATCATCACGAGCAAGGTTAATTGATTAATAAAACTCTAATCAAAATGAATTCAACGGTTATAATGAGAATTCCAATTTGAGTACCACTTTTCAATTTGTTTCAAAATGTTTCTAAGTTTAAAGATCAATAAGATTAACGCAAGTAATAATGGACAATGATAAGATATCCAATTGATAAGGAATTGTTTTTTTTTGCAAGCTATAGTCCTTAAGTTTAGCTTGAATAGATAAGTTGGATGTATATTTTAGTCCAAAGGTGTCATATTAACACACTTAAATTTGAGCAAAGTACACAAGTATTCATGATTCCTTCGTTAAAAGCATGACTGAATTTGAATGGGATTAAGCCATTTAAAAACGTAAACCAACCTTTCGGTATAAAAATGAATCCCTTTAATCGACACTTGAAATATTCCGAACAATCATACTAGACACTGTTGAAGCAAGTAATTAGGCAATTGTTTGGAATTAATAAGGAAATCATTAAAAACGTATATTAGGGCGTATTAAGGCCTCCCAGAGATTTTACTTAATTATGAACAATTCTTTTAGAATTTCCTTTTATGAAACTAACTAGCTTCAGCGAAAAAAGGGAAACCCTGGATGATAAAAATCAGTAAAATTACCGATAGGCGCCTATCACGTAATTAGTTACAAAACTAACCCGATATTTATTTGAAGCCTCTGGAAAAAAAACAACTCGCGACGAAAATTATGATAATTCTGTACGAAATCGTGCAAGCTATCAGTAAGCAAATGAATTAAAAGTAATTGTACAACATGTGTAGCTAATTGATTCGTGCAATCGACCCAATTGGTTTTTAATGAAAACGCGTTGTAGGAGCAAAGTAGTTTTGTAAGTCCAGATTAAGAACACCATATTCGTATCTCTTAATTATCTTCAAATTCTTTTCTGAGTATCACAATCTCAACTGAAATCAACTTAACTGTGTTCCAAACAGGACGAAACTTAAAGCATCTTAAATAACCCTTTTGAAATCCAATCATTTTATTTGTCTTCTATTTTGAAATTCAACAATTTACTTCATCCAACTTACCTTCCTTAATGATAGTCGTTGTAAGCAAATTCAATTGAAAATAATATAGCCTACCCTCTGTTATATTTTGCTAGAACTTTATCGACTTCTTACGTTAGGCATTTATTAAGTACATATGCATACTTATTTGTTCGAAATTATTTTGTTATATATTTATAAATACGATATGGTCTAAATAGAGTTATGATATTCTCTGTATCCAAACACATATTTGCTAAAATTTATATATACTTAAAATAGTAACATGAATTGCTAAGCTAAAAACAACTTTCCTTTCCAGTGGCCCTTCTTTTTCAGAGGCAGTGGGATTGCATAGTAAGTATGCCGGGGAGAGGGTAGGATTTTGGAAAATCCGCTGAGGCCGGTTTAGCGTCGCATGCGGTACGCGGTACCTTTGTTGGCTTTGTCTTTTTCCTTAGCATGCCTTTCGTCGGGTTCGAGTTAACGTAGTGTATTTTTCGGTACCGCGTCGATAAAACTCGGGAACGCGAAATGGAAATTAGGTTTTGGTAATTGACTGGAATAATGAGGGAATATGGAATAAAGTAAAGTCGGTTTCTCTTCCGTATGTTTGTGTTTTTGACGCGTTTAGAAACGGGCATTTAATGGTGGCTGAAACACATAATTGAGCGTAATTCAGTTTAAGACCTGCGACCGAAATCCTTTCCAATCTAGCTGGCCGACAAGCAGCCACCGCGACAATGGATTACGGTGCACGGACTGGTTGACCGGTTGGTACCATTCGTTGGCACGACTCTGACTTCACGTCTAGAACCGATGAGAGGTCAGTTCCGACTTCGTTCGTGAATTTAGACGGAAAAATCATTACACTATTTCAAATAATTTCGACCTTTGAATTTGATCATGCTTTCATCTATGGCAATATGCTCAGACGGTTTATAATTTGTGCGGAAATTTCGTTGCATTATATGTATCAAGGGTCGAATTTTGTATATCTTGTGATAGTTCCCGTCTTTTTTATCAGGTGCAAGGCTATTATCATTCAGATGTAAGTTATTCAAAATCCAGCTAAACCCATTGAATGCCATAAACCTTGATATAAAGGGATCATGTAAGTCTAGACTAGAAGACCAATAATCCTTATAGCTCGGTAGGTTTTTTCTCCCCATTACCAGATTCAATGCCAAAAACACATCCAATTCTTCAATCGTTTCCAGATTGTGTAGCATAAAAGTCGGTCTGAAAGCTTGATATTTCTTGCAAGTCACTGGACCAAAACATGCAAAAAAGTTGCAAAGGACTCACATCTCCTAATGAATTTATGTGTTCTGGTATTCCAACAGTTTCTGTGAATTCACCCGGCAAGGCCATTTTTTAGTTTTTTTTACATTTTGGGATGTTAATTGCATGTCTGGTGAGAGCTAGACTTCTGGCCGGAGCTAGTGGAACTTGTAAGTTTACTGAGGCAAAAGAAAAACTAAATAAAGGCAAATTATCATCGGCATCAAAGCCAAAAGAATGCATTTCTTGATCTTCTCCTATTGTGCCACCTAAGAACATGTCAATAGGTTGGTCATATCCTGGCTCGTGATCGGACTCTTCGTCACAGGTACTTTCATCACCCGAGGGTATGCCCTCTAACCAATAGTTTAGAATTTCTTCGTGCGTAAGTTTGCGAGACATACTGTCAAAAGTAAAATAAAGACTAAAACATCCTTGTGGACAAGCAGAACTAATAACCACTTTTTATTTTTCACGATAAAACGTCACAAACATCAAAACGTCACAAACACCATAACTCTATTATGATTGTTTAGCGATCGAAATATGTTATCAAACAAACCAACCCTAATGTCCCTGCTTTTTTACGACTTTCTTTCACAATGAAATAAACAATTTCGCACACGTTTTATTCTCATTTCCGTTAAGACGAGCTTTGTGCTATAGAAAGAAATTAAGAACTGAATTCCTGTCACCTAATAATTAGGGATGTAATTGAAGCACAATTCAAGTAACCGATTAGTCTATATATTTACATCTATATACAGTATTACATTAATTTAATATCAAAACGTGGTTCGGTTGATTTAATCTCGTTGGGAAGAAAGCGAATCGATGACTAACTTCTCAGCGATCATCAGCAGAATCTCCGACTCACTGCGACGTTGCCATATTTTTTACATTCTCAGGTATTTCCAATGGATAAAGGTGTTGGATAGGTCTCCGTATAATGCCGTTTGATAACTGTAGCTCGCATGACCTTATTTGATTGTCCCTTCCCAGATAAACTTCCTTTATTCGTGCCAATTTCGAAAGTAGCCTTGGTAGAGAGTCGTCCCGAACGATAACTACATCACCAACCTTAAGACAACTGGGTGTTACTTGTTTCGTATGATGTGCACTACGGAGGAGTTGGATATACTCATTTTTCCATCTGTTCCAGAACCGATTTAAAACTTGTTGTCTGATATTCCAAAGCTTCAGTAATGTAGATCTGCTAGCATTGCTTCCTGTTTTATTAGAAGTCAGTGCTGTCTCTGTCTGAACTCCAAGCAAAAAATGGTTAGGCGTCAGAGGTTGAATATCCCGATGATCGTCACTAAGATATGTTAGGGGCCTTGAGTTTAACACCGCTTCGATTTCAGTTAAAAGCGTTCTTAATTGTTCTCCATTTAATGCAGCTCGTCCAATAGATACCTTTAGAGCGTTTTTTACGCTCCTGATTAAGCGCTCCCAGAAGCCGCCCCGCTATGGTGCTCTTTCGGCGATGAATCTCCACTTAAGCCCTCTCTGATTCATAAAATCTTGAAGATTCGTGGAACGTATAAATTTTCCCAAGGTTGCAAGTTCAAGAGTCGCTCGTTTGTAGGATTTTGCATTATCCGACGTTATAATACTCGGAGGTCTTCTACGTGCTATAAAACGCCGAAGAGCAGATAAACAGCTTTCAGTCGAAAGATCCAATGTCATCTCCAGATGTATTGCTCTTATTTCAGCACATGTGAAAATCATGAAGTATACCTTTTGCGGTTCCTCTCCTCTAGGTATAATGTACAGTGGACCCGCAAAGTCTACCCCCGTTGTATTAAAGGCTCTTGTAGCGTTTATTCTTTCATATGGTAGCGGAGCCGTTGGTTGAGTTGGAGCTTTGCTGAAAAACCGTTTCCAAACAATACAGCTTCGTTTAACCGACTTTACTAGCAGCCTACCTCTGGGGATCCAATAGCGTTTTCGCAGCAATGTCAGAACTGTCTCAGTACCACCATGAAATGAATCCTTGTGAAGCCGCTGAATTATTAATTTGCTTAAATGTGCTGATTTTGGCAGGATTATAGGGTGGCTGGCACATTCATCATCGTCCATGAGTTGCAATCTCTCATCAATTCGAAGAATGCCTTCCTTTAGTGTCGGTGAAAGAGTTCGAAGCTCAGACGAGGAAGGAATAGGATTACCTCGCTGTAAATTTATTATTTCTGCATTATAAAATTCTATTTGCGTGACTTTAGTCCAATATTCTTCGGCATATTTACAATCCGCTGCGGATATGTACTCGTTGTCGACCTTCTGTTGTTGTAGTTTACGAATGAATTTTAGTGATAGCGTTGTGAATCTATTAATTTACCATACTCGTTGAATTTAAAAATTGGAAATATTCGTCCGTTTGCATTAAATACGTGAATTTCGTTTTCGGCAGCCTGTGCTGATAAAGATACAATCGCTGTTAATTCTTCGTCATTATAGTTTTCAATAGGCCAATTGAAAGCAGCCTCTCGTAGCCAAGCGGAGCCCCATCTCCATTTTTCAGACCGTATTAGCTCGTCAGCATCTATACCTCTTGTTAGGAGATCTTCTGGGTTATCTTTACCGCTACAATGCTTAAACGAAACACCCTTTGTAATCGCGTTGATTTCCTTAACACGTTGGGAAACATCTGGTTTCCATCGATCAGAATCACCAGCTATCCAGTACAAGGCGATCTTTGAGTCAGACCAAATGTAAACCGAATCTACTTCCAAGTGCAATAGATTAATTAAGAATTTACTTAGCCTCGCAGCCATTAAAGCAGCTGTCAACTCCAACTTAGGTAGCGTTAACTCCCTTCCACCAGTTTTCTTGATTGGTGCTATCCGATTTTTCGCACAGATCAATTCGGTGTGCGTACATGCTTCGTTATAAGTAGGCTAGCGTCCGCATATACGTGAAGTTGAATTGTAGTTGGGCTAGGTTTCAGAAAAATACATCTTGATACGCTAAAGACGTCTAACTTCCGTAAGCCTTTGCAGCATTTATTCCATTCCTTCTGCAATTTCTCCGGAATAATATCATCCCAATAATATTTCTTTCGCCATAAATTCTGCAATAAGATTTTCAGTTTCACCACAAACGGACCAAGAAAACCTATAGGATCATAAATTCTCGATAATGTTTGAAGAATACTTCTCTTAGTAGGCTCTCGTTCCGACCCAATAAAATCAAGCACAGGCTTTACATCCACAGCAATGTCATCAGAGTTTGGAAACCAATCAACTCCAAGCACCTTCTGTACGATTGGTGTGACGTCTTCTGTTTGATTGAATAATCGATTCATGCGCATATCATTTGATACCCATTTTCGTAGATTCATGTTTGCCTTATTCATTATAATCATTGCTTCTTTACAAAGACGCCTAGCGGTATCGATGTCGTTCAAACTAACGACTAAATCATCGACATAGAAACATTTAGAAAGAATACTTGCACTTTCCGGATACTCTTTTGTGTTTTCTTTAAAATGCTTTTGAAGCGTAACGATCAGTAAAAATGGACCGCTTGTAACACCAAAGGTTACTCTGGTCATACGGTATTCTTTCCAACGTGGTATATTACTTGTAGTTGAAATGGGCTCTTCAAGCCATATAAAACGGTGAGCATCACGATCTTCTTCTGCTAAAGATATCTGCAGGAAAGCTTTTTCTATGTCAGCCACAAGCGCAATAATGCCAATTCGAAATCTCAATAGAATCTCTAACAAATTTGGTGAAAGATTATCTCCTGATAGCAAACAATGGTTTAGCGAAAGTTTACCGGGTGAATGAGATGAAGCATCGAAGGCAATACGAAGCTTCGTTGTGTGCTTATCAAGGCGATAAACCGGTTGATGTGGTATGTAATATTTAATGTTTGATGTTGCGTTTGTTACATGCTCTGCTATACCAGCTGTGATCATTTGTCTCATTGCTTCATCATATTCGCGCAATCTCGTTGGATCTCGTTGTAGTTTTCGCAATAAATATTGCAACTGCGACATTGCATTTGATCGATTGTCATCAAGAATCTCGTTGATGTGTTTCCAGGGTAATTTTACATCGTACCTTTTTTCCTTCTTAATGACTGAATGTTGCGAGAAATCTGCTGCAAAATTAACATTCTTATCGAGGCCTGCTCCAATTCCTAGCAATTCCAGACTCCAAATTTTTCGTATTTCGCAATCGCTGTCATCTTCAACAAGCAAATTAGTGACGACGGAGTTCATTTGACTAACATCTTTGTAGGGTTCCTGTAATGTCCACCCTAATTTAGTATTAATCGCTACTACATTCTTTGATAGACGCTTTGTTTGATCAGTAACGAAATTCCAATAATTATCAGCTCCAATCAACACAGCCATTCTATTCTCCAACTCTATGTCTTCTCTGGTAGCATCGGCTAATTGCATTCCCTGTAATTTGTCACATATTTCAGATGAGGGAGCTGGCATCATATCCATGCACACTTGTGGTATTTCAAGAGCCTCTAACTCATGTCGTACGATTGTATTAGTTCTCCAACCAAAATCTAATACGTCTATAGTTTCTTTTCGGCAAACTTTTCGTCGCACCAAATGGAGTCACACTTATATTTTGTGTTCCAATTATGGGTTAAATTTAATTTTCTCACGATATCCTCCCTTACAAATGTTGTTTGGCTACCCCCATCTAATACAATGCGCACAAAGGTTTTCTTGTTATTTACAGGAGAAACAAAAACACACAAACCGTTTGTAAGAAAACTGCTGAGCCTTGATTTAATGCATATAAATTAACGACGTTGGTTCGTTTCATTTCATCACCTCTTTCTGTTTTTGTTGATTCATCACCTGCGTTTTTTTCTTTGTAGCAGGGATCGCACATGAAAGAAGCGTAACAACCTTTGCATTTATTGCACTTTACCCCCTTTCGTGAACATTTTGTTGAAGTGTGGTTTCGTTTCATGCAACGATAGCAACGGCCTTGACTTCTTAAAATCTTCTTCTTCAGCCGTGCTATGATGTCTTGAATTGCAGAATACGCAATTGATTACATCTCCACTTGTGAAGAGAGCAGCAGCTGTTGCATTTACCTTTGACCGTTTACTGGCATCGCCATGACGCAGCATCATCATTTCACCAGCCTTTTCTAGCGATTCTGCCTCTCGTTTGATAAAATAGAGTAGCTTTGTTACACGTTTGCCGCCACCAGTTTCCACATCAAGACTTCCAGATGATGCTGACTCGGCTTCTCCCTCTAAAACGCGTTTGGCTGAATAATCACTCTCCGTTATATTGCGATGATACTGCACTCTTAGTTCTTGTGGCAATGAACGTAAAATCGCAGTTTTTAACATAATGTTATACTGGTTAGAGTTTACACCTAATGCTGTCAGTGATCGTATGGCAGCCGTAACAGTATTATATAAATGTCTTAGTCCCTTTGCATCATTTCTAGATGAAATTGGAGAAAGCGTCATCAATTATGTCATGGTATGATCAACTATTTGCTCTGTGTCACCGTATTCTTCTTGCAGAAGAGAGATAGCCGCACTGTAACAAGCTTCTGATGGAGTAAAACCAGATATTGCTTCTGCGGCTTTACCGCTAAGAGCAGCTTGTAGATAGTTGAACTTTTCACTGTGATATGCATTCTCGCGCACAGTACTCTTGACCTGTTCCCAGAACTGTATCCACTCCTGTATGCCACCGCTAAACTTCTTAAGTTGCAATTTGGGCAATTTTATACCTTTATTTTCTTTTCTTTGTATATCCGTTGAATTAGGATTATGCGTTCGTTCATCCTGCTGTGGTAGCATTCTTCGTAATCTATCGCTTCGATATTTAGCTCGAGTTAAAGCCGTTGTTGCGGAGTCCTCATACTCGGCAATCGTTCTGCACTCTTTCTCGCAGTCTTCTGCCTTAACGGTATTTTTTACAGCTTTGTTCGCTTCACGTAGATTTTCTAGCGCAGCATTTACACGATCGTATAATATGGAAAGTTCCTCAATTGCGTTTTCAATTTCGTTTATATCGTTCGTTTGCACGTTAATTGCTTTAACAAATTCTTCAATTTGTTTCACTAAACGCGTAACTTGTCCGCGGCACGTGGCTCTCTGCGCAATTTCCATTTTTTCGTTAATCACTTCTTCCCGGGTTTCGGCACCATGTAATAATTTCGTTCTTAGGGATGTAATTGAAGCACAATTCAAGTAACCGATTAGTCTATATATTTACATCTGTATACAGTATTACATTAATTTAATATCAAAACGTGGTTCGGTTGATTTGATCTCGTTGGGAAGAAAGCGAATCGATGACTAACTTCTCAGCGATCATCAGCAGAATCTCCGACTCACTGCGACGTTGCCATATTTTTCACAGCACAGAAATGCAATAATTCAGCAAATATCCGTTAGGTGGTACTGCATCAAAAAAAAAAAAAGAAATCTTAACAGGTGGTTAGTGACACTAACCACCAAAACTGAAAGAGTTAAGAGAAAAGTCTGCCTAAAATTTACTAGAATGATTAAAAAAGGACAAAAATACTTCGAAAAAAGAAATAAACAAATTTACACAATGTTCAAGCACCCAATTCAAAACTTAACGGTAAAACATTTATTTCTCCATAGAAGAGAAAAATTTCAGTCATCACTAAGGTTCAATGAATTCGAGGAAAATTGACAAACTTTGAATCCACTGTAATAAGTAATACAGTGAACTGTAGGTACTCAGCATCAAAAATCAATTTGAGACAGACGTCCATAGATTGAGAAGTAATGAGTAGTCATAAGAATACCTCCAGTGAATTTATTTAGCCCTCATCGAAAGAAATTCTCCTCCAGCATTCTACGAAAATTTGTATGAGGTCCCAGATTTGAAAATTGGAACTTGCTTAAATTTGCACAGACCAGAGGTAACGCAAAAAAAAGAAATGCAAAGAAATAAAAAAATACAGTAGCAGCATAGAGTTATGTGGTCTACAAAAGGCTCAGCCCACCACACCAAGCTAGCCTACTTACACTTTAGCAAATTCCTATCAATGCTAACCCCACATTGTGTTTATTTTGAAATATCCAAATTATAAATAATTGTTCCTAGTTTAAAGGTGAGTATTACAACATCCCTTAATGAAACATTAACTTCAATTTAAAATAACGACCCCGCCTATATTTATATAAGTTATTGCATTAGTATTAATTTAATATTGCTGCAAAATATTTGATTACATTGGAACAAAAGCAATTAAGTTTTATTGGTCTAAAAAGCTTGATTGAAATCAAATTCCTTGCTAGTTACTCAACCAGCGTAACATATGGGCGTATTGCTCGTAACAATTTGCACACCATATAGCATACACCATTTAATAACTCAGTTTTCAAATGATCATTTGTGTTCAATCAACAATTTCCTCGCAACACTTGCACTCTGAGGTCAATTCAATATTTAAAACAATGCCCCAATCACACAAATGCCCTTGATTTGACTAAACACCTTCCAAGTTATGCACATGTCCTAAATATTGCATCAATATTTCATTAACGATTATAAAGAGCCGAAAAATTGACTGACACGCGACATAATCAATTACAGATCCAATTTACCTGTTAAGCTGTAAACATTATTAATTTACTTTTTTCATCAAGATCTCTGTCAAGATCATGACCTTCATATCACATTTAATTTTTCACTTGGCAATTTATTCGGTTGAAAGATATTTCACTTGTACTTTCCACTAAAGTGCATGCCATCACCTTCATTGTGAATATAATTCATCAAGAAACGGCTAGACCTAGGTTTACCAGCGCCGAACTTCTTTTGATTCATCATGCTCAACTTGATAAAATCAAGTTGAATGTCTTGTCGGTAAGAGTTTTAATGAGATTGAAATTTGATCTTCGAATTAATCTTCTTGGTATTTTGTAGACTGATGATTTTCGTGCGTTGGGAAAATGGAACGATTTTTGGTCGGCCTTAAACTTATTTTCACTTTGAACTAGGTGCGAATATTACCTGAAGGTATCTCAATTATAAATTTGATGGTTGATCAATGTTTATCAAACGTTAATTGAAAAGAATATTGTATGAATAGCTTTTAGCCACTAATTTTGCTTATCATAGAAAAATATTGATTTTTGTTAAATTTTGTTTTTTATTGAGCAGTTGATAGTAAAATAATACATGGGTAGACTAAAAAGTATTCAGTCTTTTTTGTCATTTTTTGATTGGATATTTCTTTTATTTAAAATGGATTTTATTTGAGTACATATTGTACATTATTATCTATGACCTTTTTTTGGGTAGAGCCGTTATTCCATCTGTGTAGAACTTCTGTTGTTTATCGGCGAAAAACTTGGCCAAGTGATTTTCAGAGTCCCTTTTTGAAGTGAATTTCTTTTCATTAAGGAAGTTTTGCAGATACCTAAACGAATAGTAATCTGATGCTGCAAGGTCTGGACAATACGGCGGATGCATCAAAACCTCCCAACCAAGCTCTGTCATTTTTTGCCGGGTCATCAAAGATGTGTGTGGTCTGACATTGTCATGATGGAAGACAACGCCCTTTCTATTGATCAATTCTTGCCGGTTTTTTTGAATTGATTGTTGCAATCAGGTTAATTGCTGACAGTACAGAGCCAAATTAAATGTTTGGTCAGGTTCTAGCACCTCATGATAAACAATTCCCTTCCAATCTCACCGTATACAAAGCAGAACCTTATTTGGTGTCAATTCTGACTTTGAAGTCGTTTGTGATGATTCACCTGTTTTTGTTGATCATGATCTTTTTCGAACGACATTCTCGTACCTTACCCATTCTTCATCGCCCGTAATGATTTGCTTCGAAAATGGCTCGATTTCGTTGCGTTTTATTAGCATTTCGCAAATGGAAATTCGGTCGATCAAATTTTTTTTGTTTAAATTCATGTGGCAGTCAAACGTCGAGTTCAAAACTATCTCGTGATGGATATTCAGTTTCTTAGTAATGTCATAGCTTCTTATGAGTCGGCCTTTTTCAATTTTTTGCAAGATTTCATCGACTTTTTCAGTGATTGGTCGACCTGAGCGAGGTGCATCTTTGACATCAAAATTTCCAGAACGAAAGCGAGCGAACCATCTCTTGGCTGTGGTTTCTGATGCAGTATCTTGACCGTAGACAGTGTGTCTACTAGACACCACAAATTTTTTCACGAGCCTGCGATGCATTCTCACCTTGATCGTAGTGATATTGTAAAATATAACGAATTTTTCAGAAATTTCTCTCTTTTTTAAATGAATACAACTTTTGACACGAATGACGAAACACAAAACTGTCCATAGAAAATTGTAGACTAGAATGTCATCTTTCAAACACATGTCAGTTTGAATCAATCTGATTAGTATTGCCCGATATATGACAACGAACACCATTTAGTAACAAAAAAGGTTCAATACTTTTTAGACTATCTAATATTAAACATTCTAAATGGTTTCACTTTAGTTACTTTTTGGTTCTATACGTTGAACAAGTAATAATACCGTAGTGTTGAGAAGAGAAATTCTAAATCTTTTGAATTTGCTCCCTGACAGTCCACAACCTGTTAGGTGAGATTCGTTGTCGGATGTCGCCATCCCGAAGGAAAATGGCGTCGCTTCAAATATGAAAATATGAAAATAGCTACGTCAATTATCAGTATGGAGCCAATCAGAATGACAATGTAAAAACCACAGTAGAGGTCGAAACCAACCGTAATAACTTATCTCAAACGAAAAACAATTTCCAATTATTTTCAAAAGGGAATTCAACGGCAAACTAGTGAAATGGACTCCGTTAATATTGCTCATGATCAACAAAGAAGCAAACTGTCAGGTTGCAGATATGAAGTGTAACAATTTCATCTCATTATTCAATTTATTTCTTTTTTTTATCTCCATAAAAAGTCAAATAAATTCATTTAGTCAATTGTTTTGTTTATTTGATATCCGCAGAATAATTCTCTTGTTTTTCTTGAAAAGCCATCGGACCTTGTTTTTTGTGTGAGCACACGCGTTTCGACTCCTTTGAGTCATCTTGAGTGTCTACGACTTCTTGATCTCTTGGGGCCTTATCTACGTACTAGACAAGGCCATACGTTTATTTTGATAATTCTAGATGGTTTTTCTAAATTTGTTTTGTTGAAAACTTTGAAGAAGGTTACGGCTGAGGCGATTAATAGATATATAGAGCTAGAAGTTTTTTAGGGTTTTGTACTAAAATACAAAACCCTATTGCAATCACGACCTGTGTCCGTCTGTCTGTCCGTCCGTCCGTCCGTCCGTCCGTCTGTATGTCACAGCACTTTTTCTCGGAAACTATAGGGACTACAGCCATGAAACTTTGTAGAAAGGTCAGAAGTGGTGACCTCTTGAAAGTTCAAGGGTGGAAAATTTTTTCAAAAGCGTTTAAGGGGGGTCTCCCCATATAGGGGGGTGACCCCTCAAGAAAAAATTTTCACCATTGGTAGTCGAGTAGGGTGTCATTGGAAAGGTCTCAATGAGATCTTTTCAAAACAAGTCGTAAAATTGCCTTATAAGTACCGAGGGAGGCAGGGGAAGGGGAAATGTACGAACTTTTCGCGTACCCCCCCCTCGCGATTGGACACCTTCCATCCGAAAAATCTGAAAAAAATCATGAATGTAGGCCTTGATGAGTACAACAACAACAAATACATGAGAAGTCGAAATTCACTCAACTTTGTTAGTAATAGTATGATTTATCGATTTTGTGTTTTCTTGAATAAAATCTAAACGGTACCTTTAAACTCGACAAAATTTAGCAAAGAGATGACTGTTAATAAGATTGATCTTTCCTGAAAGTTTCATAAAGATCGAATAGTATTTACCGAAGTTATAGCAATTTGAATTTTCGTGTATTACTATGGAGCAATATGCCTTGTATTACTATGGAAACATATTGCTATGGAGCCATATGCGCTTTTTACCGACTTAGACACTACAGCTTTGCTAGAATTTGCATGAAAATTTCAGGAGTGATAGTTATCATGAAGATGAGTACATACAATTGAAACAAGTCGAAGAGGCAGGAGAGAGCCCCTAGCAAAAGGGCTTTGTAACCATTCTAAGATTCAAAAAAATAGGCCATGAATCGATGATTACAGTACAGAGGAGTGGCCCCTGAAAACAATTTCATGAAAGGTAGCCGATATGAGTATCAACTGAAAGTTCTCTATGAGAGCTTTTCAAAACAGTTCTTAAACTGACAGTTTTTGCTTCAGTGGGAGCACAGGGGGGGAAATACATGAAAAATGTGTTTCCTCCCTTGCGAATGGACACCCGTGATCTAAAAAATCTGAAAAAATTATCAAAGGAGATATTTATGGGTATAACTATAACAAATATCTCAGAAGTCAAAATTCGTTCAACTTTGTTAATAATAGTATGATCCTCGAATTTCACATTTTCTCCAATTAAATCGTCTTTGACATGTTTCTTGATTTTATTCGTTGCTGGTTACTGCATTTTGTAAGTTGAGTACAAAACCCTTCTGACATGAGCATAGGTCTGTCTACCCAACTTGTTATATTTTTGGACTCTGATACCTGATAATGGATCTCAGTTCGCTGCCCAGAAATTTATTAAATTGTTGGAAAAATATAGTGTAAATCATTTTAAAGCCACCTTGTTTTCACCATAAAGTAATGCTTCAGAGAAAGTCAACAGCGCGATCTTAACTGCTAAGAGCCTACATCAAAGATGATCACAAAACTTGGGACCAATATTCAAGTGCAGTGGCCTGTGCTCTAAGGCTGCTCATCATATTTCTATCGGGAATACACCTCATAATGTTCTAATAGGATATACTATAGTTACTCATGGAAATTCATAAAAACTGCTTACAAAATTAAATCTAATGAGTGAAAGTTAACCAAATGGAACTTATATACAGAATATCTAGATTTTGGATTGAGAATTTAGATAGAAATTATGTATAAAGAATATTAGACTGTAATTGAGAATATCAAGATAGAGTTTGTATAAATAATCTTAGTTTATGATTGTGAATAAAATATGATATGTGCTTTTATCACGTGGACGACATTTTCACGATGGTAAAAGCAAATCAGGTGGATGAGTTACTGCATGTACTCATTGGCAGACACCCTAAAATAATATTCACGATGGAAAAAGAGTGTTACTGCCAATTACCGTTCCTGGATCTTTTGATCAGAAGGGTCCAAGGTGCATTAGAATTTGAATCTACAGGAAGAGCACGAGTACCCAGAGAACAATCCCCAGTTCTTCTAACCATTCTTGTGGACAGAAAATGACTGCATACAATTGTATGATCTATCGAATGATACCGGTACCGTTGAATAACTAGCGTCTGGAATGAGAAAAACAACACATTGTGGGCAACGTATTCAGAAAATGGAGAAGCAACATAAGGAAAATGGGCTGACTTTACTATTTCTATAAAAGCGACGACAAGTACGAAAATGCATGCCAATCACTCATTCATCAGCTACAAAAAGATTGGAACGCATTTTGAAAAAAAAAACAGGATGCAACACGGCTAGCACTAGCAGAAAATACAGCGTTGAAAATTTTTTTGGATCAATTTAAGGATGGTAAGAAAAAGGAGGAAAAGAGTGGAATCTACAAGATCAGCTGCGCGAGCTGCAATAAGGTATGCATTGGACTGACGAAACGCTCAGCAAAAACAAGATTCCAAGAGCATATTAAGGAGGCTGACCAGATCATCAGAAAAGGTGGAAGAGAAACAGCAAGAGAATCATTAGCTAGACATATTATTGAAGAATCCCATACTTGGATGCTTGTGAATCCTTATGGACCTTGAGAGTCCCCAGTGAAGAACGTTTAAATACGGATAAAGGGAATGGATATAGTGACCTAGTTAAAATTATCAAGTAACTAATTTTTTGTAATAAAATCTCTATAATTCTTTTATCGGCCGTAGCTAACACGTAATTACATTACAACTTTTTGGAATTCCCTGTAATAAATTTACCTTATTTGTTAATTTTGTACCTACCTCAGCTAACCCTTAATTGCATTATAATTGTATGTTATTTCCTACGGTAGTACTTAAAGATATTTATGTTTATTACTGTTTATTAAAGCTTCAGAAATTCGGAGGATTGCAAGATTCAGGATACCGCCACAAATGAAGAGGATAACTTGTCTTCGAAAAACCGCTATCGGATAGTACATTTAATAATAAATAGCGCTTAAAAAAGGAAATTTTATTTTTTTCAGCAGATATGAAGGTCTAGAGCTGGAAGGCATTGCTCAAATGGATGTTTTGTATATTTCCCTTCCCGGTGTGCCTTGAGAGTCCCCAGTGAAGAACGTTTAAATACGGATAAAGGGAATGGATATAGTGACCTAGTTAAAATTATCAAGTAACTAATTTTTTGTAATAAAATCTCTATAATTCTTTTATCGGCCGTAGCTAACACGTAATTACATTACAACTTTTTGGAATTCCCTGTAATAAATTTACCTTATTTGTTAATTTTGTACCTACCTCAGCTAACCCTTAATTGCATTATAATTGTATGTTATTTCCTACGGTAGTACTTAAAGATATTTATGTTTATTACTGTTTATTAAAGCTTCAGAAATTCGGAGGATTGCAAGATTCAGGATACCGCCACAAATGAAGAGGATAACTTGTCTTCGAAAAACCGCTATCGGATAGTACATTTAATAATAAATAGCGCTTAAAAAAGGAAATTTTATTTTTTTCAGCAGATATGAAGGTCTAGAGCTGGAAGGCATTGCTCAAATGGATGTATTGTATATTTCCCTTCCCGGTGTGCCCCTCGAAATAAAAATTGAAAACTTCTCATCAAAAACTTTAATTTGATACCCATATCGGCAACTTATGATGACATTTTTTTCGGGGGCCATTCCCCTATATGGGGAAATCCCCCTTAAATACCTTAAAACATTTTATTTGTAATTGAACTTTCAAAAGGGCACTACTTTACATCTACATACAAAATTTGATGCTTCTAGCTTAAATCGTTTGTGAGAAAAATTGCTGTGACACACGGACGGACAGACGGGTCACGATTTTATTAATTTATTTATTCATGAACCAAACAAGGTACAAAATATTTACATTGCATTATAGTTCCATTTTATTTTCTTAACAATTACAATTGGGGGGAAATGGGCTAAGGAATTCCAGGACAGAGGATGTTTAAGGATTCAAGGTTTTAAGTAAGTTTATTTTAAAAGTGGCCTTCAAAATGCCTGGTGTACGAGTATAGCAATTTTTCACGTTGTTAAAGATTCTGCAGCATTTATTAATAGGCTCACTATCTGCATAGACAGTTCTATGATAGGTTACTTTGAGAAAAGGAGTATGCCTAGTTTGTCTCGTTGCATTTTAGTAGAGTTTTGTAAAGTAATTATGCAAAACCCTGAAAATTATCCATCAACAAAAACAAAATACGTTCGCTACTGTGGAAAATATCGGACTTACGGCAAACCCGTCACAAATAACATCAACAGATCTACTGCTTTTTAAAGAATCATACTTGAACTTTATAAGAGCATAAAGTCCCTGCTATCTTTGCAGGATGTAGGCAATGTTATAGACACGCCATTAATAGACAAGCTGTACGAGTATCTCCTTCTAGTTAAAAACAAATGTAAGGAGATAGCAGGGAAAGGACTCCAACCTAGCACGTCAAAAGACATAAAATAACAACAAATTAGCGCTGCAATTACTGTGATTGGTTTTTTTAAAACTCATTTCACATCAACCATTAATACGGGAGGCTACTCCTGTATTCAAATTAAAATCTAACAACATGGGTTTCTCAAAGATCGCACTATGACCTCAAATCTAATTGAATTCACTGATTGCATAGTGGAGGCCCTGGACAATCGATTGCAGGTTGATGTCGTCTTCACTGACTTCTCCGAGGCATTTGACACGGTCAACCATCAACTACTCTGCCGCAAACTGAAAGTTTTTGGGGCTGCTGGACCTCTTTTATCATGTTCCTACCTGTCTTCTCATATACTCGTATGTTGTGTTAGTTACTGTCAAATTACCTCTATACCATTTTAGGTCCTCTCCTGTTCCTATTGTTTAAAGTGATCTTCCTTCGATTATCGCCTCCAATTGCCTACAGTATGCCGATGATTTTAAAGTATTTCAAGCTATCAGATCTGTACAAGATTGTCAATATCTTCAGAAGAACCTGATTGCACTAAATAACTGCTGTTCATCTGACTACCTCTGTCTTAATGTTGCCGAATGCTATAAAATGACTTTTACCCTAAGTCACTGTCCACTAACTTTTACCGCTATGTCAAGGGAAGTCCCACTCGTTGCTGTGAGCTCTGGTAAAGATCTTGGTGTTATTTTTTGATCCAAAACTCAATTTTGATGCACACATTCTAATCGCGACTACTAGGGCCTCAAAACTATTGATTGATTTTCAGGCATACTTATAAGTTTTCCAAAACAAGTATATTCACCCCCATCCGATAGGACGGACTCACGCATGTGTTCACCATAAGGACAGCAACCACCAAATTGACACGGTCGATCACCAAACTAGAAATTCTTCCAGTAGTCGAAGGGGAGTCATTATCTCAGCACCATAGCAGTAGTGCTGGCAAATGGACCAAAGAGAAATCGTTAATCTTTTAAATTTGTTCAGTTGCTGCTCAAGAACTTTTCATTCATCTCCTGACAGTTGCCTTATTGTTAGGAGACAATCGTTGTCAGATATATATATATATATATATATATATATATATATATATATATATATATATATATATATATATATATATATATAAAAAACAAGCGATTTCCTTTTTTGAAGTGTGAGTCCGTCTTTCAATCAATCTTGTTGATTTATTTTAATTTTTTCAAACTTTTATTCAACAAACAGCATCTGTGAATTTTTAGAAACATCAAGTCACTAATTTTCAGGGAATGAGTTTTGCAAATTATCAAGAATATTAAATATATTTCATAATTAAATTATCGTTCGAAGATATTTTGTGAAAATGGAATTATTTATAATAATTAAAATATTAAACTGCATATTCCTGTGATTAATTTTTTGGGTTGATCAAAAACATTTTCTGGAATTCCCTATTAAACACGGTACTTGTCCGTCCATTCTTTTGTCTATCCGTTAATGTGTGAAAGCAATTTTTATCAGGAACTAGAAAAGCTGGAGTCATAAAATCTTGTGACCAGCTCAGAAGTTTGATAGTTTTTCCGTATAAGGATGTGACTTCTTTTACTGAAGATTATTACCCTCAAATTCAAGGGTCTTTCAGGCGAGCCAGCCTAACAGAGAAAGACCGTGGCGGCACTCGTTTGGCCATTTGCGTTGCCACCACCCCGTGAACTGCCAAATAAGACTGCGGTCCCCCGAAATTTATCACGCACTAGAACTATGTAGAAGCTTAAGGGAAGGTCTTCGTGCATGGAACTGGTCTGTATGAATTAGAAACAATAGATATCGAATCGAAGAATTTATCAAGCTGCTAAAGTGACGAGAGTCAACATCATCATTTTGAAACTAGTTCGAAATCATTTTGCAAAGCTTGCAACTGAGAACGAAAACCCCAGATTTTGCAACCATTCCACCCTACAGATGAATACATTGATACTTATCTTATCACTGGTTCCATACCTCGAGAAGTATTCGTGCATTTGGAAATAAATCGATGTTTTTTATTTTGACTATTCCAATTATTTATCATATACTTGCATATATACAGTGCTGCAGTGCTGATGATAGAGGATACGATCATAGCTGAAATGAATAAGTGATTCACTGGTTCTTTCTGAAGAAGCTCAGTACCCATTCTGATCCCAATGTCCAATGTAAAGCTACACGAGGGGCAGTACTATACAAGTCAAGCCAAGTGGTAGTCTATGCAGACGACATCAACATTTTGTCACGTTCATTAACAACTGCCAAAGAACTTTTCCTGAAACTCGACAGCAGAGCAAAACGGGTAGGGCTAAAAATCAATGAAAATAAAACAAAGCTCAAGACGCTGTCGAGGAAAAATATCTCAAATACACAAAATATCACACTTAGCGAATACAATACCGAAAATGTGGGCGAATTTGTATATTTAGGGGCTAAAATAACGAAGACGGGTAATGAAAGAGACTAAATGCACCGAAGACTACTGCGAGCAATTTAAATAATTTATTCAATTTTGACGATATGTTTCAGACAGAGGAAAACAAAGCTCCAAGCATACAAATTTGTGAGAAGACCTGTGCTTTGCTATAGGTATGAAACATGGACCCTAACTCAAACATCTGCAAATACATTGAACGCCTTTGGGCGACGGGTCCTGAGGCAAATAATCCGAAGGAAGCTGGCAAATTTGATACAACGATGAATTGTATGACATTCTTGACGAACCGGAGGTCTCAACGATTGTAAAACTATGGAAGCTACAATGAGCTGGCCACATGAATCGTATGGACGAATAATCTGTTGTTCGTCCATGGCTGAAGGCTCGAGATCAGTGGGGAAACCGAGGAAACGGTGGTCTAACTGGCTGCTCAGATTTCAAAATTGGAGGACACGGTCAATGGAACGAGACAGTTGGAGGCCGTATTTGTAGGAAGTGGAGGCCCAAGAGGAGCTGTAAAGGTACGATGATGATGATGATCGAATCAATTATGGACTTGATAGATGCTTGGTTTTATTTCTTCAAAATCGATCAAAATTTATTCGATTTGGTTGAGCCACCTTGCACTATTTTAGAATTTGTATCCAAATACCGGCTCACGTATCAGAACTCCAAAACTCACGGGTCCCGTGTTCATGATGCGGTTGTATGATTTTGTTGCCGGTTTTGTAAACGAATTTTCATCATCCCTTGTCAAGTGGTAGCTCCTGACCAGTCAAAAGAAATCATCTCACAAAGAACGGCCAAAATACGAGTAGATTCCCTTAGACAACGAAATCAGGCGCTATTGGAAAACAAAAGAAATGTCAAGAAGATTTTCCTTGTTGTTGGTATACGCGGTACTTTTCACTTTTTTTTCAATGTACATTCAATTATTTTCATGTTGGTACACTCGTCACAAACATATACTATATTTACAGTTTCATCTATAAAATCTGTTTAGTTTGTTTGCAAGAGGCATAATAGTTAGAAGTGTTTTGCGTGCGCGGCGATTTTTTGCTATCGAAACAAATGGATCAAAAAACCAGAATTTTTGGTCAAAAACAACACTACAATCATTTCTCAGGCACCATATTCACCGGATTTGGCCCCAGATGGCTTTTTTTTTCTCAAAACTGAAGAGACCTATGAAAGAATGGAGATTTGCAACGATTAAGGAGATAAAGACTGCATCGCAGGTAGAACTTAAGGTTATACCTAAAAGTGCTTATGAGAAGTGCTCCGAGTATTGGAAAAGCGTTGGTACAAGTGTTTTGATTACTTTGAAGGGTTTAACATAAATATTGACGAATAAATAAATATTTTTTCCTAAAAACACAAATTCACCTTACTTTTTGAACACACCTCCTATAATCATCCTTACAGACTTAGCCGATTTTTCAATAAAAGTCATGAAAGAGTAGTCTTCGCTGAAGAAGAGCGAACGATAACGACTAAAAATCGATTAAGAAAATATAATTAAAAAAACGCAAAATCAAAAGGAAGGTTTTATTATTCTTTTTTATTTTTCAGAATTATTTTGCGAAAATGAAATCTATTACGAACAAAAAACTTGTGTAAAAAATTTGATTTCAGCATCGCATGGATCGGGCTGAAATTCCAAATTCATTTTCCTTCTTTTCAGCTTGTTTTAATTTTTCGTGGAAACTGTGTCGCGTAATGCCTCCTCTACCAAAACGTAAAAAATTGTCCTAACCCTTGGTGAAAAAATAAAATTTTTAGACAAGTTATGTGCGGGAGAAAGTTTTGCATCCGTTGGCCGCTTGTTTAAAATAAATGAATCCAAAGTTCGTTCAATCAAGGCAAAAGAGAATTCAATCACGGACGGTGTGGGTGCTACTTCAGTAGCGTTCATCAAAAAGATTGTCACAAATCAGTAATAGAGTACTTGAAAAGACCGAACATGTTTTGGGAATATGGATGGAAGACATGTCTCAAAAGAAAGTGCCCTTAACTTTAGCTTTGATCAGAGAAAAGGCCAAAAAAATGTACGATAGCATTAATGAAAATTCTCACTCTGGATTTATCTCCCAAGCAAGCAAAGGGTGGTTCGAGAATTTCAAGAAGCGACTTAACTTGCACAATGTCAAATTAGTTGGGGAATTAGCTTCAGCTGATCATGAAGCTGCAGGAAAATTTCCAGCAAGTCTTCAAGAAATTATCAAGAGAGGAGGGTATTTTCCACAACAAGTCTTTAACACTAATGAAACTGGCATCTTTTGGAAGAAGATGCCGAATCGAACATATCTTTCTAAAGCTGAAAGAACTGCCCCAGGATTCAAGGTTGCCAAAGACTGTGTTAGGTTACTGCTGTGTGCAAATGCTTCAGGGGATTGTAAGATACAATCTATGATAATTTACTGATCCCAAAATGCAAGACCACTAAAGGGAAAAAACAAAGACCAGCTACCTGTTTTTTGGAGGGCTAATAGCAAAGCATGGGTCACTGGTGCCCTATTCCAGGAATGGTTTCATTCTTGTTTTATTGAAGAGGTAAAAAAATATCTTACTTCGCAAAACCTGGCTTTTAAGGTGCTTCTTCTTATCGACAATGCTCTGAGTCATCCTTCCAGTTTAGTTGGGACTAACTCGAATGTAGAGGTGATCTTTTTGCCCCCAAATACGACATCATTATTACAACTACTTGATCAAGGGATGATCGCAGCTTTTAAGGCTTATTACACGAAACACAGTTTTAAGCGATTGAAACAGTAACGAGTTGTTGGAAGAAATTCAACATTGCCAATTGCATTGGTGATATCGATGCATCTTAGCAGGAAATGAAATCGAGGTCAATCAACGCTTGCTGGAATCAGCTATGGTCACACGTGGTTGAAAAGGAAAGCACTGTCCCACCAGTCCAAGATGAGGAAGATGAAATAGTCCGATTAGCACATCAGATTGGTGGTGAAGGATTTGACGATATGAGATAAGACAAAATTAACGGATTGGTATATTCTCATGAAGAGGTGTTATCGGATGAAGACCTATTGCAACAGAAAGGAGAGGAAACTAAAGAATCTGAAGATGTTGAGTGCAAAGAAGAGAGCCGGGAAAATGCGGGTATTATTTTTATTAATTTGTTTTTTCATTCAAATATTTTGTATGCAGGCCAAAGTTTTTCTTCAAAACAACTCAGTGGAATTCTAACCTTGAGGGACCAACTTGTTCCAAAAGTAATGGATTTGGAACCATCTCTTAATCGAAATTTGCAGTTTAAAAGAGGTATCGAGGCCGCTTCAAATCCTTATATAGAAATCCTTAAAAAAGTAGATTTTTCAGCACAGCAATGTTTAATTACGAGTTATTTTCTTCCATATACGTCGAAAACTAACAATGGGAAAAACTAACATGTACCTACCCTTTTTTTTTGTTTTATTTTTTATTTACACACTATAACTTTGAATACGTGTTTTTTTAATCTTGAATTTTATCTCAACTGTTGCAGTTTTGGAACTTAACCCCCCTTATTACATAGGAAAGTAGATTCAACATTCACGGATTTAACATTCACGGCAGTTTTTAGGAACCTAACCCCCACGAATGTTATAGGATTACTGTGCTCGTATCTCCCGAATGTGTTGGCTCTCGAGAAGGTGATATGCTCAGTACCACGCTTTAGCTGTATGCCCGCCCTCCCAGCTGCGATACGTTCTCTTACTATTCTTGTCATATTAAAGCACTTATAATTTTTATGCATATAAAATTTTTACTCAGATATTTTCATTTCTCTAAGCCTGCTAACTTGTGTAATTTCAAATCAAAAGATAGTATGTTAAGGTCGAATTACTCCATCAAGCTTAGCACAAATTTTAACTATCTAAATCATATATTGAATATGCGATGAAAATTTGTTAACTCTATCTTAAATTATGTGTTATTTGTTTAGATGAAAATTATTAAAGATATTTCAATCTTCTTATAGGACCATTAATCTCCAATTACCTTCAGGCTGATTGGTTACACGTTCAGTCTAGCCACATGCCGTACTATTTTCACTTCACTTTCAATTGTAAATTCTAATTAATGCAATCGATATTAAAATATAAATGGTGTTTTTTCATCAAAACAACACACCAACTGATCAATAAATAACGCCATTGATCAATAGATTGATAAATCCATGCACCAAATATTACCATGTTTTAAGCGCTGCCTATAGATGCATGCAATGAGTGTATGCAATGTTTGAAATTTCGTACTGAACATTAATAGAGGTGTACTTTATGTTTTGATTAATTGCTCTAAGGTAGGTTGACGCCTTCTGTTTGCCTTCCATTGGGTTGGAATGGTGTTACGACGTCTGTGGCGGATTAACTCAGATCAAGCCCAGACAGCTCATTGTAATCAGTCATGTCTTTTAGAAATTACGCGTAGCGTTAAGACGTTTATAATTGAGTTATAAACTTTATGTACCTGCGAGATTGCATATTATTTATTTCATAGTAGCAAAATATGCAATATGAATGACTATCATCGTACAAAATCTCATATATCTTGACATGTTAACATTTTAAAGATGCATACAAAATTATGAAAGAAATGCTATCCCATGAGTTAAAAAATTTTATGATTAATGTTGTTTTTCATTAATTTGCAATAAAATTCGATTTTGGATAGAAGATTTATTGAAAATATTAATGAATATTGAAATATGATGCAAAAAGAAAGAAGAAATAACACTTTCCCTCGTTCGAATTCATTAATATATACCGATAGTTTATTTTTATTTACTTTGAATAAATTTACATAATACGTGAGGATAGATTTCTAATCGAATTTTATATGAGTATGCTATTGTTGTCTTACTAGTGATACGACGGTGGTAAACAAAATTATAATCAAATAAATCAAATACAAGGAATTGAGATGTATTACGAAATCCCAATGTGACATTTCTATACAACGCACTTAGCAAAAAATATGAAGAAAGTAATTTTTGAGGGTCATCATATTAATAAATGGATTTATTGGCTTGGTCATGCTAATTTTTTATCTTTTAGCTTAATTTGAAATTTATTTTTTTGACCCAAAGAGTTTACATTTTAAGCTTTTTTCTTTACACTGTAGAGATCATAAACTTTTAATGGCTTTGGACATAAAAATTAAAAAATTTAAGATATTATATAAGGATTAACACTTAAAGGAATAAATGCCAAATCATTCGAAAAAAAAATTAATTTTTAAATTTTTGAATTCGTTGCTCCCTTTAAAGGTTAACCACTTTCAAAGGGCAAACCAGATGTTGCTGATAATATCATTTTATCTTTAATTTCTCGTCTGCCCTTTTCAAATTGTATTTCCACTTCAGTTGACTTGGTTTTCAAAAATAGTATTTCATAATTTTAATGGTGAATGTTTATTACTGAGGCACGCTGCTCCCTTCTTTCTTACAAGAAAAAATGTATAACTCTCATCAAGTAAAATTATATTTTTTCCGGAAAATGAAATAAACAGAATGTATGAGAATATACTAAAAATGTATTTGATTTTTTATCAAGTTTTCCGCTTTTTAAACCGGGAAAGCTTCAGATTTTAAAACGATTGACAAAGTGTAATTTTATAAATTGGTCGGCATAGCGAAGCATTTTTAACTATTTACTATTTAATAAAATTTGATAACTGCTCTTGCATAATCATTTTCACTGATGCTTAAATATTTTCACTCACTCATTCTTTTTCAGTGCTATTATTGAAAAAATCACCTGAAATATGAAAAAATAATTGATTAATTTCTTTACGTTGTAAATATTGTAGAATAGTTGAACATTATAATAATGATAAAAGCTTCGCAATTTTTTGATTCATGAGTCTCAACTGCGATCGAAATGTTAACGTTGAAACAGTTTTCTTTTTTCTTGTTCTAGAATCATTTAATGAAGTCGAGAGTGAGAATTGTCATGATTACGACCCATTAAATGGTATAAATAATAAGGTCTCGATCCTATTTCGTGTGAGGTTTCGGTCTCCTATCGAACGCGTCTTCAGGTACTGAATAGAGAAGTGCGCTCACTGGGAAACCGGTGGTTAAACAGGGAATTGAAAACTACTTGCACGCCAACAATAGCTGGGTGAATCTATAGACAACGCTCCGTTAGTATTAATTGTCTAAAACCAGGGAAATTGCTACCCGCTGTTGATTCAAAATCAAAGAACTCAGCAATGAAAAGCAGATTACGAGTTCAAGACTTTATGCGTGACCTGATTGTCTAGAATCGAAGGTCTACGAGAGATTCTTTAGGAAGCTTCTCTTTAGAAAATCAGCATTTTCAAACTCTAGAAACTAAAACTTCAAATTAGCGTTGAAGCATTGCACACTTACTTCACCAGTGAGGAAAACGACGACTTTAGAGATTTAAAGTGGCTTTTATTGCGATTTAAACTACATACAGCTGGCCCCTCACTTCAAGCTTGCGTTAGATTTTGTGCTGTTCAAATTAAAAAGAAGTTCCTCACCATATGGGTTATTTACTACTACGCTCCAATTAAAGAGTCGTGAAGGGTGAATTTTAACTCTGTCTTATGTTGTTTAGAAGCGTTTGATGTCTCACACTTTAACTATTGCTTTGTTGGTCGCCTAGCTTCACAAAATCACGTTAAAATTAAATGAGCTTTTGTTACCGTATTGCAAACGCAAAAAACTCTCGCGGAGATCAATAGGGACCAGGTCAACCAGCAAAGCAAAAATGAGATACTATTTACGAAAAATGCAGAACTAACCCAATCACTTATTAATTTTAAGGCTAAACTTTCTGTAAAGCAACATTTACGCCAAAGCAACGCAGCTGGGCATTATAATGTAAAGCTAGATAGTCGGTTCCTGAAAAGCCATATACAGAAGGTTGTTGGACCTAATCGTTATCTCCTCACGGATCTGTCGACGAAGGAAGTGGAAGTCTATCACGCAAAAGACCTGCACCGATAGTTTAAACATAAATGTCTGTTTTTTCCGTCCATATTTAGTTTCAATCACACATGGGTTTCCCCATTTTCAGCAAATCCACTAATCGTTTTCTTCTATTGCCTTACTTCGTGTTCCGGCCCGAACACAATCGATTACCCACCGGAAGATCCTTCAGCACCTTTTTTGCACTCCTCATCTCTCTAGGATTGCGAAAAAATTAGCCTCCCTGTAGTAATCGACCAGTTGCCTAGGCAAACTGTTTTAGAAAACACCATTGTAAGTCATCCAATTTTAATTGTTAATTCGAAAATAAAATATATTTAAATTTATAATTAAAATTCAATGACGGCGACCCCTTTGCAACGCAATTTATAAAAATGAATTACGATATCACGCAATGAGAGATACCCGTTGCACGCGAGCAGAGGGCTCGACAAAAAACCACAGTTACGACACGGGGAGTCTGGTCGAGATAAGCAACGAGTGCGCGTGGGATTGCGTGACTGCGCTTGTCTTGAGGAATCGTGTGATTTTCTTTCTCTGAAAGGGACGAACAAATACCGCGTCGAACGAATTTGATTTTGATTGATTAAAAATTGAAAGCGAGACATCGAGTTGATTTTACGAATTCTAAAGCAACGCGGGCTCAAAAATAATTGGTGAACGTGATTAGAATTCGAAAGTAAGTGACTCGCATTTTAAACTCTAAGCCTAATTGACGGTTTAGCGGTGGACTAACGTGAGAAATTTGTGTGATAAAATGAAATCGCCGGTGATCAAAATGAAAAAGTTCGTTTGAATTTCATGAAATAGCTAAAATTTATTTGTGTTCCCAGTGCTAATAACCATAATCCGCAGCAAATATGCGCAACGGTAGTCCCAAATATTGTAATCATTGACAAAGTGGTAACAATCAATACAACCATGTAATGCAATCCCAGTGTGAATGTTGCAGCACCGTGAGCCCAAGAGGATTTGCACAAAACCAGCGAAACAAATCAAACCCCGTCATGAAATTCAGGGCTGATTCATATTCAGCATTAAGACATCGGATGTGGTTTTGACGTAATTTATTTGCCGTGTATCGACTTCTCTGATACATCATAGTGGGACAACAAGATTGGAGTCTGACTGTCTTTGAGAAAACGGAAATATCACGGTCACGAAATGACCAGCCCATTGCGGTGGCATTGGCGATTTCCCCAAAGCAAAGAAGAAAATTGGTCACGTTAGAAACTGTATTTGTCTGATTGCCTCCCCTGTATTCCGTGCTACTATCACCTTTGGATTTGTGTTTAGTGGCATAGAGTGGAAAATGTAGCAATTCAAATTAAATACGCGTAGCTCAGTAATTGTTTTATTTCTTTAAGGGAGCTGTTTTTTGTGAAGATTCTAAATGCGCGAATTTGCTGCATATTATAGCGCAATTGTTTTATCCTTGGACAGTGAAATGAAAAAGTATTCACTGTGAAAGAGTCAGAACACCGAAAAGTAGAAGTTGAGTGCTAATGGGGAAACACTTTGCGTGCTGCTTCTGGGAATCCCCCGGTGTTTGTTTTACCAGTCCGAGAGGTGAACGTGTAAATTATCTTGAATTGATGGTAAAAACTAGCACAATGTGCCAGGATAAAGGCTTTAATTTTAGTTGGCCTAGAAACAAATCAATGAGAATATATCAAAGCCCAGGGCCAAATCGACGGAAATTATCACACTTGGTGAGTATACCGTCGAAAATGTGAACGAATTTGAATATTAAGGCGCCAAAATAATGCGATCCGGTAGTGAAAGACACGGAATATGCCAAGAAATACAGCTGCTAACAAAACTATTTTGAAGACGAGTTGCATACAACAGAAAACGAAGCTCCAAGTATATAAATCTGTGATAACTCTGTGTTCTGCTATGGGTATGAAACGTGGACCCTAACCCTAGCATCCGCAAACATATTCAACGCCTTAGAGAGACAGGTCCTGAGACGAATAATTAGAGCAAAGCTAGACGGGCAACAATGGTGATTTCGATTCAACCATGAGCTGCATGAAATTTTTGACGACCCGGATGTCTCAACAATTGTAAGGCAGCGGAAGCTGCAAAAGACTGGCAATGTGAATCGTTTGAACGAACAACAAATTCCCTTCAGTTCTCCCAACGAATACCTTCGTCGGGAGAACTGAAGGGCGGAGACTAGTGGGGAGTTTGATTTTGAAGGCGTGGTTATTGGATTGAGATAGTTGGAGGCGTTATTTGCAGTCAACGAAGGCCCGAAAGGGGCTGTAGTGATACGAAGAAGAATAACCATTCATTCTGTTAATCACCACCAAGACTTATCTATAAGATTTGATTTTCAGATTTTTTGGTCCACAGGTGTCAGATCGCGAGAAGACGGTAAGAACATTATTTCGTTTTATCACCCCTCTTCTAAAAAGCATTGCTAATGCAGTTTTAAGCTTTCACGTTGAAGGATATTATTAAGAACTTTTATTTCAGAACCAATTTTTGGCGAAAAGCAATTTTTTTAATGGTAATATCCTGTTCAAATGAGAAATCTTCTGCTAAAGTATTAAAAGTGCGGTGGTATAGTTGAAAAGTGCGAAGAAAATCATAATTTGTTAAAAAATTTGCGGCTTCGTCATCTTTTGGCCAAAAAATCTGAAGATACGCAAGGAAGTAGGTCTTCTTGAGTAAAAGAGCAACAAACATCTCAGTAGTCAAAACTGGATCAATTTTGTGGAAAACAGTATCCTCAAATTTGCCTGGGTATATGGGAAAAAAATGCATGTTGCTATCGAGTCTTCCACAAAAAAGTTACAGGTGATTAAACATTTTTAAATCACAGCAGCAATAACCCGTAGTACTAAGAGATACAGGTTTCCAAATGATCCAGACACTACAAATATGTTTACGTTTTCTTTTGTTTTGTGCCCATTATACCAATTTTTGCGATATTGAAAAGCTACAGAGCCTTCTTTTCGTAATCTATGCATAACCATTTTTAATTATCGCTATCATCATCATTTTGGAAGCTGCAGCCTAGATAATTAACAACGTTGACTGTACCTTATGGTTATTACTTACAATCAGAATGAAGTCCTTACTTCTACCTTTGTACTTCATAAAGTGATCCTCGATTTCAAGTTAAAGATAGTGACTAGCCTATAAAATATTCTTGCTAATCAAAAGACATTCACAAAAGCAAGAATTCTCTTCTACTTTTAATGTGACCCAAATACCCAAACAACTTACAAAACTCATTAATCGATTCAATTATCCACATACCAAATATGTATACACAAAATGTTAACATATTCAGATTGGATCTTTACTTAGCTCGCGAAAAAAAAAACTTTTTGCATGTTTGAAAGCGCAAGGTTATCTTCATTGATGTATTCCATTCATTCACATGCATCTTATATTTGCACATGACAATTTGCTCATACTTATAAAGTGATCAAATATAGTATTGCAGAAAAAAATCTTCAGTAGAAAACCGCAAAGTTCTATGCCACTATAAAAGCGAATCTAGGTCATGATTTTCGAAGAAAATTCATTTCAAGTAATGAGCGCTTATTGAATATTGCTTGTACCACCATCAACAACTGGTGAATATGAGTATGCGTATATCAAATGATGGACAACCCACATGGAAGTTGAGGAAGGTGATATATGGCTTGTAAATATTATAAATTTTAGTTGGGTTGTGCCAACCAGTAGCACTGTGGCAAACAAACAATGAGGTAGTAGTTTAACTTTCTGTTAGTAATTTGTCACGGGCATGTTAATTAGATAACGGGGAATACTCATTATAGTTGTGAATATCGTTAGAATATAAATTGAGAACGAGTGAAATATGGCACTCGTAGTACAAAGTTCATAACTATTATAATAAACTTCATGACATAATTTCAAGACTTTCTGAGAAAATCTTTCTAAAATTTTAAATTATTATTTTTCCTACTTAATAATAATATATTATTTCTATTTAGTATATAGCTTCTTGTATTCAAATGAGCATATAATGAAAGGAACCCATAGAGCATGAAGAAGTTATATAGATAGCTAAAAGACAGCACATTATAGAAGCAGTCATGTTTAAAATTCAGCTTAATGTGAGCGAAAAGTGAACTTAAGGAACAAGTCACCTTTTTGTTTAGACTTTATGTTAATAAATTGCTGCAATCTTATCATAAAATTTTTATCTATCATTTGTTTTTGCGGGGGCAGTTGATGCCTAAAAGTAGTCATCATCATCATCTATAGGACGATAGCCTAAGCCGGGCCATGGCCTCCAGGATTCATCACCTCCAGTCACCACGGTTCCGCGACCTTGCCCGCCAGTTGTTTACTGCCAACAAGGATCTACTGTAGGCTTCTATCATGTCGTCCGATCGTGTTCTCGGTCTTCTCGCTGGACGTCTGCCTTGTGCTCTGCCTATTAATGTTCTTTGGGGTAGCCGGATTTCTTCCATTCTTTCTACATGGCGTGCCCATTGTAATTTGCGTAACTTTACGCAAGAAGAAATAGGTGGGCCGTCAAGTAGTTCCTCGCTGTAATGTAGTCTTCATTTTTTTCTTTGTTTCACTGGCCCGTCGATTTTCCGGAGCACTTTGCGTTCAAATATGTCCACTGTCTTTTCGGATTCGCTCGGCAGGGTCCAGAGACTAAAATTATTATGTCAACTATAATACCACATTAATAGCGATGAGACCCATTTACCAATATACTCGTATGTAAGCATACTTACACAACAGGCCAATGGGAAGTGGTATGCCAGCGTGCCTAAAACCACTTTTAATCTGCTATAGCCTGAACGTTGAGACATTCTGAAGTATTGTAGTATGATGCGAGCTTGTGTTAGACATAGCAAAAACCTGCTGATGGCAGATATTAGGGTCAACTGATCACTATGAAAATTAATTTATGCAACAACAGCCGAGAACTTATCCAGACTTTTTAGTTTTTGAAAGGTCTTATATACACACATAGTATGCTACACGTGCAAACTTCAAAGCAAAAAGAAGATGACTGCTCCAAAAAGGAGTGTAAGGCTCATGCAACAACACTGATTATACAACGAAGGTTAAGGACTATCTTTGGAATAAGCAGTGCGTAATTAATGCATTTTTACTATAGCTCCGAAGAAAACGTGTAGACTGCCTTTTATTTTACTAGTCTTATTCTATATAAAAAATGAAAGAAAGTAAATTCCCTTTAATTCTACTATTTTTATTTTAAATTCAGTATGCAATTGTTTCGTTCTCTACTTGAGAACTTCCTCAGAACTACTATTTCCTAAACTATAAGTGTCCTAATATTTATAAAATACTTGAGCTACACAGTCGTTTTTAAGGATGTCTACTAACATCATCGCTATGCTGCTGGGAAACTCATTGAAGATATATGAACAGGGCAAACTTTATAAGGGAAATTTGATTCCTTGACCAATCGTCATGACTTCATCGGAAAGCACACCTCGTGGTTGAATCTTAACTCTAATGGATACGGCACGGTTAGTCATAATATACTACAGGGAATATGGACCTCAAACTGATTATACCAGAAACGGACACATTTTATTTACTGGTTTGCCTTGTCATTATTTGATTGTATCTAGTGATAGCTAGATAAATAGCAAGAAAAGCCTCGGTAAGCCAATCTGTCTGGAAACAAAACCGGGTCATATTTTCAGAAATTAAGAGAATAACCTGCAATAAATCACAACTTTCTTATGATGGCTGAACATATTTAGACCCGTTAAAGACCCGTTTTTGCTCAAAACAAAAAGAAAAAAAAGAAATTACTTTGTTAATATGATTACTAGGAGACAGTGGCTATGGGCTCTTCATTTAATTCGGTGATGAACTATACCCCTTCAAATTTTGGCAAGTATATGATCTGGTATAATCAGCTAGGCTCTCTGAGCGCAGTCCTCCTGATGCACAACCCTCTTTAGAAGCTTGGAAGGATCTCAACTTTGATCCATGAGCAGGAATCTAAATAATCAACTAGAACTGATGTAATTGCCTGCTTAATTCTCAGTAAATTCGCCAAAATATTGGTCATTGCACACATTGGCAAATAATTTTCGAATCCTATCTGTTGCGCATTCGAAATTATAATTTCATACGCAACAGCATCAATAAAATTAATGTTGATTTTTGTTCTTACTTGAGCCTACAACAATTTTTAAATGATTTCTAAAATATTTTGTTTATTTGATATCCGCAAGCCAATTCATTATTTTTCCTTGCTTTGGGTTATGGAATGATCGCATCATTTTCGCCTGACTGGTAGTGTTACAGTCAATTATTATGTTTATTTGATATCCGCAGGATTTACAAGAAAAAAAAAAAGAAAAGAAATGGCCCGCGGATATCAAATAAACAAAATAATTGACTACAACACTGAAAGCCAGGCAAAAATATTGCGATCATTCTACAAACTTACCCGAAGTAAGGTCCGACGGCTTTTCAAGAAATAAAAAATTTCAAAACACCAAATCTTTTCCACAAATGCTGATTTAATTTTTGTTTTTCTGCAAACACTGATGTTTTGAAAGCAATCTGCTTCTTTCCTTCCGTTGTGTTGAATTATTAGGGTTTTTAAAATAATTTTAAAAACCCCTACTAAAATCGCGACTAGTCTGTCCGTCTGTCGGTCCATTCATCCTTCCGTACGTGTGTCACAGCAATTCCTATCGGAAACCACAAAACCTAGAAACAAAAAATGTTGTCGGTAGGTGTAAAGTGTTGCCTTTTTCGAAGTTCCACCACAAAAACAAAATGTATAAGGTTTCTAAGGGGGGCCTCCCTATATAGGGGAGAGACGCTTGAAAAAAAAATTCACCAAAGGTAGCAAATATAGGTATCGAATGAAAGATCTTGATTAGAACTTTCCAAAAAAGGTCTTAAACTGACAAGTTTTGCTTTAGAAGATGCAAAGGAAGGAGAAGCGTACAAAAATTTTGTGTTCCCCCCTCGCCTGAAAAAGTTGACTCTTTTAAATCAGTCATCAAAAACCCCAAGAAATTTTTTGGAATTGTGAACATCAAGCGCAAAGCTCATGGCTACCGTAAATAAATAACTTATAAAGACTGTAGCTCTGCTCTCCCTGAAGAAATCAGTAATTACTTTGCAGACCCCTTTCAACCAGTTTTCAGCGAATAGTTTTACACATTTTTCACCTCTAGACACAGAATTTCGGACTGTACTTCAAGAATTTTTAGTTTCAGGTGACATTTTCAACGCAATTGAAACTCTTGATTAGAATCATAGACCTGGCCCTGATTTACTTCTACCATATTTTTTACTTCAATGTAGAGAGCAATTAGTTGCATCCCTTTTTATCATTTTTAACAAATCGCTATCAAGCGGCGCGCGTATTCTCAGCATACTGGAACTCCTCCCACTTAACTCCAATCAATGAAAACAAAAGCAAAAGAGAAACTATAGAAGGATTGCCATCTATCCACTACCGTAAATTTATTTGAAAAAATAGCCTGTTCCAAAACATCTCCTTTCATAGAATAGCGTCTTAATGACCAACTGCATGGCTTCAGTGAAAATCGATCCACAGCCACCAACTTGACAGTTATGCTCTCTAGCACCCTTTGTACAATGGAGAATGGACGCCAAGTCGACGCAATTTATACTGACTGGCCTTTGACCGTGTCAATCATACGATTTTGTATTTTAAATTGGGTAAATCTGGATTTAATGGCTCCATACTTCATTGGCTGGACTCGTATCTCAAAAATTGGGCTCAAAACGTTAAATCTCAGGGATAAGTGTGCAATGAAATTCATGTCGATTCCGATGTGCTTCAAGGCAGTCACCTCGGACATCTTCTCTTCAACATTTTTATAGCAGACCTCTCTGAAGTGTTATCCGATATACCATACTTATTTTATGCGGATGATCTTAAATTATATCACGTAATAGCATTTTTTGTTCCTAAAGACAAAATAAATGCTCTATTAGAGTGGTGCAACAAAAATCTTCTATATCTGAATCATGAGAAATGCCAGGTGGTAAGTTTTCCACGGAAAGGTATGATTTTATGATCTGATTAGCTTTTCAGAGTTGACAGTGTAGTAGATCCTGGTGTTGACTTGGATAAGAAACTCTTCTTTAATTTGCACTTTGATGAGGTTCTCTGGAAAGCTAATAAACTCTTAGATTTCAACAAACGATGCGCAAAAGAATTTCAAAATTTGTGGGTAACGATAACGTTATACGTGTCACTAGTGCGCCCAATTCTGGATTACGGATGTGTTGTTTGGAATCCGATTTTTGATGTTCACTCAAAGAGGTTTCAGTCTGTTCAGAAACAATTTTTACAGTTCGCTTTGAGATCCCGCTATGATCCAAAAAATTTCCATAATTTGCCATCATATGATGATCGGCTATCTATTCTCAATATGACATCACTTGCCCTCCGTAGAACTATACTATGCTTTTGCTTTGCATTTAATTTCCTAAGGGGAAGCATCGAAATCCAACATCTAATCAACAAAATAACTTTGAACGAGTCAGTAAGATTTACGAGACATTCACCTTTGCTCGTAGAAAGCAAACATCATACTATCTAAGGTGATAATGAGCCGATAAATAGGTTGTGTCAGAATTTTCAACAGGATGAGCCATCTTTATTTTCCAACCATATCAAGATCCCAATTTCAATCCAATTTATCCAAGTCCCTCGGTTCTTAATCGTTAGATTAAATCCCTGCAGATGGAAATCTTTACTATAAAAAAACTGTGATACGTAGAATGTAAAAAAAAAAATAGTATGCCTTGGTTGGTAAATAAACAAATAAGTATTAAAGCCAGATGTAGAAAACCAGTGCCATTACCATTTGTGGATTATGCAAGCCAGAGGCCTTCAGTAAAAAAGCATACGTTCGACCGAACAGAGAAATGCAGAAAAGGAAAATTATATTCAACTGCCCTAATGACAAAACTTAGGGGGTAGTATTGTAGCAGCTGTCAAACTTCACAAGTGCCACCTAGAGGGCTATGAGATTTAAAGATTAGAAATACTTTTATTGAAAGTTACTGTGTAAATAATTTATGTATCTTTTGTTCTGTTCTAGTCAAGAGATTCGCAAGAGTTAATGTTTTCCTTCAAATAGAGTAAATTGTAAGATTACAAAAATCGATTTTATTTTGTTTACAGTAGGTGAAAACCCTACAAAAGTTACTGATGCATGAAAAGTTGACTACATATTTTAAGAATTTTAATCAGAATGATTGAAATTGGCACAGTACTATTTTACAATTTCAGGCCACGATTCCAATGCTTAAAAGTTTTTCATTTGCTTTATGGATCATGGAACGCCGTAAACTGCAAATACATACAATTGCCTAAATGAGGTTTTTACTAGGCAATCTTAAATGAAACCTGTCGAGAATTATTATACGATATCTAAAGAAAATAAAAATGTTGATCAACGAGGCGCAAATACGAAATATGCAGCCTTGGAGATTGTTCATTATTTTGATTTATGGAAATATGCAATCTAATTTTGCTAATTTTTTTCATCATTTTTCGAATTTAAGCTACATATAATGAAGATGCAATAAGAAGAGTGTCATTATTTTGGCGTTTGATTTTCTGGTATTTTATTGAATATCAAATTTAAAAGATTCATTTTTATTGTTTTGCTGGAAGGAAGCTTAATACACTTTTTTAAATAAACTTCTTCAATTTTTACTGTGCAACTTAACCTTAACATGAAAAAAGTATGTCCGCACTTTGGATCTTAAAATTTTATTGTTGCGCTGGTCCTGCTTTTCAAGTGCCGGACCCAGTAACCATAAGTATATTGGATAGTGTCACCCTTAAATCTTCTTCTTCTTTGTAGTACTTCAGCCCCTCTCGGGCCTTCGCTTCTTGCAAATAGTACCTCCAACCATCTCGGTCGATTGACCGCATCCTCCAATTTTGGAACCCGAGTAGCGACGAGCTGTCTTTATCGACCAAGTGAGATCAGCGTTTCCTCTGTTTCCCCACAGGTCTCTAGCCTTCAGTTCTCCTAACGAATACCTTTTTGGGTATCCGTTGATCGTCCATACGATTCATGTGTCCAACTCATTGCAGCTTCCACAGTCCGGCAACATTTAAGACCTCATACAGCTCATGGTTGTATCGAATTTGCCATTGGTCCCCGTCTAGCTTCGCTCCGATTATTCGCCTTAGGACCCGTCGCTCAAAGGCGTTCAATATATTTGCGGATGCTTGGATTAGGGTCTAAGTTCCACATCCATAGCATGACACATGTCTTATCACAGATTTGTATACTTGCAGCTTTGTTTTCCTGTATATGCAGATGATTTTCAAGATCGTCAAAACTTAATAAAATATTTTATTTGCCAGCTGTATTCTTCGGCGTATTTCATCTCTTTCAATACCCGTTTTCGTTTATTTGGCGCCTAGATACACAAATTCGCTCACATTTTTGATAATGTATGCGCCAAGTGTGATATTTTGTGTGCTTGCGGTATATTTCCTCGACTACATCATCAGCTTCGTTTTATTTTCACTGCTTTGTAGCCGTACTCGTTTTGCTTCGCCGTTGAGTTTCAGGAAGAGTTGTTAATGACTATGACAAAATGTTGATGTCGTCCGCATAAGCTACTACTTGGCTCGATTTGTATAGTGCTCCAAATCCAAATTGAATAGCAATTGGGCCTGCTCATTTCCCTGCTTCAGTCCGATATTTATGTCAAAGGCATCAGTGAGTTGGTTATTGATGTGGACTTGGGAGGCCGACGATGTCATTGTAATTTTGGTAATACGGACTAATTTGGCTGGGATGCCAAAGCAAAGCATTATTTGGTACAGTACGTTACTATCAATACTATCGTATACTTGCTTAAGGTCAACGAAAATTTGGCGTACGTCTATGTTGAACTCCCAGCATTTTTCAAGTACCTGTTTGGCTGTGAACAATTGGTCTATCGTCGATCTACCTACTCTAAAACTACCTTGATACTCCCCAATAATACTGTTGGCGTTTGATCCGCTTTTATTTTCTAAGATCTTTGAAAATATTTTGTAACCCGTACAAAGTTGTAATATGCCTGTAGCTTGTCATCTTTTTTGTAGATAGGGAATAAAATTGATTGAGTCCACTCTTGCGGCATATGTTCTTGGTGCCAAATTTGCAGGATTACTTTGTGAATAGCTTTATGAACACTAATGCCACCATATTTGATGAGCTCCACTGGAATCTCACCCCATTAAATCACTTATTCAAAATAATAAGGGAAATCAAGATTTGAAGTTCTTAAAAAACATTAAATAAATTTTATGAAATCAGTGCTAAAAACTATTTGATTTAGTGCTAGCTTTGTGCAATTGATAAAATCGTATATTCATCTCAGTCGAAATTTGATTCCAAGATTTGTATTGCACAATTTTTAGCCATATCGACGGCTCCCTTTGTGGCTCAACAATGTATCCACGATCTGAAAGATTATATTTTGAGAACTGCACTCCTTTTTGTTTTTATTTGCATTTAAAGCCATCTTTTTTCTTCCGTTTATTAGTTACATCCATATATTTCATTTTCTTGTTGCTATTTTTTATATGTGTCTTAACATTTTAACTGGAGGAAGAGAGACAAGATACGTTTTTGCCAAAATATAAGGTTGGTTTTCCATTGGGTCCCGTTTGGAGGATGGTAAAAGACATTTATCAATAAAATAAAAAAGTCCGAACTTTGTGCAGATTTTGAGATATAAAAGATTTTCCAATAAGAAGTGTTATTTTGAATAGCCCTCTATTTCGGTAGATGTCGCTTTTGAAGCTATCATTCTTTGACATTTGACAAGTAGAAACTACGCCATTAGTAAAATTGGAACGATACATGCTTCAACAACGCATTGAAATTATTAAAATTTACTATAAAAATGGTGAAAATTTGGCAGAGACGGTTCGTAAAACTCGAACATTTTTGGGTCATCGTGAAGCACCTTGTCGGACCGCAATGCAGAAATTGGCGGAAAAATTTGAGCTATTGGGAAAACTTATGTGAAGAATTAAACACGTGCACATCACTTAAGAACAGCCGAGAATATTGCTGCTGTAGCCGAAAGTATTGAAGAAAACCCAGGTTAGGCATTCCACAAACGTCACTACACCGTATTTTGCATAAAAATTTGGGTCTTAAGGCTTATAAAGTTTAGTTAAGACAAGAACTCAAGCCGGTCGATAATAAACAACGTCGTGTCTTTGCTGATTGGGTCCTTGGAATGCATGAACATGATCCGGAATTCCATCGGAAAATCATCTTGAGTGATGAGGCCCATTTCTACCTCGGTGGCTTCGTCCACAAGCAAAATTGTCGCATCTGGGGCTCGGAAAACCCAAGAGTTATTGTTGGAAAGCCTCTCTATCTTCAACGTGTGACTGTTTAGTGCGGTTTATGGTCCGGTGGAGTCATTGGACCTTACTTTTTCGAAAATGAGGCTGGAACAACAGTTACGGTGAATGGATTGCGCTATCGAGAGATGATTAATGATTTTTTTGGCCAGAATTGGATGGTATTGATCTGGTCAACGTTTACTTTCAACAAGATGGCGCTACGTGCCACACAAGCAACGAAACCATTGATCTTTTACGAGAAAAGTTTCTGGAACGTGTTATCTCTCGAAGAGGTGATCACAATTGACCACCGAGATCTTGTGATTTAACATCTTGCGACTCCTTCCTTTGGGGCCACGTGAAGGGGAAGGCCTACGCCAATAGCCCAGCGTCGATTCAAGACCTCAAGGATGGAATTCGTGAGGCTATCGAAGACATAGAGCAGCCACTTTGCAATTGGGTTATGGAAAATTTCATAAAAAGGATATCGTCCTGTAAGGGTGGTCGTGGTGGTCATTTGCCTGGTGTTATTTTTCGCTATTAACAGAATACCTTTTTCTTTATACGAAGTAAAAATCCGATCATTTATATTATAAAATTGCATTATTCTTTTAATATCAAAATAATACCTCTTATTGGAAAACCCTGTATATCCTGGTTGTTTTGCATTTAAATTCGCCGCCAATTTGTTTCAAGTATTTTGACCTCGTTGCTTGATTGACTATGATAACACATCAATATTACAAACCATTTCTAAAGTTTTTATCAAAATTCCTACATATTTGTAGTGTCTAGGTCCGTTGCAAACGTGTATCTCTCTAGTATTAGGCGTTAATGTTGTTGTAAATGTTGAATATTGAATCGGCTGTAACTTAGCTGTTTATGGTTCGATTATTGTGAAATTTTCAGGACACATTCAACCACCATGAGGAAACTTAAATTTTAGCTTTTGGAAAATTTCCTTTTTGATTTTGTAGGCAAAAATTTAAAATTTAGAAAATGTACTATTATTAATAAAAATAAAGTTGATCGAATTTCGACTTTTGAGGCATTTATTGCCATCATGCTCCTAAAGACTTACATATGTGATTTTTTCAGATTTTTCAGGTCAAAGGTGTCTAATCGCGAGGGGGGACACAAAATTTTCCTAACTTTCATCTTTCCCTGCACCCCTCAAAGCAAAACTTTTCATTAATACTCAATCTCATGATCATTATTACCTTTTAATTGATACCCATAATGCCAAAATTTGATGAATTTTTTCAGGGCCCCCTCCCTTGTATGGGGACACCGCCCCTTTAACACCTTATAATTTTTTTTATGGAAAAACTTACTTACTTACAAAACCTTATGTTTCTAGCTTTTGTAGTTTGCGAGAAAATGTGGTGTGACACACGGACGGACAGACTGGACGCGATTTTAGTATGTTTTTATAAAATTATTTTACAAAGCCCTAAAAAGGAGTCATCACGCAGATGATGACCAACCCAGTGACAGCAGTTACGAGTAGTAGACTTCATATCTTGATTCAATGTAACATTGGTTAAAAAGCTTCAACGTAGACAGCCGCTCAGTTTATATTATTTCTGAAGTAAAACTACACATAAACAAAGCTATGTTTAGAAACTTATGTCCCTCCAAAATATAAGATGTTTTCTTTCATTTAGAAAACCAAAAAAAAATTATTTCATTCCAAATTTCATATTACCCAAAATTTCACTTAATTTTACAATTCCCACAAATATTTATCGAAGTCTCATGTTTTTTAATTGATTTAAAAGATATTCGCAAAGCAGGAAGTCAGATTTGAATCAGTCTACGCATTACAAAATCTCTTCAAAAGACATACATTTTCTGAAGGGTGCATCAAAGTCCGTTTTTGCCCTCAGTTACGCAAATCTTGCATACCTAAAAGTTTCTTTTTAAATTTAATTTTATTTTGAGTTCAGTATTTTTTCATTTTTTTGTCATAATCTGCATTTTACTAATATAATCATCAAATCCCATTTTTCAATCACTAAAATATTTCGCACTGAATTTTTGCAGTCACAAAATCCGGTTACGTCATTTCGTTTTCTATTCGATTTATCTCTGATCGCACCAAGCATTGTCTACTTTTTTGCATACCGGCCATTATATTTAGTATTCATTTTACATCGTGGAATAAATATCAAGATTGATTGCGACGATATTATCGTTGATTTGGATTTACAGTAGTTAATACACCTTTTTCCAGCCAAAAACGGTTGGCCAAGAGGCGAAGAAAGTTAGCGTGAGTTTTTTTTCCCTCGAAGAACTTCCGTGATTGATTAACAGATACCGAAAGGGGAGTCAGCAATCTAAACAGATACGACCACTTGGACTGCCAAATTAATATTTTAAAGCAAAAAAAAAATCATATTCATCACACCTTTCAGTTTTTAAGTGAACTGCTACTTTTTTGCTTGATATACCACACCAAAAAGTCGCGCAATTTGGTATGAATCGGCCTGAGAATCGGATTTACTTTCCCATCGCATGAAATTATAAAACAAACGGTCTAATCTTATCAATTTATTATTGAGTTTCATATGCAAATTAGGAAAGCTAGACGATTGTTTCACTAATTGTAAGTATCAAAACGCAATCGTCGATTAATTACCTGAGGAATCACTCCCAAGACCCAAATGCACGTATAAATGACTATCGTAAAAATCCAATTCAAGTCATCAAATCGACCCGCAGACAAAGCACAGCCATGCTTACTTCCTCGGGAAATAAAACGATAAACATTCGATTAATATATCATGGATTTGACTAGCATGAAGCTTGTAAACGTAGTTCGGATTAAAACAATCCAAACTTGCAATCAATTCCCCGAAGGAGAAAAAGCCGTGAAAGAATCATAGCATGTAATGTTGAAGCCGATACATAACAGCATCCAGCAAAAACTAACATGAGTGAAAAATTAAGCTTCCGCACATGAAATTGGGAAGTTCAGCAATTAATTTCGATTTCAGTGAAACTTAGCGAGCCTATAGAGTAAACAGTCCTCTCTGGTATCACAGCAGTTTCACAGCTTGCCATCTTGAATGGATGATTTGGACGATGATTGCAACATTTTTATGAAGCGTGGAAAATTTTCGATGTAATCATTATCATGGGAAAATGCAAAACGTTTTAGATAACGTCTCCGACGGATTAGGTTGCATAGTGCGAATTTGTGTGTGAGCGAACATTCAAAGATGATGGATGTGGCGAAAAATTGCATAAATGGATGCTTTTTACAGAGTCTAATAAATAATTCGTTTTGCAACATTTTGGTAATTTTGAGGAAGGATACTGAAGTAAAAAATTTGGAATTTTGCATTAAAATCAGGACGCATTGAAACGATTGAACTCACCTTAGTATCATGTTTGCAGCTTTCAACGAACTCCGCTCGACAATCAGGTACAAATCCAGATGATACTCAATATCCGGCTAATCTATTTAGCGTGCGTGCAATAAGTCACAAAACTATGTACAACTGTTATTACAAACTATTTCTCCGGCCGATTTCTTAGATACACTTCTTCGTCAACATCTGATACCGCGAACAGGTGCTGGTTTGCAGAAGACGTTGGTGTTGCGCAGACACTTTTCACTCTTGACCAACAAACGTTATTAAAAGACACCGGAGACGGAACCACGCGCCCGCAATAAGAATTTGTATCTTTTCTTTTCTTCCGATCGGCAACTAACGGCGATGTTTGTAAACTTGTTTGTTTCTTAGTAACTTACACTGGAGTTTTCGCTCTTATTTAAGAAAAATGTATTTCAATTCCAAATGAAATGGAAACGAGTTCACGTAAAGTATGTAAGGGATCGTACGTGTATCTTCTTAGTTAACCATCGACGCGATCACGATGCAACGATAACGGGCAAAAAGGTAAAAGTTTCGTTGGCTCGTCCACGGTGACTTGGACGTAGTGTCGCCTTCTCAACGATTGTTGCAGATTTAAAGTAAAAGTAAACTGGCGAAATTATAATAACGGATCAACAACGGATAAACGGACACCAGTTTTGATTGAAAACAAAACTGAACCAAACGAGTGTGTGTCCAACCATTAACTGACTGCTATGACTTCTGCAGCTGCCGCGCTTCAAGACATTCCATCAGCAAGTTGCAGCGGTGGTAGATACCATGACTATGGCACTAGATACTTTCCAATTACCTAAAAAGTGTATGCAGAAGGAGTTATAGTCAGTCAGTCACTACTATTACTATGTACGATTTTTTCTTCTTCTGCACAACAAGCTTTAGATTTTGCGTAGATTGGATTGCATTACAACGCCAATGTTTTGTCGAGTTTGAGGCGGTTAAGTGCAGCTGAGACGGGTCACGTGATCATTCCGAAAGCAGTGCCAAAATTACCACTTTAGGCTGGGGGAGATGAGCACAGAGTGGTGGAAACAATGTCGTTTTGGTGGTATTGATTCATTTTAAAAGTATCAGGAAAACCAGCAAGTCACTGTCGACGCTTGCCAGGGGACTCCCCAATTTACCGATAGGTATTCCTGCAATGTATACACACGTTACTGAAAACTGAAATTCATGTCGTTCGAACCAGAATGATACTCAACTAGGATTCAAACTTTGTATCTCGGTCAAAAATTGGACCATTAACAGGATCCTTAGTTTTGCATTTTGTGGAATTCTCTTACTGTAGTTATTAAACACTGGCTCCAAAGAAGTGAAAATTCAAAGTTTATTTGAGTTAGCATGACTCATAAGGATATGTTCAGGATAATCAACAAGTGAAGATATTATTCATTACACAGTAATGTCTACATATAAGTACTGTTCTTGATCATTGTTTTGAGCAGTGCATAGTGTAGCGACTAATAAAGATATAACATAATAAATCAACGCATTTGACGCTGCAAAAATACAAAATCAAAGAAAACTAAAATTCAGGTGTTGAAATATTAAGATGAAGAAGAAGTGTGACAGCTAATGTTCATAATATTTCATTTGATTAATTTTCTATTTATTTGGCTGTGTTAAAGAATAATTTTCATTCATTTTGAGTGAATTATACCTCTAAATGGAAATATATTTGATGCTGATGTAATTGTTTTGGTTCAGTGAGTATTTTTGGGTGCAAGAGATTTTGTTGTTTAACCACAACCTAAGTAGCGTTGCTTTTGTGCGTTTTCAAGGTTTTGCAAAATAATTTTACAAAACCTCACAAATATCGCGTCCTGTCTATTTGTCCATATGTCACAGCAATTTCCCTCCCAAACTACGTAAGATAGAAACATCAAATTTTGTACCTAAATATAAAGCAATGCTCTCTCCAACGTTCAACTACCAAAAATTTTTTAAAAAGTATTTAAGGGGATCTCCCCATATAGTAGCAGGTCTTAAACTGACATTTTTTGCTTCGAGGGGCACACAGGGAGGAGAAATACGCGAAAAATGTATTCTACGTCTAGCAGTAGACGTGTTTTTAATTCGCTCCTGTCAAGAATTTTCATAAATTAATTTTTAAAAACGTCAATTAGAAAGTAATTTTATAAAGAAACTTATTACATCGTCGAACTATTCGAACAATTTATCGAGTTTCTGGATTTTACCTGCGAGAAAGTTTAAAAAAAGAAGAAAAGTTTTTTTCACCGTGGGATGGAGGAGCTCGACGGCTTCCCACCGCTGGGGGACCCAGAGCCAGGCATTTCGAAAATTACAAATGATAAAATCATAAAGCGGAAAAATGAAATAGACAATTGTGAGCATGGAAAGCGTATTACGCTTTCAAGCGAAGATTATGAAAAAGTAACCCGGGAAAATGTAAGGGTTACGAAACAAAACGACGAGTTGAAACTCCGTTTACAGAGTTTGGAAGATATGGTCCGGACGTTGTCAAATGGGAGCAAACCAAAAGTAAAGCCACAGAATACGTCCGGCAAAGAAGAGCCGATATTAACTAAGAAAAATGAAAAAAGGAAATAAGAACAGCAAGCAAGACCAACGAGAAAGCAGTACCAACACAGAAAACTGAAACATATAAAACAAAATCGCAAGATACGAGTAAGACGACCCATGATGCTGAAAATATCCTGAGCGCAGGAGGAGCGAACGACAGCGCCAATTATTATGCGGTGCTGTCTGCAATGAACGAAGAAGTGGACATCGAGATGGAGAGCAACGATAACAAAGGTAATATTGATAGCAGTAATAATTTCATTAAATATTTAAAATTAAAAAATAAGGACAAGGAGAAGAAGCCAACCGGTGTGTCTGCTGGTTCTCCTAATAAAATTAATAAGGTAAATAAGAGGATTCCTCCAATAAACGTTTTTGGGCAGCGTGGAGGAGATATGGTTCGGTTATTGGCAGCCGAACATAAAATCGTTAACTTCGAAGTTAAGAGAGTGACCGCTGATAAGCTCACGATCAAGACAAAGATACTGGCTGATTTCAAACTGGTGAAAGATGCTCTTAATAGTGTCAAAGCTCCCCACTTCACATATACGCCAAAGGCGGAAAAAAATCAGACCTTCCTGTTGAAGGGCTTGGACTGTGAAGAGAATACAGTTGATCTCCTTGAAATGTTGCAGGAAGCAGCACCAGCTGTTAAGTTCATCTATGTGAAAAATTTTGCTACAAGAGGATCAACTGTCGAAGGTAAAATATTACCATTTTATTTGGTCCAAATTTCCAACGACAGCAGTCCGAGTGCCCTCCAACAGGTACGATACTTAAACTTTAGAGTTGTGAGGTGGAAACGTCCCCGAAAAACTGAGGTCAACCAGTGTTACAGGTGTCAAAGATTCGGTCATTCGGCTGCCAATTGTGCGATGCACTATCGCTGTGTTAAGTTCAAAGATATCCACGCCCCCGGTGAATGCAAATTGGCTCAAATGGAGCCAAAAGAAAAATTGTATTATGTTAATTGCGGTATATTTGGTAATCCAGCATCATATCGAGGATGCCCTCGGTATCAAGATGCAAGAGCTAAATTTTCCCCAAAGCAAACCAAAGTTAATCACAATCTGTTACCTCCCAACTTCATCAAGCCCGGGGTATCATTTAAATAAAATAAATAATGTAAGTGGCAATGATGAGCTGCTTCTTAAAATCTACCAGCAACTTGAATCGCTTTCAGATAGAACTAATAAACAAGACCAAAAAATCAATTTCGTTTTTCAACGTTTAGGCCAACATGCTTCAAAATAGTTTGTCATCCAGTCACATTCCCATGGATAGGATTCATCTCATCTCGATCAACGTCAACTCCTTTGTTGCTATACATCGGCTTGATTATCTCCTTGAATACATTGTTAAGCAAAAGCCTGACATCATGCTTCTCACCGAAACCCACCTCAATTCATGGCACTCCATGACATTGAAGTATTTTGAATTCGTAAGAAACGATAGGGTAATAGGTGATGGGGGAGGTGGCACCGGGATATTGGTTCGAAGACCCTATTTTTTCCGAAATATTGAAAAAGTTGCATTCAAAAGCTTTGAATCTCTTGAAGTGTCCGTTATCAAAATTTCACTGCCAGGTGGGGATCACCTCTTTGTTATCTCTGCATGTGCAACTGGTGGAACTGTTCTCAGACTCAAGGAGGAACTCAATTCCTTGTTTGAAATACTCGAATTGAACAGGCTTCATAGTTATTATATTCTTGCTGGTCACCTGAACGCTAAGCATACATCATGGCTGAACGCCACCAATAATCCAAGAGGTGTTTTCCTGAAATCGTGGATAACAGAGAACCAGATTGAATACAGGTGCAATCTATATGGTCACGAAAATCATCGGTTGAACTTCAAAAAAACAGAATGGGGAAAGTTTCAAAAGAAGTTTAATCGGGAGTCCTTCTTCTGATGGTGGCAACTCTTGCTCAATGGTTCCTAATAACAGTAATCTAACTAACGATGAAATAGATGTCTATTTGTCGAAGTTAGAGAAGCTGACGTTGGAAACGATTGAGAAAGTCGTTCCCAAGATTAAACTTCGAAACAATATGGAAGGATATGAAACACCAACCATCGCAAGGTTGAAAAGATTAAAAAGCCTTCTTCTCACACGCGTCAACAATATTTATCGACGATTTTTGGACTACAACCATCCCTCGTTGGCTTTGTTGAAATTACATCTGAAGAATGTCCGGAACTTAATCCGGTCATATTTCAGGAGTGAGGTCAGCAATCAATGGGCGGAAAAATTGAGGGGTATTAGCCCACAGGACCCAGATGGCGTGTTTGCGAAAGTGAATAGCATATTCCGCAAGAAGTCTCGAGTGAAGGTATCGAATCTTGAAGTCACTGGTGGTGAGATAAATCTTCTCGATAGGGCTGGTATCGAAATTGATAGTATGACTCCGGATAGAAATAAAAACAGGATTATATGTGAAGGATTGGATAAACTTGCCCTGATTGGAACACATTTTGAATTGGTTCATCTACCAAACCCTGAGAGAGGGAACGAAAAACTTTCAGAGGTCGTTGAAACAAAAGTTTCCGACTTCAAATCAAGCCTGAACGGCCAATCAATTCTTCATTTCAATGAAACATTGACTTCTGACCTCATACTGAGCTTGAATCTTATTGATTATTTTGTCAGCTATGAAGACTTGTGTTTCATATTTCGCAAGATAAACAACAAGAAATCGTGTGGTACTGATGGTATTCCAAATATAGTTCTCCGACATTCGCCTGAGGTTGCTATTAAAAATTATTGCATATTGTTCAACAACATGTTGAGCAATTCATAGTTCCCAAATGAGTGGAAAAAGGCTAAGGTATTTCCGATCTTGAAGAAAGGAAGAGAATCTTCATGCCCTGAAAGCTATCGCCCAATCAGCTTGCTGCCTAACATCAGCAAGGTGTTTGAAGTGATACTCAACAGAGCATTAAACGCCCACATTGAGGAAAATGAGTTGATCCCGAATTGCCAATTTGGTTTTCGTGCCAGGCATTCGACCACACATGCAATAACGAAAGTAACCTCAGTCATCTGTTGGAAACTAAATGATAGACAATGTGTAGGAGCATGTCTCATTGAAATGGAGAAAGCCTTCGATACGGTATGGTTAGATGGACTAATTTTTAAACTCCTCCAGGACAGGTTCCCCAGACACCTTGTCGCCATGATGTGTAATATGTTATACGGGAAATCGGTTGTTGTGACTGATGGAAATCTGACAACAATACGCGAGTTCAAGGTCTTGAATGGTCTACAGCAGGGAATAGTTACTGCGCCTCTGCTCTTCTCAATCTTCATTAGCAAGCTATTGAATGGCTCTGATTTTAACGTCTCGCCAACGCGATTATTGGTAGCGTTTGCTGATGATCTGATCATATATACGGCAGACCGAAAAGCTACAATAGTTCAGAGAAATCTCCAAAAAATGTTCAGTGATGTGCAGCTGTACACTGACAATTGGCGAATGAAAATCAATGCGCAGAAGTGTGAAACAATCTTGTTTCGGACAACGCTGCAGGGGGTCAGTCAAGACCTGAAACGTAATTGGAATCTTTCAACAACATGGCGGGCGAGGGTAGTTTAGAACGAGTTCCACATAAATTCTGTGTTCGATACCTCGGTGTTTATCTCGATCAGTATCTGTACTATACTGAACTTGTGAAAATCATGCTCAGTAAGGCACTAAAAGTAGTCATGGCCCTTCGAAAACTCTTTCATTCCAAATACATTGATCAAAAGATCAAAACTATCTCTTGCAAGACCCTGGTTGGACCAGTTTTGACATATGGATGTCAGATCTGGTACAACCAGAGTGCTAGTACTATGGAAAAATTAAGAGTTTTCGAAAGGAAATGTCTTCGTGCATGTACTGGTTTGTACAGAAAGCCTGAGATGGATTGGAAACATTATATATCGAATAGAAGAATTTATCAAACTGCTCAAGTGACGAGGGTCGATATCTTCATATTGAAGCTTCTTCGGAATCATATCGCAAGATCTGTGACTGTGAGTGAAAACCCTTGGAATTCACAGGCGTTCCACCCTACAGACGGGTATATTGTGACTTGCCTCACTACTGGCTTCGTTCCTCCAGAAGCATTCGTGTATTTGGACATGAATCGATATGTTTTTGATTCTGACGGCGCGTCCCAGTCATATATCACATATATCGACGGGCCACCGATAAGAAGATAAAATATCCTCCGAGTTTGAGTTCACGTGACCAACAATTCCAATGGAGATACTCATTCGCTAGAGTCGTTGAAGCTGATCGAATTGAGACGGCGCAATTCAGGTATTGGTGGCTGAATGACAATGTCTAAATTATTCGTGTTTATTTTCAGTTTTGGTGTTTTTCGTTATTTAGTTTTTGAGTTTCAGCTCATTATTGCTACATTTAGTATTGTTGTTTATTTGTGTTAAAAGTAAGGTTAAAAATAAGGTATAGATTAGGAATATGTTATGCCTATTATATAAGGTTAGAGATAAGGTTAAACGCCTAGGTTAGGAACATTGTTATAGAATTTTTTAAGTATAAGATAAAGTTTTTGATTGCATTTATTAGAATTAAGTTAAAACATATTAGGTGTAGGATAAAAGTTCACTGGTGTGTTAAGATTATAAATAATTTAAGGATAGTGTTGGTTGGTTTTTTCTCCTTTTTCCAATTGAATTTTAAAAATATGTAATAATCTTCATTGATTGGAATTTGCTATAGTTTCTTTTTATTAAATGTTTTTAATGATAACGTTTAAATTTAGAGAGCCATTTGGGCCATTAAATTTTGTATTTTATTATTATTTGGAATTTGCTTTATATTCTTTTAAAATTTAAAACGATTAGTATTAAGTAAAGCGCTTTTGACTTTGACTTTACGCGAAAAATGTTTTCCCTCCCCTCGCAATTTGACACCTGTGATCTGAAAAAAATTATAGAGGTATGTGTTAATGAGCACAACAACAACGAATACCTTAGAAGTCAAAATTAGTTCAACTATGTTAATAACAGTAAGATCTTTGAATATCACATTTTCCCCAATGAAATCACATAGGTACTCTTAAACTCAACGAAATCCGATATTTTATTTATTTATTAATTTACTTCATCACTATTTTACAGAATTAATTATCCCAATTATAAAATAGAGCTAATAGATTATGTGTTAAGGTTAAAATATAAATATCACGTAGGAATTAATCTAAAGTTAACAATTAAGTAGTGACTGAAATTAACGACAAAAGAATTTATTGCTCGTAGAGTACTCTCCGCAGCATGTTTTTAAATGATTCAAATGAGCCAGAAGGAGGAACAAACTGGAGATTAAGATGTTCTCTTACCATACGAACCATTGGTGAGCGACTGTAAGTTACGGTTCTGGCAAACGGTATAGCGTAGTATTGCGACGACCTAGTGCGAGCAGGGGGACGTATGCTAATAGCGTTGTATAATTTCGACGATAACATGCCTCTCGATAATTTAAATAAGAAGCATTGATCCAGAAATTGCTTCCTTACCTACAGTGAAGGTAGACCAAGCAAATTCAGGCGATCGTCATAAGGGCAATACGGGATGTTGTATTTGTAGAAAAGTGTGCGGGAGAACCTACGCTGCACAGATTCAACCGCCACCATGAGATAATTAAGATGTGGGAACCATATCTGGCATGCATATTCAAGAATTGGGCGAGCCAACATGACGAATAACCGAACACAGGTTTGAAAGCTGAAACATCTATGAGAGCAACGTAGGACAAAGCCCGCGATCCGAGAAGCTTTCTTGGTTATTTCCAAGACGTGAACATTGAATTTCAACTGAGAATCAAATGTCACACCTAAATCCTTGAAACTCTCAACCGAAACGAGAACTGAGGTTTCGATAGAGTATGAAAATTGAATGGGGTAAGTTTTATTGGTAAAGGTCATGGAAAGGCACTTAGATATGTTAAGTTGAAGTCGATTTCTATTACACCAAGAGGACAAAAAGTTTAAGTCATCCTGAAGAGCTTGACAACCCTGAATTGAATTAATGACTCGAAATATCATCAGCATATGGAAGGGGGTTAGATGTGAAGATAGTTGGGAGATTATTAATAAGGAGGTTGAAAAGAAGTGGACTTAAAATTGATCCCTGTGGAACACCAGAAGTTGGGACGAAAGAGTGTGACAAAGATCCATTACAGATAACCGTGCAGGAACGATGAAAGAGAAAGGAGTGAATCCAGGAAAGTAGAGATCCCTGAATGCCGAAACGGTGGAGCTTGTTGATCAGGATGTTGTGATCCACACTATCGAATGCTTTCGAAAAATCAGTGTAGATCACATCAACTTGACCTCCTAAGTCGAGGGTGATTGCAACGGTGTTGATAAATTCCCGTAGGTTGGTTACGGTCGAACGTCCTTTTACAAATCCATGTTGATTTTCGGATAAGTTGGGGTGCGAAACATTATAAAGTTTACAGTGAACAATGCGTTCCAGGATTTTTCCAAAGCACGATAGGAGTGAAATGGGTCTGTAATTAGAGGCCTGGGAGTGGTCACCTGCTTTATGGATGGGAAGGATATTTGCACATTTCCAAACGTCTGTAAAAGTACCCTTTTCGAGACTTGAATTAAAGATATGGGCGAGGCGAATACATAAGGATGAAGAGAGGGGTTTGATAAAAATATTAGGGATTTCATAAGGGCTGACTGCGCTGCTAGAATTCAGGGGCTGAATTACCTCAGCGACCTCTAAGGGGTTAGTGTAAAAATCAACAATTAAGTCTGGAGTGGATTGAGGATTTTCATCAGAAGTAGAGGTCGGGGAGCTATAGACGGCGGAGAAATAGGCAGCAAACATGTCGCATATGGCCTGGTCATTGTAGACTAAGTGGTGCTGGTATGACAATGCATTGATATGCCGACGCGAGTCGTTTAAAGAGTTGACATAAGACCAGAAAGATTTAGGGTTATTAGCAAATGATGCTTCAATTGTTCTCAAATAAGATAACTTTGTGGATTTACACACTTTTTTTGAATTAGTACGTAGGTGGCGAAATTCGGAGAGGTCCAGCTCTGATCTCGAACGTAAGTAGCGTTTCCTGGCTGAGTCCTTCAAAGACAAAGCAGATTCAACTTCTCTCGTGAACCACAAAGGAAGTACAGGTATCCCTCCTACAACACGGTATCCTGCTGCACGGTTTCGCTCTTACACGGAATGAAAATTGATACCTTCCTCGTATGACACGGTACTTCTACAACACGATAAGGGGATATAACTTTAGAGAATTGCATTATGGATTATGAAGAAAATTTCAAAATTAAATTGCAAATTTACACCTTGTCAGATTTAGAGTAAGAACCGACAAAAATAAAAGTCCTAAAAGCAATTATTTTCTAGATTCCGTAAGTAAAGTGTTAAGAGTCATGCTCAGCAAAAAATACCAGCCAATATATATTATTGTTTGTTTGCATTGAAAAAGAAATTCTTCGATCAACTTAGAGTGCGATTGTCTGCATTATTTTTGGACAACGTACATGAAAAAAAGCAGCAAAGAGACAAGAATCTTCGGATAAAAACCAAACGGTGAACCCAATGTCCTCAACAGAAGGTAGCAGCAATTTTCTTTGAAGTTAGTATTAAGGAACGTGCAAGAAAACAAATTAGGCATGTGCATATTGGGGAATAATAGAAAATTTCTTAATCTTATTTTTGTGTTATCCTTTCTTGTGTATACAAATCACAAGTGTGCCTTTTCCATTGAACTTGAATTCATTTTGCGTTTTGTTCAGTAGAAGCTTACTTAGTTGCCAGTAAACGTTTTTTGATGAAGTCTGTGAAGTATTTTTACATGTAAACCATTCCAAATAGTGTTTTTATTACTCTAAATTTGTTGATATTGGTAGTGTTGCAACAAGAACTGTTTCAATTTATTGGTAAGGATGAATGAGTGAGGAGGTTTCCTGTAGGTCTAATTTTGTAAAATTACCTTTCAGTCCTGAGTCACAAACAATTCTAAAAAGAAGATTCATATCTCTAGAAGTGAAAGTGCAAATTTTGGACTGTCTTTCAAAATGGGAAAAAGCATCGCACATCTCAAAAGTACTAAATTTAAGGTAACCATTCAAACTATCAAGAAAAGTGAAAAAGAAACTAGGAGTGCTGTTGCTGCTGCTTCAATATCAGAGAAATATGCAGCTCTTCCACATGCATCAAGAATAGAGAAAATGGAAAAAGTCTTAAGCATTTGGATTGACGAGAATTGTAAAAAAAAAGATTCCATTGAGTAGTAATATAATTCAACAGAAAGCGTTAGCTATATATCAACATCTGAAAGAGAATGGAGAAACTTCACCCAACACAGACTTCGTTGCAAGTAAGAGTTGGTTCGAGAAATTCAAGAAACGTTTTTCACTTCACAACATAAAAATACAATGTGAGAGGAGAAGGATTTGTGGATATGGAAGTCGAAGATGCTCAAGAATCGTTAGTCGAAGATGAAATTACCGAAGCAGATTTAGTACAAATGGTACCCGAAGTAAAACCAATTGATTTTGAAAACGAGGACTCTGAAGAAGAATGTGAAATGAAGAATTTTACAATAAAACAATTGCAGGAAGCTTTTGGTATAGCACAAAATCTGCAGTTATTTTTCCTGAATTTGGACTCTTCTCCAGAAAGAAGCTCACCATTCCAAAGAGAGCTGCAAAATTGTTTATCACCATATAGCGCAATTTACAGCGACCTTGTTAGTTCAAGTAAAAAAAGCAAAGTTACAGACTTTTTTAAAAAGGCAGGAGTTACTCCACATCAAGGAGAAAGCTCTAAAGCAACAGAAAATATTTCTTCGCCAAACAAACGGTATCGTTCCATAGTGCTGAGAAGCGATGATGATTAAAGTCAATCAAGTAATGTTTTTGTTTTGTTTGCTAATCTGTTTTTGTTTGCATTGTTATGTGATTTATTTGGAGTTTAATAATAAAATTTGAAGTGAAATAAAGGAATGTTTCTATGTACTACTAGAACATTACTCTTATTTTGTGCTGGCTTCTAGCCTCGTACAATATGGTTTTGTACAACACGAGACTTTTCAAGAAAGTATCTACCGTCTTTGCTAAACTTTAAATTGATCATTTCACCCTTTTTAAAACAATTTAATGTAAATTTACACGATAATTTTTTGCTCCACAGTGAGCTTCCATTGCTTCGTGCGGATATCGATCTGATTTTTTCGGATGGCTGCGATTGCTTTTTAAATCGCTTATGAAATTGTTTGAAGCTACATGATTGAGTTGCTTATTCTAGTAATTTTTACTGAAAAATTATTAGAGAAGAAAAATGTTAGAAGAAAGTGGTTTTGACGTGTGTACTAATTTTCAACGGGCCATCACTCTTATTAGATACACACTGGTGATAGCGACCAACATGCTAGTAGGAAAACTAAATATAGCTCTCTCACCTCAAAGCATGGTGGTCGCCATCTCCGGTCTAGTAAGAGTGATGGCCTGATGAGATTAGTACATACGTCGAAACCACCTTCTTCTAACATTTTTCTTCTCTATTGTAATAATTTTTCAGGAAAATGATTAAAATAAGCAACACAATCATGTAGCTTCAAAGAATTTCATAAGTAATTTAAAAAGCGGAAACGGAAGCCGATAATCTCTCCCAAGGAAGGTGGTTGCAAAGTACAATTGCCGCCCAGCAAGATGAAGAAGAAAAGCTAATCCGAAAAGCGGGAGATGTTCTAAAAAGCATAAAATCTGCATGCAACTCGTAAAAAAACGGCATAAGAGTAAGGAATGGGCTTCTTGAACGAGAAGAGCTCCTAGACCGCTTAAGGCATTACCAGAGGAACTGATTAAAGACTGAAGAGGACCAGAAGGCAGAGGGATAGCAGAAGGCTAAAAAAGAGTAGAAGGCTAAAAAAGCGCTGAGGGCTAAGCTTAAAAAGCATGCGCAGATAGGTTGACCATTAAACCTCAATAAAAGAATAGCGTCTAGCCCAACCGATGGAGACCAAGATAAAAGAAGGAAGGAAGTTCCAGACAGTTCTGACGAAAGAAGTGGAGGAAGGCGCAAAGAAACTCCGTCCAAAAAGTGCCAGCAATAAAGTTCGCACGGATGCCCAACAATGAAAAAGACCTGATACGAAGATTGAGATAAAGAGTTCTTGACTAAGACCTCGGCAGCAGGAGCTGATCGTAAAACCCCAAGATGGCCGATGCTACGCAGAAGTGCTGCGGCATAGAAGGGAAAATATATGGCCCGAAGACACCAACTCTGCTATTAAAGTAGTACAAATAACGTGGTCGGGCAACATACTGGTCGAATTTAGAGCAGAGGCCAACAATAAAGAAGCATTCTGCGATGTAGTAAAGAAAGTTCTCGGCATAAGGGCAACTATAGCCTCACTCGAGCCAATGGCAACGATCAAAATAAGAGACCTTGACTGCATCACGGACCTGGCCGAGGTGGAAGAGGCCATCGAAAAAGAGTGAAGCGTGGGCAGGATTAAAGCGAGGCTGACATCAGAAAACGATAGAAGATAATGCATGATTTGAACGAAAAGGACGCCAAACGATTTCTGAAATAGGCAAAAAAAGAATAAGGTGGGTCGTCTGTACGATGCAGTGCCTCTTCAATTTTTCAGAGGCTTTGGCTACGGCCACACCACTCAAGAATGCAAAAAACCCAATAGAAGTTCTCTATGTTACATAAATGAAAAGAGTGTACTATATCCTTTGCAAGGATGCTGCTCAAAGACCGGATCTTGGGCACGGCTTGGGATCTGGAGCTGTCGGATTTTCCAGGAAGCCCTAGCCAAGGGAAAATCAGGACTTCGATGATTCGTATCCTGCAAATAAACATACACCGCAGTTCAACCGCCGAAAACCTGCTTGAGCAGTTTGTGAGGGAGCAACACCATGATAAAAGCCCTACATCATGGTATCCTGATGAAACTAGTGCTACTGTCATCTGGGTTTGGAGCAGTGATTTTCAGGTGGATAATTGTGGACGGGTTGATGATTTCGTGGGGTTCGGTACTCAGCGCCCACTTTCTTTAGTGTGTACCTAATGCCGAACGAATCGATATCATCTTTCCAAACCAAGCTTGATGCTTTGGAGGGCACTGTCTTGAATGCAGATGGTAACGTATCCCAAACAGATCCGCGGGAAAAATGAATCCTAGAAATGGGGGGCAGGATGGTGCTTGTCGTACTAAACACTGGAAATGTGCCGACTTTCGAACATATCGACTGTGAAGGAACCATACCGGACGTGACATTTGCCACAATTAGAGAGTATTAGAGGACTACTCAGCCAGTGATCATCAGTGCATGTGCTTGAGATCAGCGATGTTGTCTTCTGCCTAATGTGACTTCTGAGGGGCTACCTGAAGGACCCAAGCCTGCTTTACGACACAACACAGGGTCAACGAAGTATGGAAGTTACATCGGGTATTGCTCAAGGATCTTTCCTTGGTCCTGACTTATGGAACGTATCTTATGACGGGCTACTGAGACCGGAGATGCCAGATGAGTCAGGCTTGATCAGCTATGTGGATGATGTTGCGGGGCTAGTCACTGGACGCATTGTTCAGAAAGCGCAACTTAGACTAGGTATGCTAATGCGCCGAGTGAGAGACTGAATGACAGCTGGAGAAAACCAAAGCGGTCATCTTGACAAAAAAGAGAAACCCCTCAAAGATGAGTTTTTCTGAGCAAATCAGGGCAACGGCTAAGAAGGCTACTTCAGGCGTATCGGCTATGAGCCAACTTCTGGCTAAGGTAGGGAAACCCAACCCATCAAGCAAACGCATCTTGATGCGTGCTGTAAGCTCAAAGCTACTGTACGGAGCAGAAATATGGGGCAACGCTCTCAGTAAGGAGGTATACTGAAAACGCTTGGCAAAAGTACAGAGAAGAGGAGCACTGAGAAATGGATCTTCGTACCCGACAGTCTCTGATTTGGCAGTGAGAATTGTTGCAGCCGCGGTACATGTTGCCCTTCTTGCTGGAGAGCACCACGCTATTTACTTGTATTGAAACGAAAACGAGCTCATCCAACGACTGGCAGCAGTCCTGGGTAAGTTGAGCGAAGCAAAGTTGGACTGCATCTCATTCCAGATCTGAGACCGTAGCTAAATCAAAGGCATGTTGAGACTGAATTCTATCTGACCCAGCTTTTGAGCGGGCATGGATGTTTTCAGTCTTTCCTGCATAAGATTGGTAAGTCATAGTCTCCTGATTATCCGTTTTCTCCAGGAGAGGAAGATAATGCCTGCCACACGTTTTTTACGTGCAAAAGGTGGGATAGTTTATGGTGAGATGAGAGAGCTCACCCCAGTTGGTATAGTCATGGCGATGCTTGGATCCGTTGATAAATGGAACCATGTGGCACATTATATTCAGGTAGTCCGTAACGATAAAAGCATCTCACAGCATCTGGGACGTTGGGGCTAGGGAATCGTTTGCCTAGCAATCCCTCTTCTCCACTTCCTTCCCGCAAGTGGAGGGATTCCACAGCTTGAAAACGTCCACGGTGTAACAAAACGAGACCTGGCCCAAAGTAATGTTTCAAAAAGTTGTGAGGGGAGGTTTTTAGTGAGTAGTTCAGTAGCTTGTGAGCATGGAGTCCCAAACTCTGTGCATGAATTGCATTCACCTCCCAAGCAGAAAAAAGGCTGCAGACCATATAAATTATTAATAATTGTCTTAATGTGCTCACGCCATGGGCAGTATTTGGTCGATTCGCTGTAGCTATGTACATTAGAGAGCCTTTGAGCTCGCAATAGAGATATATTAGCAAAGATTTCTTACGGTCATTTTCGTTTCTGGTCAATTTCTGTCCAATCGCCAGATACGTACATACTGGTTTGCAATTTTCTATGCCAAATTTTGTTAAAGAAGTTGGCCTGTGAAATTTTCTCCCTAGAACGTGAGCTTTTGATGTCTAAGCAATATGTCCAATGTCTTTCACAGTAAATTTTTTTGAGAGCTCGTTCTTGATTTGTTGAACTTGTCTTTCGTAGTTCGATATAATTAACATGTCGTCAGCATAAACTAAGATGTAGAATTTTTTACGACTCCGACTGTTCGCAAAAATGCAAGAATCAGCGTTCGCGGCTATGTATCTAAAATGAGCGGCTATGCAAATCCTCTTCACTCCCGTCAACCTGTAAATGTTCCACTAGGTAGAATTAACTTGCCACTGAATATACACAATGTAGTTTCCGTTTCATTTAAAAATATTTCAAGGCTAATAAATTGTTGTACATACACATTAATTGTTTCAAAATTATCTGTTAACTTATGATATAAAATACTGAATCACATTAATCCAAAATGGAAAAAACATCTTGTTTTAATGATGATATCATCATCATCTATGGCACGACAACCCAAGCCAGGCCTTGGCCCCCAGGATTAATCTCCTCCAATCATCACGGTTCTGCGACCATGTTTTACAGTTATTTATTTCCAACACAAATCTCCTCTCAACTTCTATCGTATCTTCCCATTAAATCCTTGGTACTCCCGCTTGACGATAACCTTGTGCTCTACCCGTAAATGTTCTTTTGGGTAGCCGATTTTCTTGCTTTCTTTCCACATGGCCCACCCATAGCAATTTACGTAACTTTATGCAAGAGAAAAAAGGGGGATTGTCAAATAGTTTATAAATACATTTTTGCTACGCAATCTCGAATCTGTTCCTTGTTTCACTGGTACATCAATTTTTCTGAATACTTTGCTTTCAAATACGTCCACTACCTTTTTAGATTCGCTCATCAGGGTCCATGTTTCACTTCCATAGAACAGCACAGGTTTGACTAGTGATTTGTAAATGTGGAGTTTATTTTGCGTGTGCACAACTCTATACCTTAGAATGACAAGTATCGAGTAATAGGCTTTATTCGCTGCGTTTATGGAGGATTCAATCTCGTCTTTTTTGGGTTTCTTCTACAAGGTGTGACAATTAAGTGATGAAACTGATTATGTTGCCACACTTGTGGTTAACCTGTGACCTTGGAATTCCCTTTTCCTTCTTTGGCATCCTTCCCCTTTCCATTGATATATTTAAAATTTCACTAGCTTATTTAGTTCGCCTGCTGTGTCGTGTTGAGTAGACGTGTGTTTATGATGCTCATCATGAACATGGAGAAACGAAATCGCGATAAAATTTTTGCGCCAGATTGGGCGAAACAACTTCGGAGACGTACGCTGAAATTGTGAAAGTTCATGGTGATAGTGCTCTTAGTCGTGCCCAGGTGTTTCGATGGCATAAAGAGTATAAGGAGGGGGCTTGAAAGCGTCGAAGACGAGCGGACTGACGCGAATGCGAAGCGTGTGCGTGCCCTAATCCATGAAGATCGGCGTTTAAAAGTTCAAATGTTGGCTTCGGGACTGGGTATGAACCGTGAAACAGTCAGGCAAATTTTGACCGACGATTTTGTAATGAAAAAGTTGTGCGTCTCCACATGAGCCTGTGTCCTCTGGTCGTTCCTCTTCGTTGCGTTTCTTGACCGGTCTTTGAATTGAAGCTACCCAGTATCGTTTTAATGTTGTTGGCAGCCAATGCATCAGCATTGCATTCCAGGGTGTTTTAAACTTCGTCCTTGATTTCTTTTGCCTTGTCTTCTATGGGCTTATGACAGTTGGTCAGCCAGGCATTAAAAAACCCGACCTTGATACGAGCCGCACAGATTCTTTCATTGACAGGCTTGGAATCAGTGATAATTTGTTTTAATGCGCTATCAACGTTGAAAGCCAATCAAAACTCATGGCTTCCATGGAATTTTCTGCTTTTAAACATGGTTTGCGTTTGCATATGAAATATGCCTTCTAGTTTCTTGCACTGCGAGAATGTTTATCCTGTAATTTTTCCAGTTCATCCAGAATTTGTCTCAGTGCATATGATCTGTTCAACGATCTTACATTCTAAATTCCAAAAAAAAATTGTCCTTTATACATAGTAATAATTGTTTCTGTTTATGCCATCTAATCCGAGGCTGCTGGTCCGTTTCTGTGACAAGTAAACACTAAGCGGATCGTTGTCAGCACTTCAACTTAGTTGGATTTTAGTCCGCAAGTGGTATTTTATTTCTCATTTACCCGTAAACTGGCCGGTAAAGGCACCCTCTATCCACCATCTGTTTAAATGAAACGAGTCCTTCAATCACTCAGCAATCAATCAATGTTTACTATGAAAATGAGTCCAATCCTTTAACTTATCTGTAACTAGAGTCACACCAGTAGTTCATGTGGAGCAGTAGGTTAGGACCCACTCCGCTTGCGCAGCAGCCCCCAAGTTCAAAGCTTGGTGGTGGAGGTATCGAGTTTGAGCTTCTGAAGCTGCTGTCGAACTATCAGCTCACCCAGCTGTGATGGGTACTGATTGAAAAATTAGGTAATAATCACATGGTTGGGCATGATATTGACCATATCAGCTAAATTTCAATGCGATCATTAAATGAGATACCTTAACAATAAACCTCAACGCTAAGCATCGGATTTGGGCTTTTATACGATAGATTATTATTATTATTAGAGTCACGCCAGTACAGTCCATAGCTTGTTGCGACAGTGTTTTTTTATCCGGAATTAATTGGACTATTACTAAAAGCACCTCCCTGATTAATTGGTGTCAACACACGGCAAAAAGTAAACTATTCTATAGAATACTTCAGAAAAAAAAAACTACTCTAGCAGAATAACATGCTAATAAAAAGAAAAAGAAAGAAAGTAAAACCACAAAGATATGTAGAGAAAATGCGAAAGAAATAGGTGCAAAAGGAATTAAACAAAAGGATGATGAAAGTACCGATGAAGAGAATAGTTCAGAATGGTTCCATATCCCATTGTGTGACTCTCATTCTAACTCTGTGCCAAAAGAGTAATGCATTCAATGTAGCGCATGTAGTAATTGGGGACATTTAAAATCTGAGGATAACATCTTCAGACCCTGGGTACACATATGGGTATCTGCCTTTACTGTCGCTTTTCTCTTGCTAGAGCCAACCGTTGCGAAAAAGAAATAAAAAGTGAACATCTGCGATCTTTTTGAATTAATTAAAAATTGCAGAAGATGGCTACTGCATGCAACAAGAATATCGTTAGGACAGCATTTGAATTGAACGTTCAGTCGTTTTTGAGCGTGAGTGACGAGAGGACGTTTATTTGAAGTAAAAAAGACGGAAAGCGTTAAAGCTCTATTTTTTTATGTGTTTTGAAGACGGATCGGACAAAAGTTTACAAACCGATAGAAAAGTTTAGTTTCGGTAAGTTTTTCATTAGTATATCACGTGCTATTGGTAAGGCTTAAACTACAGTTTTTGTTAATTGACAGATTTTCTATTTTTCAGGAGAAATCATGTCGTGTTTCTTAACGGATGAAGAGATAGTGGAGCTTTTGAATTGTAGTGATGATGATCTCTCCGATAACGATGATAGAGATTAAGTGCCGATCAAGGATGCTGCAGAAACCGCCATCTTGGAATCAGATGAGGAACAGGATGATGTAATGCAACAACCTGAGGGTAGCAATTTCAGAATGTTCAGGCTGTCAAAGCAAATGACTCCTCGTATCCTGGATATTTCTAATGACAAACTGCAATGTGAAGGAGCTTCGAGATTAGTTGTCTATACTCCTTTTTTGAGTATTTGGGCCTCGAGTTTTGGAAGTTGGTGGCAGATCAGCAAAGAGACCTTCGATCGGTGAAAACAAGTCAAGTAGAAATAATCAACAGTAGTCTGTGTGGTCTAGTGGCTAGAGCATGAACGCATAAGCCGAAGGTCCCAAGTTCAAATCTCGTTGGGAGCAACGTGATTTAGTTCAGGGGATTTTTCATACAGACTACGAGTGTTCGCTCAGTGGTGATATGTACTGATTGAATCAGATCATATCATAGCTGAAGAGGCACACGGGAGCATGGTACTAACCAAACCAACTTCCGAGAAAATCAATACGGTCATGAAAATGAGATACTCTACCTATCTCTAAGCGAAGGCCCGAGAGGGGCTGTAGTGCTACAAAGAAGAAGAAGAAGAAGAAGTAACCAACTTCACTGGTGTGCAAATCATGATGGGCACGCTAAATTACCCCCAAGCGAGATTGTATTGGAGAAGAGACCTTGCTGTGCCCGTCAGAAGTGAAACTATGATGTACAATTGCCTTTTTGAGTTCCAGAACCACATTCATTTCGCTGACAACACTGCAGGAAATCAAGATGGCGACAAACTGTGGAAAATCAGGCCATTGTTGTCTAAAACTCTTCAAAAGTGCCATAGTCTGCCTCGGTCAACACACATGTCCATCGACGAGTAGATGGTACCATTTTCAGGAAGGTATGGCTTTTGTCAATATGTGCCGTTAAAAAGTAATCCTTTAGGGTTGAAAAATTTTATTTTGGCTGTAAGGAACAACCTTGCGTTGGAATTTTTCATTTAAGTTGGCTCTAACACGGTACCTCCACAGGACATGACTAAACTTGACTTAGGTAAAAGCCTCGTCAAACTGCTGTGCCGGACGATTGATCAAGATTCTGTTTTGTACATGTACAGATTTTTCACAACTCTGAGACTTGCAGACTATTCGAACGCAAACAAACAGAACGTGTTCATCACAGTTATGAGTAACCAGTTGGGTGAAGTTTCCAAAAAATTGAAAAATTACAAGCAGCTCAAAAGATGTGAATGGAATGAGAAGGAATGTCTGTGTTTTGACGTAGAAACACACTAAAGCCGTTACTATGCTATCCTCATGCTCAGTAAGTGCTTCAGCCGGGACCTGTAAACGATGGTGTAAGCAGGCAAAGCATAAAATAAATGTGGCATAGTCAGCCTTGGTTAGAAAGTATAGCAAATGTATGGCCGGAATTGACCTAAGTGATAGGCTGATCGCTTATTACCGCACTGCTATGTGAACTAGGAGGTAGAGTGTTTGCGCTTTTAGCCATTTTATAGATTCATGCATCGTCAACTGCTGGATAATGTATATACGATGCTGCGACGAAGAAGGATAACCTGCCAAGAACAGGTTAGGTCTGATGGACTGCAGGCTGAATTTTGCATGATCAAATATGGTGGAACTGTTAATCCACTTTTTTTTGCAACCAAGCACGAGCAGAGATTCTACCAAAAAACAGGCAAAATCTGAATCATTTTTGATTTGAACCATTTTCTAAAGGAGGAAAACTATATATACAAAAACTTTCGCTCACATCGGTTTTGGGTCTCAAGAGGATAAAGAAGGTAGCTTAACATTTGTGAATCCTAAATATTATTCTGATCAGTAAGTTAAGTTTTTGATGTTTTTATTGTTTCTAAGTTTTTTAATTGTAAGTTCATTGCGAAGACTAATTTGAGAGGCTGATTAATAAGATAACAATTATCTAGCTGAACTCAGCGACTTTATCAACAGGTTGTTGCTTTTTCACTAATATTTAGTATAAAAACTAATAAAGTTTAGAAAAATTGATGTCGAATAAATATAAAGATATCAAACGTTAAAATTTTAAAAATTGTGAACGGCACTACCAAATTCAGCTGCGGCACAACTTGCTCCAATGAGAAGTGCCTTACGACCGCTGTTTAGAAATATAGTTCGCTTTTTAAAACAATTCAAAAAGTGTTAAAAACTGGGTATATATTTAAAATATAGATTAAATTTTACCTACGATAAATTAGAAAATTATTAACCTGACCGTTACCTTCGGCATTTTCAGCCCCGCTCTCCCTTACTTCAATTCATTTTGCATAAATTTATTATTCAATATGTATTCTGAATGTCCTCATGGCTATTCACTTATACTTTCTTTGCATCGACTGCACAAATTTTCAAACAAAAGACTTAAGACAGTAACTTGAAATATATTTATGCGCTATAAACATGACAATAAATTAACGTACCAGACTATTGATTCTAAATGGACTGCTAAGTACTTGTATAATACACGAAGATCCTGGACGGTGCAAAGAATAATAAATAAGGGAGCAAAAAGCCATTTCTCGTTAGTTTTATGTATATTTCGCAAATACGCTGTCTATCAGAATACGTTCATTGATGTGCAATTTTGAAATATCTGACGATGGATGAATACATGATCAGGGTTTCAGGGTTCCATTCTATCAATTTAATATTTCAGAATTTCCAGCGAGTGTTTGTATTCTCTGATCCGCCACAATTTGCATTTCCCCGGAACATATGACCTGAATATTAAAAAACTACAAGATTTTCAAGGAATTCGAAATTGCAATAATTTCAAGGAAAGAGTTGAAATTCGATTTTTTATCCACTCACAAAACGTGTTTTTATCATAATGACAGCTTTAAAGCCACTAATTGTGGATAATCTCTCTAAACTTGAAAACAATTTGTAAAATTGTATTTGAACAGAAGCAATGACTTTGACCTGTCTCACATTCAAGGTGAACAAATTCCCAGAAGCAAGTAACACCCAACGTGCCTATCTTGGCGGATCAAAATCTATTGCTGCAGTACCTGAACAAAAATACCATTTTCCATCACGCACTCTTTTCTCCTTGGCAAAATCTTGCCAGCATTTTATCGAAAATATCTGTTAAATATACAAACAAATACCAAAAATGTCTAACCACAATATTGTAGGTACTTGTAATATTTATTACTCTTTAGTCACCGTCAATTGCATAATTCAATAAATTTATATCTTTGAAATTTTCCTGTTCAAATCACGTACAAGGTAAACGCAATATAATCTTGTGTGTAATCACGGCATAATGAAATAGCGAACATTGTTTTGCTCCAGTACACTCAACTATGTAACATAACTAGACTAGAGCAATAGATACGCGCTAGACACCCGAAAAATATCAATTTCAGCGTTAAGACAACGTGCGTTAACAATTGCGGCAGTTGCCCGTGCCGCCAAAAACCTTCATTTGTATTCCGCGAAATGGTGAACTCTTTGATGTGGTTTCGGCCTCTTGTCGGGTTAAAGAAAATAAGATTTACGCTAAGTTTTAGTGTAAGTGGAAAGATGATTAGAGAAACGCTTTGCTTAGAATTTCAATTTAAGTTAGAATCTCAAAAAAGACAAATATGATCCATTTTGAGACGTGAGGGTGTGCATGAGTTTTTCTTCACTCTTGCTTTGATGGCTTGTTGAAGAAACTCTTTTTCTCGAATAAATTAATTTAAGTGCGGTCAAGTTTATCTTGAAAATCACCTAGTTACAGGTAAATTTGAACAAATAACGTTCCGCAAATGATGTGAGAAACTTATCTTGAGGAAAAATCATCAAATTAAAGCTAAAAAGAAACTGCTTTAACTCTTTTTAATTATTGGTGTCATTCGCTTCATTTTAAATGGGGCTCTATTTTGTGACAACCATTTGTCGTGGAATTTTCTCACAAAATCCGCCAAAGCTTGCATGGTTTTAATTTGTTTCTGGTCTTCTCAGCATTGACCCGATGAATCTCGCCCTTGCTCTGAAGTTAATGTTCTTTTACACTTAACAGCAAATAATTTGCCAATAAAGCAACGGCCTTGCCCCATTTCCACTGCAACTTCTTGTTAGCCGCAATTTCCACAATACACATACTAAACATCTTTGTCTTGAATGGAAAACTGTAACTGCTGTGGACAACAACGCTGTGATTAGTTACGTAATTGTGTAGAAATACTATACGGCAGTCTCGCGGATAGAGCTGCAGCTAGTTTTATTATATTCGCGTTAACTATTCAGACCAGAGGCGGACTATCTCTATGATCATTAAATTCATGTTGCATTATTGTCTACTTGGTCTTCAGCTGTTCGCCTGCCCCCTGTACATATTATCAAGATGCTGATCTTTACTGTACTTCCTGGAATTAAAACGCTAAGCGGATATGTAATTCTTAACTGCATTACCATATTGTTAAGTAAGTGTGTATGTACATTTACTCTAAGCACTGTTGGAGGCAAGGTGGAATTTATGAAGAGATGAATGGATGCTGTTATGGAACATGGACGCGAACATTTCCAATTGTCTCTTTTTGCTTCAAACTATGACCGGAATGCATTTGAGAGGTTAATTAAATCTATTCTGTAGAAATTATTGCAACAATTATCTAATTTAGAGAGACAAATGGAACCATCTTTTTCAAATGCTTAAGATTTAATTGCACCTGTTTTTTAATCAAATTATTTAACTCGTTATGCAGGCATAATTAATTTTCCTGACCTGTGAGTAATTGTTTGCTTCTATCTAAAAATTTACTAGATGCGATTTAAAAATCTTGTGTGAGATTTCAACAAAGCAAGAATCAGGCGGAAACCATTGGAGCACATCTTAGACGCATTTATTCGGCAGTTGTTGTGTGAAAGTGATTTGTAGCAATTTGTTTCTTTGTTTCGTATTAATGTCTTCATCATTAGACAGGAAGAAAGTTACAACAGATGATGCAATGGAACCATTGAAGGCATTTGAAAATAATTACTTATTGTGTGAATTGCACAATCAGTGATTCGTAGACTCATTACTTCTAATTTAGTGGGATGGTGACAAGTGAATTCAGTAGTCGTATTTTTTTGGATTAGATGATACTTTGAGGCATAGTTAACATTTTGCAAGTCATATATCATAATTCCGTCATGATGAGTTCGTGAGTACAGAATGAATATATGATCAAACCCATATTTAATCATAGTACATATTTTGGCGTAGGAGCTTCATCTCGCAGATAGTAAGGATAACGAATCGAAAATACAATAACCAAAAAATAGTGTGTTATACATTATAACGTCATAATATATTTGCAATGTCCAATTGAGTTTGGATTTGAGTTTGTGTTCATCTCAGAATCTGTCGGAAGTTAAGTCACAAAACATGATGTGTTTCAAGTTTGCAATATCAACATTAATTTTTTTGCTCTTCATATCATATGAAATCGAAATTTTTCTAACTTAATTATCGCTAATCTTTTTTAGTTTGAAGTGAGAAACATTAATGATTAGTTTTCCAATTAAATCACTATTTTAATATTTGAATAATTCACACTAACCTTTTTTGGGATTGGATACATTCTAGTTATTCCATTAGGTAAAATACGCATTTCTATGATTACAAAGATTAAAATAAAATAAAGATTTGTCCAAATTAGTTGGGCAGCAAGAACTAATGCGAGGGGTAAACTTCCCGTCCCTGGAAAACCCTAAATTGTTTCGAAACTTGCCCCAGGGCCTTGGAATGAATCGAACCTACGACGACGACTTTGCAACCAAAAATGTGATTGGACCCTGAAATGTCAGATCATTCAACTACCCTAGTGCTGTTAAGGAGATTTTATTGGTAAGTCTAAAAACCTGAGCTTTTTTTGTCATTTTTCCGATTGAATATTTCTTTTATTTAAAATGGATTTTAATTAAGTACATATCGTCTATTATTATCTATGACTTTTTGTCATTTTTCGAGTACAGCCATTATTCCATCTGCTTAGAACTTCTGTGGTTTATCGGCGAAAAACTTGGCCAAGTGATTTTCTCAGTCCCTTTTTGAAGTGAATTTCTTTTCATTAAGAAGGTTTCGCAGAAACCGAAACAAATGGTAGCCTGATGGTGCAAGGTCCGGACTATATGGTGGATGCATCAAAACTTCCCAGCCAAGCTCAGTCATTTTTTGCCGGGTCATCAAAGATGTGTGTGGTCAGGCATTGTTATGATGGAAGACAACGCCCTTTCTATGGATCAGTTCTGGCTGGTTTTTTTGAACTGCTTGTTGCAATCTGGTTAATTACTCACAGTATAGAGCCGAATTGAGTGTTTGGACAGGTTCTAGCACCTCATGATAAATAATTCCCTTCCAATCCCACCATACACACAGCATGACCTCGTTTGTGATAATTCACCTTTTTTTGACCATGGTCTTTTTCGAACGACATTCTCGTATCTTACCTATTTTTCATCGTCCGTAATGATTTGCTTCAAAAATGGCTCGATTTCGTTGCGTTTTATTAGCATTTCGCAAATGGAAATTCGGTCGATCAAATTTTTTTGTGTTAATTTATGCGGCACCCAAATGTCGAGTTCTTTGTAAATCCAGCCTTACGCAAATAGCTCAAAACTATTTGGTGATGGATATTCAGTTCCTTGGCAATGTCATGCCTGCTTATGTGTCAGTTTTCTTAAATTTTTTGTAAGGTTTCATTGACTTTTTCAGTGATTGGTCGACCTGAGCGAGGTGAATCTTTGACATCAAAATTCCCAGAATAAAAGCTAGCAAACCATCTCTTGGCTATTGCTTTTGATAAAGTATCTTAATCGTAGACACCACAAATTTTTTCACGAGCCTGCGATGCATTCTTATCTTGATCGTAGTGATATTGTAAAATATAACGAATTTTTCAGAAATTTTACTCATTTTCAAACGAATACAACTTTTGACACGAATGACTAAATACAAAAGTGTCCATGTGAAAACTGTAGACTGGAATATTACCTGTCAAACGCATGTCAGTTTGACTCAATCTGATCTGTATTGCCCGATATATGACAACGAACACCATCTAGTGACAAAAAAGGCTCAATACTTTTTAGACTATCCAATACAACAGACCAGTCAATATAAATTCCAGGAAACAGACTGGACTAATATTCAAGATATGGGATCGCAAACAATATTCAGAGGTGGGAAAACTTCTGGAAATTGAGAATTCGTAGTGTTCTTTTTTGTGGAAAGGGAGTTCCAATCGATTGTTACTGATTTTAAAGCAGTCAATGAGCTGTTGTATGCCATCCACATAAAAGTGAAATTCTTCGAAATTGGGCTAATAAATGTACATGCCCAAACCGAAGAAAAGGACTCAGAATTGAAGCAAACGTTCTACAATCACCTGGAAAGACTGGTCGACTCATTACCTACAAATAACACAAAAATAGTTCTAGGCGATTTCAATGCTAATGTTGGCAATGAGCTATCTCATCGGGGAACACCTGGAAGATATAGTCTCAATGTTGAAACGCATGACAATAGCCAGCACTTGATAGACTTTGCATGTAGCAGAAATGTATTTGTACGTTCGACTTGCTTCTGACATTGACGCATACATAAAATGACCTGAGTATCGCTTGATGGCAACATACAAAACCAGATCGACCATATTCTGATCCCACAACGTTGGGCCTCGAGCATACTTGCCCTCCTGGAGAACTGATAAAACAGTTTTCTGCCAATCAGAAGCTAAATAACTCTGTTTCCTTTTGTAACAGGAGAAACAAGTAATAAGTCTCGCAACACTTTACATTGTAAATGTTGTATCATTTCTTCTTTGTCCTGTTATTATCAAAATGTCTGTGGTTTGAGGACCAAGACTTCTGAACTTCGTATCTCTTCCATTATATATCTGCGTCACATCATCTATCTAACTGAGACATGGCTGGCACATGATATTTATAATAGTGAACTCCTTCCCAATCCACTGATTTTCCACAGCTGTAGAGATCGTGTTGCCATTGGCAAATCTGATTGTTAGGGTGTTCTTGTGAGTGTGCATAACTCTCCAACTAGTAATTTCTGTAAGCATTTTATACCTTCGCTACCAGTTGAGCGTATTATTGTGTGAGTTTCTCTTACTGATCCTCTCTCGCTTCTTGTTTTGCGTATCTAGATACCATGTAGCAGCTCTGCTATGGTGTAGAAAAGTTTCTTTGGGGAATTCTCTAACTATAACCTTATTCACTTCCCATTTTTTCCAGTTTTCCTCTGTGGGAACTTCAACCTTTCTTCCATTATTTGGGATGATGGGTATGTTTCCATATTGTCCGGAGGTGAATTGTCGTCTGCCTTTTCCTCGTTTCTCTCCGTATATCCTTCGCCCAATTCAATACTAATGCATATTCTAATAATAAATTTATTGACCTTATTTTTTCCAACTTGCCAGCCTCTTTTCTTGCTGCATCCAACTCACTCTCATCCTTCATTAATTCAGATCCTCACCATCCAGCTCTCTTCACGGAGCCTTCGATCTCCTCTCCTCCTTCTCCTAGAAATACATCACCTTGCCGCTATAACTTTCTAAAAGCGGATCTTTGCAAGATGGATTCTAGTATTAACGCAGTTAACTGGTATTGCTTCTACTGTAACCTTAACCTTGAAGAATGCGTTGATCAATTCTATCTGTTTCTCTCGTCCTTAATTACTCAATTCACCTCTTTGCTTCCCGCAAAGAGGCCTAATGATGCTCCTTGGTTTAACTCAAATGTTGCCAAAGCCATTAAGGTGAAGGCTGCATCCCGGAGACAATTCCTCTTCAATGGCCTCCCAAATGGCATTACCGTTTAAAAGCAGAGACGTTCTGAAGCTAAAAAAATTACAAAGCTTGCCCTTCGTGCTAACATCAATCATATCGAAGTTGCACTTGAATCCAATCAAACTCTGGTCTTGTATTAAATCTTTAAAGAGTTCTCATCATATAACAGCTATGACGGCATCACGTCTTTTTCCCCTCAGGAGTCCTATGAACTCTTTGCTTTTTTCTTTTCTACCTTTTTCCGCATTTCAAATGCTTCTCCTTCTTTCTATCCTTCTACTTCTTCCTATTCTTCTCCTGTGATTCGTACCAATCCCTTGCAGGTCAAAGTGCTCTTAAGGAGTCTTGATACCAGTACGGGTGGTGGCCCAGATGGTATTCCAAACTTCCTTGCAAAATCACTATCCTCGTCTCTCTCTATTCCTCTTTCAATTATTCCCTTCCTAGTGCCGATATTCTTCCTTTCTTAAAATCTGGCGGACGCACTTCCATTTGCAACTATCATCCTATATCTCTCCTTCCCTGTTTTGGAAAAGTCGTTGAAAAGATCGTTTTCGATACTCTGTTTCCTCTTATACTCCCATCCTTAGCAGAGTTTATAATTCCTGATTTCCTGTACTCCTGGCTTCTATCGTTTGTTTAGGATCGCCGTTGTCTTGTCACTTTTAACTTTTGTTTTTCCTCTACATTTTTCCCCAGTTCAGGTGTACCGCAAGGTTCCATAATTGGCCCATTTTATTCCTACTATTTGTCAATGATATTCCCTCTGTTATCACTTCTCCCTGTCTGCTTTACGTTGACGACTTTGAAATCTTTCGGATAATTGATTCACAGTGTGATGGTGATACCTTGCAATGTGAAATATTGCGTATAAATGTATGGTACAAATCAAACAATCTCTCCTTGAATGTTTCCAAATGCCATCAGATGACATTCTCCTGCAAAAAATATCCTTTTCCCTCCACCTTCAGTCTTGTTGGAACCGTTTTGCGCAGTGTAACTTCCTTTAAAGATCTTGGTGTGATTTTTGATTGCAAATTTAAGTTTAACCTCCACATAGCCCAAGTCATTAGTCAGGGTTCTTGGCCTCCTGGAGTATACTTGGCTTCCTGGAGCATATAGTTCCGTTGTTGGCCATGATTAAACTATATCAACACCCCCCGGAGGAGATGAACAAGAGGTCCGCAAAAGCCTCACCATTCAGGAGTCTTTAATATTCACTGGAAAGAGTGATGTTTACTGTTTCAACAGATTTGGAGGATCTTCCTACCCACTCTCATGAATTCTGCCAAAAACATCTCTCGAGTACGCTTGATTATTGGACATCAATAGCAAGCAATCATTACGCATTGGTGGCTGAAATCACAGACTATGACGTCTCTCCGTTCAGCACGCTGGAAGGCAACTACAATGCAATGGTTGTTAAGTCTATGGAGTTGTAGAACATACAACCGAGTATGGAAAATAATTCGTCTTGAACCACAGTTCCCTCAAGAAGCAAATTGTTAAGAAAGAGATGTTGCTCGACGCTTTTCACGAGCCGTCAAAGCCGATACCTAACTTTTTCATTGTAGTATACCTTAAGAATCCTGGCTAGATCAATTTCATCCATGTGTTTTAGTGCAATCAACTCGTCCATGAAGCTTTGATATTGACGCTTAAGCTCGGGATGACGTTCCAAACGGTGCTCTTGGCTTAACAATCGTCTTATTGCAATTTACCAAGAAAATCAGGTGAGCCAGAAAATGGAAGTTTGACTTCAAATTTTCCCTCTGAGCCTTTTCAAATTGTCTTCAGAAAGTGCTCTTCTCACTTCCTCCCTGCTTCTGACATGGCTGACGTTTGGGTTTCGACTTCTTCCAACTCCCAAAAGCGTTTCCATTGTTATTCAATGGCACTGGTGGCAATATTGCAAACAGTTGAAAGTGAGTGCTGCGTTGATTTCAATTTTCCTAAAATGATCCAACTAAGTACGGAATTTTGTAGCGTTGGGACGTCAGCGGAAAGTTTAATCTTCTCTGACGACATCAGGTCGGCGTAAATCTCGGTACTTATTAAAATGTCGATCCTTTTAGAAGTATTAAAGTCAGGATCGGCTAGATGTATGTTTGTTGGGATGGGTCATCAGTTCGTAGCGTAGATCTGATCTGGTTGCTGTAGAGAACTCGCTGACTTGGGGTTAGATAGTAAGACTCATTCTCCAGTTTTGCACTTCCTATCCCACATATATCAATTGGTTTATCAACTCTTCGAAACAAAATTGTTTAAAAAAGCGCTCAGAGGTAAAGTTCAGCTGTGATCCTGAGTCTAGAATTGCGCTGCAAATAACGAATCGCCCATACTTGTTATAAATTTCAATGGATGCTGTGCCAAGGAATAGAAAGTTTTGTACTTTCTGTTGGCTTGAGGCTGAATGACTCATGCTGATTTCATTTGTTGTGGTGGGTGTAACTGGCTCAGTTCAAAGTGAATCAATGTATGATGTCGCTTGTTACATTTCATACATGCGCCGGAGCTGCGATCCTTACGTGTATGCTCTTTTTGAAGACAGTTGATGCTACACTGTAGCTTTTTAACCGTGCTGAACCTGTCTTTTCCCATTTGCAAAAATTTCTGGCAGTGCCGTAGATTTTTGCATTTCTTTTTGGTCAGTGGGCGCTGTTGTTTCTCCTTTACGCTTAAAAGAGCAGAGGGCCTTTTGTCACCTTTGCGTTTCATCGCAAAATCCCTTAGACCCTCCAACAACTGGAATCTTGCCTCGATGAAGGTCAGCAACGTAAATAGTGGTTGACCTTTCCGAAGATTGGAAAGTGACTGGTACGTAAGATTTTGGTTCAGTCGACCATCTTCCTCAGCAAGGTTGGCTTTCGATCAGAACATTTCTACTCACTTGGAAGAGTTTGACCATCCACTAGTTGTGTAAAGAGCTTTGCAAACAAAGGCCACTTGATATAATCGCCATCGAAGGTTGGGTTTGATTTCTGTGTTCCAATTCAAATTCACTAATGTATTCGAGGAAAAAAACACAAATACACTGCCCATACACTGCCCAATTTCGTATAAAAGCTGAGGATCTGAAACTGGTGTCGGACCTCACAAAAGATGCATTCATCGTTGCTCTAAAACAATTCCTTGCTCGTAGAGGTCACCCAAAAAGAAAATTTAATTGACAATGCCAAAAAAACTGTAGGAGCAAAAACGAGCTTGAGGAGATACAAGAATTATTTCTAAATAAACAATATCAAAATGAACTTCAACAGTACTGCTCAGAAGATCAAATAGAATGGCTTTTCATCCCTCCCAGATCACCTGGTTTCGGAGGACTCTGGGAAGCCACTCTAAAATTTGCAAAGTAACAGATTAAAAGAGTGATTGAGCTTCACGTTTTTATGAAGAGTTGCACACAATAATAATGGATATCGAAGCAGTTCTCAGTTTTAAGCCACTTACTCCTTTCTCTAATCATCCGAATGATCTATAAGCGCTAACATCTGGTCATTTTCTAATTGGGGAACGACCCAACGCATTGCCAAATCCAACTTCTTCAGAAACCAACATCAAGCTACTACAAAGATGGAAGCTAGTACATGCCTACTAATCGGAATTTTTGAAGCGTTGGCCTAAAGAATATCTACAAGAGTTATAAACCAGAAGCAAGTGAAAGACGTCTATAACTAAAATTTCGCTAGGGAAACTAGTCCCCCTCTCAAATGGGCCATTGCCAGGATCATAAAACCTTATGAAAGATCAGACGGGGTTACTGGAGTAGTTGATGTTAAGACCAGAAGAGGAGTATTCAGCAGAGCAGTTAATAACTTATGTTCTTTGCCAGCTGACATAGCTGAAGAAGACCAGACCAAAAAACTCCCTGAAAGCTCAAATGAATATAGGATCAATTACAAAGTCACAGAGCCGTCAGATTCGAAGGAGAGTTTTGAGAAGCCGCAAAAGGATTTGTTCATAAAACTCCCAGAAGGCTCAAATGAAAACAGGACAGATTGTATATCAAAAGAATTATCAGATTTGAAGGATTCAAGCAAACATCTGATTTTCGCCATAAGTTTGAACTGGTTAACAAGCCCAGCACTTCATTTCCGCTGCAGTGACCTGAAGAAGTTTCACGACAGTGAAAATTCCCAACCGTCTCAAAATGCCACAGTACAAACAAAGCACGTTCAGGCCAATAGAACACAATCACCACCAACAATATGAACGCCAAAGATCTCGCCTTAGTGTTTTTAATATTATGCGTACCAAGCATGTTTTAACAACTCAGCCTATCAACGAAAATACCGTGATCAGACCATTGACCTAGAAGGCACCGGTATACTTTGAGGATACTGGTAAGCTCTCAATGTTAACAGACAATTGGAACATCATAGCATATTACAATATGACCAAATATTGGAAGGATATGCAAAACTTGCTAAACAATGACAACCACCTGAAGCAACTCTGCGAGCAGACTGAAACCGACAACCAAGGATGATATAAGCTCCTCTTAGCACAATTTCAATTCCTGCTAATCACCATACAGGCAAATAATAACTTGCTACTTGAGAGAAGCCCTGAAATCTGGAAGAAGCGATCATTATAGAGCTGATTAAAATTCAAACATCTGTTGTAGATTTCGCTCTAAGTCTCCTAGACCAAGAAAAAATCTTTATAAATGAACAGAAAAAATCCATCGAAACTTATCTAGAACACTTCCGCCTAAACATTAATAAAACCAGCCACATTCTGGAGACAAGCTTTCAACACGCTATCCATCCACTTCACTCTACTGCTTATGGCATATCATTCCATCCAAACAGCATTAATTAATGTCACCATAGATAGTCACAACGGAAAAATGAAACCTCTCCTCCTGCGGCCAAATCAGCTAAAAACCGAACTAAGATTCATCGGAGAAAATATACCAGCCTCCTTGATCGTGCCAAATCAATCTCGGTATATTTCACTGCTAAAACTTTACTCAATTATGACTGTTCAGGCAATAATTATGAAAGATAAGGCTATCTTCCAAATAAATATAGCTTTGCTAAACGTGAAAGTGTTCCAGCTATTCAAAGTTATTCCTATTACTTTGAAAGTATAGGAACAGTTTGCTTGCATTATTACAAATACTGCATTTTTAACTGTGCCACCAGACAAGGATCAATACAGCGTCATGTCCGAAACAGACATTAGTTCATGCCTATTAACAAGTGAAGATAAATTCCTGTGCAATAAAAAATATCAAATATTCAATCGAGACACTGGACTAGCTCAATGCGAACTTAAATTATTAAACGAAGTGCATACATTACCCCAAGTTTGCAAACTTAAGATCATTCCTAACTCCTCAAATATGTGGATTCAACTTCACAACAAGGATACGTGGATCTACAATCTGCAGGAAGAAACGTCTATAAACATAGTTTGTGGTGACAACAGTTATCAAATTATACTAACTGGATTAGGTTTTCTGAGATTTAAGGCCAACTGCAACATCAGACAAGGCTCGTTGCCGATCATGGCCCACTTTCAATTTACCAATCGGATCGACTTTTCTTACCTACCATCAGTTGCCTTAAACTCCACCATCATTTTGGAGCATTTACAACCTCATGAAAACTTCCACAGTATGAAGATAATAAACAATTCCGATAACATTGTTCAGCTTAAAACAACTCTTCTGCAAACCCAACAACAAAACTCTTTTCCTCATCACGTCGACTCCACAATCTACCATGTCTCACCAGGATATTTGGCATTGGTCATCATTGTTGGCTTAGCAGTTATTCACCTCACCACAAGATGCTACAAAATACGCCTATCACCAGGACCAGAAGTGCCAGTAAAGAAACAAAGAAACAACAACCGTTTGCAAGGACCATCGACTTTCGACTTCAAACACGCCGGAATACATTTTTCTAAAACCTCAGTGCGTCTAAACAACCTGCTTAAATCATTCAATTTTTCCTTACTTCAAAACCATTCTGATTACAATTAAATCATTCAGTTTCTATGTCTGCAACTTTTCCCGCACGCGCAAATGCAAATTCATTTTTTTTCCAATTTCACATAATAATTCTAAATGTAATTGGACTATTCATTTCCGTTATCTGCATATTTTCTCTACACACGCAAATCACTTATTAAAATTCGCTGATCATTTTTGCTGACTACAGAGCGTGTACAGTAAAAGCCTATGAGAAACGTGTAACAAATAATTTGCTCTGTAAAGCAAAAATATTGTTTTTAAGAATTAAGAAAATTTTAATCGATTATTACTAATGTTTTGTAATCGAAAAAACGACCAAGTGTTCGTAATAAGAAAGGTAACACTAGGTCTAAGTCTTCTGAACTTTTTGCAATAATCGAGCAATTGATAGCAAACTTACAGCCGATTGAATATTTAACAGCCACATCAACAACAGCACGTGCTACTGCGGAGATACACGTTTGCAAAGGACCTAGACACTACTAAAATGTAGGAAATTTGATAACAATCTTAGACATGTTTTGTAGCATTGATATTGGTAAGTCTAAAAGTACTGAGCCTTTTTTTAGTCATTTTTTGATTGAATATTTCTTTTATTTAAAATGGATTTTATTTAAGTACATATTATCCATTATTATCAATGACTTTTTGTCATTTTTTGGGTAGAGCCATTATTCCATCTTTGTAGAATTTCTGTGGTTTATCGAGGAAAAACTTGGCCAAGTGATTTTCACAGTAAATTTTTGAAGTGAATTTCATTTCATTAAGGAAGTTTTGCAGAGACCGAAACAAATGGTATTCTGATGGTGCAAGGTCTGAACTATACGTTGGATGCATCAAAACTTCCCAGCCAAGCTCTGTCAATTTTTGCCGGGTCATCAAAGATGTGTGGTTTGGCATGGTCATGATGGAAGACAACGCCCTTTCTATTGATGAATTCTGGCCAGTGTTTTTGAATTGCTGGTTACAATCTGGTTAAATGCTGACAGTACACAGCCAATTAAGTGTTTGGTTAGGTTCTAGCACCTCATGATAAACCTTATTTGGTGTCAATTCTGGCTTTGAGGTCATTTGTGAACGACATTCTCGTATCTTACCCATATTTCATCGCTTGTAACGATTTGCTTCAAAAATGGCTCGATTTCGTTGCGTTTTATAAGCATTTCGTAAATGGAAATTCGTTTGCTCAAATTTTTTGTGTTAATTCATGCGGCACCCAAACGTCGAGCTTCTTTATGTTCCAGCCTTACGCAAATGGTTCAAAACTGTTTGGTAATGGATATTCAGTTCCTTAGCAATGTCATGGCTACTGATTTGTCAGTCTTCTTCAATTTTTTGTAAGATTTAATCGACTTTTTCAGTGATTGGTTGACCTGAGCGAGGTGCATTTTTGACATCAAAATTTCCAGAATGAAAGTGATTGAACCATCTTTTGGCTGTGGCTTTTGATAAAGTATATTGTCCGTAGACACCACAATTTTTTTCACGAGCCTGCAATGCATTCTCACCTTGATCGTAGTGATATTGTAAAATATGAGGACTTTTTTCAGAAATTTCACTCATATTTTAATTAATACAACTTTTGACACGAATGACGAAAAACAAAACTGTTCCTGTGAAAATTGGAAACTTGAATGTCACCTTTCAAACACATATCATATTGACTCAATCTGATCAGTATTGCCCGATATATGACAACGAACACCATCTAGTGACAAAAACGGCTCAATACTTTTCGACTATGCAATATATATATATATATATATATATATATATATATATATATATATATATATATATATATATATATATCAGGTACTCTCGGCAATAGGTGAATTTCTCTCGAGAAATTTACCTAATTATCTTTAATGACCAAAAAAATCATAATAATAATCTTATCTTTCCTACTAACAACATTCCATTCATTTCTTCTCATTGACAAATTTTCATTCGAAACGTTTTCACTAACAAAACCTAATTTCTTCCTTCATACTAACTAATTTTTTTCATTATCTCCCACTAACAAAATTTTATTTGTGATACTGCCAAAAATTCATTCACGCTTTCCTACTAACAAATTCCATTTCAATGCTAATTAAGAAAGGTTCACAATTGAAATTTCTAAATGGCTAGATGGGAGATCAACAGAAGGTGGCTCTGGTGGTAGCGCCGTAGACTCTCGGCCAGGGGGTTCACTGGGACCTTGGTTTCAAGTTTTTTTTTTAAATCGGCAAAAACAATTATTTCCGTGGGTATGACGATTTGCATATAACCAAACGCTATCATGATTATACAAATCGCCATATATGCAAATTGGAAATTGTTGCATTTGTCGATATAGAAAAGATGTGTGAGTAACAGAATCGAAGTGTATTGAACTACGTTAACTCGGTACAGTGGTGGCGATTGGGAAAAGAAAGGATTGCGGGATTGGTTTTTTTGAGGGATTGAAATTATTGATCTGGGGCGTGCAATCTGTATTTTGCTTTGAAAAAAGAGTGAGTTTTTTCGGTGTTGGAGTGACTTGAGATTTATAATTCGGAAAATGGTTTCAATTGAGAGTTTGTGAGGAGAATAAGTTTTTGAGTCAGTTTTTGGATGGTGATGACTATTTGGTGGAAGTGAAAAAAGGAACAAAAAGGAAGTGGAAAAAGAGACAAAAAAGTATTCGGATCTGAAGAAAAACAAAAAACGTTAATTAGATCACAAAAATAAGTTCTTTGCTTTGGTGGTGCCAGAGTGAAGAAAGTAACTTTAAAAAAAATTGCTAGTGAAAGTGGTCAGCGGAAGCAAATTGAGAGCGAACTATGTGCAGACAGAGATAGTACGATTCATCTTGCCGAAAATGAGTTCATAGTGAGCCTTGTTAGCAAAAGACGATTTAATCACGTGTTTGGAATTCTAAAAAGAAAATACAAAAAATTTGAGAACGTTAATAAAGTAAAGCGTAAGTTACAAATGTATGATTGTGTGAATTCGATGGATTTCGAGACGCTGTCCGTGGTACTATTTCATTGCTGAGATAACCCTTTTGTTCGATAGTGGAAAAAAATATATAGAAAAAGAAAATTATAAATAGTAGCAGTTTTCCCGCTCCCTTCGAGTTGCAGATCGCTCCGCAGCCGTTCAAGCGTGAGTCATTTTGTATTTTTTCTTTTGCTTTCTGTTTTTCTTCTTATATATATACTAACTTACTGAACACATTTTGTTAATTATTTGTTTTGTGATATTAATTCCAATTTAATATTAACATTTATGGAATTAAATTAGAACTAGTTTTTAAGAGGGCGCTCTATTTAGCTAAATTTTGTATCGGTATTTTTCTTTGTTGAATGGTTGGAGTGGAAATTAAGTTTTTGTGAAAATATAACGGCCATGATATATTAGAAGCACAAATTTATCATTTCTCAGAATGATCTCCTCCTTTCCCGTCCTTTTCCCTTCGTGTTAATTTTTATGTGTAGGATGGTTTAGCACAAGCATAGGGTGCCCCGGAAAACCTGCGACGCAACTAAGCGCTAGCTGGCCTCAGAATGCTACCCCGGGCTACGCGCCCCTCTGCAAAGCCTCAATGTCTGCAACTGCGGTGACGTCACGTGCAAGGTAGAGAAACGTTCATTTCCCTCGAGGAGAGGATTAATGGATTCCGTTTGAAACGGAATTGATGAGGAATCTGAAAACGAAGGATCGCTCTCTTTAGTACGTAGGCAGTCGATGGCGACAGATCTGGAGTGTTCGAGAAATCTATTCCTTTGTTAGCGAGCAGATTAGAGATTTAACAAGTTGGGTAAACAGACCTACGCTCATGTCAGAAGGGTTTTGTATACAATTTACAAAATGCAGTCACCAGATCGAATCAAATCAAGAAACATGTCAAAGACGATTTTATTGGAGAAAATATGAAATACGAAGATCATACTATTATTAACAAAGTTGAATGAATTTGGACTTCTGAGGTTTTTGGTCATAAATATCTCCCTTGATAAGTATTTCAGGTATCCATCCGCGACGGAGGAAACACATTTTTCATGTATTTCCCCCCTGTGCCCCCACTGAAGAAAAACCGACAGTTTAGCAACTGTTTTGAAGAACTCCCGTGAAAACTTTTACTTCATACTCATATCGGCTACGTTTGATGAATTTTTTTTTCAGCGGCCACTCTCCTGTACTGTTATCATCGATTAATGGCCAATTTTTTCGAATCGTAGAATGGTTGCAAAACCCTTTTGCTAGGAGCTCTCTCCCACCTCCGTGACTTGTTTCACTTATGAGCATTAATTGTGGGTACTCATCTTCAGTCATTCATTAAATTGAATCAAGTGTTCAAAGCATGCACCTTAAACGTTGAAGTTGGGGAAAAATAACTCAAAATTATTCAATCTTCGCATTTAAAACAGCCACTATTTTGTTTTACGATTACTGATACCACTAGCTGAACCGATTCTCAAAGATATACATGACACCTATCATTCCTGAAATTTTCATGCAAATCCTAGCAAGACTGTAGTGTCTGAGTCGGTAAAAAGCGCATGTTGTTCCATAGCCATATGTAGCCATAGTAATAAATGCAGCGCATATTGTTCCATAGTAATACAGGAAAATTCAAACCGCTATGATTCAATCTTTATGAAACTTTCAGGATAGATTAACCATCCACATCTACATTTACGTACTAAATTTCATTGAATTTAAGGGTACCGTTAAGATTTTACTCATGAAAACATAAAATCGATAAATCATACTATTACTAACAAAGTTGAGTGAATTGCGACTTCTAACGTATTTGTTGTTGTTGTCCTCATCAAGGCCTACAATCCTTATTTTTTTCAGATTTTTCGGATCACAGGTGTCCAATCGCGAGGGGGGGGGGGACACACATTTTTCGTGTATTTCCCCTCCTTGTGCGCTCCTCGAAGCAAATTTTGCCAAACTAAGACCTTTTTTGAAAAGTTCTCATCAAGACCTTTCATTTGATACCCATATCGGCTACCTTCAATGAAATTTTTTTTTTGGGGGGTCACTCTCCTATATGGGGAGACCCCCCTTAAACAACTCATAAAATTTTTTTGTAGTTGAACGTTGAAGAGATCACCACTTTACACCTACACACAAAATTTGATGTTTCTAGCTTAAGTAGTTTCCGAGAAAAACTGCTGTGACACACGGACGGACGGACGGACGGACGGACAGACGGACAGACGGACAGACTGGTCGCGAAACTAGTAGGGTTTTGTAAAATAATTTTGCTGCTTTTCTTGTGCCTGACTGCCGCTTCCGCCTCCTTAATATGCTCTTTAAATCTTGTTTTGATTAATCGCTTTGTCTGGCCGATATAAACGTGTGAGCACTGAGTACAGCTTCCCCGGTAAATTCCGCTGACTTCCTCTTTGGTTTTCTTGTCCTTAGCTGACCCTAACATCGTCTTCAGTTGATGGTTTCTGCTGTGTGTGAGGACCTGAATATCATGCGCTTTAAATAATTTCTTAACTTTCTCCGTTAAGCTAGAGTATGGTACCGAGATTCTACGGATTTGTTCAAGCTGTTCATTTTGTGTGTACAACGTTGTTAGTTCATCCTGCCTTTGCCGCTTCATTTTTTTGCGAATTAATTGATCCACTATTACGGCTGGGAATCCATTTATTTTTGCTGTCTTAACAATGTAGTCACGTTCTTTTTTGAACTCTTCACTACTCAACGGTATTTTTATCAACCTATGCACCATCGAATGATAGGCTGCCATTCTATGCTGATATGCGTGGTTAGAATCACTGGTGATCGTGCGCTGCGTGCTTGAAGGTTTCCTGTAGATGCCAAATTCTAGGTACCATACTCTAGCTTAACGGAGAAAGTTAAGAAATTATTTAAAGCGCATGATATTCAGGTCATCACACACAGCAGAAACCATCAACTGAAGACGATGTTAGGATCAGCTAAGGACAAAAAAACCAAAGAGGAAGTCAGCGGAATTTACCGGGTAAGCTGTACTCAGTGCTCACACGTTTATATCGGCCAGACAAAGCGATTAATCAAAACAAGATTTAAAGAGCATATTAAGGAGGCGGAAGCGGCAGTCAGGCACAAGAAAAGCAGCAGTACAATTAAATCATCGGTAGCAAGACATATTGTAGAGCAGAAGCACAGCATGAGCGACGAGAATCTTGAGTTAATCAAAGAACTCAAATCGGCATACAAATTGGACGCCTACGAAAGCCTGGTGATAGCAAGACAACCACAGGAGATACTATTAAACACCGATCTAGGTAATAATTTCTCACTCCTTATGAGAGTAATTAGCCGTAATAACCAATTACGGAAGTAATTAGGGTAAGGGGTAAAATTGTAAAAGTAGTAGGTATATAAGTAGCTTTAAGCAAAATGTAAGTTTAGTTATTGTACCACTGATGAAGAAGCAAGTGTGTGCTTCGAAACGTCGGCGTATGGGCAAACCATTGGGATAATCACTTTATAACAAACCATTGGGATAACCTTCAAATTGCCTTCAAGCCTAGCCAAAAACGATCAACCCTTTTTTATAATGCTAAACAATCCACAAATAAATTTGACAAATCTGGGGTCTATAAAATTACGTGTGGTGAATGTAATAGTGGATATATAGGCCAAACAGGTAGATCCTTCAAAGTTCGGTTCAACGAGCATTTTAAATCCTTCATTCATGAAAAAACCAATTCTAATTTCGCAAACCACTTCCTAGAAACCAACCATCAATTTCCTTCCATTGAAAATTTACAAATCCTCCATAACCTACCCAAGTCCCATAAATTAAATATTTTGGAAGCATTAGAGATACATAGGCATCTTAGAACTAATGATTTTATGGTTCTTAATGAGCAAACTGACATTTTCAGATCCAGGTTATTTGAGGCATTAACCTAAGTAATTAGTAAATTGTTTTTTCCATTCATGTTTTTTGCAATAAATACGTAAGCTTAAGCTGAATTTTGTTACTGCACTTGATAATGTTGACTAGTTCAACGAAACGCGTCGTGCATTTCTAAAATAAAATAAATTATTGATACTTCATTGCAAAGAAATTTTTAATTTTCTTCTTTAATAAGGTTAAGGACTTTTACTTGCAACCCGTCTTTAATATACGGATACCAAATTTCAATCTTTGTTCACCGAAAAACTATTTCTACGATGCATCACATTATGAAAAAGATTTCAGCATTAGTAACGCATCTGACCATTTAATTCCGAAACGTAAGTGAATTTTAGTAGACTACTTAAATGGATAATCACTTTATAACACAGCAACTATTCAGTATGACCACTAAAGCGTAACCTACGGCTCTTCGAAACACATTCTCGTGACATGAATACCATAGTTCATATTGGAGGAAAAGTGCTATTTGACTTCTGCGTGCAATTACGATAATACAAAACATGGTTTTGTATATAACCAATGGCCAGTTGGCTCACCATTAATGGTGAAGAGAGGTTGTCTCGTCTAGCGGTAATTGGAGTGAATATATGTACGTATGTACATTGGCATCCCCATCTACGGCGAGTGGAATCGTGGAATCTTGAAACGACACAGCATGTATAAACAATGTTTTTAAAGTCTTCAAGTGTTGAAAAATATTTTCTAAGCTGGTTAAATCAAGCTCGGGAAATTGGTAGCATTCTTTCTTTCCACGAATAATACGAAATATGTGCAGAAGAAAGAATCCGGTTCTCATTTACAATCCTGATGTTGATGCAACATCCAACAGGCTCCAAGGTACTGGTATATTTGCACGCTCGTATAATGATCGATCGATTTGCAGCCATGGAGCTACATAATATGCTGCTATCTACCAGCATCTATTCCCAAACACATTCTAATCTGCTTAAGATTGTAGCGGCTGAGTTTTATGAAAATCGCTTGTAACGTAGCCTGTGTGTTCTACTTCAATTTGTCTAAGTGATCGTAAACTGTGATTTTAATTATAATTGATAGGACAAGATAAGACTGTAAACGTTTGTTCTGATAATTTGTTGGTGGTGGAAACAATCTTTGAAGGCATAATTATTTGGCGGCGAAATGTAAAAGACGCAAATTGTAAAGCTTGCAGATTAAACTCTGATAGAAATTTTTTGAGTATGGTAGTTATAATTATGATATTTCAATTCAGCAAAATTTTTATTTAACTTTGCCTTGAATGGTGAAATTATCTTGAATAATATTTGAATTTAAAGAATAATGAAAATAAGCACTAGGATATAGTTGCCTTGAAAATCAAAGCAACATATTTGTGATTTGCATATCAATACACTATGTCGCAAATCAATCCGAAATGGTTAGGTTGTACACATATCATAAAATAGAAATAGATTCTTTCGAAAAACTTAAAGAAATTTATTCTGAACCTTGTACTGAATGCAAATATATACTTTTGCGCAGTATCTTTTAACGATTTATTTTTGATTTTATATGTTCTATGCTTGAAGGTGCACCATATTATTTAAATCAGTACTGCATTTTCTAGATGGTAGATTCGTTTTTATTCAAGGCACTTTCAAACTAAAATAAATAAGTTGAGGTTACAAAAGTTTTCATAGAATACGAGAGTAAATAAACCAAAGAAAACGAATTCCACCGAAGTCTACAACATTCAACAAAATAATGATGTAATTAGTAGCTCAGAAAAAGCGGTTAAGTTTAATGGTTTTAAAGTAAAAAATAGTTTTATATTAGTATTAATGTGAAACGTAATCCAAATGTGTCTCAAAAATATGAGCGAGAATTTTCATACTTTGTACCTATAGCAATTTTTTAGCAATTATTCTTCTTCTTCTTTGTAGTACTACAGCCCCTCTCGGGCCTTCGCTTAGAGATAGTTAGAGTTCATGACCGTATTGATTTTTTTCGGGAGTTGGTTTGGTCAGTACCATGCTCCCGTGTGCTTGCTCAGCTATGATATGATCTGATTAAATCAGTACATACCACCACTGAGTGAACACTCGTAGTCTGTCCGAAAAATCCCCTTAACTAAATCACGTTGCTCCCAACGAGATTTGAACCTGGGACCTTCGGCTTATGGGTTCAAAATTTAACAATTATTAGCATACATTAATTTAGTGTTTTTCTTATAAGTGCAAGTGACAAATCAAATACGGTAAGTCCAGGATATATGGTGTATTGATTGTTGTCATCTATTTCGAACCTTGGAGATTTTCCGAATGAAATCCAAGCCGACCTCTCATCAGTTATAGACGTGAAGTCTTGGATTGTGCCAACGGACTGTATCGAATAGGTCAACAAGTCCGGACACACTTAGTCTACTACAAGGTGGCTGCTGGCAGGCTAGCTAGTTCGAAGAGGAATTTTGGTTGCAGGTTTTTCCGCAAGCAGACTAAGTTCGACTACAATTTTCTCAGCAACTGAATCAGATGCCCGATTAAAACGCGTCAATACAACTTCAATCAAAAAGATTCTACTCTACATAAAACTATTTTCATCTCTTTCAGACTGAACGTACATTCCAAAAGAGAGAAACAGGAGACATCATCAATCAAAATCAACGCGTTCCTGATTATTCACCGACGTGGTGTGAGAAATAAACTACACGAATCCAAAGCCAAATCAATCTACTCTAACAGAAAGCGCAAGGGCAGGCTACGCACCGTGTATAGAACCGAATTGATCAGTTCCAGATTATTAACACCCTACTCTCTCGGTAGCATACACATCCCTTGATAAGTGCCTTAGGATCAGTGCTACTACATAGAGCAGAAATATAGGGCAATGCTTTCTGTATTTCTTACTGAGAGTTTGGCACAGGTGCAGAGAAGAGGAGCACTGAGGATTGTATCTTGATATCCAACAGTCTCTGATTTGCAGTGAGAATTATTGTAATCGTGATATCTATCGCCTTCTTTGCTAGAGAGTGCTGCGCGATTTACCTGCGTCAAAACGGGGACACGAGGGAGACGATTGCCGGCGAGGAGAGGCAGTGCTCATTCAACGGTTGGCAGCAATCTTGAGTGAATCACGTGAAAGGAAGGTGGATTACGTGGCTCACCCTGGATCTGAGTTGGTAGCTAAATTAAAGGCATGGTGAGACAGACTTCTGCTTGACCCATCTTTTAAATGGGTATGCTTGTTGTCAGTCTTAACTGCACATAGTTGGTAAAGTGGACGATGCCTAAAAAGGACAGGCTGTGACATGACCTCTACAGGGAAACAGGGGAGCTTACCCTATATAATAGATGATGCATGAATCGGTTAACGAATGGAGCCATGTGGTACATTACATATGGCAGTCATAAAAGGGACTCACAGCAGCCGGGGATATCGGGACTAATATTATCGGACAAAATACATACAGTTCTATCTGTCAATAAAGTTCGTCTGAGGAGAAAGGTTCGAACCATATCAACAGCTCTTCGGAAAATAGAATTGCCCTTTAAAGGGAAAGATGAAAAATAAATAAAAATAAAAGAAGAAAATTAAAATGAGAGGGGGAAAAGAAGAAGAAAGCCAGAAAGGAAAGAAGAGAGAGGGTGAAAAGTTGGGAGAAGGGACTGAGAATAAAAAGGAAGTAACGGTTAATATAATAAAAGAAAGAAGCTAAAGAAAAGGTAACTTACATCTTTTTCAGAATCTGAAGATATTAATGTTAATGTAATTAACAATGATAATCGTGATTTAAGTGACTGGAATGATGATGATTGTGTATAATGTGAAGAAAACGATTATGAAATAAAACGAGATGAAGATTGGATAACGCGTTTTTCATGCTTTCGCTGGACCCACGAAGGCTGAACAGGATTTGAAGATAAATGAGTTTACTGTGGGAAGCAAGATTCTTGAATGAAGATAATTGCAGTATAAGCAAATGTTTTGAAGCATATGTATAGATCAAAAAGTAGGAGGACTGAATACATTTAAATTTTTTCATTGAATTAATTGGCTCGAATTCCTAGTAGGCCTCAAAATAGGTCCATTGTGCTTCATCACAATGCGATTTCTATTGCGCGTATGCCTTCTGGAACTCACTTTCAGGGATCCCCTTCAAATGTGCCTTCTCGGCCCCTATAGGTATTTTTCGGAGCTGTCTTGTTTTTCCTTGAGGTTCCACTTAAGCCGAGGAAAGAAAAAGAAGTCCGGCAGTACCAGATCTGCACTGGAGGCTAATGAGGTAACGTTACAACCCTTTTCTTGGCCAGAAAATCTCTCACCATCACTTAGAGCTTGTCACGGACTAATTTTCCTCTTTCAACCACCACTCTGCTCCTAAAACGTGCATACGCAAGGCTTCACTGATACAATAATAGTTCCATGAGCTAATGCCTAAACATTCACAAGAAAAACAAGTTGGGTAAACAGACCTACGCTCATGTCAGAAGGGTTTTGTATACAATTTACAAAATGCAGTCACCAGATCGAATCAAAACAAGAAACATGTCAAAGACGATTTTATTGGAGAAAATATGAAATACAAAGATCATACTATTATTAACAAAGTTGAATGAATTTCGACTTCTGAGGTTTTTGGTCATAAATATCTCTCTTGATAAGTATTTCATATGTCCATCCGCGACGGAGGAAACACATTTTTCATGTATTTCCCCCCTGTGCCCCCACTGAAGAAAAGCTGACAGTTTAGCAACTGTTTTGAAGAACTCCCGTGAAAACTTTTACTTCATACTCATATCGGCTACGTTTGATGAATTTTTTTTTCAGCGGCCACTCTCCTGTACTGTTATCATCGATTAATGGCCAATTTTTTCGAATCCTAGAATGGTTGCAAAACCCTTTTGCTAGGAGCTCTCTCCCACCTCCGTGACTTGTTTCACTTATGAGCATTAATTGTGGGTACTCATATTCAGTCATTCATTAAATTGAATCAAGTGTTCAAAGCATGCACCTTAAACGTTGAAGTTGGGGAAAAATAACTCAAAATTATTCAATCTTCGCATTAAAAACAGCCACTATTTTGTTTTACGATTACTGATACCACTAGCTGAACCGATTCTCAAAGATATACATGACACCTATCATTCCTGAAATTTTCATGCAAATCCTAGCAAGACTGTGGTGTCTGAGTCGGTAAAAAGCGCATGTTGTTCCATAGCCATATGTAGCCATAGTAATAAATGCAGCGCATATTGTTCCATAGTAATACAGGAAAATTCAAACCGCTATAACTTCGCTAAATACGATTTAATATTTATGAAACTTTCAGGATAGATTAACCATCTACATATACATCTACGTACTAAATTTCATTGAATTTAAGGGTACCGTTAAGATTTTATTCATGAAAACATAAAATCGATAAATCATACTATTACTAACAAAGTTGAGTGAATTGCGACTTCTAACGTATTTGTTGTTGTTGTCCTCACCAAGGCCTACAATCCTGATTTTTTTCAGATTTTTCGGATCACAGGTGTCCAATCGCGAGGGGGGGGGGACACAAATTTTTCGTGTATTTCCCCTCCTTGTGCGCCCCTCGAAGCAAATTTTGCCAAACTAAGACCTGTTTTGAAATCAAGACCTTTCATTTGATACCCATATCGGCTACCTTCAATGAAATTTTTTTTCGGGGGTCACTCTCCTATATGGGGAGACCCCCCTTAAATAACTCATAAAATTTTTTTGTAGTTGAACGTTGAAGAGATCACCACTTTACACCTACACACAAAATTTGATGTTTCTAGCATAAGTAGTTTCCGAGAAAAACTGCTGTGACACACGGACGGACGGACGGACGGACGGACGGACGGACGTATAGACGGACAAACGGACAGACGGACAGACTGGTCGCGAAACTAGTAGGGTTTTGTAAAATTATTTTACAAAACCCTAATAATGAATCATCAAATGAAAATAAAGAAACCAACAAGAATTCCTAACACAAATGGCCATCCGAGGTTATGATGCTACTCCGTTAGGAGCTGGAAACGAAGGAGGTTATAAAAGATGGGGGAGGAAGAAAAATGACAACAAAAGTCTGCCAGTGATCTGGATAGGAGCATTCAATTCAAGCCAAAGTGTCCAGCCCTCTATATAGGAGTTATTAGTTCAAGAAGATTTGTTCAGGTCAGGGGGGCACCAATGTCATCGAGTATAAGTTAGCGATCTTTATATGATGAATTTTTCAATTTGATTACCAGCCCTTTTCATTGCTTGTGTTTGTTTTCTTCTTCATAGTAGTTAGTTTTCTTCGTTTCCTGCAAAAAGCATCTCTATCTATCTTGGTCCATTCAACGCACTGGCAAGCAGTGATGAACTGGCTTCGTTGACTGAGTCAGACCAGCGTTTTCTTGGCTACCCTTTTTACGTATCCGTTGTTCGTCCATGCGGTTTTCGTGGCCAGCTCATGAAGCTCATGCTTGCATTAAACTTAACATTGGTTTCTGTCTAGCTTCGCTCTGATTACTCTCATCTGTCGAGGGCATTCAATATGTTTGCTGATGCTTGGCTTAGGGTCCAAGTTTTGATACGCGTGAATTTTAGGTATAAAGTTATTTGAAACGAGCTTATCAAAATAATTTGTTTAATGTACTCAAGTTATTGAACGGTTTTGATTTTAACGTCTCACCAACACGATTATTGGTAGCGTTTGCTGACGATCTGATCATTTATATCTTTTTAGCGCTACACTCCCTCTCAGGCCTTTACTTCTTGCAAACAACGCCTCCAACAGTCTCGGTGGATTGACCGCATCCTCTTATTTCGAAATCCGAGGCCTCCGGCCTTCAGTTCTCCCAACGAATACCTTCTTGGGTATCCATTGTTCATCCATACGATTTATGTGTCCAGTCCATTACAGCTTCCGCAGTCTTACAATCGTTGAGACCTCCGGTACGTCAAAAATTTCATACAACTCATGGTTGTATCGAATTCGCTATTGGTCCCCGTCAAGCTTCGCTCCGATTATTTGCCTCAGAACCCGTCGCTCAAAGGCGTTCAATATATTTGTGGATGCTTGGGTTAGGGTCCATGTTTCACACTCATAGCGTAACACAGGTCTTATCATAGATTTGTATACTTAGAGCTTTGTTTTCCTGTGTATGCAGCTAGTTTTCAAGATCGTCAAAACTGAATAAAATATTTTATTTGCAAGCTGTATTCTTCGGCGTGTTTCGTCTCTTTCATTACCCGTTTTCATTATTTTGGCGCCTAAATACACAAATTTATTCACATTTTTGATACTGTATTCGCTAAGTGTGATATTTTGTTTGTTTGAGGTATTTTTGCTTGACTGTGTCGTGAGCTTTGTTTTATTTTCATTGATTTGTAGCCCAACTAGTTTTACTTCGCTGTCGAGTTTCAGGAAGAGTTCTTTGGCAGTTGTTAATGACCGTGACATTTTTTTGATGTCGTCCGCATAGGCTACTACTTGGCTTGACTTGTAGAGTAAGTGCCTCGTGTATCGATAAGTAGCTTCCTTATGACATACTCTATAGCCGAATTGAAAAGCGATGGGGCCAGCCCATCTCCCTGTTTTAGTCCGATATTTGTGTCAAGGGCATCAGTGAGTTGGTTATTGATGGGGACTTGGGAGGTCGTCAGCGTCATTGTTATTTAGAGAAGACGGACTAATTTGGCTGGGACGTCAAAGCAAAGCATTATTTGGTACAGTACGTTATAATCAATACTGTCGTATGCTTGCTTAAAGTCAACGAAAATTTGGTGTACGTCTATGTTGCTGGACTGTGTACAATTGGTCTATTATCGATCTACCTGCTCTAAAACTGACCAAAAAGCTACAATAGTTTAGAGAAATCTTCATGAATGTTTAATCATGTACAGCTCTATACTGACGATTGGCAGCTGAAAATCAATGCACAGAAGTGCAAAACAATTTTTTTTTGCGCAACGCTGCAGTGGGCCAGTCAAGATCTGACTTTAACATCATGGAAACCCCTGAATTTCACCGCTTTCCACTCTATAGACGGGTATATTTCGGTTTACCTCGCTACTGGCTTCATTCCTCAATAAGCTTTCGTGGATTTGCACATGAATCGATGTTTTTGATTCTAATGGCGTCTTAATTATATAGTATACCACATATATAGACCACCACTATCAATAAGAAGATAAAATATCCTTCAAAGTTGAGTTCACGAGACCAACAATTCCAATGGAGATACTAATTTGCTAGATTCGTTGAGGCTGGTCGAGCTGAAACGGAGGAGTCGAAGTCTAAGTATTGGTGGCTGGCTGCATGACTTATTTTTGAGTTTCAACTCATTATTGGTATATTCGTGAGGTTATTTGTTTGTGTTGAAAATTAGGGGTGGATTTCAATACTTAGGATGGGTATATGTATGTTATGTTTATTTTATTAGGCTTAGAGATAAGGATTAACGTTAAAGCTAGGAACATTGTGTTAGCATTGTATTTCAATTGTATAAGATAAAGTTTTTGATTGAATTTTATTAGAATTACCTTATAACATATTGACATGAACATATTAAATTGAAGTTGATATTGATACGCTTTTTTAAGTTTTAATGTATAACTTTAGAGAGTTATATGGACCATTAAGTTTTAGTACTTTTATTGTTTAGGATTTGTTTTATATCATTTGAAAATTTATAATTTTATTGAATAAAGCGCTTTTGATGTTGGCTTAGACGGAAGCAGACTAAGAGAGAGCAAATGACGTGATAATTCGTTTATGTAGTTTAACCTTCTAAAAAGATATAACAAGTGTTCCAAATTTTAGTTCAAAATTCAAAAGTTAATTCATTTTGTGCAATTATGGCACATTGATGATTTCTTTATAAAAGCTCGACTAAATACTCAATTGAAATTTATCAAGTAACAGGCTTCATCAAAGATCTGTCAGCATGTTGCTTGATGGGACGTCATTGAATTTGCCTTTACCTTTGAGTGGATGTTCATGTAAGAAATGGTGCCGAGTGTCTATATGTTTCGTTCGTGGATGATGAGGCGTTGTATCTTCCAAATGTATAACTCATTTGCTGTTACAGTTTATCATGCAATCAAAATCTTCCTTAAAAATTTCACGATGCAAACGCTAAATCGACAAATACATCACCATGTATTCCGCTTTGCTCGTCAATAACGCAATAGTAGTTGCTTTTTGGAGTTCCAAGAGATGGCTTTGTTCGTGAGAAGAAAAACGTATCTTGTTACTGAACGACGATCTTCTGGATCATTAGCATAGTCCGAGCCCCAGAAACCACGCAAGTTGATATTTCCGTTCAGTTGATAAGATAACTTCAGGTCAACTGTTCCCTTAATGCATCTCAGTATTCGCTTGACGGCCATTCAATGTGTCTTAGTGTCTTACCAGAATCTGAGTTGTTACGATGCAAAAGAAATGCTACCTACAGCTTTCTGTTACGGTATTTTTGCAATTTCTTACCATTCCGCATCATTCTGTGGACATAAGTCAGAAGTTAATTATTGACTTACGTCCACTGGAGTTGACATCGGGTTACAATCCTTCATTCCAAATTTCTGCAGAACACCTCGAATATACCAACTTTTATCAATCGAAATTAAAGCAGACTTTTGATCATGTATAATTCGCATACCAAAGATGTGTTTGCAGCTTCTAAATACTTCAGTTTAAATTGTGTTTTTAGGAAATTTGTCAGATTATTTTTTAGTGGGTCATCATTCGAAAATATGATCAGGTCATCAACATATACGGCCAAAATAAGAATTTGTTTATCTTGTATAAAACGATAAATGCAAGCATTGGCTTTTAAATACTGTTAACTAAAATTCTACAGTGAAGGGCCCAACATCTGGTTCCAAACTCTGCTTGCCTGCTTTAGTCCGTAAAGTGATTTTTTAAGACAACAGAATCATCCAGATCCATCATCAAAGCGTTCGGGCTGCTTCATCTATGATTCTTCACATAGGCCACCGTATCGAAATGCTGTGACAAGAAGTTAACAAATCAACCCATTCCTCATAGCTAATGAAAACCTGTCCTCATAGTTGTTGCCTGATTTTTGAAAGCATTTCTTTGCAACAAGCCTTGATTTAAACTGTACAGCATCCAGTACTTCAGTGCATTTGGTCTTCAAAAGCGATCGTTTGCCAATCACTTTTCATTTCTTTGGCGATTATACAAGCATCCTGGTTCCGTTTTCCACTGAAGACTTGTACTCTTCATTTATGACATTCCTCCTGTTATTTTATTCTGCACTCTCTAGTGACTCTTTGACTGCAACAGGATCACCAAAGCTCATCATGACCCAGAACGTCAAAAGGTCCATAAATCTTGGAGATTTTCACCAGTAGACAGCTTTTCCACGTAATCCTTGCTGTACATTTGTCGATGACCAAAAAGTTTCGTTACAGTCCAAGTTATTTTCAGCTTCTTCATCGAACTCACCAAAAAGATTTGCCTGTGTATCGTCTTCATCTACTATCTGGTCAACCTTTACCTTTGGGTCCCCTGGACTGTCGACCATCGGGACTACAGCCTCCATTTCAATTTGAATTTCTTCTGAAAATATATAAAATTGACTGTGACTGACACAATAATCCATTACCTCATATTAATCGTCCTCGGTAAAATCGTCGTCATCCTTTGGATTAAATAGACGATTTGCGGTTTTTGTTGTTTTACATCCGACCATAATTAATGGAATTGATTAGGATCTAGCTTTCTCCTCGTTATTTTTGGTATCGTCCAGATCAAAGTTCCTTTGAAGTTTTCTTCGAATCCTTAATTGGCGAGCTGTTGATCAAATACGTAGTGGTGTTAATTACCTCTGCCCAGAATGTTGTTGGTAGACATGCTAACGCCTTTTCTACAAGAGTCCTGTTTATCCTTTTAACTTTTCCATTCTATTCTGGCCTATATGCCGTAGTGACCTGATAAACTATGCCGTGTTTGCGAGAGAAATCACTTAATGTCATTCACTGCCGTTATCTGATCTGAGAATCTTAATCTGCTTACCAGAATGATTTTCTGCTACAGCCTTAATTTTTTCAAATTTCTGAAGAACTTCAGACTTACGCTTCATTAAGTACGTGAAGGCTTTGCCAATGAAGTTGTTGGTAAATGTGCCGAAATATAACACGCCTCCAAATGAAGCTTCCTGCATCGGCCCGCAATCATCTGTGTTAATTAAAGCCAAAAGATCTATTCCCTTGCTTTAACTATCAACAAATGGCTTACGAACTTGCTTCCCCCGTAAACAGACTTCGCAGCTTTAACATGTCTATATCATCTATGCCATGTATGAGTATCACCTGACGTTTTTGTCAATAACGATGTTTTGTTCGTGCCGACTTTTAAGTTGTACATGTTATTGCATAAAATAGTTTGCGCTGTAATGTCACCTTATTGATTGACTGTTTGGCAACCAGTACTAGTGAAATTCACGGAATTTCCTACTTTCAATAATTGATAAACTGAAAGAAGCTTCGGACACAATTCTGGAACATGTAGAATGTTATTCACAGTAGCCTGTACTGTTTTCATTGGGTATCTTAAATCTAGGAGAATGTTCTCATCACCAACATTTTTGACATCTAACGTACAGTTATTAGACATTGGTACAAATTTCTCTTAGATTATGCATCCAGTCGCTACGATTCATCATATGCACACTTGGTCCGGAATCGATAAACCAGTCGTCCGATGTTGAATGTGCAACTATCAAACAAAACAAGCTTGTTGCGTTAGGTGACGTTCGATTTGGACACTGTTGTGCTATATGTGCATGTTAATTGCATGGAACCCTTTTATTTTTGAATACAGGCTTGCCATGTCCATAATGGTTTGCACTATGCTTCTTCGTAAATAATCTATTCGATATACCTTGATCACTGGGTGGCTGTGCCAAACTATTACCAATATCTAGCAGGAAATTAGTTTTAACAAAGTCTGATCAATTTTTTGATCACCGCTTTCATTCGCCATTAGCGTCTGCTTATATTCCTTCCTGCTAGAAGTAGAGTTCCAGTCCATTCATCGTCGACAGCTATTTTCGTGCCTCCTAATTTATATGCAGATACTAATATTTTGTTGATGAATTGGTCGATGTATGAGCAATTTTCAGACTTGGTGTTGATAATTGAACACAGCAAGCTAACCTGTCACATCAATGCTGTTTTAAGGTTCTGTCATTTTTCTTTAGCCGTACTTGCAGATTGAATGTTGCTATAATTAACTGGCTACGTCATTAGAGTTAGCAAAGGTTTCCGGTGCATTTCTCCTTCCACAGTCTTTGACTGATCCTTCTGCGAGTTCGTACCGTTGTTATAGCTCCACAAACCTGAAGTTTGAGAATCGTCTGTGCTCAAGTTATTCGCCTATTATAGTTTTCACGACCTTTCAAGCGTTCTATACACGCAATTTGCAATAGAGTATCGTAAATTTTCAGCAAACACGCGTTACACGTTTGTAACTAAATGCAATATTACAAAACTTTCAACAATCCCATAAAATATTATTGCACCAAATCGGAGAGCTGAGAACGATCTGCAAGAAAAACTTCAATTTAAAACAACCCATAGCCTGATGCCGTAGATTTTGGGTATGAAATTATTTAAAACAGGCTAATCGAGATAACCTGTTTATTGTACGGACGAAAATAAACTGAGAGAGAGAGAGAGAGAGAGAGAGAGTACATGGTAAGATAATTAGTTTATGTAGTTCAATCTTCTAAAAAGATATGACCAGTATTCTGAATTTTAGTTCTAAATTCAAAAGTTGATTCATTTAGTACAATTATGGCAAATTTAATATTTATTTATATCATGTTTTACAAACGAGTATACTATTTATATAGTATGCTCAACACAACTTTGTGTATCAAACTTGTGTTGTGAATTAATTTGCCGTGGTCTCTTGTGTGTTCTTTTACAGGTTAGCGACTCGTCGAGTTACCTCGATTTAGTTGAGTCGTGGCATCCGAACTAAAATTAGAGTGGTGGCTACGCCTCATCATCCAGGAGAGGTTGAGGAGGACTTGAAGGAGTGAGTATATAGTGTCCATGTCCTTCGCTGACAAGCATATCCGGGACCAAGAGTTCAGCTGGCCTGACTTCTAATAGAAGGAGGCCGAACAATTTCGTGACAAATCTCATTTGGGCAAATCTAGTTATTGGGGCAGTATTTTCGAGATATACTTATATTTTTATCGTCATTTAAAATTAAATCTTTTGCCTCACTGGTGATCACACTAGAAAGCCGCTCATCTGAAATCCATTTCTTCAATAATTATGATTTTTTCAAGTGATTTTCTGTATACATTTTCAAATTTAAATTAGTTCCTTGAATAAAAAACCTTTTAAGTTATTTCACACAATTGAAGCAGTTCCCAAAAAGATCACACCTTCCCGCGTCGAATACTGTAACGCATTATTTTGCTGATTCGGCCTACAATGCATATAAATTGTATGCAACAAAGGAAGCTGCTAACGAATTTCTCACTGGTGTGTCTGTGAGAAGTTCAGCTTTCCTCCGTTTTGTTCCTCGATTAGATTGCTTCCGTGGTTCTACTTTTGGTAATGAACAGACTTCCGTCCGTCAAATCGGCAGACGTTAAAATGTGCACTATCTTTTCCTGAGGAGGTGGGCGATCAGTTACGGATGAAGATAAAAACTCTGCATCATCAAATATGTCGGGGTTGAAGGGGCATATTCCACTAACTCGAAATCCAGCTGTTATGTTGGATGGTGTCATAGCAAGTGGGAATGCCATGTTGACAATTGAGGGAATATTATATATGGATATAGTCTGTCCTGAATTGTTGGTTATCCAAGTGTCGCATGCTGAATTAACATATTTTTTGATTTGGCCAAAGACACTTCTGTCTAGGGATTGCAACTTGTGGCTACAGTGTGTGGGAAACAATAGTGCAATTACTTCATTCTCATTAAGCAAATCGAGAGCCTCAAAAGATAAGTGCGAGCTATGGTTATCCAGAAGAAGTAGTACTTCTCGCTTCTTCGAAAATCTCGTAAAATGAATGAAATGTCTTACAAATTTTATAAAATTAGTTTTCATCATCCATCCTGATCTGTTTGCATCACCGTTTGAGCCAGATGGTGCACCTTGGACAAATTGGTCCCTATATTTAACTCGCGGGAAAACCAAAAAAGAAGGAATTGCAGCTCCTCCTACTGAAATGCATGCGGTGAGAGTCACCAATGTTCCTCTTTCAGCAGAGGTTACACATCCAATTTGTTTAAATCCTTTCCGTGCAACCACTTCGTCTGGTTTTTGCACTGTTGTGATCCCTGTCTTGTCTACATTGTAAATATCTTGAAGCTTCATTTGTCAAGTTTAGATTAAAGCAATACAAAAAACTCGCAACATTGGTTTTGTTGAAACTTGTAGCTCTAAATAAGCTAGTAGCTTCAGGAGTACGTAGAGATAAACTTGGGTGTCGCTTCATAAAATGCTAAAACCAGTCCGGTCCCGCCATCTCATTATCGTTTCATGAAGTAGGTATTTCCATAGAATTTTCTTTTGCGTACTGATACGCAAATTTTTTGACTTCTTTAGACGACAACACAAAGTACATATCTGCAGCCGTTTTCAAATATTCAGACAACAGCAATTCTTGCTTACTTGTAAAAACCTGTACGAGGAAATAAAGTTATTGATAAGCAGGTAATATAAAACGTGGAAGATCACAATAAATATTACAGTTAAAAAGCATAAAAATATGTAACCAAAGGTAAATGGGTACCTAATTACCATTCTCTGCAAAACGTATCCACATGATGAAGCTGGAGCCAAAGCATTTGCTGCAGCATTGGAAGCTGTAGCCGCATTGGCAGTCCTTGCAGCATCACGTTTTCTTTTTTTGGCAATGTCTAGCTAAGCTGCGAAGAGGGATCTCAAATTCATCTGAGGCACGAGCCAGACTTTTCCTCTCAATGATATGAGCTTCTACAGCCTTCTTCACAGATTCAACTGAGTAATTAGTCCGGTTGGACTTTCGTTTGTAATACCTTACCATGCCAATCTACAGAAGCAATATTAAGTGAGGGAAAATTTAAAAAAAGCCGTGCCGTCTTATATATATCTTTAAAAAAATTTATGGTATATTTTATATACTTAAATAAATAGTAGGAGGGTTATACTGTTCATAACAAATTTATCATACATATAAATTATAAATTTATTGTCTATTGATTTCTTAAATGAAAAGATTCTCATCAGAAATTTGGGGCTTGTTGGCATAATTCAATTAGCCTGTGCCAACTAACCCCAGACTAACTCATGCCAACAAGCCACAATAGTGTTTTCAAAACAAAATGGCCTCCTCAGTCTTTCATGACGTCAAAACAAAAGATTACCACATGCAGCTATAAACACAATGAGCTACTGAATCACAAATCGTTGCTGACATTATCACCTAATGTTACGCCATTTCAGCAAAAAAAAAATAACTGTAGATGAAAAAATTTACTCACCAGGCAGAAAAACATAAAATCTAAGATCCTTACTGATGGGTGACTCCCATCAAACTGAAAACTTGGGTGAAAATAAAACACAATGAAGTTATTACAACATACAGACGACAGCCTTCTGATACTTCTTCGTGAAAATTCAGGAGCTGAATGCCAACTTACCCTTTATGCCAACTAGCCCTAGTCTCCTCTACTTATGGAATACATTTATTGATAATACACTAATATTTCTGTATTCAGAGATACTTTCCCTGTTTTTCCATCCTGTGCAATTTAAATTTTCATTTAATTAAATTTTATTATTTTTTTGTTGCAGATCGCGGATACATGTATAAAAACGAATCAATTAAATGCTCGTAGCTTAGTCATTGTGAATAAAATAAAATCTAGTTAAAGAAAGTTCATTATAAAGAAATATTATTGAAAACTCATCCAATAAATAAAACTCGGCTTGTGAAGTGTATTCATACTCGTAAAATGGAGCAGCCAAAACTTTGAAGCCATTAACATTAATTTTATTTTAGTATTAATATTCAAAGGGTTTAATATTTCTACGGTAATTAACTAACTTTATGACACACTCCCAGCTGTTATTTCTTGCAAAATATTCGTGAATTCATCACCGACCATCAATCTGAAGCATGTTAAGATAGACTGATTAGGTAAATATACCAAAGAGTTTTTACCGCCAGAGTTTTTCAATGACACGTCTCATCTTCGCTCAAAATTAATAACTTTATGCTTTATTGTTTCTTCATGAATACAAATTCACATTCCCTTGTTAGGCATAAATCTCAATGAGATTAAAGATGATAAGTAAAAGTGGAGCAAAAGACTATTGTACGGGTATATGTTATATCATACATTCACTCGCATCATTAAAACATGACGTCGCCGCTGCTGGCACCGTTTTTAAAGAGATTAGCCCATATCATGGTATTAACTACCCACTACTAGCAATTACTACGCTTACCATTACAACAAGATTGTAAACATTACAATCAGCATAGTGAACTCGTGAATATGTTTCCAATATGAAACTCAAGGTTGAACATTAATGAACAGAATGTTTGTATTGTCGAGTGTATATGGCATTTAACATACAATTTTAATTACATATATTGAGCTCCTTTCTTTTATGCAAATGAGTAAAGGATGAACTATGTAGTTCTTGCGTGAATACAGTATAATTACAATGACTGTCAGGTTACTCGCTTAAGTCTTTCGTTTGAATTGAAATAGGATGTGGCGTTGGAATGATTGCCAATAACAATTTAACCTCTTCAAATTCTAATATATCACCGATGCATCTTATGTATGATTAATCTTGAATGTGTGGTTGGAAATAAAATCCATTTGCAGGCGGAAGTTACAGATAATCGCAATCAACATTAAACTACTAGCTTTGAAAAAGTAATTGATGCTTTTCATTGAATATACTTACTCCTTCACTATTTACATAAACAAAGTTATGTGCAAAAATTATTCATAAAGTATGTTGCGCACAAAAGAGTTGCAATTTTCTTTAATTGCCATATATGTTCATCGGAGTACAATTAAAAAGTGAAATGAACCAATTATTTCGCCTTCTTTGATTTGGTTGTCAAAACAAAAAAATTTTATGTTCAATATGAAGGTGAAAACTTTCATAATGTGGCACATAAAATTAAAGTCTGTTAATAGTTAGCCGAGAGCAAAATACTCCTTATAAGTGTCATATTTATTTATCTTTTACTTTTGTCAGCCACTCAACGTACATATTGTCATATGTTCACCATCACCTTGGCATTAAAGTCTTATCTTTGTTTTAAGATTCAGCAGCCAGAGGCTTTTTGATGTTATCATAACTTTCAACTTAAGCCTAATCAAAGCTTTTATAATCGTGTAATTTAATTTGATAGCGAATTCAATTGTCCAAGGCTTCAATGTACCAAGCGGGACTTCATTAGCCACTAATGCTATGCCCCGTCAGGTGCCGGTTAATTTTTAGACACATTTATTTAATTTAAATGATTCCTTGATAAATCTTGCTCGAAGCATTAGGTCAGTGTTAGTTCATGTTGAATTTGTCGTGTTTGATGAGATCTAACCAGTTGAAATTTTTTTCTTTGTTATTGTTTTGTAATGCATAATTTGAAATAATCGTCAACATGGATTGGAATTTATATCAATTAAAATTGAAATTATATACTTTTGGAATGATTGGCTATGACTGTACATTTTTTAAATTAAATCTAGTATGTTAACCCTCATTGTGTAGGAGCATGCTGAATATGGTTAGTAATCGTTTTAAGGCATGTTTACAAGTGCTAAATATAAAAAAAATGAGAAAAAAGCGTTTGAATCAATTTCCATATTGAAAACAGACTATACAGCTGCTGATTGCTTAGCTTTTGATTTGGAAATTTTGTCAACAACTTTATCAGTATTCGTCACATAAAGAATAAATATTTTTAACAGGATGCAATAATTTATTGATAAAAGGTGACTTCGCTTGTTGACATTTAAAATTCTGCCCCCATTTTTATAGAGTTTCTATTATTCAAAGGAAACTGATATTTCGCTACATAAATATTTATGTTCCATGGAAGAAGCTACTCTTTCTTTAATGGAAATGCATTTTGTAATTTAGGTTTATCACCGGAATACTATAACTTTTGATCAAATTACTGTCTCCACAATAAAGCAAAAAGACAAACGAGTTGTAAGCTTAGTAATATCCAATAGCCCTGCTGACAAATATTAGCAACAAATCCATAAGATTTTCACAACCAATTTTTTAAAGTAAACATGTAGCCCAGTCATATTAGGGCTTTCACCTCGGAATGAAAGATAATAAGCTGCAAATTGGTATGAACCTTTGTTTTGTCATTCTAAATGTTGTCTCAAAAGTCAAAATCATTATCGTGTTCGCGTCTCAAGATATTCAAGGTCAAAGGTCACAAAAATCGGTTTTTCGCGAATATCTGGCTTCCTATCGGTTAAATGAGATTTGCATTTATTATAAAAGTTGTAGGCTATAAAATTCCCTACAACTTTTGTTTAAACTTTTTTTTCATACGACCAACCGTTTTGAAGGTAGAGCGCGAAGAGTGCACATCGTACAGTCATATACGGCCTAATGCAAGGTAAAGCGTGAGTTATGGTTATCAGTACGTTATAAAGTCAATTATTTACTTGGAAATTATAATTATTAAACAATGCCTATTATTTATGTACTAACTATTAATTATTTATATTTAATTAAAGTAAGTAACTTGATTATTTATATATAATTATTCATATTTAACTATTTAAGTATAAAATATTATTAATTCTGGATTATATATTTTAGTTTTATTTTAAGTTAAAATGATAGTAAGAGTATATATTTTACACATATTTTTATTTATTATTAAATACGGCATAATATACATTTATCAAAATGTGAGTTCAAATATCAAAAGTATCTTTGTTGATTTTAATTGTAATGAAATTAGAAATGGAAGCTAATTATCTTCTTCTTGTTCGTCGTCGTTCGTCTTAAAGTAAGTAACTTGATTATTTATATATAATTATTCATATTTAACTCATCATTGACACAGCTATTGCCTTATCAGAACATCAAAAGACTGCTGTCATCATAGGAGAAGATATCGATTTGCTCGTTATTTTAATTGGACGTACTCAGTCACATCATCAGGAAATTTTTTTGAAAAAAGTTGGCAAAGGCAATGTCAAAACACAAATATATTCTACTAAACGTTTTGACCAATATCCTCGTACTAAAAAGCACATTTTATTTTTACACGCATTCAGTGGCTGTGACACGACTTCTGCGCTATTTAAAAAAGGAAAAAAAACTGTTACTAGAGCATTGGAAAAAATTCCTGATTTAGATAAACTGGTGGAAGTATTTCAACAAGAAAACTGCCCAAAACAAACATTATTAGAAAATGGAGTGCGCATCTTGTTGGCATTATATAATGCTCCAAAATCTGAGGACAACATTGATCATTTCCGCTACACGCAATTCATCAAATTTACAAAACTAAATAAACCTGTACAACTGTCAACACTTCCACCAACAAGTGTAGCAGCTCATCAACACATAAAACGTGTCTACTACCAGATTCAAACGTGGTTAGGGAAGGACTTAGAACCTAAAGAATGGGGCTGGATGCTTGAAAATGAAATCCTGGAGCCCATACGAACGTTATTACCTCCAGCACCAGCCGAACTACTAAACGTAATATTTTGCAATTGCAAAAATGGTTGTGGTTCCCGCTGTGGATGCAGAAAATCAGGGCTACAATGTTCTTTAGCTTGCGGCCAGTGCAACGGACAAGCTTGCCTCAACGCTTCACTGTATCCAAGTAATCCCGATGAAGAAAATACATATGATCCCGATATTCTGGAAGGTTTGGAGATGAACATGACAGATAATGAGGATGATGACAATGAATCGAACATTTTTGAGCGACAAGAAGAAGAAGACGACGAACAAGAAGAAGATAATTAGCTTCCATTTCCAATTTTATTACAATTAAAATCAACAAAGATACTTTTGATATTTGAACTCACATTTTGATAAATGTATATTATGCCGTATTTAATAATAAATAAAAATATGTGTAAAATATATACTCTTACTATCATTTTAACTTAAAATAAAACTAAAATATATAATCCAGAATTAATAATATTTTATACTTAAATAGTTAAATATGAATAATTATATATAAATAATCAAGTTACTTACTTTAATTAAATATAAATAATTAATAGTTAGTACATAAATAATAGGCATTGTTTAATAATTATAATTTCCAAGTAAATAATTGACTTTATAACGTACTGATAACCATAACTCACGCTTGACCTTGCATTAGGCCGTATATGACTGTACGATGTGCACTCTTCGCGCTCTACCTTCAAAACGGTTGGTCGTATGAAAAAAAAGTTTAAACAAAAGTTGTAGGGAATTTTATAGCCTACAACTTTTATAATAAATGCAAATCTCATTTAACCGATAGGAAGCCAGATATTCGCGAAAAACCGATTTTTGTGACCTTTGACCTTGAATATCTTGAGACGCGAACACGATAACGATTGTGACTTTTGAGACAACATTTAGAATGACAAAACAAAGGTTCATACCAATTTGCAGCTTATTATCTTTCATTCCGAGGTTGACCCCTTTTTAGGGTTTTGTAAAATAATTTTACAAAACCCTTCTAAAATCGCGTCCTGTCTGTCCGTCTGTCCGTCTGTCTGTCCGTCCGTCCATCCGTCCGTCCGTCCGTCCGTCCGTCCGTCCGTCCGTCCGTCCGTGTGTCACAGCAGTTTTTCTCGGAAACTACTTAAGCTAGAAGCATCAAAAAAATTTCATTGAAGGTAGCCAATATGGGTATCAAATGAAAGGTCTTGATGAGAACTTTTCAAAACAGGTCTTAGTTTGGCAAAGTTTGCTTTAAGGGGCGCACAGGGAGGGGAAATACACGAATAATTTGTGTCCCCCCCCCTCGCGATTGGACACCTTCCATCCGAAAAATCTAAAAAAAATCAAGAATGTAGGCCTTGATGAGTACAACAACAACAAATACGTGAGAAGTCGCAATTCACTCAACTTTGTTAGTAATAGTATGATTTATCGATTTTATGTTTTCTTGAATAAAATCTTAACGGTACCCTTAAATTCAATGATATTCAGTACACAGATGACTATTTATAAGATTAATTTACCCTGCAAGTTTCATGAAGTTATAGCGGTTTGAATTTTCCTGTATTACTATAGAACAATATGCGCTGCATGTATTACTATGGCAACATATGGCTATCGGACAATATGCGCTTTTTACCGACTCAGACACTACAGTTTTGCTAGGATTTGCATGAAAACTTCAGGAATGATAGGTATCATGAATATCTTTGAGAATCGGTTCAGCTAGTGGTATCAGTAATCGTAAAACAAAATAGTGGCTGTTTTAAATGCGTAGAATGAATAATTTTGAGCTTTTTCCCAGCTTCAACGTTTAAGGTACATGCTTTGAACACTTGATTCAATTTAACGAATGACTGAAGATGAGTACCTGCAATTAATACGCATAAGTGAAACAAGTCAAGGAGGCGGGAGACAGCTCCTAGCAAAAGGGCTTTGTAACAACTCTAGGTTTCGAAAAAATTGGCCATTAATCGATGATAACAGTACAGGAGAGTGGCCCCTGAAAAAAAAAATTCATCAAACGTAGCCGATATGAGTAAGAAATGAAAGTTTTCATGGGAGCTTTTCAAAACAGTTCTTAAACTGTCAGTTTTTGCTGCAGTGGGGGCACAGGGAGGAAATACATGTAAAATGTGTTTCCTCCCTCGCGAATGGACATCTGAAATAATTATCAAGGGAGATATTTATGAGTATAACAATAACAAAAACCTCAGGAGTCGAAATTTGTTCAACTTTGTTAATAATAGTATGATCTTCGTATTTCATATTTTCTCCAATAAAATCGTCTTTGACATGTTTCTTGATTTGATTCGATCTGGTTACTGCATTTTGTAAATTGAATACAAAACCCTTCTGACATGAGCGTAGGTCTGTTTACCCAACTTGTTTTACCTAATATGACTGGGCTAATGTGGGGCTCACAGTAAGTTTTTATAACTGATAGTAATCATGTTACAAAGAGGGAGATTTAGAGAGTGAGACTCTTAATATCATATCTGTAATGTGACGCCTACGCCCGGGAATCGAAGTGATTCCGATCCCGAACCCTTGCACTCGGCCAGATGGGTATGACCTCGAAATGCAAGCAGACTTCATCTTTCGTGCCGATATCATTGCGCCGAAAATATTTTTCTTCAAATATTTATATTTGTGGAGAAATATTTTCTGTAGTAAAATACTGATACATTTCGAAGCATATCTATCTGGCAATGCCTCCCACAGTGGTCATCCAAATGTCAACGAGGCAGAAGGTTCGCGGTTAACTGTCGGTCGAGTGAATACATAAGCATCACTTGTATACCAGATCGTCGCCGAAAGAAAAAGCGGTATTTCGGGAATTGACAACGATAATTTCAAGCAACAAAATTTCGACTAAAGGTCAGAATTTAGGCTAGTTGCAAAACGGTAGTACATACAACCTAGTGGTTGGCTAATTTTATTCAGTAGCAAACTGGTGATTCCTTGTGCATAAAGCGCGCGGTGCTTCGCGTTAAGTGAAAAGTTTCGCGAGGATTAGCGGTCAGTCAGAAGAAAAATTAGCGTATCGGGAATAGATAACAAATATAAATTTATCAACAGGAGGAAAAGCCACACGTAAACAATTGGCAACAAAAGCAGCGCGCAAAAGTGCGCCAATGACAGGAGGTGTAAAGAAACCACATCGTTATCGTCCCGGTACGGTTGCTCTTCGAGAACTTCGTCGTTACCAGGAGTCCACAAAACTGTTGATCCGTAAATTACCGGTCCACGTTTGGTTCGTGAAATTGCTCGAGATTTCAAAACAGATCTTCGTTTCCAATCAGCTGTTTGGCGGGGATCCATCGGCAAACAATTTGCATCATTTGGATCATCACGCAACTCCACATCAACATAATAGACCTGGCATTGCGGTCTATGTTTTAGGATTTGGACAAAAAGGAGGGAAGGTAAAGCGATCTCGAGGTATGTAGGTTTTGTTGTTCTGGGATATAAAAACAAAGAACGAGGGAATCAGGATCAGAGCGAGGCCGGCTCCTAGATTTGTGTGGAATAGTGTACCTGGGAGTTGAAATGGTTTGGGGGCAATAATAAGAGTTTGATTCGTCCGTTTAATTCTTCCTCCCGTGAACCAAATGCACATTGCTTTGAAATATTTCACCTAGTTTTTTGGAATTTTACTTTCGGCCATTGAACAACAACTACACGAATATTCTGACATCGGGTTCCTAGAAATTGGAAGTGAATGCATGGTGCGGATGAAATTGACCCTCGAAAATAGGTCACCAGCAAAAATCTTCACCTTAAAGGAGTGAATTGAAGTGATCGCATAGTTTGAAATGTGTGTAAATGGAACGAGAAGTGCTTTTTCAGCAGTTTTTAGAATACGGCTTCTACATTGCAATTCATAATCATTTGCTTTTAACTTAATAAAGCCACCAGAGGACATATCGCTAATAATACATTGCTGTTAACAGTGATTTTTCACCTTGAAACGTTATCCTCTATAACTGGGCGTTTTCCACGCACCCAAGTGCGTCGGAATCACATTTTGTAAGTTATCCTGTGGGGTAATATAAATGAGCTTGCAAAAAGGAAACCAATTCATTGGAATATCCCAACTTGACCTCTGCAAAAAGACTGTACACAAGTGTATGGTTCAGTGGATTTGATAAACCTTCAGGATATCCTGAAAATATGGAGTTAATCGTCAGCTGATGTTGATGAACTTTGCATAAATTATCTGATGGAATGACATGCGAAAATCCATAGAGAAGTTCGATTATGTGATTTGAGTGTTGCTGTTCAAACAATAAAAGGACACACGCATGCCAAGCAAAACGTCGTTTGTCGGATATTAAGTGAATGTAAACGAGTTTTCGATAAGCTGAGTTCACAATCCTATCGCATTCCTATGCTCGACGGTGAAGTTATAAGGCGAGATAGTGAGTCAGAATAGTAACGCAAAACATACGTTGTGTGGGCGTATACGGTGTGTGTATCCAAGCGATCTTTATTTGAACAAAAATCGCGTAACGGCTCCTTCAATTAATTTTGGGAAGGTATCGAAATGTAATTTTAAGAAGTCAGCTTACTGCTCCAGAATTTATGTGATTTACCTAACGACATACAATCCGAATTTCAATTGTACTACGTACGTTTGGGCATTTAAAAAAAAAAAGATATATTTCTTATATCCAATGAATCGTCAAATGGATATCTTTGTACCTCCAGAATTTAATAAAAGCTAGCGTTCATGAAATTTGTAATGTGATACTTGAAGTTATGGACTTAATTGTGCACTTTCCATTCATGTATTAGTCTGATGGGCTAAATTTTGAATTTTCCGCATTTAAAGTTAAGCATGGATGATAATTGAACCTAATAAAATTTCTGTAATATTAAACCATTTAACGAAAACTCGTATCTGTCACAGTAGCTTCGAAATGGAAATTGGATAATCTACCTACTAGATAGTAATTTGTTTTGCAACAAAAAAAAAAAAGAGTAAGATTTTTCTTCTTATGGACTAAGTTGCGGTCAAAATAAAAACCACACAAATACGAATGTAATCAGAATTTATTATTCATGTGTAGCTTGAACATCAAAATTAGTGGTTTTTTTACTTTAAATGATATTTTTTTGCATATTGCGCTATTATGCCTACAGGGATATTACACGACACTTTTTATAGAGCAGTAACAAAATATTTCCGATCTTAATTGAGATTCGTAAATCTTTCTTTCGTAGTTAATCCGATTTCCCGTCTACTACCTAAAATTACAAGTATTCCTGCCCTCGCTCCCGTTTTTACTTGATAATTAGCAAAGGATTAGACCTTTATTAATCATTTCCGTATATATATTGTATCTCGTTTTAATATTGTGTTATTTATTAATTAAATTTAAACAAATCATAAATAATTATTATAAAAAAAATTAAAACCAATCACGTCTCATCAAATTTCTAGAGATGTCAAGCAAATTATGAGATGATTATTTTGTAAAGTGTAATTGCAAAACGAATGTTTAAGATTAAGTTCAAAAAGTGAAGAGAAGAAATTTAATGTAAATTTAAAATGAAACCAAGTTATGGGAGGAATAAAATGAATTACCAAAGAAGCCCTAAGCCTTTCCGTTCCGCATGCTCTTTCTTTTGCAGCGGAAGTGATGACCGAGGGTAAGTATGTCTTGAAGAGGGTTAAATTTTAATAATCTGCGGATGATTGATTTATAGTCGGTTACGGTCCGCGGTACCCTTGTTTGCGCTCGTTTTTTCTTAGAGTAGGTTATTTTAGACTTGAGGTAGTTTAGCTTATTTTCTGGTACCGCGTCGGTGATTCGGTAACGCGCCTATGGTGATTTTGTAGTGTTTTGATTTGAGATCTGTGGAGAGATCACATCCAGAACTAACGTAACGTAGGTTTCCCGTTCTGGATGAGTAGTTGTTGACGCGTTTGGAAATCGGGCATGTGAACCGGTGGCTGAGTTGAGTAACTCGGACTTAGTCTGCTCGCGTAAGACCCGCGACCGAAACTCCTCTCCGAACTAGCTAGCCTACAAGCAGCCACCACGGAGTAGACTAAGTGTGACCGGACTTGTTGACCTGAAGGGTACAGTCCGTTGTCATTTCCAAGACTGCACGTCTCGAACCGATGAGAGGTCGGTTCTGATTGCGATCGAACGAGACGGAGTAGGAAACCGTTACATATCTTTTAATAAACCAATGCAATCAAAATATTAAAACTATTTTAGTGGCAAGCTAAAAATGAAACGCGTTTAACCACTTGTTGAAAACTCAAAATTGATAAAAAAACGGATAAGTGTGAAGTGAACTCAAGTAGAGAAGGTTCCATGTGACCAATTTTTAATCTAGTGGTTTTTTCCCTAACGCATATTTTTTGGTATAAATATGAAAATTACGAGTGTATCGGGTACCAGATTGTAGAATACTATCACTATTGTAGTGACTCCGACTGGATGGATGTATCCGTAAAGGAATGCAGTGGTGTCGGGCTTTCAAAGCCAGCCAAATATCGGTGCTCCTTGGAAACGACCTGATCTAGGGACGCGTGTATGCATTGGCAGGCAAGCGTCTGTGGTTTCTTGGGTGCATTCTTTCCCCCCTAGGATCAAGTCACACTACAAATTATTTTGTATGCACAAATTTGCGTAGTGACTATAAACCCGCAAAAAGCCTAGACCCAAACTAAAGATACTATGGTCTTTCTACCTACCTGGCCTATCCACCTGCAAACTACAGGGCATAGTATACTCAAATTAGAGATGGGTTGTTACATCAAATTTCTGTATCAGATACAATCTGATACTGATACATGATTGTACCTGATACTTTTATTTGATACTTTTTGTACCTGATACTTTTCGCATCTGATACATTATTTTGGTCTATACTGTAGTGTGAATCAACTCAACATCAACAGCATAGTAGTTGGGTTTATGTTTATGTTAGCGATTATGTGGATGATGGATTTGGTTCTTTTCAGAAAAGTGTCATCTCCGCCCGCAATCAGTGTTATGATAACATCTGTTTAATTGATTCAGAAAGACTACAAATTGTGTAAGTTTAAAAAAAAAGACTAGATACAAATTGTGTAAGTGATTAAAAATTTTAAATGGAGAAAAAGAAAACGTCCGAAGTTTGGAATTTTTTTAGTGTCGAGGTGGGGACAGTCAATTCACGATTTGTAACCTATGTAAGTGTAAGCTTAGTTATAAGCATTCTTCCACAAACTTGAAAAAACATTTGGAAAGAAAGCACCCCACAGTTCAACTTCTGAAGACAGTTGCACAGCCAGGGGCAAAAGTTAGAACGGTTCCAAATGAAAATAATTCTATTTTAAATGTATGTCAGCGTGACGAGTCAACTACAGCAACGATAAGGATAAATAACCAACCAACGGTTTTTTTATTTTTAAAGCCTAAGATATCCGCAACGCTGAAGAAAAAAATCGACAGCTCTGTGCTGAAAATATTTTACAAGGATTTACAACCGTTTAGTGTTGTAGAGGATGAAGGTCTGCGGGAGGCATTTCATGTGTTGAATCCATCGTACTCATTGCCAACTAGGAAAACTATTTCCAAAACACTTATACCTGCGGCTTATGAAGAAGCTTTAAATAATTCAAAGCAATTATACATTAACAATAAGTCTGAGATATCATCCGTAATACTGACGACGGGCTGTTAGACTTCAATCAATGTTGAAAGTTTTCTGGCTGTTACATCACATTACATAAGCTCCAACTTTGAGCTGAAGTCGAATGTCCTAGAATACACTTCTTTTCCAATTGCTCATACCAGTGAAAATTTGGCAACCGAGCTTAAAAGGATAGTGTTGGAATGGGGATTGCAAGAAAAAATTTTGCTTTGCATTTCAGACAATGCGGCAAATATTACAAGAGCAGTCAAACACCATTTAAAGTGGGAGCATTTTGGATGCTTTGCTCATACCATCAATTTAGGTGTCAAAACTGCAGTTGAAAAAGACCTTGCAATGGCCACACTCTTGAAAAAAATCAAAGCAATTATGTCAAATTTTAAACATAGTAGTCAGTCGACAAGAAAGCTATTTGAAGTCCAAAAACAAAATGGGCTTGAGCCTAAAAAAATTATACAGGATGTTGCCACAAGATGAGATTCATCTTCTGATATGCTCAATCGATTTTTAGAGCTGGAAACATCTGTAAGGAAAAGAATTGGTGACATTGAATGCGGAAGAGTGGTCCATTTTGTCAAAAATCAGGGACATTTTAAGGCCTATGAAGGAACTCACCGATATAATCAGTGGGGAAAAATACACGTCTGCATCCTCGATCATAGTTTATGTTGATGGGCTTCTGACCACTTATGAAGCAATCGAAGTTATTGACCTATACAATAATGTTATCTGTCGTCAATTGGTGCACAATCTGAAGGATGGCCTATTAAACCGTTTTGCAGACCTGGAAAAGAAATCGTTTCTCCCTATTTCTACGCTTTTGGATCGTAGATACAAAATGCAGCCTTCACTAATATTGAAGCTATGGAGAGGACAAAAGATGTTTTTATTGATTTAGTTTGCAAACGTATTGAACAGGACAGCGATCAAGTCGAAAAAACCTATTTGAGTCATAATGAAAGTCTACAATCAATAGTGAACACATCACCGTCAGCTGGAAACCCAACCGCATCGTTTCTAACAAATTTCAAAAGGAGAGCCTTAAGCTACAACTCTACTGGAACATTTCATTCAAGAGCCATAACTGGAGTTCAACGTTATCTTGAAGAACCACTCTTATTAGAACGTGAAGACCCATTAAAATGGTGGAGGGAGCGAAGCTATAACTTTCCAAATTTAAGTAAAATTGTTCGGGAAAAATTTTTTACTATTAGCACTTCTATTCCTTGTGAGCGCGTTTTCTCTAAAACAGGAAATATTTTAAATGAGCGTCGTTCCAGATTATCGGCAGACAAAGTAAAAATGTTAGTTTTTTTAAAATACAATGACGCCTAACTGTGTTTCCATAATATTAATGATTATTAAGTTACTTTTGTCACACTAGTTTTTCTTTTAAATAAGAATTTGTTTTATTTGAATGTTATTATGTTTGTAAGAAATTCACACTTTTATAAAAAAATTTTTTTTGAGTTCTGTATGTTGTTCTTTATTTACTATAATTTATTATTTACTATAATAACACACTTTTGCTTAAGATGGCCATGATCGTTGAAATCGATAAATGATTGGAATTTTCTAGTTTCAGGTTTTTTTTTTTAAATAGAAAATATTATGCGCATGTGACAGTACATCATGAAAAATTTCTGACCACTTTAAGTCCCCAAGGCCTGAGAGGGACTGTAGTGCTACAGCGACGACGACTTTAATGTTTAATTTGCCCAAAATTAAGATTAAAGTCATGTCTATCTTGTGATGTTACATACAAACTTTCAAGAGCTCTCTAGATATATTTTTTCATCCTTCGTTACCTTTTGCTCATCAAAACCCCAGTTATCGAATCAATTCATATATATTAACTTTCTTTAAATGCAAAGTTATTACTTTCATTGAATCGATATTGGTTTTCAAATAAAAACTTCTTAAAATACAATAAGAAATATTAGAGCAAACTCCTACAAAACGTTTGAATGTCACCGTTGTATGTACCGAATCAAATTTAAAAAAAAACATAAAAAATCTTGTTTCATAGCTGCGACAAAAATACCAGAAAGAAAGGCTTAATTTCGTACCTAAATACAAAATATCTATTGGAGTTAGACTCAGAAGATAAATTTTCATATAAATAGAATCTTTAAAGGAGTATGTTTCTAGTAAAAATATCAAACTTTTAGCTAGACTTTTTTAATTGCGTTTATGTTTATACTCGCCTCAAGAAAAAGAAGTTAACACTTTTACCAGCATGCCTACTCAACGATTAAATAATTATCCTGCAACTCTTGAAACACTCCGTCAAGAATAAATAGCATTATTAAAATTGATAATCTCATTCCCCAACACAATTCACATCAAATGCACGGTATCAGTTCCATGGCTTCATAATGTACACAAAATGATACATGAATGAAGACACAAGATGCACCCAAAGCGCTAGCGCAGCGAGAGCTACATCAACAACCTTCCCAGAACAGCAAGCAAATGTGCATGTTAATGTTTCAATTGATTGATACTGATAGTTGATACTTTTTGTACCTGATACATTTCGCTTGTATCAGTTTTGTGTATCAGGTACAGTAATGTATCAGTGACAAAGTATCAGACTGATACAGTAGGACCCATCTCTAACTCAAATAGTAACCACACTCCATCAACCCTCCGGAAAAATCCCAACATAAGCCGAACAGGGAGCCATAAATCTTCGGTAGCAGGTAGGTAGGTAAATGCAGATGCGAGGATTGGCACGAATATAAACATATGCTTCGATGAGAGATTTTAGGATTACCATATCTCAAAAAATCAATAACTTTGTGGAAAAAAATTCGTTCCACGCAATCTTTTAGTTTTTTATTAGGGTCTGGCACACTCTTTTGTTCTGAAATGCGTAAAAGAACACGTGCGTCGGAAATTTTACTTGCGTTTTGCTTTATTTCTTGAGCGCGCCAGAGGGTGAGCTCAGCTGTCGTGCCCCGGATCAGCTGACATGCCCCTGAGAAAATTCAAAAAGTGTGCAACACAGGTTAAATGAAAGATGTGGGTACTAGGTGAATGTACTATGCTACAGGGTGCGTACGGTATTTGAGGACATGCATAAATGTGACTATAACTTCGAGAATTTGTTTTTTTGTTTTTTTTCCTTTTCAACTAAGAAATGCGTCCGTTCATTCGTGCATAAGGGTCACCTAGAATTGGAAGCATCAGGAGGTGATACAGAATCGGTTGCATAACGCAAAAAGCACAAACAACATTCCGACACTGTCCGATCTGCAGAATTTTTAGAACAAGTGCAAGCCATCATAGACGAGGACTCTTCAAAATCAATGAGGGTCCTTGCGAGTGTGCTTCATGTTTCTGAACGCATTATTCGTAGAGTTGTCCACGAAGACCTTCGGTATAAGTCTTACGTGATGTGCAGAGGACAGTTCATGTCGAAACAAACACGGGAACAGAGAGTTCTCCGATCAAAACGTCTTTTAAACAAAATCAACCACCCTGAGGCGCCCAAAATGTTATGGTTTTTTCCGACGAAAAAAATTTTGACCAAGATCAAAAGACCAATCGCTTAGATGACAGATGGCTATGTTCAAATCCTACGGAGGTTTCTGTTGTTATGCACACAAAATTTCCAGCCACTGTTATGGTTTCAGGTGCTGTCAGCAACGAAGGGCATGTTATGCCACAACACTTTTTTACTCAAGGACTTCAAGTGAACTCTGCTGCATACATCGAGGTTTTGGAGACGGTAGTGAAACCCTGGATATACAATGTAAGCGGAGGCAAACCATACATTTTTCAACAAGAATCTGCTCCTTCACATAAAGCGATGGCGACACAAGATTGGATGGCCGAAAATTTTCATGACCACATAACACCGAACCTATGGCCATCTAGCTCCCCAGACCTTAATCCTTTGGATTATTACGTATGGGGCATAGTTGAGCGAGAGATCAATAAGCGTCCTCATAATACCACTTCTTCGCTGAAGGCTGATATTAATGCCGTTATGGTCAACATCAACAAGGAGCATTTGATTATGGCATGTAATCGTTTCGGGACCCGGATCGAAGAGGTTATTGCTGGTAATGGCGATTTTATTGAATAACTTTATAGCCATATATTAATTTAACGTTGTATAAAAAAGTTCCTGAAATTTCATTAAATTTTGTTGAGTACTACCTTATTCTAACGAAATGGGGGAGTCCTTGCAATAAAATTATTTGGCAAATATTGCAGCTTGTTTTCTTGTTCACTCTTTAAAATTGTGCGCGCTGACAAAACTTTAAAGTGAATCAATTTAAAGAATTATTTGGTTGCAGGAGGTACGATTTTGGGCAAATCGAACTGATTGCAGGTATAACTATCCATTGTAATAATATCAAAGAAGTTAGGTAAACAGACCGACGCTCATGTCAGAAGGGTTTTGTACCCAACGTGCGAAACGCAGTCACCAGTAACGAATAAAGGCAAGAGATGTGCACGTTTATGAGAAAATCCATTGCTTCTGTACTTTCAACGGTCGTCACTATGGTACAAACTAACAAAAAAAAATTAAAATTATTGATCTTATTTGAAAATTACAAGAAGATCAAATTAAAACTGCAGTATCTGATTCAATGGAAAGTCCATAAAATACCCAAATTGTACCTTATTGTTGTTGTATTTGGAGAAGTTTCAAATGGCTATAACTTCCGTGAATATGACTAGATTCTCATCAAACTTACTGAGTATTTGGATCTTACATAAAACTACTCAAATATTGGCTTTTATTGAATTTAAGGGTATCCATATGATTTTATTGGGGATTTCACTAACTTCCACTAAAGAAAACTCATTTCCATGAAAGAAAACTAACTTCCACAAAAGAAAAACCAACCTCCACTAAAGAAAAAATGCCTGCTTCGATTGAAAAACTTGACGGGAAGGATTCTTACGCACTCCAGGTCAAATCTACGGCTTTCGCCAACACTGCGTGTTCAACGCGAAAAACACTGGCTGAAACACTTCACACAAGATGAAAATTTTGTATAAGAAAATTCAACGATTAATCAATATGATTTCGGTTTCATGCGAAGTTATTATTTACAAAGTTTAAAGTCTTTACATTTAAACAACTTTCCTTACTTCCTACGTTGGAGGCCCCGTCGATGATCAAAATCCTCGCACTTCAACTTGCCGCTGCCTGAATCGATTTTCTTCCCTGGTTGTCTCGAGCAATTTTCCCTCGTTGCCTTAATCGTTTCTTCGGCACTCCTTCCTTCTGATGTTCTTCACCAATTGACTCGCAAAATGTTCAGTCCTTCTTTCTGATATTTTTCACCTGCTGGCTCGCAGGGTGTTCCGTCCTTCCTTCTTCGCTGGCCAAGTATCCGTAAAATAGAGCGCTTTCATCGTCGCTGGCTCTTTTACGAGTATCAATTTGTCGCAACGGCTCTTTGACTTGAATTGAAGAACCCAATTTCAAGGCCACAACATTCACCATGGCTGCTCAACCTTGCAGCGATTACCTCTGACGCAAACCCAGTTTTTCTTGGCGGCCATCTTTCTTTCCCGCACAGTCCTGCATTATCGATAACAACCTTATCGATTTGTTTTAGTTGAAGTGTCAATTATTGTGTTGATGCTTTTGACTAGGTGCACGTATGTTTACGTTCGTTGCGAGAAATTTTAAAATAATTGTGTCCACGAAATGAAATCACGTTGTGTCGAGTGATCAGTCCGAGGATTTGGTAAGTACATCTTAATTCGCCAAATACTCTTGTTTTCAGCAATTCTTCTATTTGTCTTCATACCACCGTCAGTCTCAACAGCGAGGTACTAAGAAGTTGGGTACCCGCAAGATTCTTTACTTTTAGAACAATGTCCTGTATACGACTGCTGATCGTTGTTAGTGTATTGCTAGTGTCGCAAGCTTTTAGTAAGAATGTTTGTTGTGAAGATGAATTTCGATGTTAAGATGGAAACTGCATCGATGCCAGATATCAATGCAACGGCCACAACGATTACCTTGATCATTTGGATGAAGAGAATCGCAAGGAACGAACATGTTTAATGCCAGAATGGTTTTTTTGTGCCGACAATATAACCTGCTTATCGCACAAATTTGTCTGCGATGGAAATGAAAATTGTTCAATTGGCGACGAGGGGAAAGGATGCGAAACAGTTTCAGTTTTAATAACGTATGCAAATGTGAATGTAGTTAGCTGGCTAACAACCCTAGCCGATAGTTATGTCGTGACCCAAAGTGGCGCTGAGAAGGAAGTCTCATTCTATAGCGTATTGGATGGCTCAGTAGCGGAAGATTATTTCTTGCAATGCGGTCATTCAGCCAAGGATACACTTCTAACTTCATCGAAGGTAAAATGTATGAGAAGTCACTATTCACTTGATCGAATTCTTGCAGCAACGCAAACGCTGCCTCCAAGGCATCCTGCTTGTGGTGCATTCGAAACTGATCCCTCTAAAGTACAAACTCCTATTAGGTATAAGCGTTTATTCATGGGTATCAATGCCATTATCCACTTCCAATATAATTTATGCAGGGCTCTATCCAATCTCCTGTCCGACTTTAATGGACTTTTTATGCACTTTTATTGGCACCGTGAATATTTACATGTACTTATTTGGTGTAATCAAATCATTCTCATTGTATGGATGCGGATTTATTAACTTCATAGCATGCGTGCTGGGTGCAGTGTGTACGATACCAATTAATGTGGTAATTGAAAATTGCGCCGTTGTATGGAGTCTAGTCGGTAAAAAGCATAAGTTCTCTGTCGCAACATTTGTTCAGCTGAAAATATCGCTGTCGTTGCTCAAAGTGCGGAGGAAGACTCGAATTTGTCGGTTCCTCGACGTGCTCAACATTTGGGCTTGTCTAAGGGCTCATTGTGGTGGATTTTGCATTTGGATTTGCATCTCCATCCATACAAAATCCAACTCACTCAAGAACTTAAGACTCAAGACTATACACAACGCAGAATGTATGCGAATTGAAAAGGAGAAATAAAGAGATCTGAATTTGAATTATACGGATTTGATTTTCTTGGCGACGGAAGAAGAAAGTGAATGAATTAATTGCGAAGTTGAGTTGCAAAAGTTTGATTGGAATTGGTGATTGAACAACAAGTCATTGATAATGATTTTTCGAACAAGATTTTCTTTAGGGATGATTCTCATTTTTCACTCATTGGTTACGTAAATGAACAGAATTGCCGCATATGGGGCTCTCAAAATCCTCAGGTGATCGCAGAAAGGCCTTTGCATCCGGAAAAAGTGACCAATTAGTGTGCATTGTGGTCTGGTGGTGTTATTGGCCCGTATTTTTTTGAAAACGATCAAGGAAGAGCCATTACTTTCAATTCTGACCGCTATTGACGGATGTTAACCGATTATTTTTGGGGAGAAATTGAAGATTATGATCTGGAAAACAAGTGGTTCCAACAGAACGGAGCCGCAAGCCACACAACACAGGCTAATCGACCAATTTTGCAAGATAAATTTCCAGGACGCGTTATATCGAGAATGAGTGATGTCATTTGGCCCGCAAAATCCTGCGACCTAACACCTTTGGATTTCTTTCAATGGGGCTATGCAAAAGATCGTGTTTACGCGAAAAATCCTCACAATATTGAGCAATTGAAAACCAATATTTGTGAAGTTATGGCCGAGATATTGCCGGAAATGTGCCGAAAAGTCATTGAAAATTATCTCAAAAAGATTGAGGCCTGTAAGAGTTCCCGCGAGGACATGTGAATGATGTTGTGATTCACGTATAATATATTTTGTTTCCATCTGAATATTTTATGTGCATTTTTTAGTTTTGCTTTCCCAAGCGTAAAATGGATAAAACTATATTTCTAGTAATAATGTTGTAATGATCTTCAGTACACATCCTGCTTGTCGTTTTGGGGTTGGTATTTGTCCTATTTGAAGCATGCGCAACTCACACGACCAATCAAACCTGCGCAACGCTTACCCGAAGCTTCATTGGAAGTTTCACTCACAATTTGTGAACCAACTTTTGTACGCTCTACTGAATATTTTGCAACAAATATACACGTTTGCCATAATACAAACAAGCTATCACAGCAAATACAAATAGCAATACACGCCCGACTTATTTCGCTTAAAGCAACCACCACTCGTATGCTCCAGATAAAAAAGACTGTCCAGACAATTCAGGTGAAGTGGAAGGATGTGAACTTTTGGAGAAAGAAAATGGCTCCTGTTTTGTATCGCCACCCACTGGTGTACATCTAGTCAACAATACCAATATACCAATCAACCATTCATCAGTTTGCAATGATGATGGTTCATATTTTAGTACTCCAGGTGCGACATAATGGGGTGTGCCAAGAGTTTCACTAATTTGACTGCCATTCCTCGTCATGGGAGCGTAATTGAAGGTCGGTGGCAAAGAGAAGCTGCTGCCCTTTTGTTTATTTTTTTGCTTAAAACCTAACCTTACTCAACGCTAATAATTGACATTGGTTCGAATTTTCCTGGGTTTCACTTGAATGATGTGCTTGAACAGGATGCGCGGTTAATGTGCAAATTTTACAATATGATTTAAAACAAAGAATTCTAAATTACTTTTTATGGAATTGTTTGCAGCTACATATAAATGAGTTGCATATATTGAATAATAATTTTTTCTGAAAAATTATTAGAGAAGAAAAATGTTAGAAGAAGGTGGTTTCGACGTGTGCACTAATTCTCCTCAGGCCATCACTCTTAGATACACACCGGTGATGGCGACCACCATGCTCAGAGATGAGGGAGTTAATTTTTAATTTTTCTACTTATGCAAACTCAATATGTTTTTGTATCTGCAAGTTATATTCAAGGTAAATTTCTCTTGTAAGTACTTGTATTAGCTAAACTTTTTAATTGGATCATTTCACCCTTTTCACGTCAACTTAATGTAAATCTATACGACAAATTTGCTCTACATTTGAAGCTTATCTAACGTCGCGCGGATAGGGGTCATCAACTCCTATCGGAGCCATCCGAAAGAGTGATCGATATCCGCGCGACGTTAGATAAGCTTCAAATGTAGAACAAATTTGTCGTATAGATTTACATTAAGTTGACGTGAAAAGGGTGAAATGATCCAATTAAAAAGTTTAGCTAAAGAATTCTAATTGAACGTATTACAAATTCAAGCTTACTTAACACTAATAATTTACATTTGTTATCCTAACAGTACCTTAGTCCTTCCCACCAGTACCTCAGCGCGTGGAGTGGTTCCTTGGTAATATTCCGACTAAAATGTTGGAGTGCAGGGAATCCTTCCCGACCACGAGTGGCTCCGGGGTTTAATTTTATATTTGGTAAAAATTTCGAAACTGTCATAACGAGATTCAGTGAGTGTGGTAGCTTTCGAAAAGAATAGTACAGGGTAAAACGTATAATCGACTTGCCTTTGTAATAATATTGCTCCGTAGCCAGAGGACCTAGCATCGCAATTAAGTTCAGTTTTTTTTTTCGGATCATGAATCGCTAATAATGGGGTGCGGCTAACTTAGTACGCAGTTCAATGAAGGTCATGTTACATTCGTCAGTGAATTTGAAGGCTATCCCTACGCGCGTGAGCTACTGCAGCGGTTTGGCTATTTATGAGAATGATGGGATGAAATTGCGAAAATAGCAGAACAATCCTAAGCAGGTCTCAAGTTCCTTCTGGTTCCTCGGTACAGGATATTGCTTGATGACTTTTATATGGGCCTCACTTGGACGCACTCCACAGGCACTAACAGAGTACTCTAAATACTCGATCTCTTCAAATGCAAATCTACATTTTCTCAATTTTAACTCGTTTCTTTTCGGTAATAAAGGGTGATTCATAACAAGTGTTCACTTTTTGGTCGAAAAAAAAAACATAGTTTTTATGAAGATTGAGCTATAATGTTTATTTATTATGAAAATTTGGTCCCTTACAATTAAATATGAAACATTACTTTGGGCATATGTGCACCTCGTGCTGCTCAAACGATGATTGTAATTTACGATGATATTTTCGCACATTTCCGGCGTTATTAGGTGTATGTTGGCTCGAATATTGTTTTTTAATGCATCAGTAGTCTGGGGAGCATCAACGTAAACACGATCCTTCAGGAATCCCTAAAGGAAGAAGTCACAAGGAGTCAAATCACACGATCTCGCCGGCCAATTTATGGGTGGACCAAAAAATTCACGTAGAGTGCGAAATGTTTGCACTGGCGATTTATTATTTTTGTAAAAAGTTTTAACAACAATAAAATGTTCGGCTGATGTGTATGATGCCATGGTTAAAATTGTAAAAAACCAAACTGTTGTAATTTGTCAATATATGGACCTGAAATTGGTGATAAATAAGAGTTAAGGCCCATTCGCATGTGTACACTTGTTATGAATTACCCTTTACGTTTCAAGGCTTGACCTAGCAGCTCAATATGTTCTTCAAGGGATGCAGTTGCGATCATTATATAATCCATGGAGATGACAATGGGTTCAGAATCGTGCATATCTCTAAATATTTCCCATATAAAGCGCTGGAATGCATCAGGAGCATTTCTCAGTCCGAAGAGCATCCACAAGTATTCATAGTGACCGTTTGAAGTTCCGAATGCTGTGTATTTTACAGATTTAGGTGCCATTCTGACTTGATGAAAGCCATTACGCAGATCTAAAGTTGAGAAGAACTTCTTTCCTGCCAAATCATCGATGCAGTCTTCTGTAAGTGGCAGCGGAAAATTGTCGCATATGGTCTGTTTGTTTAGGGCTCTGTAGTTCACACACATTCTCAATTCCCCACTTTTCTTCCTAACTAAGACTATGGCAGAAGCGTATGGGGAATTATTGACTCAAATTATTCTTTAGTAGCTCTTCTGAACTTCTGTTCGCTTGTGGTAAGATAATCTTCGTGGCGTACAGTGAAACGGAGTGTTATTGTTTAGGTGAGCTTCCATCTAATAGAGATGGGGCGCTACAATGAGATTCATCGGGTTCAAATAGTTTTCGTAAATGGTCTTTTTAAGAACTTCAGTATGGTTTTTGCTCAGGGGCATATTTATTGCTAGGGTTCCTGTGCCATCTGGGGGTAATGTAGTAAGTTCGGACAAGGTTCTAAAGTTATTGTTGGTATGATCATTCACGGGTGCCCCAGCGTTGGCCAAATTTTTATCAATAGATCTAATGTTGTTAAGTTCATAGGTGACTTCCTCAGTAGGTTCGTATTTAACACATGGACTGGTCAATCTTTATTATTTCTCGGTTAGAAGGCACAAAAATAACTTTTGTCTTTTTCAAACGCTGTACTCTTTTAACTATGCATCTGGGTATTAATATCTTTGAATTCATGAAGTTAATATTAAACTCCCTTATGAAATTCCGACCTAAGATTATGAGTAGTGATACTGTTCCATCTCGAATCACTAAAAGAAGAATTTTTATACATTGTCTACGAAATTTAATATAGACATTGAAATTACCATACGTTTTTATCGTTACATTTCCTATGCCGTGGAGTCTCGTATCGAAGGTTCTTTTGCTAATGAGTAGCGAGACTGCAGATTGTTTCACAAAAGTAATTGGACTGCCGGTGTGGAAAGGAGACAAACATTTTACCATTTCTGTGTATTCTCCCCGACTTTAAGTAAAAGCAACACTTACCCGATTAATTGCAATGATGGCGTTCTTAGTTCCATCATCAGTTATTTCAATATCGTTCTTCGGTTCATTAACGTCGGCAGCGGTGTTGGTGTTGCGAATAACTCTCATGATTTTCTTTGGATTTGGGCGATCTCGGAGTTGATGTCCACTCTCCCAACATTTGAAGCACGAGCCTGGTGCACGCTTCTCGGAAGGGCAGAAACTTTGATAGTGGTCACATTGGGTCCAGTTAAAACAGCGTTGTGTTTCACCATTGCAGCAGGCTCACGGAAAATTGCAGCAAATCGGCAGGAAGTTACGGTGACTTCACGTGTATTTACAACACATTTTCGAGCGGGTGTAATACGCCTTTCGTGATGCTCAAGTAACTCCTTCAGCTGTCGGACAGTGCGTGCTTCCAGAAGTAAGTGTGCTTCACTATTGCGGACCTTTAGACTGTTCACGATGAGGTTAAACAATTTGATTTCGGTGAGTTGGGAAGATTTTGCAACTGCTTGCATTTCGAGAACATATCTCTGCCACCTCTTGTTCTTCTGATCCCAACTACGGGCTTTCAGTTGGCGGTAGACGTCTTGTAGAGTGAACGTGTGACCGAATTCCACCATCAATTCGGTGCGAAGTCTGCAGCACGAGTGGTTCTGAGAAAGACTTTCGCAGTTCCCATGAGGGGACGTCGAAGGCATAACAGCTTAAAGTGATTATTTGTATTGGCTACAAGGCTTTGGACGTCATAGTGGTCATCGCCGCTGAATTTGTTGATCGCATATTCAAAAACTCTGAAGTCAATATGTCGAGTGTTCGCAGCTATATACGGAGATTTACTTTTCCGGCTGGTGCTGCTAACGCAGATTTTATATTATATTCCTTTTATAAGTTTTATCATTACGGTCACCCCACTTTCGTTTTCACGACACACAGGTGTCGTTTTCAGACACGGAATCACTGCCCGACATAACATAGTTAGATGAATGATAATTGGAAACTGAGATTATAAAATCTGACCCAATTTTGCTCAAGATAAAACGGACGGAGGTAAATAAACGGTTGTTGGTATATGTTTAGTGAAGAAAGAACACATATCCTGGACATGTGCCGTTTCATCACATAAATAATGTAATGAATCAGGCGACTCCACTGAGTGACCACTACCAACACACCTTGCTGCTATGTGGCTCGTTTTCTCATGTTGGGTGTGACGGTTGCACATCCCACGTCAATTTAGTCGTGGGATGTCAAAAGGAAAATGGACAGCCTCATGGCAGTAGAGTGTGTGTAGTGAGTCGCGCGGCTGCTATCTACTCGAAGGCAAACAATTGACAAAATCGACGAAAGTAATTTAAGCAGCATATTTAGCAAGCTCAGCATACCAAAAGTAGGAAGTGCGTGCGCGGATTCAAAGGTATGATGTTCAGTTCGATCCAAATTATAATCAAATCTGAATAAATGCATCCAACACAGTCACCATCGCCTCAAGCTGCATACATTCCATCCCCATCACCTCCTAAGGCATCCGATCATAACTAAATGGACGAATATGGACCACTTTTCGCTGGATTGTTGGCCGCTTTCGTCAGAGCTGCAGAGTCACTAGCCATGAATAAGGTATTCCAGTTGTGTATTGGGTAATTAAGATCTCTTGACCCCGAAAGGAATGAACAATCTGCCACCGAACTGTGGATTTGGATATTTGTTCGGCTCGGATAATAAATTTCATCATATTTGCAATAGTGCCGGATGATTAAAATATTCTAGCTATATTTAAAACAGTGTACTGTGAAAGGATATTTGTAAATTGCATGAAGTTTTCCGACGCGTAACACATCATATAAACATAACCTCAAATTGACTTCCAAAGGTGTGAATAATCTGTAATTATTTACCTTATTGGACATTTACGACTATCGCCGTTCAATCGAAATATTTATTTGTTTTTACTGTGACTGATCAGTTATCAAGGTGCAAAATAATTTGCAGTGCAAAGCGAAAGTAGACAATTTCAAGTTGAATGTCAACTTGATTTCGCAAGAACTTGTTGTGTGCCCCACAGGCAGAGTTGGTTTTGTGGAAATTGCGGACGAAAAGAATATTTGCCGATATTGCCTTGAATTTTTCTGTTGAATTAGCTAGAGTGTTGTTTAATTCGTCAAAATGAGTGCCCGTCATGGATGCACGAATAAGCATTTTTCCATATCGTTGTGATGGAGCGTAGGTACGACAAGATCTGTGAAAGCAAATTCGGTTCAATTATGTTGCATCAGTCGATCAATCGAGTTCCAAAGAAATGGATTAACATGATAACTTCAGTACTGAATTACGAAGATAACGGAAGATTGAGTGAAGTCTAAAGAAACCGAAGAATACTAAAAGTGGAAGAATTGTGGGTGTTAAAGATGATTGGTATGCAGAGACAATAACAGGTGAACCATCTTGTGTCGGGAATTAAAGGGTTGTGCTGCTTTGAGAAGGGGAAGGTCTACTTGTGGAGTTTTGAATTGGAGCTCAAATAAAGCATCGTTAATGTGTCAACTTTCGATCCGCTTCGGTGTAATTCGGCAGGAAAAACTAGCATTTTTATGGAAAAGTGTATCTGGAAACAACCATCGGTGGTTAATTTGACTGAAAATAATTCATCGTAATCACCGCCGCTGCGACTGCCGGAAAATACATAACAAGTCTACCGTCAATCAGACTTTCCTCGAAGATTGCTGTTTGGTTTATTTACTTTACAACAGTATACAAAGGGAATACACCGGCAATGATAAGAATTGTTTTTGAATGGATGATGGAGATTTTTGGCAGCGATATTCTTAGGCAAAACTCATTTACACATTTTAACAACGAGTTTTTGTTGCTAGTATCTTAGTTACTTGAACCAAGTTGTCGTGGAATGTTCGCGGACTTGATTCGTTTTATATAAAACAGAATTTTTAAGCGTGATTTATTAAATTGGGAATTATATGTGCTGAGTAAACTGAAATGGGACATCACGCGTCACACCATTGAATATTCTAGAACTACTTCTTTTACAACTGCAATGCACTTTCAATACACAGACTCTGAATAGAAAATGAAAAAATTACAAGTATCTGGAGGATTCAGAGCCGGTATGCATGTTCATTTGAAATAATATTTGATTACTTTCAACATATACCCTTTATAGTATTTATTTTAGTTAATGTTTGACACTTAGTAATTAAATCATAAATAAAATGGTGTGCGATTGCAAAAAATTTAAATTCCCATCGGCAGCGCGTTAAAAAATCATAAAATTAACTCTCTACAGATTTACATTGCATGTTAACGTTTTATATTTTAAATAACATGAGAATTCCATTTTTTAATATTGCACAAGTGTTAATTAAATGCTCTCCAATTTCGCAAACGGGTTCCAATCGTGAATAAGATAAGTTACACAATCAAGTACCTCAGTGAGTGTTGAAGCCTATTAGTTGGCTACATTGATAGGTTCACAAAACCCGTTGGAATACTCTCCGAAGATTTGTAAAAATCATCAGCATTCAATTAATTATCCATTACACTTTTGACTTGAATCTCTGGGCAATTATTCACTCAGAATTTCCCAAATATTTAAGCATTTTAAATGTCTATTGAAATCCGCGTCAGCAGAGAGTCGCAGAGATTTTAACAAAGCCTCCAAGCGTACAGAGGTTGAAAACAAAATCAAGAGTTAACTACAATTTCAACAACGTTTTCCAAATTTATTGAATTATGACGGCTTTTAAAAAGTTTTATATATTTTTAAGAGCTTATATCTGATGCGATGTTAAAGACCACCTTCGAAATTCGATTGGTCGATCAACCTAAACAAAAAAATCAATGCTAACAAAATCTCAAATAGATTGATCGATTTCAATAGAGATCTGTCTATACCTTTTGACATTGACCCTTCATCCAGGCCTCGAATCTGTTGCACGACCTCACAATAGAGACATGGCTTTTAGAACACTTGAGTTGTCTTATACCTATTAATCAGTTGTGGTTAGTTCCTACTATGCCGTTATGTAGGTTGGTTACTTCATTTTTGGGTCTGAGTAAACTGGCAGTGCTTTTGATGCCTCGCAAATAACGAATTATTAAATTCAAACTTAAATGTTCTTAGTCAATTGTGCCTTCGAATAAGATGAAAGGCGGCCTAAAAAACAAAATAAGTTGTTGATCCTTCGATCCACAAAAAAAACTATTAAATTGCAATTAAATGGGTGCTGTGAAACAAATATTCAAGCGTATAAACTATTTCAAAATTTTTTTGAAACGAAAAACCGCCAAAATATTTATACATTCTGTTATATATAGAAGACATAAATCCAGTCCAAAGACAAAAATTCTTGTATAAGTAACAATCATTAAGAAAGAATAGATTAAGGTTAAATGACTAGTTGCTAGGTTTATATCCATACCATTCCTGTGGGACCAATCAATGATGGTTAAAACCGTTTAAGATTTTGCAGAATTAAAACTTTTCTTTTTTAGAGAAATGTAAGAACTGTCGTATTTTTGTTCTTTTTCACGAATATGCCATGCTGCCATGTAGGATATTGTTTATTTAACATTTAATTAATTACTATATGATATGAAAAGATTTTTATAAGCAAAATATTTTAAGATTAAATTTTAGTTTTGGAAATTTATGAAATAATATGGATTGTTAAACCTTAACAACAACTTTCCTTTCTAGTGGTTCCTTCTTTCAGCGGGAAGTAGAGTGCATGGTAAGTATGCCGTCGCGAGGGTAGGGTTTGAGAAAATCCGCTGAGGTCGGTTTCGCGTCGCGCGCGGTACGCGGTACCTTAGTTGATTTTGGTTTTTCTTTAGCGTAGTTTTTTTCGGATTTACGTTGACGTAGTATATTTTTCGGTACCGCGTCGGGAAATTCGGAAACGGGCGTTTATTGGTGGCTGAAAATTGTAGATGAGCGTAATCCATTTGGAGACCCGCGACCGAAATCCTCTCCGATCTAGCTGGCCGACAAGCAGCCACCGCGAAAATGGATTACGGTGCACGGATTGGTTGACCGGTTGGTATCATCCGTTGGCACTACTCAGACTTAACGTCTAGAGCCAATGAGAGGTCGGTTCCTCGTTCGGACTTAGACTTAAAATCATTACACATGGTAACGGAGCAAACGGAAGATGCGCCATTTAAACTATAAAGAGTTCTACTGTAATGAAGCAACACTGCATCAAAATATAAATATTGATGAAAATTGGACACATGATTCAACTGTAAGGTTGACTTCGCTCTCGTCATTTAATCGCAAAAATCTTAAGATGTATAGAATATCATCACAAATGAAAGTTTCAAATAGAGCATTTCCTGCTATTAAGTCATATTTTGCCCTAATGTCCAATCTGTACTGATACGAAAAGCCCACATCATCAAATAAAGCTTATCAAGGTTTCATACTTAATGCATTTAAACGACTGCATTTACGTTACGGTGACGATTTTGAAGTATTAAAAAAGGCATAGTAATCATCATATGCATCTAGTTGCCATACATATATTATTGTATTTGAACATAAATAAAATTAGCCCAAGGCATGCAGTTTTTATGGTTATAATTAGAAATAATTTAATACTCACCTGTGAGGTGAATTGTTGATTTAACTCCGAAGCACGAACGTGCGTTAGGTGCGTTAAACCGCAAAACCAATTCATAAAAGTTGACTGCGATCAATAGATCGATCTGCCTGCCGATTCAGCGAACCATTGATTCAATCAAATCATTAAAATGTGCAACCGAGGTAGAAGAATTCCAAAAAGAAAACGTGTTAAATGGTCTTAAGGTGAAGAATTCAATTATACTTATTTGTGAGACGGGTCATATGATCTAAGCCATCGTCTTGTTATGAGGAATCGTTGCAAGAGAGCAAAACTATCAATTGGAGTCGTGTTCGGCCAAGTAGCTTCAATTAAAGATTGTTATGTCTTACAACAGATAGGTTGGAATGCTGAAGATTCTTTGCCAGATTACCATGTTGGGGAAATATTAGGCCAAGTAGGTTATCTAGACGTTCGTGCTGAATGCAATATTAAATGGTCTTGGGTCTGATCTGTTAACTGGAGTGCCTTCCACACAGTCATGTAACGATCTCTTGCGTGGCCTTACCTTTTTCAATTGAATTTTCAGAATGAATTTGAAAGAACTAAGGCACACATTGGTTTCGTGACGAAAGTATTTTGCAGGGTTTGATTGCGTAACCATGAAGTACGAGTATTCGCTCATCCAGCTGAAACGGCCATCAATGGATCGATTGATAAATGTTTAATCTCTATTTTAGGGTGTTAGCTTCAATAGAAGCGATTCGACCTTGCGATTCCAAGTCCCAGCATGAAAATATTTCATTTGAAATGTATTTTGCTTTCAAATCTCCAATTCACTTCATTGCTACTCATTATGATGTACGTACTTGTACTTAAAGATACGAGCATATTACCATTGCTCGCTTTTCGCAATATTTAGAAGATCATCTTTAAACGGCCCTGCAAGACGCCGCCGCATTGCATGCATAATCGCTGGATTAAGAAATTGATCTCTCACGGAACGTAGACGTTGTCGAGTATGCTCTTAGTTGTGATTAGTTCCTCCTCTGCCGTTCCCGCTCGATATTAGACATTAAATCGGTAGACGTTCAATATTCAATCAGTCTCAGAGTATCTAATTGCCGCGGATTATGAAAAATAGCATGAATGCTAGGATGTTTGGTAGCTAACGAGATTAATCACAATTTGCTGGAGTGTGGGTCAATACCACAAGTACGATAGACAGACCTTCAAATTATTTCATATTTTATTATGACGATTGTTTGAAATGCTCTTTGATTACCTTTTTGTTTGCTGGCGCTAGTACTTGTACGCCATGGCGGCACTCAGTGTAGTCGCTTCATTGCTAGCAATTTGTGTTGCTGATGGAAATTGATGATTTTCCAACTTGAATAAAATTATTGATTGTTAAATTAATTGCAATCACAATTTGTCATTTTTACTTTGGAAGAAATACATCATTTCTATTGTATGTTGCGTCAGGTTACCGGAAATTAATTTTTTGAGGTTTGATTGAAGGTATGATTTTTTATATGAGGTTGACTAGAAGGGTTTAATCTGACTGAATAAGTTGAATAAATTTGTTATTCTATACTACTACTAAAAATTCCCTTTGAAAAGAGCATTTCTATCTACTCAGCGAGTAGGCTACACATATATTGTTTATCGAGGTTACACCACAGCTGAAGAACGCCTTTTTTCTACGATTAGAGCCTTTCAGAGCATTTCAAAATAATCGTATACATTTTTGCAGCTTTATAAAAATCTACATCTTCGAAGATTTACAAGAATATTACATTAGCAAAGTTGAAATTTCATCATAACACTAGATAGTACACAATCACACGAAAGGGCTAGCTAAATATTGCTTGAACTTAGAGTCCTTCTCGACTTCCTTATGGAAAATCCTCATCTATGTAGATATTTAAACTTATCATTCCTTGCTGCCATTATGATACTTTCCAACCATTCTTTTGGTTAAGATCGAAATTTGGTTGAATACATATAGATTTTATTGCTTAAATCAGTTTATTTTCAATCTTTAATTATTTCAATACCACCTCTATACAGTGAAAACCCATCACTAAAGCTCAGGATGGGACTAATTCTCACCTTCCAAATGCTTCGAAGGGAATGTGCCTCAGTACGCCAGTGATGACTATCTCAATTAAATATTTGTTCTTCCAGGCTATAGTCGTTGATTAATTTTTAAATAAGAATAAAAATTCCGTCGAAGTAGTCAAAGAAATCGATAAATGGCAAAAACTTGATTGCAGCCAAAGCATACAGATTAGGAAAGTACCGGCAAATTTAACAAGTTGGGTAGACAGACCTATGCTCATGTCAGAAGGGTTTTGTACTCAACTTACAAAATGCAGTAACCAGCAACGAATAAGATCAAGAAACATGTCAAAGACGATTTAATTGGAGAAAATGTGAAATTCGAGGATCATACTATTATTAACAAAGTTGAACGAATTTTGACTTCTGAGGTATTTGTTATTGTTATACCCATAAATATCTCCTTTGATATTTTCTTCAGATTTTTTAGATTACGGGTTTCCATTCGCGAGGGAGGAAACACATTTTTCATGTATTTCCCCCCCTGTGCTCCCACTGAAGCAAAAACTGTCAGTTTAAGAACTGTTTTGAAAAGCTCTCATAGAGAACTTTCAGTTGATACTCATATCGGCTACCTTTCATTAAATTTTTTTCAGGGGCCACTCCTCTGTACTGTAATCATCGATTCATGGCCTATTTTTTCGAATCCTAGAATGGTTACAAAGCCTTGTTGCTAGGAGCTCTCTCCTGCCTCTTCGACTTGTTTCAATTGTATGTACTCATCTTCATGATACCTATCACTCCTGAAATTTTCATGCAAATTCTAGCAAAGCTGTAGTGTCTAAGTCGGTAAAAAGCGCATATGGCTCCATAGCAATATGTTTCCATAGTAATACAGGGCATATTGTTCCATAGTAATACACGAAAATCCATAGTAATACACGAAAATCCAAATCGCTATAACTTCGTTAAATACTATTCGATCTTTATGAAACTTGCAGAAAAGATCAATCTTATAAATAGTCATCTCTTCGCTAAATTTTATTGAGTTTAAAGTTACCGTTTAGATTTTATTCAAGAAAACACAAAATCGATAAATCATACTATTACTAACAAAGTTGAGTGAATTTCGACTTCTCATGTATTTGTTGTTGTTGTACTCATTAAGGCCTACATTCATGATTTTTTTCAGATTTTTCGGATGGAAGGTGTGCAATCGCGAGGGGGGGTACGCGAAAAGTTCGTACATTTCCCCTTCCCCTGCCCCCCTCGGTACTTATAAGACAATTATAAGACTTTTTTTGAAAAGATCTCATTGAGACCTTTCCAATGACATCCTACTCGACTACCAATGGTGAAAATTTTTTTTTGAAGGGTCACCCCCCTATATGGGGAGACCCCCCTTAAACGCCTTTGAAAAATTTTTCCACCCTTGAAATTTCAAGAGGTCACCACTTCTGACCTTTCCACAAAGTTTCATGGCTGTAGCCCCCTATAGTTTCGGAGAAAAAGTGCTGTGACATACAGACGGACGGACGGACGGACAGACGGACACAGGTCATGATTGCAATAGGGTTTTGTATTTTAGTACAAAACCCTAAAAATGAACACCGACCTAGATAATAATAATTCAAAACTCATTAATCTAATTAGGTAATAAGGATTAAGTTATGAATGTTAGAACGTAAAAATCCTATTGTGCAAAGAATGTAATTAGTGTTCCAAAAACCCTCTAGTATATAAAGGTAAGATAGGTAGGAAGTAGTGTACTGGGGATGACTGTTTGTTGCGGTCGAAATGCGCATATACAGAAAATAAAAACAAATAAAGTCGAAAAAGGAAGCTTTTGGAATTTTTATTCTTATTTTTAAAAAAAACAAGTTGGATAAACAGACCTACGCTCATGTCAGAAGGGTTTTGTATTCTATTTACAAAATGCAGTCACCAGATCGAATCAAATCAAGAAACATGTCAAAGACGATTTTAGTGAAGAAAATATGATATACGAAGATCATACTATTATTAACAAAATTGAACGAATTTCGACTTCTGAGGTTTTTGGTATTGTTATACTCATAAATATCTCCCTTGATAATTATTTCAGATGTCAATTCGCGAGGGAGGAAACACATTTTTCATGTATTTCCCCCCTGTGCCCCACTGAAGCAAAAACTGACAGTTTAACAACTGTTTTGAAAAGCTCCCATGAAAACTTTCATTTCATACTCATATCGGCTACGTTTGATGATTTTTTTTTCAGGGGCCACTCTCCTGTACTGTTATCATCGATAACCAATTTTTTCGAACCCTAGAATGGTTACAAAGCCCTTTTGCTTGGAGCTCTCTCCCGCCTCCTTGCCTTGTTTTACTTGTGAGCATTAATTGTAGGTACTCATCTTCAGTCATCTATTAAATTAAATCAAGTGTTCAAAGCATGCACCTTAAACGTTGAAGTTGGGAAGAAATAACTCAAAATTATTCAATCTTCGCATTTAAAACAGCCACTATTTTGTTTTACGATTACTGATACCACTAGCTGAACCGATTCTCAAAGATATACATGACACCTATCAATCCTGAAATGTTCATGCAAATCGTAGCAAAACTGTAGTGTCTGAGTCGATAAAAAGCGCATGTTGTTCCATAGCCATATGTTGCCATAGTAATAAATGCAGCGCATATTGTTCCATAGTAATACAGGAAAATTCAAACCGCTATAACTTCGCTAAATATGATTCAATCTTTATGAACCTTTTAGGATAAATCAATCTTATAAATAGTCATCTGAGTCATTGAATTTAAAGGCACCGTTAAGATTTTATTCAATAAAACATAAAATCGATAAATTATACTATTACTAACAAAGTTGAATGAATTGCGACTTCTAACCTATTTGTTGTTGTTGTACTCACTAAGGCCTACATTCCAGATTTTTTTAGATTTTTCGGATTACAGGTGTCCAATCGCGAGGGGGGGGGGGGACACAAAATTTTCGTATATTTCCCCTCCCTGTGCACCCCTCCAAGCAAACTTTGCCAAACTAAGACCTGTTTTGTAAAGTTCTCATCAATACCTTTCATTTGATACCCATATCGGCTACCATCAATGAAATTTTTTTTCGGGGGGTCACTCCCCTATATGGGGAGACCCCCCTTAAATACCTTATAAATTTTTTTTGTAGTTGAACTTTGAAGAGATCACCACTTTACACCTACATACAAAATTTGATGTTTCTAGCTTACGTAGTTTCTGAGAAAAACTGCTGTGACACACGGACGGACGGACGGACAGACAGACGGACAGACAGGACGCGATTTTAGTAGGGTTTTGTAAAATTATTTTACAAAACCCTAAAAAGACTATCTCAAGCCTGTATAAAAGAGGAGAATGACAATATTTATTCATACTACCTCAGGTGGTAGCCAATCGGAGATTGGAAAGCACTCGTTGCGGTGGCAGGGACACGTGTTAGGGACGTTCCAACGTCATATCTCTCAAAGAACCTCCTGAAGGATTTCGAATGGCCATAAAACTCATCAATATTGAGTGCTGTGGATTATCCACAGATCTAGAAACGGGATTATTCCACTGGTCTCCTACTCTATTGAGAATTGGATGTTTGCATTAATTCGGTTAATGCTATCTAATGTTTTTTGTACGTCTTGCGTTTTTACTGTGGCAATTACGTCATCTACGTACCTGTACCAGACTCTTGGCATTATTTTCCTTTCCTCCATTTCTTTCTCTAACGCCCCCATGAAAATCATCCCCGCTAATGTTAGTGACAATGGATTTGCCATTGCGGTGCCCTTCATCGTTTTAAAAAATTTACCTCGGAACGTGAAATAGTTTTCCGCCATGCACAATGTACCTAATTTCTCATACTTTTTCCCCTTTTTCCCCTATATCATTGATGATCCGTTACATAGTGCCCATTATTCCAGTTTGTGCAGTGGTTTCTTTATTGGTATGCTCAGGAATAATGCTTTAACGTCAAACGACAAGATTTTAATGCCGCCAATTAATAATAAAAGAACTGTGGATGTTAGGGAACTGCTTTACTTAAAAGATAGCACCGCTTTGTTTCAGTAATGAATATTAACTATCCTTCACCAATTTGCGTTAAAAAAATCTTGCTTGGCTCGAGTCGACTAACTTGCTACGTTGTTGCCAAGTTTCCTGGCCAGAAATCGGCCCGATTTCTTCGTAGTATTCGTCGTCGTCATTAATGGTGGTGGTTTCATTTTATCATTCGTGAACACGGAACTGAGTTTTCGTTTCTGATCATCCTCGAGGCTTTTGATAACATAACGATCGTTTTTCAAAGCTTTGGCCACTTCATATGGCCCTTGATACTTTGGCTCCAATTTATGGGACTTCCCGGTTGCTATTGGTATGTTCTGTATAACCATTAAATCGCCTTCTTCTTATAAAACAGGAGTCTTATTTAAATTCTTTGAAGCTACATGATTGAGTTGTTAATTTAATAATTTTTTTGAAAAATTATTAGAGAAAAAAATGTTACAAGACAGTGGTTTTAACGTGTGTACTAATTGCAATGAAAGCTCACTGTAGGGCAAAAAATTATCGTATAGGCTTACATTAAATTGACGAAAAAGGGTCAAATGATACATATAAAGTTTAGCAAAGAGGAGTCTTATGTTTCTCGTCAAATTTTATTATCCATAGGTCCTTTTCGGTCATAATACGCTGTGCAGCCTCCTGCCAAATTTCGCTTATCGACAGTTGATTATTCTCACCCGTATCGTCCTGTAGTGCTTGGATGATATGGCTTTCTGTTACATCCCTCAAACGGAAATCAAAAACGATCTGATTAGGTGTGAGTCCGATCGTCGAGTTGATTTGAGAATTTAGTACCCATTGCAAACAGGGTAGAAGCTCGTCCCAGTTTTTACAATCCGTCATCGAACATCGTAGGTATAAAAATATTGATTGGTTAACGTGCTCAACTAGGCAGTTAGCACGTGGAGTTCGCACAGGTACCTTCACGTGATAAATATCATACGTTGCGCATTCTTTCGATGTAAATGCCGACCCTCGATTGCGTATATTACGGGTTGGTAATCCAAAGTATGACTTGATATCCCTCAACATGGCAACTACTGGTTGACTGTTGGCTGCTCTCGTTTCTCGAACCATTGTGAATTTACTGAAAGGGTCCTTACTCTTAGAAAATGATCCTAAGTGATCAATATGCAATACCCTAAAAGGTATAGGTTCAACCTGTTCATAAAACAAGCGGCCTTCGGTTTTTCCTGCTGGTACTTTATTGTGACAACATTCCAGATATGAAGCAATATAAGACTTCACGTAGTTACACATTCAACTAAACCAGAACAGTTTTTGTATCCTATGGACCATTTTACCAACGCCAAAATGAAAGGCATCGTCATGACAGCTTTTTACTAGTCTCCAACGAACGAATGATGGTACTACAAACTTAAGATCGCCATTTACTTTTCGCATCAATCTTCCTTTCTTAAGAGTGTAATCGCACTTTAATTGGTCATACATATTCCATCAATTATATCCATAATTTCCTCTAGTTTCGGGTCCTGTCGCTGTAATGATATCAACCAGTGGCTCTGATCAGGTTTTTGTATCAGAAACTCTTTATCTGCTATTTTTTTCGGTACTTGGGTTCATATTGTTTCCTGCTCGATGTACCACATCGAAGTTAAATCTTGGAGTTTTAGCCACCATCGAGCAACTTGGTTGTTAAGTGAAGTGGTCAATTTCATCGTCGATATTGCATTACAATTGGACACCACCCGAAAGTGTTTTCCAATCAAATAAAATCGAAATCAACCATTGCCAATATCTCTAATTCGTGGCTACTGTACTTCGTTTTAGCATCGGTGCAATATCTACTGAAATATGTTACTGGCAGGAATGTTTTCTCCTCCGTAGATATTGCATCATGACTCCGGCGAGACCAATAGAACTGGCGTCAGTGTGTAAATCGTCTTCGGCCCGTGGATCATAAAGAGCTAGAATGGGTTTGCTACAGAGGCGGGTTGAAGCTCATGTCTTCGGTCTTGCCCGATACGAAGGATTTCTGTTCCTTCGTTTTTAACAAATTCGTTAGCGGTTTAGAAATTTTTGAGAATCCTTCAATAAATTTGCGGAAGAACCCCGCTAATCCAAAAAATCTCTTGACATCGGTCACATTTTTAGGCTTTGAAAATTTTCGGATAGAATTAATAATAGAATATGCGATGCGAAAATCTCCCGTAAAATTTCCAGAACTTCCTTCAGAGTTTTGAGGCCCACAATCGCCGTCACACTGGGGATAATGACTTCATCCATGTACGACATTTCTTGATTTTATACGACGAGTTAAGTCTTTACCTCTTGGAAAATCATTGGCGCATTAATGAGGCCAAAAGGCATTAACTTGTACTCAAAATGACCAAGATGAGTCACAAATCCGATGTACTGACGTGATTTTTAATCCATGGGAATTTGGTAGTATCCAGAGAATAAATCTAGTGTCGTGAAGAACTGCTTTTCCGCGAGTTGTGGGAGCTGTTCCTCAGCAGTTGGCATTAGGTACGGCTTCTTGTTGGTGATAGCGTTTATCGCATGAAAGTCACATACAAAGACGATTCTTCCCATCTTGCTTGGGAACCAAAACAATAGGCAAAGAGTTTAATGAATTATTTGGACGATTTACGTTTGTGGCCAACAATTCATTCACGATCTGCTCAATCTTATCTCTTTTATCCAACATCGAGCATGGATAAGCGTGTCGGTCGTCAACTAAATACTCATTGATTTTATCCTGCATCGACCCATTTCAGCCGTAGTCTCTGCAAAACAATCACAAAAATCATCAAGTAGTACCCATAGTTTGGTTCCTTTCTTCTTCTTAGCACTACAGCCCCTCTCGTGCTTTCGCATCCTGCAAACAGCGCCTCCAACTGTCTTGGTCTATTGACCGCGTCCTCCAATTTTGAAATCCAAGCAGTGATGAACTGTCTTCTTCAACCGAGTCAGACCAGTGTTTCCTCGGTTTCACCACTGGCCTCCGGCCTTCAGTTCTCCCAACGAATACCTTCTTGGGTATCCGTTGTTCGTCCATACGATTCATGTGGCCAGCCCATTGTAGCTTCCGCAGTTTTATAATCGTTGAGACCTCCGGGTCATCAAAAATTTCATACAGCTCATGGTTGTATCGAATTCGCCGTTGGTCCTCTTCTAGCTTCGCTCTGACTATTAACCTCAGAACCCTTCGCTCAAAGGTGGTCAATATATTTGCAGATGTTTGGGTTGGGGTCCATGTTTCACACCCATGGCATAACACGGATCTTATCACAGATTTGTAAAGTGGGAGCTTTGTTTTCCTGTGTGTGCAGCTGGTCTTCAAGATCGTCAAAACTGAATAAAATACTTTATTTGTGGGCTGTATTCTTCGACGTATTTTGTCTCTTTCATTGTCCGTTTTCGTTATTTTGGCGCCTAAATACACAAATTCACTAACATTTTTGATACTGTATTCGCCAAGTGTGATGTTTTGTGTATTTGAGGTATGTTTCTTTGACTGCATCATGAGCTTTGTTTTATTTTCATTGATTTGAAGCCCTACGAGTCTTGCTTCGCTGTCGACTTTTAGGAAGAGTTCTTTGGCAGTTGTTAATGACCATGACAAAATGTTGATGTCGTCCGCATAGGCTACTACTTGGTTCGACTTGAATGGTAATGTACCTCATGTATCGACAGGTAGCTTCCTTATGACGTACTCTAGAGCCAAATCGAATAGTAATGGGGCCAGCCCATCTCCCTGCTTTAGTCTGATATTTGTGTCAAAGGCATCGGTGAGTTGGTTATTGATACGGACTTGGGAGGTCGTCAACGTCATTGCCATTTTGGTAAGATGGACTCATTTCCCTGGGATGCCAAAGCAGAGCATTATTTGGTATAGTAAGTTACGATCAATACTGTCGTATGGTCGCTTAAAGTCAATGAAAATTTAGTGTACGTCTATGTTGAACTCCCAGCTTTTTTCAAGTACCTGTTGGACTATAAACAATTGCTCTATCGTCGATCTGCCTGCTCTAAAACCACCTTGAGACTCCCCAATAATACTGTTGTTGTATGATCCGATTTTATTTTCTAAGATCTTTGAAAATATTTTGTACGCCGTACGAAGTAGTGATATGCGTTTATAATTTTCGCACTGTAGCTTGTCACCTTTTTTGTGGATAGGGAATATAATTGATTGGCTCCACTCTTTCGGCATATGTTCTTGTTGCCAAATGTGCTGGATGACTTTGTGAATAGCTTGACGAACACTACTGCCACCATATTTGATGAGCTTCACTGGAATCTCATCGATGCCCGGCGCTTTATTATTTTCTTTTGGGCTTTGATGATGAAACAAACTTCATCCAGAGTTGGTGGGCCAATGGACGCTCTCCGCAGATATCTATAGGCTCCAATGCTCTGGAACTTTGCGGAGGATTAAGGAGGTTCTCAAAATATGATGCCCATCTTTCCTTAACCTTGGTTTTATCAGCGATGAAATTGCTGGTGTCATCACGACAGAGCGTGGTTTTGGGCTGGTAGCCATATTTCATGCTTTTCACTAGTTTGGTTGCTTTAGCTGCAGTTAAATTTCTTTCCATGTCGGGTATTTCAGGACATTTACTTTCAAAGTTGCTCTCACCATTTTCAATAATTATTCGATGTGAACCTCCGTTCAACGCATCCGATCCCAAAAGCAAACTATTTGGTATGAGGTGATCGGCTAAAACATACAGGTCCGCGTGCACGATTGTATCGTCTATTTTTAATGTCGCTATCATTTTGAAAGTTCATTCTAACCATCCACCTACAAATCCGTTCAGGTTAATCGGCGGACACTTTATTAAGTTAAACGCGCATGATTTTCGCTCGAGAGATCGATTCCTACCCGAATCTATAAGCATGTCCAAAATTTTTCCATCCATCTAAATGTTTTTCACTTTTTGGTTTTGTACGCGTTATTCGCATATTCCGGTTTATCTCGACTTATGAATGTATCTGCACTGTGTCCCGTCTTTCGGCATGTAACACATCGCGGTCGTCGTTGGGGCAAAGAAAAGTTCATGAAAATGTGCCCCGGTTTATAACAATTATAACAAACACGCTTTGACACGTCGTTTGTATCGGCAACAGTCATCGCTCTCGACACAGACTTATTAAATATTTTCTTTGACACAGAGTTCACGTTCATCGGGCTTACACTTTTATTTCACTATGTGATTTTCACGTGACCGGTATGTTAATCTTACTCTGGTTTGTTAAATAAGTTTTAAGGCAACACAAAAACTCCTTAGTTGTTTGTAAAGCACGCGATAGCGGTTTGCATTTCAACGTCGTTTAAACGTTCACGGATGTAGCTTATAATGGCTGCCACTAATCCCCGGACGTCTACCTTCCGCACACATTCGATAATAATAATCCGCATATGGCTCATTTGAACGTCTAACGTTTGCCATCATACCGAGATGTACCTCGGCTTCATTTTCGGTAGACTCGAATTCCTCTTCTAAAGAGCCGCTTCTTGCATCTAGCCACAGTTTTGCAGGCCCTCAAACTTTCGTTTGCACTGCAAAGAGAATAATGTTTTCATCCCATGAATATATGGATGCTAGTGATTTCACACGATGAACAAATTGTTGTGCCGTCAGTGATGTGCTTACCGTTGGATCGAATTCTAGCATTATTTCAATGACGTCGAGCAAATTGTGGCGTACTGGGACGTACTGGGACAGCTTTTCGTGTCAAATACGGCGACTGATCTTCATCTGTCTGCCGTAGATGTAGATTCGGTGTTAATTTCATCACAACTGCCTCATTCGATACGTTTTGCCTACCGTCCGTCGGGAAAACCAAGACAAGATGTTGATGCAAAACTGACGTAAGTTAGGAAGCCATGTGGCAGCAGCGCTTACTACCACACACATGACCATTAGTTGGCCGACTGGATAACTTACATGGCGTTATATGAAGAATTGTGGAGGTTTTGTACGGTTTAGAGACGGATTTCTACAGTGAAATCCAGTTGGCCCCCAGAGAACACAATGGCGTTCCTAATGAAGTGAAAATTATTTCAGTTCTTATAACCGTTTGGATTTTATCGTCTTTCAAAGTGAATGTATAGGAGCTTTTTAGGGTTTTGTACTTAAATACAAAACCCTATTGCAATCACGACCTGTGTCCGTCTGTCCGTCCGTCCGTCCGTCATTCCGTCCGTCTGTATGTCACAGCACTTTTTCTCCGAAACTATAGAGGCTACAGCCATGAAACTTTGTGGAAAGGTCAGAAGTGGTGACCTCTTGAAAGTTCAAGGGTGGAAAAATTTTTCAAAGGCGTTTAAGGGGGGTCTCTTCATATAGGGGGGTGACCCTTCAAAAAAACATTTTCACCATTGGTAGTCGAGTAGGATGTCATTGGAAAGGTCTCAATGAGATCTTTTCAAAACAAGTCTTATAATTGTCTTATAAGTACCGAGGGGGGCAGGGGAAGGGGAAATGTACGAACTTTTCGCGTACCCCCCTCGCGATTGGACACCTTCCATCCGAAAAATCTGAAAAAAATCATGAATGTAGGCCTTAATAAGTACAATAATAACAAATACATGGGAAGTCGAAATTCACTCAACTTTGTTAGTAATAGTATGATTTATCGATTTTGTGTTTTCTTGAATAAAATCTAGACGGTACCTTTAAACTCAAAAAAGTTTGGCAAATAGATGACAATTTATAAGATTAATCTTTTTTGAAAGCTTCATAAAGATCGAATAGTATTTGCCGAAGTTATAGCGATTTGAATTTTCGTGTATTACTATGGAACAATATGCCCTGTATTACTATGGAAACATATTGCTATGGAGCCATATGCGCTTTTTACTGACTTAGACACTACAGCTTTGCTAGAATTTGCATGACAATTTCAGGAGTGATAGGTATCATGAAGATGAGTACATACAATTGAAACAAGTCGGAGAGGCAGGAGAGAGCTCCTAGCAAAATGGCTTTGTAACCATTCTAGGATTCGAAAAAATAGGCCATGAATCGATGATTACAGTACAGAGGAGTGGCCCCTGAAAAAAATTTAATGAAAGGTAGCCGATATGAGTATCAACTGAAAGTTCTCTATGAGAGCTTTTCAAAACAGTTCTTAAACTGACAGTTTTGCTTCAGTGGGAGCACAGGGGGGGAAATACATGAAAAATGTGTTTCCTCCCTCGCGAATGGACACCCGTAATCTAAAAAATCTGAAAAAAATATCAAAGGAGATATTTATGGGTATAACAATAACAAATACCTCAGAAGTCAAAATTCGTTCAACTTTGTTAATAATAGTATGATCCTCGAATTTCACATTTTCTCCAATTAAATCGTCTTTGACATGTTTCTTGATTTTATTCGTTGCTGGTTACTGCATTTTGTAGGTTGAGTACAAAGCCCTTCTGACATGAGCATAGGTCTGTCTACCCAACTTGTTTACTTTACGACGCTGAGCTATCAGTGGAAGGTGCAAAACATGCGCTTCATTTGCTCGTCTTGAAAAGTATAGGAGTACAGTGGACAGCGCAAGGTCAATTTCTAGCATGCACGGAATGCGTTTCGTACATTTTCATTCGGAAAATAGTATATATTACGCAATATAAGCATTTGCTAATGTCACAGTTGGCTGACAGCTCACGGAAGCTTGTCCATAGTAGGCCGACTAATACATATGAAAATTGCTACCATATGGCTTCCTAACTTACGTCAGTTTTGGGTTGATGCCATATTCAAGTTTGGCGACCCACCATAGGTTATGCCTGAAATAGAGTTTGCAAATATGCCAGCAATACTCTGTACCTGAATATTTAGTGCTTGAATGAAAGTTGTGAGATTTTGCACAATTTCTTGCAACTTTATCGCTTCGTCGGATGCACGAGAGTTCTCGGCTAAAATTTCAACGTCATCTCCATTGATGGCTTCCGTCAGACGTAAAATCAATTCGGGTTTGTTGCCTCTTGTCGGCAAATTTCGCGAACGTAGCTCATGTTTGAGTTCGTTGATTGTAAGCGAATCAATACGAACTATCGTGTCCGGCTTTTTCAACTAAGAAATATGGCGGCCACACACGAATAAAAATTTGACACGGCCATTGTGTTAATATTCACGAGTCAAAATTTCGGCTAATCGATTGAAAATACGCAACGAGCAGTTACGGGACGGGTAGCTGTTACTAAAAGCACACAATATCCAATAAAGCGAAAATCCCGTAGCGTCCCACTTCTGAAAACTGTCAAGAATAAAAACACTGTGGATGTTAGGGAATTGCTTTAATTAAAAGAAAGTGTCGCTTTGTTTCAGTAATGAATATTAACTAGCCTTCACCAATTCACGTTAAAAAAAAATTTTACCATCATATCATAGGATACGTTGTTCCTATCAACCGCTTGCTTGGTTCGACTCCATTCGACTAGCTGAGTACCTTGTTACACTCCAGTTACCCTCCGCGTGGGAGTTCCTTCGGCTAAGGACCTCGGACCCGGCTTGCCGTTGAAGACGGTCGTGGGTGGCGCCACTCGCTTATCCCCTGGTCCTGAAAATCCGCCAAGCGAAAACACAGCCGCCGAACACCCCTCGCACAACTCGTACTAACACTCTTTAAGCTCTTCCCTAACAGGGGCTCAGATTTTCCGGCGTAACTCGCACCGAGCAAAAAACTAAACAAGAAACACTTTGGCTAACAGAAATTCCTAAATAGATCGCAAGGAAATTTACCTTCGAACACACTCGAGCCAGGTGTACAATAAACATGCGCGGCAATTTTACTCTTCCTTCAAAAAACACACAAAAACTTCCACTATTTCACTATATACTATATATTTAATTGTGAAATGCAAATGAAGTTTGTTGCGAATTCCGGCGTACCAACTTCCTCCCATTCGCAACTTCAAACTGCCGCCATAACATTGTCACTTTCCTTTGGGCACTCCTACCTTTTCCTGTGTGTATTTATTTATTTTTATTAACATTTTTCCTATTTCCCTTTAATTTTTATGTCCACATCATCACAATCCTATCCTTTCCCTGATTTCTAATTAGAACACCCTTGTAATCTAATAAGAAGTTTAATCTTCCCACTAACAACACTCCCTACATTAATTCCCACTAACGAAATTTCATTCTATTCATTCCTAATTCCTTCCTTCATACTAACAAATTCTATTCTCTAGTTCCCATTAACAAATTTTATTTTTCTTACTGACGAAAATTAATTCACGTTTCCCTACTAACAAAATTCAATCTCATGCCCAGATACATCGTTGAAGTTGCTAATCTGATGAACGGGAGATCGATAAGGCATAGCTCCATTGGTTACGTCACGAGTTCTCGACCGTGGGACTGCTGGAACCCTGAGTTCAAGTTCCCCCGGGCGCACGGAAGTATTCTTTTTGGGGTATCGGCAAAATCAATAGTTTTCGTAATGTATATGTGACACTTTACATTCAATCAAGCGATTCTTGGGGATGTAAATTGCCATATATGCAAGTCAATGGATTCTATTGTGATTGTCGATACGGGAGCAAAAAAATGTGTGGCTAGCGGAATCGAAGTGTAATGAACTTCGATTACGTTACCCAGATGCGGCAGCGGTAATTGAGAAAAGGGATTGCGGAATCGGTTTTGGAAAGGTGAAATGCGGGATTAAGTTGTGGGGAATTAGGCAGTGGAGATTGGACTTGGATAGAAAAGGGATTGAGGTGAATATTTGGCTTGTGAAGGAGGGTGGAATTCTTTGGCAGCTTCGGAGAAAGTTTTTTTGTGAAAATTCGGCGAATAAAAGTTGTTTGGAGTTTAGTGAAGTAATTAAACAAATTAAACTAAAATTGAATTTTGAGAGTGGAAAAAAAAATAGTTGCGTTGGATACAAGATGAAGAGTGAATGAAAGATTTTTGTAGCAGAACGGTTTTGGCCTAGTGTATGTTGTACAGAAGAAAAATTAATTAGTGAGTACGAAAAGTGGAGGGAAAAAACTAAAAACAATAATTAAATCGTGTGAATTGTACCAAATGATTGAGTTGATCACCTTCTGATCTTACAGTGAAGATAGGAATTGTGAATTTTCACGTGTGGAATCAAAAGTTTGTATCAAGAAAAGATTGTCTTTGCAATAAGTGAGAATCCCTAAATGGATTTAAATTTAACAACCAACGGAAATATTGAATAACTTACTGGGAAGAAAAAGTAAATGAAATTATCGATATAAACTAAGGCGCTAACGGAAATACATGGGCGGATTAAATATTAGGATGAAGCTTATCTGTAACTAATGAGTTTTAAGTTAAAATCAATTAAATTTGCAGTGACCCCACCTCTCGTTTTCGGTGTCCATCGTCGAGCGCTCGAGGATCCACAGAAAAAGAAGAGAGTAAGTAAATACAATGATTAATATTTTTCCTTGTTTTTTTTTTTTGAACATTCTTTTATCTATTACCTATTTTTCCAGTTTATTGTAATTTGCTATTCTTTTATTAATATCTTATTTAATATATTTGCATAATAAAAATATTCAGGGGTCTGTTTGTTTTTGATTGGTATCTCTTAATTGTTGAATTTGAATTTTTTAATTAAATAAAACGGCCATGTCTCGTTAAAACAACAAACTTTCATTTCTCAATATGACCTTCCCTTTCCCGTCCTTTTCCCTATGTGCTAGTATTTATATGTAAGGTGGCTCAGCACGAGCAGAGGGTGTCCCGGAAGACCCACGACACGACTGAGCGCTAGCCGGCCTCAGTATGCCACCCCGGACTACACACCTCTCTGCTAATTCTTAATGTCTGCAACTGCGGTGGCTTCCGTGGTCGCTACAAGTTCCAAAAATATTCCACTATTTCACTATATACTATATATTTAATTGCGAAATGCAAATGAAGTTCCAAAAATATAATGCATTAAAATGTTAAAATTTCACTTACTCTACCTAAGCGGGGGCCCCCCGAAGTAATCTGCGTTGCAATTTTCTGGCAGCGCGCTTATTATTGCCTGATGTCGCCCATCTCCCTTAGTTGGATCACTGTTGAAATTTTTCTCCGCTGTTGAAATTTTTCTCCGGTCGCAATTCCTTTCCTCGATGGATTTTTTACAAGTTTCAGAGCGGTATCCTCGCTTAGTCCTCGCTGTTGTCTTGAACCCGCCAGAAAAGCGAATTGGATTTCTCATCGGCTCGGTTTCAACAGGTGAGCCGTTAACTTGGGGTGCATCGGGCAATTGAAATCTAAATTTCCCTTTTTAGTACACTCGCCCATCAGGTGTAGAATGTCAAAGTGACTGACACTCTGTCAGTGTCGTGTTTGTTTATATCGTGCCAAATGTTTGAGTTTGGAAAATACATAAAAAATTCTGGTCGCGTCTTTTTCCCAATATGTTTAAATTCGTCGGTGATGTGTCGTTGAAGCCATAACGCGGTAGTGTAAAAATGAATGTCATGACGCGGTAACATAGAGTAGCATGCCATAACGATTGGAGGTCTCTGGCGGTTGTACTTTCGGTAGGTATAAAAGACTCTTAGATGTTACTCGTTTGTATAAACGTTCTTTTCCTGTTTTGCTAGGTTTGTCCGGATAGTGTACCAACAAACCAATTAAACCCAAAAGTTGGGAAACAAAGAGTGATTGAGTTTCTTCAACTCTTTGCGACGACCGAAATGGAGTGGTATTTGGCGTTTGATTCTTTGACTCTCCAACGTTCGTATCATCTCTTCATTACAGTAAGTATTCCCAAGCATTGAAAACGATTTTTCCATCAATATGCAAATTTATAACTTTCGTTCTAATTTGTAATTCACGGACATTACAAGTGTGTACGATCGCACAATGGTTGTAAAATCAAAAGTTTGCTGGGTGGGAAATCCAGAAACCGCTGTTCACATACCCAATAACTTACGTACGAAATTTGGAACGAAAAATTGCTATTTCTACAAGAAGTGCATTTACGGGTCTAGCATTAAAAGTTGGAGATTTTGTTCTGATATCGTGCGCAGGGTCAGTAGATTCAGGTTAAGTAGAAAGTTGCAAGATCGCCAGCATCAAGAACTTGGATGAAGTGAAAAATGGTTTTCAAAGCGATGACGATCCATATCAGGCAATTGTCCAGTGGTATTCAAGACCGTACAAAATCCCACATCGGCTTTTTGATCACGACACAGTACTCGTATGTATTGACTTCAATGTGGAGCTGATAGAAGATCATCTTGCATTTGATCCTGTAGTTTGTTGTGGTTCAGTTGACCCAGCCCAATCTCTGATGCCTCGTAAAAAGAGTTCATTGCATACTTTCGTTTGTCGCTATAAAATTGTAAAGGTGGTATGCCATTCTTGTCCTATCGCTCAGCGATTGATTCATTCCTTGGTATTGTTTGCGATCAGTTGTGCGTGATGGTAACCGGATTTTCTTTTCTTTCGTTTTTGCCTATTTTTACTTTGCATTTTTATTTTAATCTTTTAACATGTCGTTTTTTTGCCTACATTTTTCTTTACTTTACATTTATATTCTAATCTTTTAATATTTTTATTTTATTATTTTAACATTTAGTTTTTCCCTTTTTTAGGGTTTTGTAAAATAATTTTACAAAACCCTTCTAAAATCGCGTCCTGTCTGTCCGTCCGTCCGTGTGTCAGTTTTTTTCGGAAACTACTTAAGCTTGAAACATCAAATTTTGTGTGTAGGTGTAAAGTGGTGTTCTCTTCAAAGTCCAAATGTAAAAAAATTTTTATAAGGTATTCAAGGGATGAGAACTTTACAAAACAGGTCTTTGTTTGGCAAAGTTTGCTTCGAGGGGCGCACAGGGAGGGGAAATACACGAAAAATTTGTGTCCCCCCCCCTCGCAATAGGACACCTGTGATCCGAAAAATCTGAAAAAAAATCAAGAATGTAGGTCTCGATGAGTACAACAACAACAAATACGTTAGAAGTCGCAATTCACTCAACTTTTTTAGTAATAGTATGATTTATTGATTTTATATTTTCTTGAATAAAATCTTAACGATACCCTTAAATTCAATGAAATTCAGTACGTAGATGTCTATTCATAAGATTGATCTATCCTGAAGGTTTCATAAAGATTAAATCATATTTAGCGAAGTTATAGTGGTTTGAATTTTCCTGTATTACTATGGAACAATATGCGCTGCATTTATTACTATGGCAACATATGGCTATGGAACAACATGCGCTTTTTACCGACTCAGACACCACCGTTTTGCTAGGATTTGCATGAAAATTTCAGGAATGATAGGTGTCATGAATATCTTTGAGAATCGGTTCAGCTAGTCGTATCAGTAATCGTGAAACAAAATAGTGGCTGTTCTAAATGCGAAGATTGAATAATTTTGAGTTATTTTTTCCCAACTTCAACGTTTAAGGTGCATGCTTTGAACACTTGATTCAATTTAATGAATGCCTGAAGATGAGTACCTACAATTAATACTCATAAGCGAAACAAGTCAAGGAGGTGAGAGAAAGCTGCTAGCAAAAGGGCTTTGTAACCATTCTAGGATTCGAAAAAATTGGCCATTAATCGATGATAACAGTACAGGAAAGTGGCCCCTGAAAATAAAAATTCATCAAACGTAGCCGATATGAGTATGAAATGAAAGTTTTCATGGGAGCATTTCAAAACAGTTCTTAAACTGTCAGTTTTTGCTTCAGTGGGGGCACAGGGGGGAATACATGAAAAATGTGTTTCATCCCTCGCGAATGGATATCTGAAATAAATATCAAGGGAGAAATTTATGAGTATAACAATAACAAAAACCTCAGAAGTCAAAATTCGTTCAACTTTGTTAATGATAGTATGATCTTCAAATTTCATATTTCCTCCAATCAAATCGTCTTTGACATGTTTCTTGATTTTATTCGATCTGGTGACTGCATTTTGTAAATTGAATACAAAACCCTTCTGACATGAGCGTAGGTCTGTTTACCAAACTTGTTTTACGTTACATTTTTACTTTAATCTTTTCACATTTCGTTTTTTTCCGTTTTTTACTTTACATTTTTATTTTGATCTTTTGACATTTTTATTTTATTATTTTAACATTTTTATTTTTAATATTAACCTTGGCTCGGGTGGTATTTCAACAACCGCTGAGAAAAGAAGAAAATAAACAACAAGGTGCAAATCGTTCCCGTGACAACCTCGCTACGGTGTTGCCAAGTTGGAATTGACACTAAGAAGTTCCACCGAGTTTTTGATTCACCTTAATAAAGGAAATTTCGGTGTGACTTAATATTTTTTAACACCTGTTTTAAAAAATATTATCAAGTAAAACCTATCACAAATATATAATTGGGGCATAAACTCTTTATAATAAGAATAAGCTTGAAAATTTTCCTAAAAGTTATTGCTTCCAGATCTTTTAAAATATCGTCACTTCCATACATTTACCAAGTTTGCATCTGTAGTTTGGGAAAATAACTTCTTTGGTACATAGATTTATTGAAGGGCAGACAGAAGGTAAGTTGCAATTTTAATATAAACATAAATAATTCAGGAAACATCTTACAACGTTTTTTAGCTTTCTTGAGCATTTTTTAGCTGAAATATGCTTTCAAAGCATTTTCCAACTACGTCTGCGTGAACCGTGAGAAACACTCACTCGCATATTTCTCTTAATAGTGCAAACCAATCTGAATTTTGTATTGAAAATTATGAAGAAACCTTCAGAAGACCACATTAGTCGACTATAATTTCCAATACACAAAGCTGCCATTGTAGTCATTATGTGCAATTTGCTCTAACAAAAGGTCATCGGTTCATATTAATTACTGTTATCGATCATATCCGCATTCATGCTATATATTTAACAGCCGTTTTTGCCAATTTACAGCTGCTACTTTTTGCCACTTTATATTTTAGCGATTATTTTCAAAGGCTTGCTATAAAACTTACATCACTCATTGAAGTTTGCTGAACAATGCAACCACTCATCGGCTGCCAAACGTTTAAGAAAAAGTCAATAAACCAATTGCTGAGCCAATATTGCTTTCAAGATCACGAAGGTGCAATTACAGATGCTCAACAGCCCTCTTACTTGTTCACTTTCAATTTGCAGTCGTATCAAAGCCTCCAATATATCATCACACGATATTTCATTGAAAAATCAATTCCAGACCAACAACATTTTCACTTTCATGATCCGAAATGCAGCGACACCGAAAGAAAGTACCAAACATCGAATTGAGTTTGTCGCTGATTGCTTACAACTAGTTAATATCTTCGTCATCCCCAAGAAATTTTTATTAGAAAAGTCATAAATATAAATTTACGAATTGAATAAAAAAATAAAGTTTTAAGAAAAAAATTATACACTAGAGAAAGAATTGTATAAATCGATTTTAAGGGCATTGCACTATTGAGCATATGTCTTCATTTCAATTACTTGTATAACAACAGGTTTCTTAAGAGATATTTCTAGGAATGACCTAGAAACTGGGCGGAGTTGGCAGACTGTTCATTGATGATGGTCAAATTTCCCATTGGCGATTTGCTTGAGAACTTGTTCACAGATTTATGGCAGTCTGTCACATGCTATTGGATGGGATCAAAGTAAAAAATATGTCTGAAATGACGGTTCAAATCAATTACTCCATTAGTTTCGCCTTGAAGTCATCAACATTACCATACACAGAAGACAACTTAAGATAAATGTACCTAGACCCTGAGACTAACAACTAGCTAAGCACACATTGCAATCACAATCTCCATGGATAATCATAATCAAATTATCAGCTCTAAGTTAATTTTGAGTCATTAAATCCCTTCAAAACTTCATATTTCATAAAATACCATCAAATCTTGGCAACGCAAAAAATTGCAGTAAATTTTTTATCATATGACAAGTAGGTAAAGTTGACTCCATTAAGCGCCGCCGAGATCATAAAATTACTGCAAGCTAATTGCGACATCATTGAATTTCCACTATTCGAAATGCTCAATAAAAGACTTTCAAAAATCCGCATGAATGGCGACATCAGCAGCATCAGCGCAGATCTTTGAAATGATCATATCACTGTTATCGCCTCTTAAATTTTTATATTTTGTTCAACGTGAAACCGCGTGACCGGCTCTTTAATTTCATTTTAATTCCCTCCACGGAAGCGGCTTTTTGCGGATATTGAGCTGGTAACAAGCGGATCAAAAGCATAAAAATGCCCCGAAAATTGCTATTTTTAACTGAAAACTTCGTGGAGGTTGTAGAAATTTGAATTTGAATACGCAGACCCGCGTAGCATGGGGCACGTAAGTAACAGCAGCATTCATTAAGCATCTTGCAGATTTTGGATCACATTCACTTGTCTTATTTGTAGGTAAAAGCGGTCCCAAGTTGAAATATAAGTTCAACGCTCAACACTTCTTGTGCGCATTTTTTCTCTGTGAACTTCGGTATGTTGCCAACATTGACATTGGACTTGGCACTTGAGATGGCTTTCGATAGTCTGTTTTGGAATATTTCCAAAATACAAAGATATGCGGGAATGATTATTAGTACTGGTGATTTTTCTTTTTGGCAATATCAATGGATTATTGTCTTCATTTATGAGAGTAATTCATGAGTGGTTTAACTTTCGTTTTCTTGTTGGTCTGGGAAAAAAGTGAGTGTAGAAGGTATATTTGATTTCAGTGGGCTTTCCACGAATATAGCAGATGGTGAGTAAGATAAAGTTTAGTATAAGGAGAACAGTCATCGATGGATATTTCCACAGTTTAATGGCTTCAGGTGAACCGTTCATCTAGAATCAGAACAATGCAGTTGAGATTGAAATTTTATCACATTCATCTCCGATTTTAGGATTTTTCACAAAGTATAAAACACGAATTTCAAAACTCAACTAATTTTAGTAGGGTTTTGCAAAATAATTTTACAAAACCCTACTAAAATCGCGTCCTGTCTGTCCGTTTGTCTGTCCGTCCGTCCGTGTGTCACAGCAGTTTTTCTCTCTCTACTTAAGCTAGAAACATCAAATTTTGTATGTACGTGTAAGGTGGTGTTCTCTTTAAAGTTCAATTACAAAAAAATTTATAAGGTATTTAAGGGGGGTCTCCCCATATAATGGAGTAGTCCCCCGAAAAAAAAAATTTCATTGAAGGTAGCCGATATGGGTATCAAATGAAAGGTCTTAATGAGAACTTTTCAAAACGGGTCTTAGTTTGGCAAAGTTTGCTTCGAGGGGCGCACAGGGAGGGGAAATACACGAAAAATTTGTGTCCCCCCTCTCGCCATTGGACACCTGTGATGCGAAAAATCTCAAAAAAATCAAGAATGTAGTTCTTGATAAGTACAATAACAACAAATACGTGAGAAGCCGCAATTCACTCAACTTTGTTAGTAATAGTATGATTTATCGATTTTATCTTTTCTTGAATAAAATCTTAACGGTACCCTTAAAGTCAATGAAATTCAGTATACAGGTGAATATTTATAAGATTGATCTATCTTGAAAGTTTCATAAAGATTGACTCATACTTAGCGAAGTTATAGTGGTTTGAATTTTCCTGTATTACTATGAAACAATATGCTACTATGGCAACATATGGCTATGGAACAACATGCGCTTTTTACCGACTCAGACACTACAGTTTTGCTAGGATTTGCATGAAAATTTCAGGAATGATAGGTGTCATGAATGTCTTTGAGAACCGGCTCAGCGAGTGGTATCAGTAATCGTAAAACAAAATAGTGGCTGTTTTAAATGCGAAGATTGAATAATTTTGAGTTATATTTTCCCAACTTCAACGTTTAAGGTGCATGCTTTGAACACTTGATTCAATTTAATGAATGACTGAAGATGAGTACCTACAATTAATACTCACAAGCGAGAAAAGTCAAGGAGGCGGAAGAGAGCTCCTAGCAAAAGGGCTTTGTAACAACTCTAGGATTCGAAAAAAATGGCCATTAATAGATGATAACAGTACAGGAGAGTGGCCCCTGAAAAAAAAATTCATCAAACGTAGCCGATATGAGTATGAAATGAAAGTTTTCATGGGAGCATTTCAAAACAGCTCTTAAACTGTCAGTTTTTGCTTCAGTGGGGGCACAGGGGGGGGAAATACATGAAAAATGTATTTCCTCCCTCGCGAATGGATATCTGAAGTAATTATCAAGGGCGATATTTATGAGTATAACAAACACAAAAACGTCAGAAGTCAAAATTCGTTCAACTTTGTTGATAATAGTATGATCTTCGAATTTCATGTTTTCTCCAATAAAATCGTCTTTGGCATGTTTCTTGATTTTATTCGATCTGGTGACTGCATTTTGTAAATTGAATACAAAACCCTTCTGACATGAGCGTAGGTCTGTTTACCCAACTTGTTTTTGTTGTATGAACGTGATCTACTGTTTCTTTCTCGGGTAGCTAGAATTCGATAGTCTTTTAGAATTCGACATTTTAAATTTCCGAGAAATCTTCTTGTTTCCAGGAATTAACCGGGAAATGGAAATATTAGTGGAAATACTTGAATTATTTTTAAAGATGATACCAGTAATTTCTTTTATGAAAAATTCTCACAAGAGTTAGTAGTGGAGAACTATCGATGGCACTATCGGTAACTATCGATAGCTTAGACTATTGGTGCTATAGATATTTTTAAAACTATCTGTTAATGCCCACTCGGCTAGCAGCGCGAATTCAATTCAGGTTAAATTTCGAATTTAAGCGCGAATTTGATTTGGGTTAAATTTCAATTTCCGTTAATTCAATTAATTAATGTGGCTTTAACTTAATTTCAATTTAGTGAATTTGTAAATGTTAGTACTTAATTCAATTCCAACAATCTTGTAAATTTCGATGCACAATTAATTTTGTCACCTTATGTGACTCTAAGACTTTGGAAGCCACTGTATGCTAAGTTGAAATTTCTTAGCTGGCCCGCACGAGTCAGCAAAATATTATTTAAGCATTTTATCAGCATGCATTGTAAGTTAGATTCGGATCATTTTGCTGACGCGCCAGAGTCGGCAAAGTGTACTGGGATCTTATCTTGTGAATGTATCAGATTTGATGTAATGTGGATCTCCACATTTTTTCCCGTATCGGACGCGAGCGTCGGTGGTTTTTAGGCAAGAGACGCTTATGGACGCTCAAGAGTCAGCGTTTTCTTGCGTGGAAGCTGCTGACTCTTGTTCACTTGATGCTGGAAGAGTAAGTCAGAAGTTAACGTTTGGTGGGGACAGTTTATGACTAGAATTTAGCCGAAGCGTTGATAGATCCTTGGCTTGCAAAAAAACCTTGAACCACAGAATAGAAAGAAACTTGTTTCTCAAGGGAATATTTTATTATTATTGGAATCCTAACGACTTATCTTTTAACGCAATAGAGAGAACAGGACAAAAGAGTCCCGACACAAACAATTTTGAGGCCCTGGCGAGATACGAACTCACGATCTCATTTTATTTGGAAAACCAGTGGTTGATATTTTGGATTGGAATACCAGTGGTTCAAGTATTGGGTTGGTGTCGTGCCTGGTGAAGGTGCTTTCCGGGCATAAAATGTTCGAATCGGAGCGCGTGTTTGAGGAGTTAAGGACGTTGGCCAGGGCCATAGAAAGTGTTATATCAAATTACAAGAAGGATTCGGCCAGCCGCAAACAAGACATCGGTTATTATGAAGAGCGGCTTTGGCGTTTAGAAATCGCCTGGGAGGAATTCGAGCACAAGGACACTGAAGTTCGATCCTTTTCGGAGATTACTTTAGAACACGAGTATTTTACAAGCGAAGATTACGGAATGACCAGGATCGATTACTTCAGCTTCCAGAAATACTTCCTCTTAAAAATGAGCCCTCTGAAGGGTACAACATTGTAAATATCGCAGCCACCCTCATCTTCTTCTACAAGCAAGTTACGACGTTATCAGGCCTCGGCAAATTCGCTAAGAAAGCCGATGGCTCGCCTAGAAATACCAGACAACACAAGGACTTGGTGTAAGGCAAGATTGGAGGTGGTGCGGTCATCAGCAATTCTATGAATCCTGTGAGGATTCGAAGTGCAAGGCTTCAATTTAGAGGAGCGCATCCGGTTGGAGGAGAACGCGCAGGATTGCATTGTTCCCTTGCAAATGAAAGTCAGCGCCATTACCGAAACGCCACCTTTGGCTGTTCCGCCCGCTACGACTGCAGACTTGTTGCTCCCAAAAATAGCCTTGCACATCTTCAACGGAGATTACCTGCACTGGCGACAATTCCGGGATTTCCTTATGTAAATGGTGCATAACCAGCCGATGTCCGCGCGCCAGAAGCTTTGGTATCTGAAGGTTAACCTCACAGGAGAAGCTGGGTCCTTAATCAGAAGCTTTGCTTCGTCAGATGAAAATTATCTAGCTGCCTGGAAGACACTTAATGAGAGATTTGATAATCGACGGCTCTTGGTGTCAGCCCTCATCGAAAAATTGATGGGGCAGCCATTTTAGTGAAAAACCATAACTGGTAGCCATAAAGTCACTGCATGACACCACACAGGAGTGTCTCAGAGGCCTGGAGAACCTGTAAATATCCACAAAAGATTGGGATCCATTGCTACTATACGTTTTGCTGCGAAAGTTGGATTTAACAACGCATGCCCTCTATCAGCAATCTTTGGCTAACCTGCGTGAACTGCCATCTTTGAAGGGTTTACTGGGTTTCATACAAGTGCAATTCCAGGCACTCGAAGCGCACGGTGGTACAACTAAGAACCCAGACCACAACCACAAGAAGGTTACCATGGCTAACGTGGCTGCGTTACGATGCCCTAATTACTCGCTGGATCACCCGCTGTACCACTGCAAGGAGTTTCTCCAGGACAAGGCTGCGAAGAGGCTGAGCTTTGTACGTTCGAGGAGGCTGTGTATGAATTGCTTACGAGAAGGTCATCAGGCTTCCAACTGCGCGGCAAGAAGCTGCAAGGAGTGCGCTTAGGAACATAATACCCTGTTGCATATGACGGGAGACAGAAATTCCAAGCAGACCAGGACGACAACGCCTGGCTCCACAATCAGGAAGCCAGATGTTCAACCACCACCGATGCCGCCTGCCCTCACTCTGACGACTCATGCAACCTGAGTCCAAGAAAAATATTCTGCTCAGCACAGCTGTCATTAAGGTGGTTGCCGGCAATAGGAGAGTGGCCGACTGCTGAGCAGTTTTGGACCCTGGCTCGCAAATCAACTTAGTAGCCGAAGGGATTATCAACAAACTGGGTCTAGCGTCTTCACCGCAACTTGCACTGATTGAGAGAGTGTGCGGAAGCATCGAGAAGGTGTATCTTAAGGTGAATCTCGGCCTAAAATCCAGAGTCACTGGATATGCCGCGCAGTTGAAGGCCTACGTCCTGAATTAAATCATATTTCCTCAACCTTCTCAGAATCTCGACACATCGGAATGGCGAATTCCTAGAAATATAAAGCTGGCGGATCCTGAATTCCACAAAATGGAGCAAATGCACATGCTGCTGAGTACGAAGCATTTCTACGAAGTCCTTGCCGTCGGGTAAGTCAAGTTGGGCCCTGAACTCCCTGTGCTCCAGAACACGCTCCTTGGTTGGATTATCGCCGGAAGGGTAGTTACACCTCAAAAGCTTCCAGTAACATGTGGAGTTTTGTAGTAATCGAGCAGTTAGTTAAATTTACTATTTTTTTCTCTTTAAATTATGGGATCAACCCACATAGAATTCAAATTCTATTTCTATTTATGTCAATTTATAGATTTTTTTTCTCTTATTTTATTTTTTTTTTTATTTATTTATTTTTTCTTTTCTTCCGCACAACTAAAACTGCTCGATTATTCGGCGCCGGCAAAGGGTTAAAGGAAATTCAGGCATAATATGTCCCAGATCAACTAAACAAACGAAAAACCAGCTGCTTTGTGCAAATTGTATGGGACATCAATTTCCCTCCAATTTGATCACAACGAACGCAGCCTTTTAAGATTGATCTGGGACGATTTAAGATTTTTGACAGGGCGCAGGTGTGGTCATCAAGTGAAGGAGGAGGAGGTTAAGTCTCGTGGAGTGAAAAGTATCTGTGACGTTCATAACTCGTTCAAAGTGATTGCCTTCTGCGAAAGGATCCCGATCACGTTCAACCTTTAAAGGCAAAAAACTAAAATTCCAGCGATATGGGATATGGATCCGTTTGATGTATGTAAGGAAATATTCGGTAGTTAGTTTTTCTATCTATTCGATGTTTGACTGTTGTCATTTTAGTGAATCCAATATATGATGAAACCGAGATCTTTCGAGCCTAGTCGTCGTACACGCGAGGAGTTTAATTTCTGAACTGGATTTGACAAGTTGTGCCCGATATTCGATTGGCAGTTTTATTTCTTGGCTGTGTTTAATTTGTTTATCGTATGTCCATCCAAAATTTGCAAAGCTTTGACCCCTTTGCTGATGCAATCAATTGTGCTGATGACACTGTACAGGACGGACTTGCGCACATAAGAATTCAGCAAAGAAATGGTCGAAAAACACTAACTACGGTGCCGGGCCTTTCCTCGGAATATGACCTGAAGAAAATTGTGCGAGCATGTAAAAAGGAATTTGCGTGCAATGGCACAGTAATAGAGCGTCCCGAATACAGTGAAGTATTACAGCTTCAAGGTGATCAGCGAGAGAACATTTGCCATTGGCTAACGAAATCTGGACTTGCGAAGCAGATCAATTCAAGGTGCACGGTTATTTTAAGCGAGACGAAGGCGCGTATGATCGAACAAAATTTTTGGACATACTGTAAAGAGAATTTATTCGTCATTATCTTCATCCATCCCAAAGATAAATTCCCTGAAGCAACTATTGATTGCATTATTACGTTCGACCGTGTACCGCTGTTTGTTTGATCAGTTGTTATTACTGCCGTTTTATTACTTTTATCTCTTCCTGTATTAGTGGGGGCTATCACCATATTATTAACAGACCGAAACTGATTGCAGGAATGAAAGAAGTAAATCCGTTCATAGTGATCCAATAGTATCCGACTTCGTTGGATCTGAAGATTGTTTGTTCCGTAACGTATGTGCTCCAAAATAGAAATCAGATAACCACTCTTTCCTATCTTTCTATGCGGTGAATATCTTAATGACGTTTTGAATATCACAGTCAACGAAAAAACAAAGGAATTGTTTAGGCGAATCTGATTTTCATTCCGTGTCCATGAAGTGATCGGTTTATGGTTCGTGTAGTTCAGCGATAGCAGAGTGTTCGCCTTCAGGTGATAAGTTTTATTTGCCTTTGGCGCAGATTCACGTTTGGAAGTGAGTGGAACTATTCTCTGCGACGCAAAAACAGTCGACTGATTGTCTGCAACAACAGTGTGGGCCCTTATGTAAATACTATTGTTAAAATTTTGGAAGTCTGGATATGCAAGGGATTTCCTACTCTAATACTTACTTTAAACAACTTGTCAAAATAATCGAGACGACTAATTTCTACAAACGACTGGTTTAAATAATCGATAGAAAAACATTTAACATACAGCAAGAGTGCCAGGAAGTTATTAAGACGGATCAACTCGTGAAACCGGCAAAATAGTCATTCAATGTTGTAAATGCCTGCTTTAGGACGCAGCCGGCGGGCTTGCTATTTGTGTAATCAAAAAGTAGCTATAACGAAAGAAAAATTTGAATTCCAGGACCACCCACATCATCAGCGGGCGCCCGAAGAGGATGTTTGGGTGAGTACCCTTACATTTTGTTATATATATATATATATATATATATATATATATATATATATATATATATATATTTTTTTTTTTTTTTTTCATATACATATTTTTTTACATTTGCTATATATATATATTTTGTTTTCATATACATATTTTTCTACATTTGCTATATATATATATATATATATATATATATTTTTTTTTTTTCATATGCATATTTTTTTTACATTTTGTTATATATATATTTTTTTTTCATATACATATTTTTTTTACTTTTGTTATATATAAGTATATTTTTCATATACATATATTTTCTTCATTTTTGTTATATATATATATTTTTTCATATACATATTTTTTCCTATTTTGTTAGATGTATATATTTTTTTCGTATACCTATATTTTTTCATATTTGGTTACATACATATATCTTTGCGTTGAATTGCACAAGCGTTGTTTGAATTGTAACCAGTTAATTTGTGAAGAAATATAAAAAAAAAGGATGAAGTGCTAAATTTTTAGAAAATCGGTCTTTCCTTTCCGATAACTTTTGCCCGGGTATAGGACCCGGTACGGTGGCAGGCTGCCCACGAAAAACATGAGCCAGCCGCCGGGTACTTAACTAACTCTTCTTTGTTTCAGGTGACATCATGGGTTGAGTGGCCCAAGCAGAGTGCCTCTTTATGGCATAGCGTTATGCAATCGAATTGTATAATTCTATGGCATAAATTGGTCACCGGGGTACTCCCCTTCTGATGGGAAAGTTCATACAAATCAAGTTGCATGAGTTTTCTACTAAGAAAAGGAATACCTGGCCACTGCAACAAAATAGGGATTTGTTCCGGTTGGGTGGGTGCGAAGGGGCTCCATCACCACCCGGTTGCGCCTCTTTCATTTGTGGGCCATGAGCTTCGTCGGGTAATGACGAGGTTACCCCAAGTCCGCCTTTCTTTTCAGGTTCCACTTGTTCTCGGAACAAGTACTATCTCCCTCGGTGTAGTTATCTACACTTTTTGCGACTTCGGTCGCCTCTTGATTAATTGACCATCAAATTCGTGAGTGCGAAATTTTTTTGTAGTGCGAGGAAATGAACCCGCCCCACGAAACCGCAATGCTAGCCTGCCAGCGCATTCACGCGTCTCCAGACGAGGGCATTCTCGGCAGATACCTCCATCTTCTTCTGTCGAGGCAGCAGAACATCGCTGCAGTCCTTTACGGACAGTTTGAAACTCTTAAATTCACTACAGTTTTCACCGAAGAGACTCAGCTGACTCAGGCTATCAAGCGATTCTGGGAGGTTGAGGAGGTACCGGATCCACAGCACAATTTGACAGCGGCTGAAAGAGCCTGCGAAGTACAATTCACCGAGGTGGCTCAACGTGAGTCCGATGGCCAGTTATTGGTGTGGCTTCCTTTCAAGGAAGATTCTGAAAGGCTGGGCGACTCGCAGGACATTGCCATACGACGATTCATGGCGATCAAGCACAGGCTGGAGAAGCTCTCACTCTAAGACGGCAGTATTTCGAGTTCATGGACGAGTACGAACGACTGGGACATATGAAGCAGATCACATGAGCAGCGAGTAAGGAAGCCAATTTTTTTTTCTGCCGCACCACTGCATCCTGAAGCCAAGAAGTAGTACCACTAAATTGAGAGTGCAAAACATGAACGAACGTTTCCTTGAACGACGTCCTACATACCACACCCACGACTCAGGATGGTCTGTTTCCGGTTTTGACCCGTTTCCGTCTGCCACGCTTCGTTTTCACGGCCGTCATCGCCAAGATGTATTGGCAAATAGTGCTTCAGTACAACGATTCCAAATTTCAACTGGCGATTAGGAGAACAACTCCAGCCCTGCTTTTGCGATATTATCAACTCAAGACCGTCACGTACAGCTCAACGTGTGCCCCGTACTTGGCAACTAAATGCCTCCAGGTCCTGGCACAGGCCGAACAAGATCGAGCACTCTTGGGCAGCAGCGCAATGCAGCATGATTGTAACATAGACGACGTCATGACAAGGACAGACAGCTTGACGGAGGCAATTCAAGCACAGAATGAATTGCGTCAGATTCTTACCAGTCAGGGATACATTTGCAAAAATGGTCTGTCAATCATCCAAATCTTCTGCAGCTAATCAGCGTCAAAGACCCGGAGGTCCAGTTGAATTTCAGCGGCCTTTCAGAACACTACATTAAGACTTTGGAGGTAATTTAGCTCCCGAAAACAGAAGACTTCCAGATCGGCATTAACTTGGACCTTGCTGAGGTCAAACTCACAAAACGGACAATCGCATCAGACATCGCCCCAATGTTCGACCCATTGGGCATCCTGGCCCCGGTTATCATAACCGCCAAATTGTTCTTCAGGCGTAATGGCGATTGGAATTGGACTGAGACGCGGCCTTGCCACTCGGTGAGCTACCATCATTGCGAAGGGCTCATTTTCCTCGACACGTTATCGCCTGCGAGAAACCAGTCCAGCTGCAGCTACATACTTTCTGCGACGCCTCGGAGAAAGCGTATGGTGCTGTGATCTATGTCCGCTCAACATCCCCGAGCGGTCAAGTCAACGTTCGGCTGATCTGTGCCAAGTCCAGGGTGGCCTCCATCAAGCTGTTGACAGTGCAGCGTTTACAGTTGTTTGCCGCCAAGCTAGGAGCAGAATTAACGAATCCAGTCAAGAGGGCACTCAGTCTGCTGGATGTTTTTCACATCCTCTGGTCAGATTCAGAGGTCACATTTGCATGTGTTTATACTCGATGAACTTTGAAACCGCCTCATCTTTTGTACGAAGAAAGTAGACTTCACACCAACGACTAATATCGTCCATCAATGTCATAAAATATCGCGTTTCGCCAAAGGGAGTTAAGCGCATAGGATTGCATAGATCTATTTTTAGGATTCCAAGAATTTCTGGCGATCTATGAATGCGAGTTGGAAATGGGGTCTTTGAAAGTTTACCAGTGCCACATACGTTTCAATTTGTTAGTGGGTCGCATTCCCCGTAAAATTGCGTACAATCGTAATTTTTGGCATTTTCTTTAGATCGTATAGATTCATGAGGCCGAGTCATTCATGCCAAATTTCCATATCGAACTCCGATGCTTCGATGTCCGCCACACAAGCCCGATAATCCACGTTACGAAGATAAAACAAATTTCCTTTAAGATCCGCGATTATTTTCTTGATGACTTGCTCATCTCTGGCTATCGCACAGTCCTAACGTGATAACATTCCATGAACTTTGTCGACGATTTTTGCGATTAAAATTAAATTAGTGCTGGATTCAGGAACGTAAAGCGTTTATATTTCGAGTTTTCTCACCGTCTGTCGTAGAAGTTATGACGTTTTCTCGTACTTTTGCTTGAGCTGTAGCATTGCTGGCCAACATAATTCCACTGCTGATTTTTTTCACGTTTGTAATCATTGACTTGTTGTTGCATATGTGTATCGTGTGACTGCTTTTAAAGAAATAGTCGTCCACATACAATTAACAGAAATATTGTGAATCAAAATAAAAAATCAAGTTCCCCCTGAACGATGCATGCTATTGTAAATTTTACGAAATCACAATTGCTATCATTTAATAATGATGAAATTACGCATGCATACATAATAGTTACGCATATCCGTCCTGGAAGTTTATCAGCTTTAACTGGTTTAATGTCCGTATCACATATTAAAACATTTTCACACATTTAATCCTCGTAAAACATCTTGTGTAGAACATCCAATAGATAGTTGGTTTTATCTGTAATCACGAGTCTTCAGATGGACTATAAGCCCTTCAGTTATGATACGTTTTGGTTTAAAATCAGAGAATGTATCATAGCTGGATGGACAGACATGCAGCCAAAGCGTGGCATTAACGATAATGAGATACTCAAAATTTATCTAAGCAAACGTCTGAAAGGCGCTGTAGTGCTAAAGCAAAGCATGAATTATAATCACATGTATTTGCTAGCATAAAATTATGCAAATTGCAACGGGCAGGACATGTAAAAGAATGGAAGAAAATCGGCTACGCAAATGAACAATCAAAGGTAGTCGTACAGCGGGGAGACCGAGGATTCGATGGGAAGACACGATAGAAGCTGACTGTACATCTTTGCTGGAAGTGATTAACAGGCGAAGGAGGTCACAGAACTGTGATGGTTGGAGGAGATTTATCCTGAATCCGGCTTAGGATGTCACGCCATAGATGACGATGATGCTCATTACATACTAACCTTGTTACTATGTCGAAAGAATAACTTGGGATTTAACGTAGTTAATGAGGAAAAAATGAGTTAATGCATATTTGATTTAATGTAACTATTGCATCTTTTAAGAACTAATATTTTTATTGATTAAAAAGTTTGTGCATGAACAATAAAAGTGGTTTGTGAGCATTTTCTGAGAGCGCTGACAAAATGTACTTCCTGGGCTAAACTTGGCCCGTTTGGCTGGATAAATCCAGAATACTTAGAAGTTTCAAAAAAATATTGAATAGCAGAAAGTACAAAACCCTTCAAAAATACAGATTGACTTAATTAACGATGAAGGTGTTAATTGGACTTAAAGTTAGCATGTTATTTATATTTCATTCGGTTTACATTTCAGGTTGCTGAAACAAGGCTAACAAAGTTGAATTGATTTGAGCTAATTGATTTAATCCATTAATCACAGATACTTTATGTCTTACCTCCATACTAGTTTTTGGCAGCTGACCATGCCTAATTATATAGATGATATCCTTTACCACCCAGCTAATAAAATTTCGTACTCGACCTTCATTGAAATCCGCGAAACTTGATCCCAATATGTTTCTGAGTTCATGCAAATATAAAAGACATAACTAGTCAATTTACCTGACAGACCAAAGCAAATATAATTTTCTCGAGGCTACTACAACACGGTGCAACTCATTACACACTATCGACAACCAAATCGATTGATTGGATAAAATTCCGACATAATACAATTGCCGTAATATTTACGGTCTTATTAATGTCTCAATGAAATTTTGAACTTTTCACCCTCTGATCCGATATTGATTCATGAAATTCATAAATATCCATAAAAGACCTTGCGCTATGGCTTCATCTACGGACAAACCTAATCAATAGGAATTTTTGTGTTAAGCGTATCTTGAATCGGAATATAATTAGGCCAAATCCGGACTCGGATCAACAACAGATCGCGATCGTGTTTGCAAGTCATTAATTTCGATAGAGAATCCATTTAAAATCACTTGCATAGCACGAGTATGTACCTTACGCCATAAAGGTACATTACAACTTGCCACGCCGCACCGTCTTGAAGAAACTATGTCAATTGTTCAAGGCGAAAGTATTTTTTCTCTTATCCAGAGTTTTAATCATATTTAGATACACATTTAAAGTACTGAATAGGCTTTGGAAAGATAACTAGGCTCAGCTGACTTGGATAACTCATACGCCAGGCTTACGAAATATATGTCACATACGTACATGAAAATACTTACAATAATCCTAATCCAATCAAGTGAATTTTGACGAATTGAATATGGAACTAAAGTGAAATTTCATCAGATAAGGCATATGTTTGGTACAGTTCAACTGAGCTACTGTTTTGAAAATAAAACTAAATCTTCTTTAAATCCAAATGGAATTAAAATTGTGAATGAAAATATATTAATTACAGATAATAAAATATTATCATGCTAAAGACAGATCAGTGAATTATGTACACATATCAACTAAAAGCCATAACTCGTAAAAAAACTGATAAAAGGAAGTAGTTACTACTTTATCAATGTTCCCCGCATGAACCATTCAAAGGACTTGGGAGTATATTAAACTTGACTGTCTACAGAATAAGAAGAAAATACAAGCTTTCAGATACATTGATTTTAGCGCTATATTTTTATGTTTTTTCTTTTCCAAAAGTGTTTGTTTTGTCGTAATATTTATTTATTCCAAATGTGTTTGCATTTAATTTTTACATACTATGCACACATATCATATTTTTTTATTTCTCAATTGTATTTAAAACTTACGTTATCCATTACGCTGCCCTGGCCCCTAAAATAAATTTAATCAATTTTTTTTGTTTGTTTAGTTGCGTACTACGCTGCATCGTTTCATGATCCGTTTGTCACTGAATGCTTTTAAACAATAACTTGCCAATATGCGTGCACTTCCGTTCTTCTTCTGAATTTGCCAGCTGGTCAGGACGCATGCTGTTGTATATATCATCGCGAAATTAACAAAGCTAAATTAAGTAATATTGTTTTATTTTGAGCCATGCAACCATCACCTGACACTACCGCATTGAATCTGGCTCGAAGAGACAGACATTCGGTGAAAATATCTTTCTCCGGCCAACGTGTATAACGACTTATGATATTGAGGCAGATTTTGTAGCCTTCGCACTGCGGAAGCTTGTTTAGGTCGATGTGGGTGTCCGGCATTCCTTATGCATCGATTTTGATGAAATTTTGGGAATAGGCTCTACTTACCTCCCACTTCAAAGTCTACCCTATGCTGATATATGCTTATCGTTTTTAGGGGTGAAAACTACTCCTTATTGTCAAAATTGAATAAAACTTGTTATAACGTGAATCAAAGTACTTTTTAGGCTTTAATAACGTTTGATTAAGTTAAATTAAAGTCTCTCGATAGTTTAAAGCATTATTATTGGGTGACTGAGTAATTTAACCCTTACAAACCACCGCCTTTTCTAATAAAATGTGTAAAAAACGTAATTTATTAATATTTTCAATTAATTTAATATCTAATTTAAACCATCTGTATTTTGGGTCAGCACTATTATTATTTTTTTCCAACCCTTAAAAATATCTTTAACCCCTATAAACCACCCCCTTGTATGAAGAAAGGTATGATAAAAAGTAATTTAATTTAATACCTATTTTAAATTAATTTTGTATCTATTTTGTTTCTAGATTATTTTTGTTCAATTTTTCAACCGTTAAAAGCGTCTTTAACACTTATAAACCACCCCCTATTATAAAAAATGTGTAAAAATTAATTTATTTATATTTTCAAAAAATTTAATATTTATTCGAATTAATTTGGTACCTATGCTATGGGTATTTTTGTGTCAATTTGGCAACCCTTAAATGCATCCCCTATTAATATAAAATAAAAAAAAAACAAGAAATACATTTGAATTTGTCATTTATTTATCACTTTATTTACATGAAATTGATAAGTCTTTTAAACAATATATAAATTGAGAAAAAAATGAATTGCATAAAAAATAAAAACAGTACTTATACAAAAGATTTATAGATTTTTTTTATAAATTTCTGGACAAATATTCATACCGCTAATTGATTTTATTCAACGTCACTGTCGTCACTGGCAATCGTTCCTTCATCGTCTTTGTCAGAGATTGGCACACTGTTTTGGCATTTAACGCCAGCACATCCCCCACATGTATATAAGTATTACAAAATAGCCCGAGCTTTCTGCAGATACATGACATGCAACATCCTTTTTAGGGTTTTGTACTAAAATACAAAACCCTATTGCAATCACGACCTGTGTCCGTCTGTCCGTCCGTCCGTCCGTCCGTCCGTCTCTATGTCACAGCACTTTTTCTCCGAAACTATAGAGGCTACAGCCATGAAACTTTGTAGAAAGGTCAGAAGTTGTGACCTCTTGAAAGTTCAAGGGTAGAAAAATTTTTCAAAGGCGTTTAAGGGGGGTCTCCCCATATAGGGAGGTGACCCCTCAAAAAAAAAATTTCACCATTGGTAGTCGAGTAGGGTGTCGTTGGAAAGGTCTCAATGAGATCTTTTCCAAACAGGTTTTAAAATTGCCTTGTAAGTACCGAGGGGGGCAGGGGAAGTCGAAACGTACGAACTTTTCGCGTACCCCCCCCCCTCGCGATTGGACACCTTCCATCCGAAAAATCTGAAAAAAATCATGAATGTAGGCCTTCATGAGTACAACAACAACAAATACACGAGAAGTCAAAATTCACTCAACTTTGTTAGTAATAGTATGATTTATCGATTTTATGTTTTCTTGAATAAAATATAAATGGTACCCTTAAATTCAATAAAATTTAGTAAACAGATGACTATTTATAAGACTGATCTTCTCTGAAAGTTTCATAAAGATCGAATAGTATTTACCGAAGTTATAGCGATTTGAATTTTCCTGTATTACTATGGAGCAATATGCCCTGTATTACTATGGAAACATATGGCTATGGAGCCATATGCGCTTTTTACCGACTTAGACACTACAGCTTTGCTAGAATTTGCATGAAAATTTCAGGAGTGATAGATATCATGAAGATGAGTACATACAATTGAAACAAGTCGAAGAGGCAGGAGAGAGCTCCAAGCAAAAGGGCTTTGTAACCATTCTAGGATTCGAAAAAATAGGCCATGAATCGATGATTACAGTACAGAAGAGTGGCCCCTGAAAAAAATTTCATGAAAAGTAGCCGATATGAGTATCAATTGAAAGTTCTCTATGAGAGCTTTTCAAAACAGTTCTTAAACTGACCGTTTTTGCTTCAGTTGGGGCACGGGGGGGGGGGGGAAATACATGAAAAATGTGTTTCCTCCCTCGCGAATGGACACCCGTGATCTTAAAAAATCTGAAAAAATTATCAAAGGAGATATTTATGGGTATAACTATAACAAATACCTCAGAAGTCAAAATGCGTTGAACTTTGTTAATAATAGTATGAACCACGAATTTCACATTTTCTCGAATAAAATCGTCTTTGACATGTTTCATGATTTTATTGGTTGCTGGTTACTGCATTTTGTAAGTTAAGTACAAAACCCTTCTGACATGAGCATAGGTCTGTCTACCCAACTTGTTTACAGTTGCAAACAATAATTTCAAGCAGTTCCTGTGGTGCTGGTGATTTATGCATTTTTGTGGGCTGCAAAAATCCATTTGAATTATTCCATCCCCAATCAAGTGGATTTAGAGCTTTATTGCCTAGCCAAATTTGAATTTGGTAATAAGCTCTCTTAATGTGCTCGTCCAAAGCATCTACTGTAGGTATGAGCGATGCCAATTTTACAGCAGTGCTTTTCGTTGTGGCACACACATACACACATGAACACATAACCATATATATATATATATATATATATATATATATATATATATATATATATATATATATATATATATATATATATATACATATATATATATATATATATATATATATATATATACTTATATATATATATATATATATATATATATATATATATATATATATAGACATATATATATATATATATATATATATATATAGACATATATATATATATATATAGACATATATATATATAGACATATATATATATATATATATATATATATATATATATATATATATATATATATATATATATATATATGTGTGTGTGTGTGTGTGTATATATATACTCGTATATAGAGAGACAGAGTGCATATACAGGTATAGTCGGTATACGAAGATCGTATTCACATCTGTCCTAAAATTAGTGTATATGATCCTAAATTGAAAAAAAAGTTGTTTGATTTTTTTACAATAACTTACTTCATTTTAAATATAATATATCCATTTAAAAACTATTTTAAAGGAAATTTTAAGGACTACTAAATCATGTTGATTACATTACTTTAAAATCTTTAACTTTTAAAAGATAAAGAGTTAAAGGGCGCAAGGAAGGTGGTACTCGCGCTATCTACCCAAATCTCATCATTTTTGAGTTACACGAAGAAAAAGCAGATTTTTCAGAAAATCGAAAAATGCGCTTTATACTTTGATCGATTTTTTTTCAAAAAGTACGCACTTTAAACATGTCAAACTTTTTGAGCATATACATAGAACTAAAATAAAAGTTACTGCAGAAGGAAAACGATGTATTTCAATTCTGGTGAACGTGGGGTTAATTATACTGCTCATTTTAACTTTCAAAATTGAGGTATCAGTCTTTGCAATTGTATCTCTCATAGTTTAAGCAAAATCGACTTTTAACAGTGCTTATTGTAAAGTACTACGGAAAACGTTTGATGGATCATACCCGTAAAATCGGTCGTTTTTCCGTTATTTTAAGTTGAATGCATCGATTTGAGTATTCACAAAAAACAAAGTCTATTTTCGTCAAACATATCTCACTTTTTACAGCACCTGGGATATTTCTTAAAAAAACGAATCCCTTTGTTTTTTTATAAGCTACAATTATGTTTGCAACATTTTATTCATTAGGCGCATAGTTTTTGAGTTATTCGTAAAAAAACCGTTCAAAAAAGTGTCATTTTTCAATGAAAATGACAAGTTCTCAATCTTGAATAACTCAAACAGTATTGTGTTTTCGAAAAAATTTTATAGAACATTTTTTGCTTAAAGTTGGGTGTGTTATCGACTCCCGGTGTCTTCGTCTGGTGTGTACTCCGTATGTATAACTGGCCAATGAAATCTAGTTGTCTGCTTTGGTGGGGCGACGCTTTGCCCAAGTGCTGTGTCAGAGCAAAGGTATATGGCCGATGGTCATGTCGGTGTACACAATGAAGTGCCTCCCCTCCAACATGCACTGAAACGATTTGACGGTGTTGTAGATTGCCAGAAGCTCGCAACCATAGGTGGAGTATCGCTGTTTGGTCTCGGAGAGTTTCCTCGAGAAAAAACCGAGGAGTACCCAAGTACCATCGTCCCGTTGCTGGTCCAAGGGTGCATTAATGGCAGTCTTTGACGCATTAGTGTGTAATGCCAAGAAATGTGAAGGCGTAAAAAAGTACGACGTAGATGCCTAAGTGATTCCTTGTTTACAGCGTACAGAAGTAGCTTCAGCATCCAAGTGAGTGGTGTTCTCTTGGTTTTATAGCTCAGAGAGCGGCCTGAAACTAGGCAGGGTGTGGCATGCAATAATAGTAGAAATTGAGAATCCTTAGTAAACATTTCAGCTGCGAGAAGTCTGTCAGCTTTGAAAAACCTGTGATGGTTTGCGTTTTGGGCGTTGCTGGCCTAAATCCTGCCGTGCAGTTGTGGCATCTGACAAAAATGACCTCAGGCAGTCCAATCTAGCAGTTATGCTAGTTGGCCTGGAGCCAGCTTAGCAGCTGGTGGCACACAGAGGAGCTGCTCAAAGTGACGCTGGTGGCGATCGTGGCTAGCCAAGGGCACTAAGATGTCATCTTGGTAGATGCGGGTGAGGTCGAACCCCCTCAGCAAATGAGTGAGGGTTCGCTGCATTATTTGGGCCACGTTCCGTATACCCAAAGACATTCCCTGGAATTCGAAAACTCCAAAAGGAATGGTGGCTGCCGCTTTGCAGATGTTCTCGCGTGTGACCAGAACTTGGTAAAAGGCTTACTGGATATCAGTGAATGAGAATACCAAATCACAGAATTCCTGGATCAGACCTTTGATGATAGGCAATGGGTAGTGGTCTGGCCAGGCGGGGGCGTTGAATTATCGGTAATTCCCAGTAGCTCACCAAAGGCCTCCATCCTTGAGAACCATGTACCGGGCACCTACCCATTGGCTCGATGAGGTTGAATAACGCGTCATTCCAACAGGACACTAATTTCAGCTATCACTACAATGAGGTGTTCCCCTACTAGACGGCATGGTCGCACAAAGATAGGTGGGCCGCGTGTTACTATTTGGTAATTAATGGGCCAGTTGGCGATTGAAGCCAACTCGTCGGGTCGAATGGGCGTGTTCTAGTATTTTGCGATGATCTGTTTATATGGGTCTTCGAGGACGTGCACATAGGTTGAGATTTGGCCACAGCGGTTATGCTTATGCTATGCATAGATGGAGCAGGGCTGAGGGCACAGCTCGTGAAGAGGTTGGTATGATCATCTGTAGCGAAAAGTAGGTATTAATGTCCGTAAAGGACTGCAGCGATGGTCTGCTGCCTCGGCGAAAGAGGATGGTAATATCAGCCGAGATTGGGCTTGTCTGTGGATGCATGAATGCGCTGGCAGGCTAGCGTTGCGGTGTCGTGGGGCGGGATCATTCCCCAAGCACAAGGACCCACTTCAAAATAATTTCGCATTCACGAGTTCTTGGGTCTCAGTAAAAAGTCGACCGAAGTCGAAAGATAGAGGTAACTACTGAAGGGGGAAATTGCTTGCTCAGAGAACAAGTCGAAACGAGTCAAAACAGATGGACTTGGAGAGACTTCGTCGTTACCCGACGATTCTCATATCATAGAGTGGGGCAACCGGATGGATGTGGTGCCTCCTCGCACCCGCCCAACTGGATCAAGATCCAAATGTTGACGTGGCCATATATCTCCCATTTGAGCGGAAAACTCATACAAACATACTTTGTATGAGCCTTCCCATCAACGTGAAATATTGATGTGACCGATTTATGTCATAGAATTATGTGATCTGGTCACATAAGCGGAAGGCCACTCAACCCGGCAAGAGCCCCTGAAAACAACAAAATCGGTGGAGTGCACGCGATGGCTAGCTAGCTATTCTCAGTTAACCACCTACCATCGTAGCGGGTCCTATACCCAGTCAGAGGGGCAGAATGGAAAGACCGAAGGGTATGTTTTAACAATTCATTTTATTCAGTTTCCTTTGAGAATTTTACCAGATATAATTTATACGACAGAGTGGAATATTTCTCAGCTCGCAACAATTTACAATCAGTTTAGTTATTAATGCTAAATTGAATGAATCAATATTAAAGGACCTGCTCCTAGGGTATCAGATCAAACAAGTTTGTAAGCTTATGTAATTAAACATACCGAGATTTACATGTTCCGAGATTTTTCAAACTATATTGAATTTTGTCTAGATTAAAGAGAACATATAATTCAGCGTTGGCATGCATCATACTTGAAGATAAAAATTTCTTTTTTTTGCTAGACTTTCAATTTAACTGGAAGACTTGCTCATATTCAATTCTATATTCGTACAATTAATGAGGGCACAAATAATTAACATTGAGGTTGCATTTTGTAAATATCTATTACCCACACCATTAACTTTGCACTATTTAAGTGTTGTCTAAAGCTATTTTTGTCGTTTTTCTACTATTAAAGACTAAATTCGTGATCTTCACCTCTGATGCATCCAAATATTTTGAGCTATTGAAATGAACGCAACACACATAAATTGTACGAAATCTTTCTATTAATTTCGGCAATTTACTTGAGCTTCACCATTCCTGACTATGAAATACATCAAACCTACCACGTTCAAACAAGTATAAATATAGTGCCAAATAGATCATATGCCCAAGTTATAATTGAATTATTACTTAAACCATTCCTGTAACAATTTTCATTTTTCCCGGTTTTTTTTATTATATAAATTGATCTGGCAAAAAAACAAAATTTCCTACTCCCCTATTTGATTAGATATTCTCCCAGGTAAATTGTGTCAATTGCAATAATACAGTCAAGATTCTCACTCAACTCAAATTTTCGCTGAAGATTTTAACTGGATATGTACATTATATCTTTCATATTAAATTTTCATGGCGCGAAATCATTCGTGTATAAAATCAAACTTTACTTCACAGATAATATGCAAATATGAAGAGAGCAAGCATATGCCATAGTTGTTTTAATTTAAAATTACTACCGAGTAAGTTTCTTCAATCAAAATAACGGTTTGCCCATCATTAAAATTCATACGTTGATATTTTAGAAGAATGTATACATTCGCTTCCCACTCAGTGTTGTAACCATCTTACGTTGACATTTATTCCGTTGGAAATTTCCGCAAAATAGATTCTATGTTGCATAGATGCGGGAGACTTACTCTACGAAATTGCCGGCGATCCATTATATTGAAAACAATAACTCTTCTTCGTGAATTGATTAGTTCACTCCGCTCTGCTATCTTCTACTGTCGCACCAACCAATCCATCAGGTTCTTGCTGTGGTTCCGCTGCTATTCCTGATAAACGCTTTAGAGTCTCACTAGCATACATATCCCAAATTAATTGTTTTCCATTTGTTCAGTGTTTCCTTCTTCCCCTGATTTGCGTTTTTCAGCTAACTATTCAATGCACCTACTTCCACGATCGTAAAATCACTTCTTTCTCAGATATACTCAAAACAATTCCAATTACAGTACCATGAAGGGATGATAGAGGCCAATTCGATTCCAGGCGTGAATGAATTGCATTTACTTGATCGACTCGAAAATTGACCATGTACGTCAGAGAATCATTTTTCCTTTTCATCACCGCTCATTTCGTTAGCAGGTCACTTCAACTAAACTAACGTATTATACTTTTGATTGGCAACGTGTAAGGAAACATTTATTTCACTTGAGACAACACTAATAATGCTATCTACAATGTCGTGGCTAACAAGTTCAGCAAAATCTTCACCAGCCGAAGTTGTCGCTTGCTCCAGTCTCTGCGTTCACGCAAATTGAATTAGGGACATGATTAACTGAAAACGGTGGAAGTAGGTCGAAGCAGCACTGGGAGCATAACACTTTGCATTTTATGTCTTCACAATTTCAAGGTCGAATCCTCATGCGACGGCACCGTACGAACAATCTCCGCGACTTTGCCAAAAATTCAATGGAGAAAAGTGAACTCAAATTAATAATGAAAGCCGCCCCAATACACCTCGTGAACGGAGCCTCCGGTTCCTACAAATTCTCACGGCGTAATCCACTTGATGTACGTTTTATAAACTTAAGGTGGTTTTTTGGAGTCTAATTTGATCTCGTTTCCTCCTATTCTCGACTTTAAAACGCGGCCAAGTCAATAACGCCGTTCTTGTTTCGTCTTCCCCGTGGCGCGGTCCAAGTAGAACTCCTCGATCCGTAAGCAAAGCTTGTCTTTCTTCTTTTTTTCCCGTGTCGCTACCGGTAAAATTCCATCAGCTGCCCACTCAGCAGAACTCGAATGCATTTTTCATGTAATGCCCGTTGGCCTACACTAAATCAGTGTTTTCACATCCTAAATTGTAATGGGCAGATTTAAATTTTTTAAAACCAAAATTTAACTGAAGTAGGGAAATTTTAAATGAACTAAAGAAATTTTAAATGAAGTAAATAAATTTAAATGAAGTGAAGAAAATTTACATGAAGTGAAGAAATTTACATGAAGTAGAGAAATGAAAATTTTAAATAGTAATAAAAATTAAATTTCTTCAAAAATATAATTAAAGGAAAACATTTAAATTTTAATATAGAGGAAAAATTGATATAAAGTTAAATTTAATACAAAAATAAGAAGAAAACTTATTCTATTGTGCAAATTACAATGGAAATAATTACATATTTTTTTAAATCTGCCATTACGATTTTGGATAGGAGAAAGGAGGGTTTTCGAGCAGTTCGATGAGCAGGCCATGATAATTGAGCGCATCGGCTTTCAGGATGGCTCTATGGATGTCTGCTATGAAAAATGGGGGGCTTGATGTACAGAAAGTTATTTCAAAAGAAAGCTACCATTTAAGGCAACATAAATATTATTACATAATTTAAATGAGCTAGCGCAATAAAATTAAAATTAAGAATCCTTCGCAGCTTTGATTTCAACACTGCGATTGACTCCAAACGAGGATCAACAAGACTCAATTTAAAAATCAAGAATAGAGGAAAACTTAGAGAAGACCATAGTGATTTGATGAAGAAATTAGGAAGGCCATCAGGTCTCATAGATCCGCTTACATCTATCGAGGCGATGATATCTTCCACTTCTACAGAATTGTTAGAGATAAAGCCAAAATCGAAGTGAGCTGGACTACAGGAATTTAGGGAACAAGGCGAGGAGGATTTGAAATTGGATCAAAAAGTCGGCAGAGAATCGCGTATATCTTGATCATTAGAGCTGTTTTATTGAGCAATATTACTGAATAAAGAAGAGCATTGGAAAACTTAAGTCAATGAACATATGGCCAAAAGAATTTCGGGTTATTGGAGCAGAAGGAGGGGCTACAATGGACTGGTAATAGGCAAGTAAAGCTTGAGAAATAGGTTTTTGGCATCAGTTCGAAGAAGTTTGTACCTTAAAAGATCTATATTGGATCCCGATCGAAGGCAGATTTTACGGGCTTTGTCTTTTACCCACAGTACTTGTGCAACCTCAGCATTGAATCAAACTGGATGCTTAAGACCTGATATGCGAGTCTATGGCGTGAACTGAGCAATAGTGTTGATTAGCGAAGAGTAGAAAGATTATACAGCATAGTCAGGATTAATTGGATACAAAAGAGAAACCCAATCAATGTTCGGAAGCGTTGATACTATTGCTTCGTAGTTTGCTTTAAAAAAAATTAAAACGACGAGGGTTTGTTGTCCGGTGCAAACGTATTGCATGCACCGTAAATTGTTTTTCTAGTGGAGGATGATGAATATCCGGTATAACATACAGCAACACGGCCAGAGAAATTGGACTGACGGAAGATGGATTATTTAATAAAATGTGGTCGAGTATTTTTTGTTAGCTCTTAATACAGGATTGAGTTGGGTGAGGAAGCATAGGGGCAAAAAAGACGGAAGAGCAATGGAAATTTCATTAATTGAAGTTATAGAAGAAGCAATCCAGCTTACCATGAAATCATGACAGATAAGGATTTGGAGAGAAGGATTTGCATTACTTATAAATAAGTGGAGAAATTTTCAAATCAGAGCAACGTGAAATCTGAAAGCTATTGTTGAGATAAAAGGCGTTCCCTATCTTGTCTAAAGACTGCATGAGGAGAAAGAATTTCTAAGTCCGTAAAATCATTTGTAAGCCAAGTCTCAGAAAAACAGATTATGTCATCGTTGGCCCTCAAACCGCGAACAATTTGTTACAAGAAATTGAGAGAAAATAACGAATCAAGGCGATTTAATCTTTCCATTAAGACTTGCCTGATGAACTATTTTTTTTTTCGCGCAGTCTGCTTATAGCTGTAGGAATCCTGCAGTCACACAAACAAACTGCTCGAAAACCTCTCTAACTCATACCCGAAATTTTAATGGCAGATTTGGAAAAAAAATATTTAATTACTTCCATTTATAATCGTAATTTATAAAATAGTTTTCTTTCTTATTATTATTATTAAATTATATTCTTCATGAGATTTCATTTTTAATTACTATTTAGAATCTTTTTCATTTAATTAATAATTAATTAATTTTGCTTGAGAAATTTTAAATCCACCAATTACAATTTTCGACATGGGAACACTGATTTGGTGCACCCAAATGGTGTATTACCTTACCAAAGGTAATCGAGCTCGGCTGACGGAGCAGCTGATGTGATTTACAGTGCACACGGGAAGAGAAAGAAGAAAGCAAGTTTTGGGACGGATCAGGGGAGTTGACTAACGACCGTGACACGGCCAGCACGCGGAGAATGGCCGAAAGAAAAAGAAATTATCTTCAGTAAAACAAATGTTCAGTATCTCGTTCCCCCATGTAAAACTAATTTCAATGAGTTCATTATGTTGTTGAGAGTTATATCAAGTGATTGATTTTTCCGCTTTGTGCTGCACTTATAATTGTAAAGAATAATAAACTATCCCATGACCGTCGCTTTGAAACAATTCGTGAGTGAATCAACTTTTAACCTCGTACATGCACGTAGATGTGAAACATTCCTACTAAGTTTTACGTTAAACGATAGTAAAAGACGTGACATTGCTATCTCTGTTATCTGAGTTTACCCTGTAAAATGTTTGAAATGTAACGAGTTAATTTGTGTTCTTAGAATATTATTATTTGATTTTCTTATGGGAATATTGACCACCGATTATATCTAAGAGTTGATTGTGAGAACATGTTCGCGGAAAAACAGTCATTAATAATAGGGGGCATATAGAAGAAAGAATTGTGAAGAAACTTAAACAAAAATGTGATATGACTGAATGAATGGGCTGTGAGTGAAATAAATGTTTCCTTTCACTATGCCAATCAAAAGCGTAATCAGCCAGTTGAGTTGAAGTGACGTGCTAACGAAAAAAGTGGTGATGAAAAAGAAAAATGATTCTCTGACGTGCATGGTCAATTTTTGAGTCAATCAAGTAAATGCAGTTCATCTACGCCTGGAATCAAATTGGCCTCTATCATCCCTTCATGTTACTTTAAATGGAATTGTTTTGAGTGCATCGGAGAAAGAAGTGATTTTACGATCGTAAAATGCAAATCAACGGAAAAAGGAACCATATAAAGTTTCTTTTCAAATAGCTCTTCGAATTCGGTGAGTCTTGACGTAAGTGGAGACACGATCAAATGCATCGTAGTCACAGTCGCGCTTTCAACGAGAAATGCTGAGTGATTGCTTTTAATTCGATTTTGCCGTAGTATATCATCGAAAAAAGTCCTTGGCCGAAAGCTTTCAAATTCGAAATCGTCAATCCGGTAGCGGTCTGCATTTTGTTACTATCAACATAATTGGATTGGCGCGCTTGACTAACAACATAAATCGGTTTCACGTCCGTAGCCCAAACTTGCTTCACTTTCTTGCATTGCGATGAATGGTTCGTATTATCGTTTTGGCTGAGGATACGGTCTTCTCAAAATCAAGCAAGGCACAGCAACGCAATTAGTCAGAAGGAAGTAGTCAACCATACTTATATAGCCTTGCCAAGTCCATGCCTTAGAGCGAAGCATTTGCTGGAGTTCATCCCTACGAGTATAACTAGCCTTCAATTTTATTTTAAAACCATTGTGATTTTGGTAATGCATGGTTGCTCAGCCGTCAGATGCCGGAAGCGTGTATCTGCGTATATGTGACGGTGCCTGAACAGACTTATTTTTAAATGTAACGCAGTGGCGTTAAGACCACGGATTGCGAGCATTTATATTTCAAATTGGTAAAAATTGACTCTCAGGCAATGAATCGCTAATTATACATTTGAATTGTATTTGTGTTTTCGTTTGTTTATCACGGCATGAGAGGATTGAAGGAGATAAATGCTCAATTATATAGGAATCAAAATGAAACCCGCAAACGTATTACTAAAAATCATCCTGCGCCGTCTGAAAATTCTTGCTCAAGCTTCCATAGGGACTTAAGTTCCTAATCTTCCTATGAAAATCATCCTTGCTGGAACCTGCGCTACAATTACTTTTGCCAACGACATTTCATTTGGCAGAACTAAAAGCGAAGAAGTTGAGGGTTACACTGTAGTGAATTCGTGAACAACTACAATTAAATCTTTTGAAACAATTATTAAATAAATCAGTCTTTGGTAAATTTTAATCTCATTTTATGTACATGTGAAGTAATTCATTCACAATTGTTTACATTCACGAAACTACGAGTACGTTATTCTTTTAACAAGAATTACAGGCATATAACAAAGATTCTTAAAATATATTCAAAGTAAAGTCAAACTATTTTTAAACGAACTCTACAATATTTAAAATGTAATTGCATTTAATTACTCTGTATTTGGGCGTATGATAATTGCAAAAGACACTTCTACTTTCTATCAAATCAATGAAAACCTAATCTTCTGAAAACTCTTTCTCATGGGCTTGTAGTTCATTGAAGAAATCGAATTGAATTTGAATAATTATCAATAATAAATTTTACATCATTAGAGATCGATTGGCACATCAAAGTAATCAATTTACAAGCTTATTTTATATAGATTTTCAATTTTCAACTTATGCTTATTTGCACAGGAGAAGACCCCTAGTGCAATCCGAATAAAGAATTGTTTTAAACTTCAGTATGAAATTGACGTTTACAGGTAATTTCTACCAACTAAGAGTTTATATCTATTAAATATTGAACTTTATCAATACAAAGATAATGTAAAATACGAAAGCATGTATTGTTGTTTAACAGCGGTAAAAAAATAATAATGGATTATTAAAACTTGAAATCACGGTCTTTCCATTTCGCTCAACCTGACCGGGTATTGGACCCGCATCGATGGCAGGCTACTCCACTAGCATGGGCTAGCCATCGGGTGCACTCCTCCGTTTGTTTTGTTTAACAGGGGCTCTTGCCGGGTAGAGTGGCCTTCATGGCATAGCACTATAGCATAAATCGTTTACGTTTGTATTTCTCATTTGAGGGAAAGAGTCATGCAAAGTACTTTTGTACGAGTTTTTCACTCAAATGGGAATACATGGCCACGTCTAGGTTTGGATCATGATCCGGTTAAGAGGGTGCGAGGGGGCACCACCTCCATCTGGATTCCCCACTCTTATTTGTGGGCCATAAGTCCCGTCAGTGGCGACGAAGTCATCTCAAGTCCGTCTGTTTTCTCCAGGTCCAGTTTTCCCTCTGAGTCAGCAATACTCTTTGAACCTTAGTAGGTTACTTCCTTTTCAACTTCAGTCGATGTTTATTTGACCCCTGAAATTCGTGGATGCGAAATTTTTTTGTAATGGGTCCTTGTGCTTCGGGAAAGAACCCGCCCCACGACACCGCAGCGCTAGCCTACCAGCGCATTCTCGCGTCCCCAGACAAATCTTGACGGATCTTAGCTTCCTCTTCCGCTGAGGCAGCAGACTATTAAAATACCGGAAGGCCAGAAGTCTAGATTAAGTAAGAATGATAAGTTTGCCGGGACTGTTAATTTAGATCAGCCAACAATACATTGTGGATGTTCATCACGCGTTAATTTAATACAGTCCGAATACTGCGGAGAATGATCTAGTCTTGCAGTAATGTCTACTTTTAATTCTTCGACATAAAGATCCGAAGTTACACGGGGACGAAGAGCAATAATGGTGGAGAGACGGTCATAATTGAGGGTAAAACATCAGCTGAATCGCCGTTTTTTTCATTGGTCGAGCTTCTAAGAGATGGGCTTCCTGCAGAGTGTTAAGCATGGCTGTGATTTGAAAGCTGCAGAAGATTATCCTTCACAAGCTTGTTGGCGCTACGAGTATTTACCATTGTGTTGTTGCTGCTGGTATGAATTATATGATTAACGTCCGATGTAAGTTGAGCTCTTGTAACGAAGAGCATCCATGCTGCATATTGGCTATAGTATGTAGTTACAGGAGTACCTTGCAGGCCCAACCACGTGATTGATAGGTGCAGTCTGGCTAGCTCGATGGTAGTCTGATTCGAAGAACTGAATGTTGGGTAGAGGCCAGATGAGGGTTTTGTAGAGCGTGTAGCTGGTTCCATGAACGTAGCTTTTACTACCAGGTCCATGTCGTGTGCCTGGTCTGTGACTGCGGTTGTTCTTAATCAACAGCTGGATACGTCACGTCTGCTGTGGTAGGAGACTCACTTATTTGACCCGACGTACATTGTCACTGACCCACGTACTAGAAAGGAAATGATGTGACGCAGCAGCTGTGATGGCTGTCTGTTCCCGAGCTTGATACCAGGAGCTTATATAGCTGAGCATTGGGGGAGTCCGCCAGGTGAGAGACGATGGCCATTGTTAGTATCTCGTACTTGTTGAGTTCCAGCGGTGCCTGTCGATGCCCGCCACGTAAGCGATGTTGCCATGGTCTAGTAAGGTGACCGTTAGGTGGTACCTGGTTGAGTCGCTTGTACACCTGGAATAATGACTCAGGTTAAAAAAAACAAAAGCTCAGGACTGTCGTGACGTTAACCTTATGAGCTGGTAGCTGGTTGTCTGTATATTGATTTAGGCGTGGATCCTTTAAGGTGGGGTTCTCTGTATCTTCGTTAGTCCGAGCTTCATACTGTTGCTCCACTTGGGGCTACAACTATAAAGTCAATATACTCTTTTTAATTATGAAACTATTTTACTCGTTGTTTATTGTCAGCACTGATATATGTTGCTGGCGGTCCCTGACGGCAAATGATGATGTCAATGGTGAAGATGATGTCGATGATGAAAATGATGTCGATGATAATCATGACGATAATGAGCCCATTTAACGGGGTATCCTCTGGTACATTGGCTCATGAGAGCTTAGAAGAATGGCTTATGAGAACCTAGAGGAATCGCTAAAGCAAAAATGAATTTTAGCGAGAAAAGTTTTGCCTTGATTTTGTGGGAAATTCAAGTTGATGAAAATTTTTGGGAAGTTAACTGTGTACATATGGCTTAAAAACTACAAAACGTTTTTTCCTTTTAATTTGTATCATCGGAAGAATAAATTTTAATATATTTTTCAAAAACCGCGAACATACCATGGACTCGTATAATTTATAATACTTTCTATTTACAGTGGGTTTTATTAACTGAAATTTACTTTGTAATAGTTATTTCTTCAAGTTTTTTAATAAAACCTTAGTTATGCTTTTCTAAATTGATATTTAAAAGTTAAACTTTTATTAAGTATAATTGGTTTGAGGCAACGTGACAGTATGGTGCTCACTGTGTGATCAATCAATTAATATCAGTTATTAAAATTACAACATTGACAACAGAGTACAGCAGAAGTGGAGTAATAGCGGTGGAAGTGGAGGTATAGCCATTTGAATTTTTGGTCTTTTCATCTAATCAAACACTATACTTTTGATTCGATCTTCGACGGATTTCCGGATGAAATGAATAACAAAAACTTCTTCAAGATTTCACTCAGTCAAGAGTTGTTAATAATATTGCAATAGAAGGGCGACTGGTTAATATGGAGCAGTAGATTGAATACAAAACCCTCCTGGCATGAGCATAGTTCTGTTTGTTTTATTAACAGGGTACTATATGCAATTTCTGACTCCACGGTGAAGTTTCGACATCATCTCGGTCAACGATACAAATAATATTCCTAAATATACAGCTTCCTTCTGATTTTATATTCATTTAATTCTACTCTTAGCCAATTTCCGATAGTAATCGAAATCAAAAGGAACCTTTTCTTTTTCTAAACAGATATATTTTGTGAAGGTTGAAGACAATTACACCAAATAATACAAATATTTTTTCAATACAGAAAATCCTATTATTCATTATTATTAATACTATCGTTATCAAACTATTTGAATCCTTTCATTCCAAGAAGGAAGCAATCAACTGGGTATAAATTACTTTCAAATAACAGCCAAAAAAGTTTGATCGCACACACACTCCTTCTGATTAATAAATTGCGCTTGATAAATTATCTACAATCATATAAAGTGTAATAAATGTTCCTATTCCCATCAATCCTTCAAACGATTTTTCGGTAACAATATAGCAGGAAGTGCAATATCTCATTTGCTTTCATTTTTTTTCGCTCTGAGCAAATCCTCCAATCGTGAATGTTTCATAATATGCAAATATACCAAAAAGCAATTTATTGTGATTCCTTTACATTTATCAAGTCAACGATAACCAAAGCATTCTCTCTGATAAAATGTGTTCTTCTTCTTTCATGTTCAAATTTCGACGAGTAAACATTGCATTTTATGACTTCTCAAACATTATACAACAGAGTTTTCGCAGCGTGATTTAATACTAATGATTAAGTTTTGAATTCCAACGAAATGAAAATTTGGAAAAAAAACTCTGAATATTATACATATTGATGTACCACAGAGATATATTTCATAAACAGCGGGTGTGTAGAGAGAAAGCTTACATATACAATAATATTCATTGAAATACTGAAATTTTCTTCTCCAAGCAAACCAAAATATTCGTTAATTCAATCCGCAATCATATTAAATTTCATAAATGGCTGGCTTATTTGCAATTCTAGTGTTTGATTGTCTCGGGGTTGTTTTTTTCCATTTTCTAATTTTGCTCATAACGCTTTGTGCTAATCTTAAATCATAACATTTTGACCGATGCGGAACAAAGATACCAATTAAATTTGATCAAACCACTCATTGTCAGATAATTTTGGTGTTTTCATAGCTGTCCGTCTCGGGTGCTAAAGGCTCTACTTTCGCCTTAATCTGAATTTGTTTTTATTCAGATTGGTTCAAGTATTGTTGTTATTATATGTTTGATGTGTTTGTGATGTAAGACAAGTGGTTAGTGACCGTATCTAGTTATTGCGCGATAGCAATATGAAACATAATTAAACACAAAGTGAATAGTTTAGACACCAAATCACAGCATGTTTATAAACTAATTGAAATGTGTTAGGATATGATTTGGGTAATGTTCAATTGAAAAGACAAAAAATTTATGTAACAGTCTTTATTATAATGCAATGTAGATAATGAAAAAAAACTTCAAAACGCCCCAAATAGAAATAAATAAATTTTATAGAAGCAATACCAAATCAGTATTCCGCCTTTTATGCCTTGCACTAAGTCTTTTGCTGCAAATCATCAGGTAACAAGTTAAGCAGGCAGGAGAGTGCTTCTGCGAAAAGAGCCTTGTACCCATCCCAGTGTTCGAAACAATTTTTCTGATGACATAAGTCCATGAATTGAGTAATTCATTCATTTTGCTTATAAAAAGGCGTGCAAGTATATAAGATTGGCCAAAACCGTCGCTCTTTTATTCCATATTACAACAAAAATCGTGGCGTAACATATAGGTAGATTTGAAAAAAATATCAACCGCCAACACGTGTTGTTGCTGTAATTCCAAATAATTAAAATGGCTACATCTTTCTTGATCATGATCCGAGTTCCATGAAATTTGATGCAAACGGTGGTGTTACATTAATGTCATAGTTATAAAGGACTAAAAAGACCTTCCATTTTATGGAGCAAACCGTAAATGTGTTGGATCTTACTATTACAAAGAAAATTAAGCGAATTTTGCCATCTGAGGTACTTGTTGCTCTTGTACTCACAAATACCTACCTTCCTTACTTTTTGCAGGATTTTTGGCTAAAAGGTGTCCAACTGCGAGAGAGAAGATGTCAAAAATGTTTCATCTTTTTGCCTTCCCTGCATCACTCCTGTTTCTCAAATTAATTTTTTGGTTACAAATTAAAAAGTTCTAATCGAGACTTTTCTTTCCCGGTCTTTGATTAGAAAAATGTCGAGGCATCACTTCAATATATGAGGGGGATCTTCTAAAATTTTTGATAAGATAGATACAGACTTTAGATATCATGAGGTTGTAAATTTATTGAACCAAGCGAGTATACAGGGAACGAAGGTATACAGTAGTGTTATAGCACACACTATTTTTACTGCTTACAATCACGCACTTGAATCCAAGCATGTAGCATTTTCTTTTTCTGAACTTTACAATATCTCCTATGAGTGATGTCTCCACAAATGCCAGCAGGGCCAACCGTCGTGGATAAATCTGGACCGGGAATCCTGCGCAATTGTATGTACCACTTGTCAGAGCACAAACATCGGCGTCGAATGGGCGCCACTCAGTGGTGAGGATGGACCCCCGCACCACCTAGTGAAAAGTCGCTGAGTGGGTTTCCGTGATCATTTGTCGTTTGGACAACACTTGCCGTCTCCATCCACTACTACCCAAATTCTGACCGTAATATAATCTAATTCAAACACAAATTTTAATAACGATTTCTCAATCAACCCTTATAATCTCAACGGTTTATTTAAATTACTTGTACTCGTATATTGAACTAAAAATTTATTTTTTCGTTTCCAAAACCGTGAATTTATTGTATATAAATACATATGTACATTTCATCCTTCACACTAGGACTTCATCAGTGTAACTACCCTTTCTTAGCCTAATCCTAAACTATTTATCTAAATTACTTTTTAATTACCTCATTACAAATCTTAAAAGTTTATCAGAGCCATTACCTAAATCTTTGTTTAGCCTATTTCTTACAGGTATATTTCTTATTTCTATAGTTTCACTAATGTCCAATTCATTCACCTTTCTTACCTGTTTTATGACTTTCAAACTTTCAGCGCTTATCGTATGATTGCTTTCGATGACGTGTCTGGCTACGGTCGACTTTACCTGATGTTTATTGTTCTTTCTCCACAATTCTACGTCTTTCATGTGTTCGTCAAATCGTACTACCGCTAATCTCTTTGTTTGCCCTATATATACTTTGTTGCAATCTCCGCATGAAATTCTATATATGCCGCTTTTCTCGTGGTCCTCAATTTTGTCCTTTACGTTGTTAAACAATTTACTCAATTGCATACCGCTTATTGGAACTGCGTCTATGTCATATTTGCTGAACATTTTTTGAAGGTCCCTATGTACGAGGTGTGTTCAAAAAATATCACGAATTTTGTTTTTTTTTCAAAAATTATTTATTTATTCATGAATATCTATTTAGTCCCCTTCAAAGTAATCCCCATGAGATATTATACACTTGTGCCAACGGTTTTACCAATCTTCGAAGCACTTCAAAAAATCATTTTTTTAAATCTTGTTCAGCTCCTCCTTCGATGCCATCTTTATCTCGTCAAGCGTAGCGTAACGTCGTCCTTTCATGGGCCTCTTCAGTTTAGGAAACAAGAAAAAGTCACAGGGGGCCAGATCTGGGGAATACGGTGGCTGCAGCATCATTAGTGTGTTGTTTTTGGCCAAAAAGTCGCGCACAAGCAACGATGTGTGAGCAGGGGCGTTATCGTGGTGCAAAAGCCAATTTTCGTTCTCCCACAAATCCGGGCGTTTCTGGCGGATTGCTTCACGCAAATTGCGCATAACTTGCAGGTAATATTCCTTATTGACCGTTCTTCTCTGTGGCAAGAACTCATGATGCACCACGCCCCTGCAATCGAAGAAAACTGTCAGCAAAACTTTCACATTCGACCGAGCTTGGCGCGCTTTTTTCGGTCTTGGTTCATGCGGCAGCTTCCATTGAGATGGAGCTTTGGTTTCCACGTCATAACCATAAGCCCACGATTCGTTACCAGTTATGACCCTCTGGAGCAAATTTGGTTCGTCGCGGACAGAGTTTAACATCTCATTAGCAATGTTCATGCGTTGCTGTTTTTGGTCGCAATTGAGCAATTTTGGTACGAATTTCGCGGTGACCCGTCTCATGCCCAAATCGTTGATAAAAATCGAATGGCACGAGCCAATCGATATGTTTAGGTACTCAGCAACTTCTCTAATGGTGATTCGACGATTGGCCAATACCATTTTCTCCACTTCATTAATTTTTTCGTCGGTTGTTGAAGTGCTCGGGCGACCGGCACGCTCTTCGTCGTTCACATCTTCTCGGCCTTCTAAAAACATTTTGTACCACCGATAAACGTTGCTTCAGTCCGAGGTAGCTTCTCCGTATGCCACAGTCAACATTCGGAATGCATCCGCGCACTTAATTTCGTTTTTCACACAAGATTTGATACACGTTCTTTGATCCATTTTTTTTGAATAAGTAAAAATCGAAGACGATTGAAAACACGTGCAAGTAAAGCAGCTTTCACCAATTAAGTGAACATTCAAAATGGCCGAGCTTGTCGGCATAAGTGACAGACATGAGTACCAACATAACGCCACAAAAAAATCAAAATTCGAATATACGTAACCCGCGAAAATTCAAAATTCGTGATACTTTTTGAGCACACCTCGTATGTCCGAGAACACTATACTCACTCTTCGCCGTTGCTTTTTATTGATGTCCAGTGTTGTATATTTCCTAACTTGTAGCTGTCGATTTTTCTTGTGGATCATTCTCTTAATTGTTTCTGCTTCATACCCGTTTTTCTGTGCCGTATCCATGATGTAAACCAACTCCTTTTGGAAGTTCACCGCACTCATTGGTACCGTTAACAACCTATGGACCATACTACGGTATGCCGCCATTTTATGCTGATACGGATGGTGCGAAGTATTTGGTATCGTCCTCTGCGTCGTCGTTGCCTTCCGGTGTATTGCAAATTCTATCCCGGCGGTGCTTCTGATTAACATTAAATCCATCATCGAGCAATTTTACGGAAAAACAAATAGAAATATTAAATAAAGGTCTCAAATTTGCAGTTAACGAAGGGATTATTAATATTGAAGCTGGTATAAAATTCTTAAATAGTGATGATCAGGAGCAAATCAGGGCGGACGCGAGAAAAATATTACGGAAACACATAGGAAAACCAAAAAATTACGACATCCAGACCATGAAGAACATCAAAGAGCTAAGACAACTCCCAGTTTATTATTTGAAAGCAGATAAGGGAAATCAAGTTGTCATAATGGACAAAATGGACTATGATGAACAAGTGCGAAGGAAAATTGAATCGGGGGGTTATTTTAAACTCCGAATAAACCCAATTCAGGATTCAGTAAAAAGAGTAGAAAAAGTGTTGAATGAAGTGAAAACAATATTGGAAGACGTTAGCCATCTGAGAATGTCAAATCCCGCAATACCAAGAATGAAATGCCAACCCAAAGTGCACAAAGAAGGGAATCCGATGAGAGAAATAGTTGCAGATTCAAATTCACCTACGTACAAGATCGCTAAGTGGCTGGTAGCAGAATGTAGAAAACTAGCAGCAGTGAACGGTGACCACAGTATAAAAAACTCAATAGACTTGATTCAACGAGTAGGAAAAATGGCGAAAATGGATGGAGATGACGTCCTGGTGTCTTTCGATGTAGAGGCGTTATTTCCAAGTATACCGCAAAAACAAGCTTTATGTCAGTTTGAACTTTAGTTGCAAAAAATCAAAGGGACGGCGGAATGGAAAAAACGGTGCAAAGCGTTTTGAAACTGGCAGGAATGTGTACGAGCGAAAATTTCTTCGTATTTCGGGGACAATATTATAAGCCAACTCGGGGGCTAGCAATGAGAAACCCCATATCACCAATGCTAGCAGAAATATTTATGGCGGCAATGGAAAAGCGGATGCAAGAACAGAATATGCTTCCAAAACTGTGGATAAGGTACGTGGATGACATCGTGGCGGTGATGAGCAAGGATATCATTAATGAACAGCTTGAGTATATGAATAAGCATCATCCTCAAATAAAGTTTACTGTCGAAATCGAGCAAGAAGGAAAATTACCGTTCTTGGATTTAATGTTAATCAGAAGCACCGACGGGATAGAATTTGCAATACACCGGAAGGCAACGACGACGCAGAGGACGATACCAAATACTTCGCACCATCCGTATCAGCATAAAATGGCGGCATACCGTAGTATGGTCCATAGATTGTTAACGGTACCAATGAGTGCGGTGAACTTCCAAAAGGAGTTGGTTTACATCATGGATACGGCACAGAAAAACGGGTATGAAGCAGAAACAATTAAGAGAATGATCCACAAGAAAAATCGACAGCTACAAGTTAGGAAATATACAACACTGGACATCAATAAAAAGCAACGGCGAAGAGTGAGTATAGTGTTCTCGGACATGCATAGGGACCTTCAAAAAATGTTCAGCAAATATGACATAGACGCAGTTCCAAGAAGCGGTATGCAATTGAGTAAATTGTTTAACAACGTAAAGGACAAAATTGAGGACCACGAGAAAAGCGGCATATATAGAATTTCATGCGGAGATTGCAACAAAGTATATATAGGGCAAACAAAGAGATTAGCGGTAGTACGATTTGACGAACACATGAAAGACGTAGAATTATGGGGAAAGAACAATAAACATCAGGTAAAGTCGACCGTAGTCAGACACGTCATCGAAAGCAATCATACGATAAGCGCTGAAAGTTTGAAAGTCATAAAACAGGTAAGAAAGGTGAATGAATTGGACATTAGTGAAACTATAGAAATAAGAAATATACCTGTAAGAAATAGGCTAAACAAAGATTTAGGTAATGGCTTTGATAAACTTTTAAGATTTGTAATGAGATAATTAAAAAGTAATTTAGATAAATAGTTTAGGATTAGGCTAAGAAAGGGTAGTTACACTGATGAAGTCCTAGTGTGAAGGACGAAATGTACATATGTATTTATATACAATAAATTTAAGGTTTCGGAAACGAAAAAATAAATTTTTAGTTCAATATACAAGTAACAAATTTTAATATCCGTGTATTATTTTCACCCTTTTTACACTTATTAACTACATGTGCATGGCTTAGGGTAACAAACATAATATATTTTTCCTTAACTCTACTTACATTTATCTTAGTAGATGTTGGATGGCAGATGCCAAAAGATGCGGCTGGTCGATGCTCGTCGACACGACTGTATTGTTGAAGCATTTTGGCCAAGAGCTTGTGGCTGATCCACATTCTGGATGTTGGTTCCCAAGTTGCTGACTTGTCCAATTGATGCTGCCGTTGAGGTATGTCGTGTCTCAGTCTCAGCAATGAGAACCCGCGGGCCCCCGCTTCTTTCTTTATTGAGTTCCCCTCCCCTATAATATCTTTGAAACCATTATTGCTATTACAGGTATTTCGGGTGGGTTCTAGTCAAAGACCGTTCTGTGAACATTTCCCTGCTGACTCACAGCTAAGTTTCAAGTAATTTAGGCATCACTTAATAGCATTTCGTATTTCATCTATTTTAGCGCCTCCACCTGGGCCGCAAGGACAGTTGATGTTTTAACCTAAGTTAGTAGAGAATTTCCATCGATCGGTCTAGTACCAGTTTAGCTGTTGTGACTACCTGTCCTAGCGCAACCCTCGCAAACTCGAAGCACATTCACGTAGACCGTACGTTTGCCTAGTGGCAAGCGCACGGGAGCAGTGAAGCATCTTCATTACATCAATGAGTGAACGGGTTAATTTATTCAATAAACGAGGCATATGACCCGACATTTCCTTTACTGCACGAACACCATGCTAAATAGTTTTCGGCCTAAAGGATGACCGATATAAAATAAAATATACAATTTTTGTATACGTTATTCCTTACACTCACGCTCCAAAGACGAATAAAAAACCTACTACTGAGTTATGAGATAATTATTACAGAATATGTTAAATATTAATTCAAGTAAATTCAATAAGTAAAATTATTTATATTTCATACACACTGAGTTATTGAAGTTGGCCCAAGCTGCGATTCTTCAAAAGAAAAAACTCTTCCACAATTTTATCTGCATTAATTTCTCGCGTTTCCTGTTGTACAATACTGAGGATTGCCAAATCACTAAGGTTCGATTGACTCATAGTGCTTCTCAAATAATTCTTGATAAGCTTTAATTTTGAAAAGCTTCTTTCTGCCGTTGCAGTCATCACTGGTAGAGTGAGGTACAGTTGCACCGTTGTAGCAAGGTTTAGAAAGCTACTTAAGGGAAAATAATTTTCTTTGATCAACAGTTTTTCTATATCTCTGACATTTTTTTGCGGCAATTTCATCGGATAACAATTACCTGATATGGCAATATTTCTCCCGTTAGCTGGTCATTGATGACATCAGGATACTTATTTATGAGGACAACTGCTTTTTCTGTAAAGTCTTTCTCAGGAAGGTTTGTCAAGATTTCCGGCCTCAAAATAGATAAATTTTCGACTACGATTTGTAAACTAGCTATGGAAAAATATATAACATTGAGAATTCTATGGTTACTGCTCCAATCGCTACTGAAGCGACCATAGTAGGGGGCGCAAATCCCGAAATAACATCGAACCATCGATCACGATCAATACACAAAGAGATTAGGGCAGGACAAGAAAGAAGTGGCACGACAAACAAAGCCCAGTTGTGTTTTTTCATCGCTAGCGTAAAAAATGTGGCGGAAGTAATGTACTTGGAAATGAAAGCCGATAACCGCTCAGCGACATGATGAAGAAAGGCTAATCCACAGGCGGGAGATGTTCTAAAAAAAAAATAAAATCTGCATGGGACTCGCAAAAATCAGCAAAAAGAGTAGAGGTTGGGCTCCTTGAACTAGAAGAGTTCTTGGACCACAAAGAGCGTTATTGGAGTAGCCTGTTAAAGGTCAAAGAGGGGCAGAAGGCCAAAAAAGAGCAGAAGGCTAAAAAAGCACTGAGAGTTAAGCCTGAAGTGCACACGCTGGTAGTTCCAACATTAAACATCAATAAAAAAATTGTGTCTAGCCCAATCGAAGGAGACGGTGATAAAAAGAAGAAAGGAAGAGGCACCTGATGGACGTGAAATGCTTGATCATGGATTACAGACATTGCCGACAAAAGAAACGAAGCAGCCCGCCAAGAAATTCCTTCAAAAAGTGCCACAAAAACAAAGTTCACCCGGACGCCCAACATGAGAAAAGACCTGATGCTTACAAGAGAGAACACGCCCCGACAGCTGGCGCTGCTCGCAAAATCCCAAGATGGCCTAGTCTACTGAGAAGTGCTGTGGATATCAGGGTAAATGTAAGGCTCAAAGACACCAGCACTGTTATAAAAGCAATAAGATCAATGTGGACGGGCCCCATACTGGTCGAATTCGTAGCAAAGCCCGACAATAAAGAAGCATTTTGCGACGCAGTAAAGAAAGTTCACAGCAAAAGTGCAACTATAGCCTCACTCGAGCCGATGGCAATGATCAAAATAAAAGACATTGACTGCGTCATGCACCTGGCCGAGGTAGAGGAGGCCATCAAAAGGGGTCTCCCTAGTGTGGACAGGATCAAAGCAAGGATGACACTAGAAAACCATAGGGGGCAACGCATGGCCATAGGTGACTTGACCGAAAAGGACGCCGTACAATTTCTGACTAAGGGCAAAGTAAGATAAGGGTGAGTCGCCTGCTGGATATGGCAAAGAGCAGCTCCTCTTCAATGTTTCAAATATCTTGGCTATAATCATACCTCAAAAGCATGCCAAGAACCCAATAGGAGATCTTTATGTTACAAATGCGGTGAATTGGAACATAAAAGAATAGAGTGCACAAAGGAGGCACACTGTATTCTTTGCAGGAATGCTGATCCAAGACCTGGTCATGGGCACGTCTTGAGATCAGGGGAATGTTGGGTTTCCCAGGAAGCCCTAGCCAAGGCAAAATCAGAACTTCAATGACTGGTATCCTACAGGTAATCCTACACACAGTTAAACCGCACAAAATCTGCTTGAGCAGTTTCCGAGGGACATGAAAGGCAAATTTATGCTGCTGAGTGAGCAGCATGCTTGATAAAAGTTCTGCGTCATGGTATCCTGGCAAAACTGGTACTGCCACCATCTGCGTTTGAAACAGTGATCTCGAGGCAAAGAGTTATGGACGGAGAAATGATTTCATGTGGGTCCGGTGCTCAGGGACAACCTTCTTTAGTGTGTACCTAACGCCCAACGAATCGATATCATCTTTCCAAGCCAAATTTAATGCTTTGGCGGGCGTTGCCTTGAACGTAGCCAGCAACGTGCTTGTTTTGGGAGTCTTCAACACTAAAGCAATCAAATGGGCATGCCTTAAACAGATCCGCACGAAAAACGAACCCTAGAAATGGTGGCCAGGTCAGCGTTTGTCTTATTAAACACCAGAAATACGCTGAATTTCCATTGTATTGGCTGTAAGGGACCCATATCAGATGTGAAATTTACCTCGGAGTCCTTGGTATCGACACTTGGAGAGTATTAGAAGACTCAGCCAGTGATCATTAGTTTATTCTACTTTAGATGAGTGTTTTTATCTCTGGACGCCCATGCCATCGACTTTCTATATTTAGATGGATTATCGGAAGGATGGATGTCAAGATATTTGTAGAAGTGCTCACAGCAGGTGCTCTACTATAGGGAGATTTGCAGGGGACGAAAGAACTGACAGCCCAAGACGTGGTGAACTCAAATATGAGTATAATCGCGACTTCGTGCAACACTTCTACACGCCGTTGCAAACCCCGGCACGGCAAGCCCCCCTTGTAACGGTGGCCAACGGGAATGAGTGGAAAGTGAAAGAAGTGTCACCAGCTTCAGCGTGAGGTCCAATGTGCGCGGGACTGTGACGAGGCATGCAACTTGGTAGTAGCAATAAGTCAGCCACGAAATACCTTTGCAAATTGATTAACACCAGCAAAGCTCACTACTAGCAAGATCAAGTGAACAATGTGAATAAGGACTCGTGGGGCCTTGACTTCAAGCTAATTATGCGGAAAATTGGTGCCCTTCAGAAGCCTTGCATCATAATGTGGAAAAAAATGAACGAAACAGTGCAGGGCACTTTTCCTCGCCCATTCCATGCGTTTTGACGCTGTCTATGGTGAAACAGTAGTCGAGTGTCCACTCTTCACATAGCCGGAACTAAAAGAGCCAGTCGTTTTACTGAAAGCGAGGAAGTCTCCAGGTCCAGATGGGAGTTGCAGCTTTTCTATCACCATTGCCATGCCTTGCTCCTTAGCACATTGAATGCTTGCCTATGGGACGGGGTTTTCCCAGTACGAGAAGGTGGTGAGGCTCGTGTTGATCAGCAATAGAAAGGGTAATCCCAGGTTGCCATCTACGTACTGCCCTTTATGCATGCTACAAACAGCTTCGAAAGTGCTAGAGAAACTCATCAAGCAAAGACTCACTGAAGCAATTCGTGCTGCAAGGGACCTATTTCCTCAGCAGAATGGCCATAGAGCAGGAAGTTTCATCATTGATGCGATGGCAGAGATGGTGAGCCCAGGGATCTATCCTTGGTTCAGACCAGTGGAGCATGTCATGTGACGGACTCCTGAGACTAGATGAATTACGCCTGATTGGCTGTGCGCAGATGTTGCGGCTCTGATCACTTGACACACCGTTAAACAACTGCAACTTATGCTAAGTATGCTAATGTGTCAAATGAGAGACTAAGTGACTGCTTTTGGGTTTAGTTTAGCTCTGGAGAAAACTGAAGTGCTGACGTTTAGCTCTGGAGAAAACTGAAGTGCTCATCTTGACAAAAGCGAAAATATCTACAGTAAGGATGATCAGTATTGGAGACATGATATATATAATTGAAGCCATCGGTGGGGCAACTGATTGACTCAAAGATGAGTTTCTTTGAGCAAATCAGGGCAATGGCTGAGAAAGTGCCACGGGAGTATCGGCTTTGAGTCATTTTATGGCGAACGTAGCGAACCCAATACATCAGAATACGTCTCTTGATGAGCGCTGTATAGTCAGTGTTAATATACGGGGCAGAAATAAAAAGGTATACCGAAAACGCTTGGTACAAGAACATTGAAGAGGACTGTTGAGGATCGCATCTTCATATCCGACAGTCTCTGATTCGGCGGTGAGTGCCATTACTGGCTACTAACCTGTTGCCCTCCTTGCTAGATAGTGTTTTGCTGTTTACCTACGTTAAACGAGGACACAAGGGAGACGGTTGCCAGCAAGGGTGGATCGCGCTCACCCAAGGATTGGTAGCATTCTTGGGTGAATTCCACGAAAGAAAGGTAGACTGCGCGCTTCATCCCAGATCTGAGATAATGACTAAATCGAAGGCATGATGAGACTGACTTCTATCTAACTCAGGTTTTGAGCGGGCATGGGTGTTTTTAGTCTTACCTGCACAAGATTAGTATGCCACGGTCCTCCAATTGTTGGGTTTGCCCAAAAGGAAGAGGATACCTGCCACACATTTTTGCGTGCGAAAAATGGGACAGACTGTGACAGGACCATTTTAAAGTCAGTTTTCTTCATTTTTGCTCAAGTTTTTTTAAACTTATAGTTTGCTTAGTGAAATTTATTTTCCAATGAAATTTAGGAATCTGTGTCATTCTTCTTTCCAAACACGCAAAAGCATTTCTAGGGTGGTAGAGGAAAGAAAAGGGAAGTCATCAGGGTCAAACGTACAGGTATAAGGCATTTAATTGCTTCTTTGCTTATAAGCACCAAGCACCTATATTTTTGAGCATATATAAAGAAAAGTCTGCATGAAAGAAAATTTAAAGTTCCCAGTAATAAGAGAATGTTCACAGCAGATTGACCCCTAATTGAGTACCAAAATCTTAGTTGAGGTCATACTTATTTTAAATAAATCACTGAACATATGTTAACTGATACATTATTCATTTGATTTCGGATGACCCCTTTGTTTCTATTAAATTGTATATCATTTATTTTTACCAGATAAGTATAATTATATTGCAATCATCATCTATGGAGCGACATCCGAATCCAGGCCTTGGCCTGCAGGATTTATCTCCTCTAATTATCACGACTCTGTGACTTCGTTAACTAGCTAATCACTACCAGCAAGGATCTGCTGGTAGTCCTTATCGTGTCTTTCCATCAAGTCTAGTTTTCTTTAATTCTTTCGACATGACCCACCCATTGCAATTTGCGTCTCTTAGCTCAAACATAAATTATTTCATTTTATAATGTTAATAATTTTATTGTAATGGAACCCTTAAAATATTTTAATTTTTTTAAATAAACCACTTTCTTGTTTCCTTTCATTTCTCCTGTATGCTTAAGTTTTGAGTTTAAATGAATGAGTATGGCCATCTACAAAATGACCCGCACAAAAACGCTGAGACGCTCAGAATAGCTATGCTGAGAACCGTTGCGAGCAATAAGTGCACGCACTGAAGAAAACTGCAAGTCATCGTGAAAATACATATTTTCGGGAAAACAAAACACCTAACTTAATTTGTACCTAATTGACCGAAATCATAATTAATCAAGTTACTCGCTTAAGTCTTTTGTTTTAACATTGTTACTAAGCCATTGCGTATAATTAATATTCCTACACTTTCAGTTCCCATGAATATTTATCTTTCTGAATTGTTTCAAAAAAGACATTAAGCTTTCTAAATAGCTCTGGGAATTATGACTACCTCGACACAGAACTGATTTTAATCAGCATTACTCAAACATGTATAAAATGCTTTAATTACGATTTTCACAAGCTTTTTTTTTGCGAATCTTCCGCAAGTTCACTTGCTTTGCAAGTAATGAATGCATTAATTAATTAGACGTAAATATTTTGAAAGTGTTTACTTTCAAAAGTGTGTTCGCGAATTCCGAAAAATTAATTAAAACCGAGTTAGCGAATTTCTCTTTGCTAAAGATAAATTGAAGGACAAATAACGTACGAAGAATTCTCATTATAGTGTAAATGGGGGGTGCAAGTGCAAATATTTTTAAAATATAAGCAGACAATCTGAGGATTTTTGCAAGTATTTTGAATTTAGATTACAAGAATCATTTAATAGAAGACAACCAACATTATGCTTACAACAGTTGATTAACTGATTCGATAATAATAATAATTGAGCGTTCATAATTCTACGGCTATCAAGTTTATGCATTATTTAATCCATCTATCAGTAAAATTGGACTCAAATATCATTTTGCCTTGACCTTACATTAAAAAATTTCATTTGAATCGGAAACTAATATTTTGCTGATACCCTTACTCAGATTAGCCCACGTAAGATTAGTTGCCCTTTTAAAATTGCCAAATGATTTTCAAAAAGTTAATTTATTAATTCGCAAATCATTTATGAACGCTTGAGTCAAATTTTGCGAATTATAATTTCATTTTGATCGAGATAATCACGAAATGATTGAGCATAATATGATGAAAAACGAGATTGTGTCATCTTCGTTCGTGTCTGGCTTCGGAGAAGAAAGTGCCACTTTTCAGTAGCACTGCATAACTGATTTATATACCACCAAGGGTGATGCAGTTATTCGTGGTTGGAATTTGCGATCAGTTGAGGATATTTTTTTTTTTACCTGAACTACAGTACTTGCAACCGAAACCATGATGCCATTGATAAAAAACGATCAGATTCAAATGGACTTTAACTCGGATTGGATTTGCATAACCAACGAATTTTGGCTGTTCTGAATTTCAAATAAGTTGTGTGGGAAAATGACATAATTCATTCTGTAGTCTGATTTTATGCAAGGGGATAGCATTTCAGTTAAATTTACGACCAAAATTTTATGAAGAACGATAGTATGAAAAATTCTACCGATGCCAATTTCGTACAAAATCCACATCGAAATATTTTTTATTGTTGCTAGCACATTATAATCAACCGTGAAACATAATTTCGAAATCTTGTTTTCAATAAATATCGCACATAATACAGTGTAACGTGAATGTGCAACAATATGACTAGCATGCCTAAATTGCAATTTAGCAGTTAAGCAGTGATGGGAAAATAATGAAAATGTAAGTGATTATGATTACAATTATTGTGGTTGCGGTTCACATAATAGCAGTCTGTAGGAGTGATTTAAGGCTTAATTCATTCATCTCATCACACTGCACGAAATATTCATTTAACCGCGCCTAACACTTTTCGGAAAATTTAATCAATTTCAAAGCGAGCTTATAAGTTTTTTTTTAAAGATTTTCATGCAGAAAAAATTATCATTTATATGCGCATATTAACAATTTGCTAATCAACCGGAGAAATTTTAGATTACATAAAAATTTGCATTATAGCCGAGATTAACAATAGTGTGTAAATTATTTATCATATTTTGTAAAGATTTTAGGTGATTGAATGAAACCATTTCAGAAATATTTGGCTTAATCTTGATTTGCGTCGAATTCAGGTGTGTATGACAATAGTGTGTAACGTTTTTTGGAGATTACGATCAGATAAAGTAAAATGTATTATCTTTCTGTTTTCACCAATCTAAGTATTGTTTTCTACATATCATCATGTGATGGAAATTTTAAAAGCCAATGTAAGCCGATGCGATGTTTATATTTAGCAAACCAGAAATAAATGCTGGAATTAAGATAAAAACGATAATTGCATGGGTTTCGTAGAAGGAACTCTTAATTATTTGAAGAGGCATTTATACGTACAAAGATGATCCCTTACAGTTTAAATATTTCAAGAAAGTATTAAAGATAATTGAAAAACTGTATGGTTAATTAATTAATTGTTTTTCCAAAAAAATTTGTCTGCACAATTGCTGCAAGTTGGCTATTTTTAAGTCTTTGTAAAAAAATTTTTTTTGCAAAGACCTACTAGCTTTGCGACCTGTCAGTCCGTTTGCCTATCTGTTCGTACGTCACAACAAGTTTCCTCAGAAACTACAATAAGCGAAATAAGAAGCACCATCGTGTTTTTTCAGATTTTTTTTATGTTGTCCTGTGGACAACATAAAATTCGCACTTTAATTAATCTGTGTCCTCTTTACCATCTTTCAGCATCGTATTGCTAGTTTTTTGCGAAGTATTTATGCTTAAGCCCAATATTTCGTAAAAACACGCTAAAAATAAATAGCAGCACACTGTATTAAAGCAACCTTGTCTCTCATCTGGCATGTGTTGCTTTGGTTTTCATGACATAACTTGAGTCAAAGGTATATTCAAAGCATCTTACTTTCGAGGAAAAAGTATAAATCCAAGCGTACCACGATGCAGGCGTTTTCCAATAAGAGGTGTTATTTTGAATAGCCCGCTGTTTCGGTAGATGTCATTTTTGAAGCTGTCATTTTTCGACATTTGACAAGTAAAAACTACGCCGATAACAACAAAAATACATGCAACGCATTAAAATTATTAAAATTCACTATAAAATGGTGAAAATTTGGCAGAGACGGTTTACAACACTCGAACATTTTTGGGTCATCGTGAAGCACCTTGTCGGACCGCAATACAGAAATTGGTGGACAAATTCGAGCTGTTGGGACAACTTAGTGATGTGAAGAATAAAACTTGTGCACGTCTCGCTCAAGAACAGCCGAGAATATTGCTGCTGTAGCCGAAAGTGTTGAAGAAAACCCAGGTTTCTCCATTCCTCGTCGTTCTTTGGAATTAGGCATTCCACAAACGTCATTACACCGTATTTTGCATAAAGATTTGGGTCTTATAAAGTTCAGTTAACACAAGAACTTAAGCTGGTCGATCATGAAAAACGTCGTGTCTTTGCTGATTGGGTCCTTGAAATGCATGAAAATGATCCGAAATTCCATCGAAAAATCATCTTGAATGATAAGGCCCATTCCCACCTCGGTGTTTTCGTCAACAAGCAAAGTTGTCGCGTTTGGGGCTCGGAAAACTCAAGAGTTACTGTTAAAAAGCCTCTCCATCCTCAACGTGTGACTGTTTGGTGCGGTTTATGGTCTGGCGGAGTGATTGGACCTTACTTTTTCGAAAATGAGGCTGGAACAACAGTTATGGTGAATGGATTGCGCTATCGAGAGATGAATAATGATTTTTTATGGCCGAAATTGGATGATGTTGATTTGGACAACGTTTACTTTCAACAAGACGGCACTACTTGCCACACAAGCAACGAAACCATTGATCTTTTACGGGAAAAGTTTTCGGACCATGTTACCTCTCTAATACCTTGCGACTTCTTCCTTTAGAGCCATGTGAAAGTAAAGGTCTACGCCAGCAGCCCAGCGTCGATTCGAGACCTCAAAAATGGAATTTGTGAGGCTATCGAGGACATAGGGCAGCCAATTTGCGATTTGGTTATGGAAAATTTCATGAAAAGGATATGGTCCTGTAAGCGTGGTCGTGGTAGTAATTTGCCTGATGCTATTCAACACTATTAACGGCATACCTTTTTCTGTATAAAAAAATAAACATCCAATCATATATATATTAAAAAATGGCATTTTTTATGTAACATCGAAATGACACCTCTTATTGGAAAACCTTCTTCTTTCAAAAAACGTTATAATTCGTACCAATAGTTCTTAAAGCTACCAGAGTTTGATAAACAGTATCTTTGATAAAACAGGAATAAGTAACGGCGTGGTGGTTTCTGGAGTCGATCCACTTCGTTGGCGCTGGCACGCAGGCGCATCTGGTGGGAAGTGCACGGCGATGGTGGATGGTTTGTTTTTTTCTCCCACTCGAGGTCACTTGCCCAGTCCAGGAATTTGGCCGTCTCGTCTTCAAAAACACTGACCTTGATTAGCCGAATCAGGTCGCCCAGTTCCTGACGTAACTGCACCTGACATCCACCCCTTATGTGATAATTTATCTCCGGCTCAGGTTCTGGTGTTGAACGCCTAGCCGGGGGTGATCTTGCAGGCCTACTCCTCGCCAAGTATTCTTCGATAATGATAGGCCGGGGTGCTGCTCGTGGGTTGGCTACTAACGCAGAAGGATCCTCCTGTTGTATTGATTGAACTAGACGGTGGTCGTCAGGCCGTAGTGCAGTGGCGTAAGGGGCCTTTGAGTGCTCGTGTTGGTGACGGAGGCCACGAGGCTGACTGGAGGATGCAACTTTTGGAGCCTGTGAAAAAATGACTGGTAGATACGTGACAAGGGCTCCCAGAGCCATGCTTAAATGAGGATGCAATAACGCTTACCATTGACCAGGGTGGGTTGCCAAAAAATCAAATGACAGAGGTGATTTGCTTGCCAAACGCCCAGGCTAAGACTAATGAAGTGTTTTGGCCGGATACTTGTAGAATGCCTTGGCTAAATGCGAAGCAGCGTTTTTGCTAGATACTGGCGAAGCGCCCAGGCTAAGGCTAAAGAAGCATTTTTGCTGAATACTGGTGGAACGCCCAGGCTAAGGCCGAAGTAGCGTTTTTAGAAATTGTACGCGTTGAACAGCAGCACGAAATGGTACCTTTCTCAAAATCTGGTTTGGCGTTTATTGTTAACTTTCCATCCAGTGTAATTTCTCAATCAGCGGAAATCCATGGTAAACAATGTTTACTTAGCCTATTCCATTCAGATATTGCAAAAACAATTCAATTGTTTCCACCCGAAGCTTAATATTTTGTTGTTGCAATTTTGTATGTTCCCCAGATAAATTCTACTCAGCAGACAATTGTTGATTCCAAAATGTAAATGATTGGGCAACCATTTTTAAGGTCTTCGTAAAACGATTTTTTTCGGAAAAACCTACTACCTTCGCAACCTGTCGTTCCATCTGTCGAGCTTCTTTGTACATTCAGCCTTAGGCAAATGGTTCAAAACTGTTTGGTGAGGAATATTCAGTTCCTTAGCAATGTCATGGCTACTTGTGTGTCAGTCTTCTTCAATTTTGTGTAAGATTTCATCGATTTTTTCAGTGATTGGTCGACCTGAGCGAGGTGCATCTTTAACATCAAAATTTCCAGAATGAAAGTGAGCTGTGGCTGTGGCTTTTGATAAAGTATCTTGACCCTAGGGACCCCAAAAATTTTTTCACGAGCCTGCGATGCATTCTCACCTTGATCGTAGTGATATCGTAAAATATAACGAATTTTTTCAGAAATGTCACTCATTTTTAAATGAATACAACTTTTGACACGAATGAAGAAATTCAAAACTGTCCACATGAAAATTGTAAACTGGAATGTCTACTTTCAAACGCATGTCAGTTTGACTCAATCTGATTAGTATTGCCCTATATATGACAACGAACACCATCTAGAGACAAAAACTGCTCAATACTTTTTAGACAGTCCAATATATATATATATATATATATATATATATATATATATATATATACTCGTATATATTGAATTATGTATGTATATATATATATATATATATATATATATATATATATATATATATATATATATAATATATATATATATATATATATATATATATATATATATATGTATGTGTATATATATATATATATATATATATATATATATATGTATATATACATATATGCAATATATATCGTGTATGTATATATATTGTCGCGTGTAATGGTTCGCGGCCAATAATTTTAATGTTCCGGGAAAGTGAAAACGCACTGTCTTTTAAAATTAAGTTTAGAGAGTTTATTTACTAAAAATGCACAATCATAAATTTAACTATTTCACAAAAGTTAATTAAAATCTAACTTCCACTTGTAAATTAATTTCAATTACGACTGTCCACTTAACAATCAATCAATCAATCACTATCGCCTTTACTTGGCGCTCCACGATATCGCAGTTTACTATCGCGGTCTCACTATCACTTTTAATTCGCACTCGCCTTTATCGCAGTTTTTATTATCGCGGTTGTAATGAATGATCCCCCCATTCTTTCAGCTCGCCGTTCAATCCATTTTTCGTACTTGGCGAATGTTCTGCCAAGAGGTATCTAGTATATTCGAGCAGCTTAATGAATGGAGCAGTGACTCCCTTTCAGATGTTGATCATGCTTGGTGGGTTCTCGTGGTTTTGAGTAAACTCATTTTGTTGATGTTCGTAATGGTTGTGAAAACAATTGCGACAGTAGCTCGCAGAATTACTTGTACATGTAACTCTATATATATATATATATATATATATATATATATATATATATATATATATATATATATATATATATATATATATATATATATATATATATATATATATATGTTGCTACCGAGAATTCGTGAACAGCTTAAGTTAGCCAACTTAAACACTACCACCGGGTAACGTCTGGGATTGTAAACTTCACCATGTATTGTACATATTCTTAGTAAAGTTAGAAATAAGTAGAAATCCTAATGCTAATGACTACAGTAGAGTAGTAGTTTACTCAATTTAAATGAATGCAGCTCAAATTAGATCAGGTAGGCTCGACGAAGTCTAGCTGCTCCACACCGACATCATCTGTAATCAACAATTACGAAAAGAACGAGCCAAAAGGATACGTGAGGAAGAAATCTTACGTTGAAGGCAGGAAGATATGAAACTCCGTATGGACCGACAAGGTGAAGAAATTCGTCGCAGGCAACAGGAAAACATTTTGTTTATGCAAGTAAACTTAATAATTCCGCTGGCAACATGAATCGTAACTTTGGAGGTGCTGATATTATGGGCCCTGGAAATGTGGAACAGGGATTTGTGCCAACCAAAATTTGATAATGCAAATTAAGGCGGCGGCGGAGATGGACCAAATCAACGTGTTGGTGGTGGAAGAATTGGAGGTAGAAATGATTTCCAAAACAATAAAAGAAGACTTTTGTAGGGCACATTTGCCAACATACTAAATCTATCATATACTAATTGGCATTCGAAATCACACCAATCTCTACATATTAACTCACTCAAGCTTGCCCTCCACATCTAATTGTGTTGACTGTGTGTCTTTCGCGAATTTCTTATGGCAGAGAAAAGCCAGCTGAATACCAAGCTTTGCCCCAAACAAGTTCGTAGGTGATTTAAGATACCTAGAAAAGAAGTAAAAAATGCACACAAAGTGTCTTGCTCAAGGACAAAACATAAAAGCACTACTTATCTAATAATCCCGTCACTTAGTGAAGTCCAGCCACTGGAAATCCATGAAAACTCCAGCAACCTCTCCAATTTTGCCAAATTTAAACAATAATATCATGACTATAACACTTCAAATGTCCGTCACAGTGAAAATTCTGAAAAATATCGAATACTCCGAATTTCGAGTAAACAAGTTGAAGTGTGGTGAAAATCGCGATGGAATTGCCCGACGGCACGAGCTGGGTTAGAATTTTCGTAAGCAAAGGACAAATACAAGGCTCACTCTGAGATTAGCGGTGCTCCGTTGGGAATAAAGTGATAAAAGGGTGAGGAACAAAAGAAAAGTCCTCTTTGGTGCCTAAGCGATAGAAGGTCGCGGATGCAAAAAAAATTTTTTTTTTTAAGTGTCGAGTTTAAAAAAAAGTTTCTTTTAAAAAGTAATGTACTGCAATTACCATTGGAAAAAGATTTAGAAAAATTAATTAGCCAATGCACGAGTGCATTGAGGGAAAATTCTGCGGAGGTTCTTTTCGCCGCGCCGTCATCGATGGAAGTTCCACGAGGAGGCCTCCTTATTAGTTACTTTAAGTTGGCAGAGATTAGTTTAAAACTAATAAAATTTTCCCCAATAACATTTTTCATTTTTCATTGTTTTGGGAATTGTATGGATATTTGTTTCTTTTTTGTGGTATATTTGGTGAGATCTGCAAGTCTGGAAGGATGTCGTTTTTATCTACGTCTTCATCTTCATTGCGTTCGCGCATGTAGTCGCAGTGTCGTCTTCTCTCCACACCGTTGGGAGTTAGTATACGATAGGAGTACCGATGTGTTCTCTCCGTAACTTTTGCTCGCTGCCATTTTTTTTCAAATATTGTTTTGTAATAGACTTTTTACCCTGGTTGAAATTCGGGTATCTTCTTACCTGGCTCAATTTCTTGTCTTGAGCTCTTGAACTGCAGTTCTTGTCTCTTGTCATGTTTTAAGTTGTCAAAAATACCCCTCAGTCGTCTGCCAAACACCATCTTAGCTGGAGTTTCACCTGTTGCAGCATGTGGAGTATTCCTATATGTAGACAGAAACTCACGAAGACGCTGCTTTCATTTTTAATGACTCTCGTTCTTATTTTAAAAGTTTGAACAAAACGCTCAGCGAGCCTATTGGTCCTGGGATGGTATGGTTACGATCTAATGTGATTTATGCATCGTGATTTACAGAAATGTTGAAAATAAATTGTGGCTCGTTATCCGATACAATGATTTGCGGTAATCCAAACGTGGTCAAAATATCATCTAGTGTATCACATAGATGTTGGGCTCTTGTTAGTTTGAAAGGTCAGATATCGACCCTTTTTGAAAGGGCATCAACTACAACAAGCCACTGCTGATCCTTGTGTGGTCCAGCAAAGTCCACATGGATTCGTTGCCATGGTCGTTCCGGTATAGTCCGCGAAAGCTCTGGAAGTTCAGTGCATTGCGGCTTTTGTTCCGGGTATGGCCTGCATTTTTTTACAAATTTGTCGATGTCAGCACTTACTATATAAGTGGCCAAGACATAAAAATGGACTATTGTACGCATAGCAACTATTCCCGGATGTCCGATGTGTAGACGTCTAAGCACGGGTTGGCGAAGTTTGCTAGGTATGATTAGTCTACCATGCCAGGTTAGAATTTTGTCGGTTGTAGCGATTTCGTCTTTTTTGTCGTAGTACGGTTTAAGCTTGTTCGTTACTTCTCTGCTACTCCAACATGATCGTACAAGCCATAATACTTTTCGTAGCACAGGGTAGTTTTTTGTTGCTTTCTGTAAAATCTTTTGTGATAGTTGTGTATCGTCGTACTTACTATTAAGTAATTCCTTGGATTCTCTGCCTGTCCGTTCGTCATTATTCGGAAGTCGTGATAAGCAATCTGCAATAACATTGTCAGATCCTCTTCAATATTCTATGTTGTAGTTATATGATCCGACGGAGAGCACCCACCGAGTCGGTTGGTTATCGACCAATTTTGGCAGATTCCGATTTTCGCCAAACAAGTGTTGTAACAGCTTATGGTCTATGATAAGCGTGAATGTAGCACCTCGTAAAAACTGGGCAAATTTTCTTGCTGCGAAAAACATTGCTAAGGCTTCGCGATCGACCACAGAATATTTTTGCTCGGCGTTAGTAAGTTTGCAAGAAGCAGAGGCAATATGTTCCTTGCTTTGCACACTAGTTTTATGAAATAAGACAGCTCCTACACCTTTCTTAGCTGCATCACATGCTACATACAGTAGGCGGTTAGGTTGTACCACACGATAATATTAGCATTAACCACCTTTTGCTTTATGTGCTCGAATGTCTGTTATTCCACAGGACCCTATCACCATTGTTGTCATGTTGCTGTTAATGAGTGAAGATTTGTACACGTACCGTGCAGGTTAGGTATAAATCGTTCATAAAAATTTATTAAACCTAAAAAAGATCTGAGCTCCTTTACGTTGTTTGGTGTTGAAGCATTTGCAATCGCTGCCAATTTGGATTGTGACGGTCGTATATGTTACCTTCTTCACTGATTGTATGTCCCAAATATTCGATTGAGGGTTGCATAAACACGCACTTTCTCAGTTTTACTCGAAAGCCTGCTGCGCGTGGTCATCGTAAAACCTCTTTTAGCTTACCAAATGCGTGTAATTGTCCTTGCCCGTGATGACGATATCGTCAAAATATACCGCAACGATGGGTATCCCTTCTTATAAGTTTTCCAAATACCTTTGAAAACTAGCCGGGGCATTTGCGATGCCAAAAGAAAGGCGGTTGTACTGGCAATAACCTCTGTGAGTCGAAATAACCACGAATTTTCTTGGGTAGGGGTGTATTTGAAATTGCAGATATGTATCCTTTAAGTCAATCGTTGTAAACGTTTCTCCACAAGATAATTTGTGTGGCAGCTGATCAAAAAGTAGGACTGGATGCCGTTTTGTTACTAGCGCGGGATTAAGTGTTGGTTGAAAGTCAACGCAAGTTCAAATGGTCCCATATTTCTTTATGACATTTACTGTGGGTGTTGCCCACTCTAGCGGTGTATTGTTCGGATCCACGTGTGAAATCACCCCTTTTTCTATAAGTCTGTCGAGTTCAGTTTCTACATTTTTTTGTAAGCCGAATTTCATTGGTAGCGCTGGTACATGTATAGGCTTCGCGTTAGGTTTTAAATGAATTTTAATTTGATAATTTTTAATCTTACCAGTGAGCTCTCAAAAAGGATTTTATTTTCCTGAATTATTTTGGATAATTCTCGATCAAGGTTATCGTTGTTTTATTTCTTTTGATGCTTGGATTCCTTCAGCAAGTATACTATAAAGGGAAATTGCAGGCTAAATACTTCACTTCACGGTAAACCAAACAGCAAAAGTTCTGCGTTGTCCAATACAACTACCGGGAGAGTAGCTGTCGCATTTTGCAGTTTTACGGTCACAAACGTTTTACTCATAGGATTTGAAGTTTCTGTATGCTTTCAGTGTGGGCCCCTTTGATAGTGGCGGTGATCTGATTCTCCTTCACAAAGCTGTGCTTATAATCGATTGTGCTGCCCCTGGATCCCAATCCATCATGCATTTAATGTTGTTGATCAGGACGTTTCTTTTCTTTTCCCCTTATTAACGTGGAATATTGAGTCAGACTCCGTTTCGTGATCGGAGCTGTGTGTCTCGCTCATTTTAAAATTTTTTTCTTTTCTGGAAGCTGTTTCAGTTTCTCGTATACATTTGTTGCTTTTTGCAGTTGTATTGTTCTCGCTTGCGTTTGTATTGGCATGTGTGTGTGCACTTGTGTGACTTAATTGAACTCAACCACATTTGATGCAGCACGATCCAAAATGTCCTGGGATACCGCACTCTTCGCAAATCGTATTTTCTGCGCGGCACTGTTTATGCATTTTTGGCTTACCGCACCGTCGACACTGGTTACTTTGAAGTGTTCTAACTATTTTACGTTTTGCCGAGTTTTAAACACGTTTCGCCGATTCACAACCACTAGTGTCATAATCCTTATCTGTTACCTCTCGCACTTGAGCCACAGCAAATACTTCTGCAAATGTTACCTCCACATCATTTTGATTTCAGGTCCGGCCAACGTTGTTTTAATTGTATTTCGAGTCGTTTATGATGTGATTTTGTTGCAAAGTGATCAAGCAATTGTTGGTCGAGTATGTCACCGTTGTAGCCGCAATCTCGGCTTAATTTTTTAAACTCAAAAGTCTGATCAGAGCGTTGAATGCTGTTCCAGAAATTCGTCAACGCCATAAATCGTGTTGTACGTATTTGAAATAGACGCAAATTTTTTTTGTGATTTTATATGTTTGCTTCTCAAATTCTGCACTAGCGTCGGCAAAGGCAGCTTTCAACTCGTGAAAAGTTTCTGGCTTAAGACACGACAAAAATAACTCACATTTCGCGGCAACGTAGGCACTATTTGTTGAATTATCGATACCCCACATTCGACATTGTGCCTCAAAATAGTCTATAAACGTGGGGGCTTGTAAGTGGGTGTCGAATTTTTCGCACTTAAATCCCTTCACGATGCTATGCAATTCGTATGCTGGATTGATTTCCAGAGTGCTGTTGTCTCGTCGTCTCGAGGTATTTTCAATCGTCAATCCCAGTATTATTGATTCTAAGGCTCCCGTAAACGTATTAAATCGTTCTGGGTTCATCGTAAACCATTTATTTCACTTCCAACACATTGCACTGGTAAATCCGTAATTATTTTTTTTTTCATCCCATCCTCGTCGCCAATGTTATGGTAAGCGTGACACGAACAAACATGTCCGAGTTCGGATTGCAACTGATTTATTCTCTTCAAATATAGTACGAGCTCATATACATTTACATGACAGTGAGTGTTTTGTGTGTCTTGTTTGAGGAGTATTTATGGAACGAGCATAGACAAACCGCCTTAATCCGCTGGGCGTGTGGGACCTAGGCCAAAGCAGCGAGTTGTCGCGAGCAAAGTCCGGGCCACAGGGCCCCGCTGTTGAAGCACCTCAGCGGTTAGAAGTAACATTATATATATATATATATATATATATATATATATATATATATATATATATATATATGTATCTATATATATATATATATATATATATATATATATATATATATATACACAGAGTGGGCAATATAGTAGTTTTTTTAAATTGCGTGTTATTAAGACACTGATAGCTGCTTCCCACTCAAAATTATGTTGGTGAGTCAGTATTAACCTTCCGCGGAACGAAGTGAATCGATTTACGATTTATCGAACTGAATGCCGATTTTTCTCCAAAAATCTTCTTTTCTGATGGGGCACATTTTCATCTCGGCGGCTATCTGAAAAAAAAACTGCCACATCTGGGGCTCGGAGACCCCATATGTGATAGTCCAGAAGCCAATTCATCCTCAGCTAGTGACAGTGTGGTGTGGATTTTGGAGTGGTGCATCGTTGGACCGTTTTTCTTTGAAAATGAGGCTGGAAATGCTGTTGCGGTCAACGGGGAGCTGACTTTTTGTGGCCGAAGATTGAGGATTTGGACTCGACTGACCCTTGGTTTCAACAAGATGGCGCGCCATGCCATTCAGCTCATCAAATAATCGATCCTTCGCGCACAAAATTCGGAAATCATGTAATCAGCCGCCTTGGCATTGTCAAGTGGCCGCCTCAAAGCTACGACTTACCACCGCTGGCCTTCTTTTTATGAAGCACTGTAAAAAGTCGATGCTATGCGGAAAATCCACAAACTATTCAAGCACTGAAATTGGGCCCGAAACCATCAATTATATCTTGGAAAATTGAGCCAGGTGGGTAACCCACTGTCACGCCAGCCGTGGCAGCCATATGAATGAAATTGTATTTCACAACTTATGGGAAGGTTACTTCTTGCGAATATATATATATATATATATATATATATATATATATATATATATATATATATATATATATATATATATATATATATATATATATATATATATATGTAGACACATATATATACAATGAACATCAGATCATTATTTTGAGTTTGATTAAAACCATGCTATATTTATACATTATATGGACTTTACTTCAAATGTAAGAAATAAAATACAGTAATAATAAAATCAACAGAAGTTAATTCATTCAAAGACAATTTTTAATGGTAATCGCACTTTACTGTAGCTCAAAATTTACTTTGGAATAAATTCAAAGAGAAAAATCGAAATTAATTCGAATAAATGCTGACTCAAAAAAGTTTGTGGCATATTCCTCAGTTACGTATCCGTGTTTGCTTATATCCTTTTGTGATTTATATTCATATTTGAATCATTTATGTGCTCTACTTTTCGGTCGGAAACAATCGAAACCCGTTTATAAAGCCTGACTAAATTTCACGATTCCATGCAAGTTTGCTGTCAATAAATTGAGAAAAGTGGATAACAGCTGTAACATTATTGTATATCTGAACGCAAGCCCTCCAACCCAGAAGTGTCTGGATATGCACTCAACGAAACCGAATCGCTTTCACTCAATAAGATATCGCTAATCTATTGAGAAAAGATACTAGTTTGGATCAGACTTTTCATGATCAAGTTTAACAGTTGCCTACCTATATATGCTTTTGTCGTTGAAATATTTCAAAAATGAATTAATCATAAATAAATCAATTTTGTGAATGAATAGTATCTGTAGTCTTCTGATAATCCCTCACATGAAAGTAGTTGCACAGCCTACGCTGTAAAATTGCTCAACGCAAACTGACCAGACTCTTTACGATCACGCGGATTATTTAGTAGACCATACACAAGAAATGTGTCACTATGTCTTGAAATCTGAAACAGTGAAAGTATTTTAGGTGCACAAGTTTCTTGGAGAGGTACAATATCAAATTGCAGTTTGCGATCGAATTTTCAAGTAGACTTCGGGCAATGACTTACTTTATAATTAAAATTTTAATTAAATGCAAATGTAAAGTATTTGATAGTTTTCCTGCAGGTACATATAACGTTGATTTATCGTCCCATATTTGATCTTGCAAGGTACGCATATTAATTTATTGAGCTTATAATGTCCTCATGGTGCAATTTAGTCACGAATCCATTTATATCAGAAAGTCGGGTTTGAAAAACATTTTTCTCTTGTAGTCCTCCTCAAGAAGTTACGGGACAATGCTCCTCCAAGACAAGCACATAGTTCGGGATATAGTATCTGCACGAGTTTTTTATTGGGTTTTCGCTAGATTAAGAATTCAATCTAAAGATTATTATATCTTCAATCACACGCACTAACCCAAAAATTGGTGGCCAGTGATCTCAACCGTACGACAATTATCATACATATATAAAAGTTTCATACTTATGTACGCTGTCACATTATTATCATACTGTGATTTTACGAATGAATAAATTTCATTCCTACCGTGATAGCAAGATGATTCTTTTGTTTTTTCTTCTTCACAGCGCTATCGTCATCGATGCAGGACAGCCCAAGCCACGCCTTGTTTGCCAGGATTAATCTCCTCCAATCTTCATGGTGCTGTCACCTCGTTTGCCAGTTGAATATTCCCAGCAAAGATTTACTGTCACCTTCTATTGTGTCTTCCCATCAAGTCCTATATAAATTTACAAGCCATTCTCTTGCTAATAATCTTAACAATACCAACGGTAAAGGGAGCTCTACAAACAATATCAATTGATGAACAATCTGGATATACAAAAATCAATTTACGAAGAGTACAGATTGTTAATCAAACAAACACCATTTTACATTTAATCGACCCAAGAGATGCTGTATTGAATATAAGAGTGAATATAAAACGTTTAGACAATGATCGTAAGGAAACAATTTGTCGGGCAATAAATGTTGTAGAAGCAAAAAAAAATCGATAATTCCTTGTTGCGAAAAAAAGACAGAAAAGAGGATTATTAAACATAGTAGATAATGCATAAAACTGGCTATTTGGAACCATGAATAATGAGAATAGGGAGGAAATTAAAACCATTTAAAAGTCGCAGAAGAAAACAAGCGTAATGCGATTGAAATCTTCAATAACCAAATTAAAATAAATAAGCACTTCAAAGTTGCAAAGTTATTCTAAATAATGGTAGAAGGAAAATATTCGAAGCTTTTAGGGGACTGGAAGACATGACAAAACAAATTATACACCAGCACTTATGTTTGGAACAAATAATAAAACTTCGATTTTAGGAAAATAAAGTAAACAACACACACAATATTCAAAGGTGAAGGCCCACTGGAAAAAGAGAATTCATAGTGGCCTGTATTGTGGGTAGGGAGTTCAAATCGTGCGTTATTGATTCTAAGGCAGTCAAAGAACGGTTGTGTGTGATCGGTATAAAAGTGAAATTGTTCAAAATCCGGCTAATCAATGTTCAAGCCCCGACCGAAGAAAAGGACGAAGAACCGAAGGAAATGTTCTACAAGCATCTGTAAACACTAGTTGACTCATTGCCTATAAGCGACACAAAAATAATTCTGGGTGATCTCAACGCTAAGGTTGGCAATGAGATATCTCATCAGGGAACGACTGGAGGGTATAGCATCTACGATGAAATAAATGACAATGGCCAGCGCCGGGCCGAATTTGCATGTAGCAGAAATCTAGACATATGTTCGACTTGCTTCCCACATCGACGCATTCATAAAATGACCTGAGCATCACCGGATGGTAGCACACAACACCAGATCGACCATGTTCTGATCCAAAAACGTTAAGCCTAGAGCATACTTGACGTCCGTACATACCGAGGAGCCAATTGTAACTCAGATTATTACTCGATCTAATGAACCTATCGCTGCCATATGTCAAAGGCATATTTGGTGAAGTCCAGCCCGCTACAAAAATTTGACATCGAAAGGCTGCAAACGGCCTCTGTGGCCAAACATTTCGCGGAGATCCTTGACAACCAGCTAGCTCCCATTTTATCAGATGAGTCGTTAAAGACAAGTAACGAGCTCTGGATGGAAATGCAAGCGGCTATTAAGACCGTGGCGGAATAGACGATCGGACATCGAGTCCGGCGTAAAAAAAGACATTGATTCGATGATGAGTGCCAGAATGCGTTAGACAAAAAGAACCAGGCGTACAAAGATTAGGTAGATAGGAAAACCAGGACGAGTAGAGAACACTATGAAAATCTCAGAAGAGTAGCGAATAAGATAATGAGAAAAAAGAAAATACTATGACGACCAATTGAGAAGCAGAGATTTATGTTTAGCGAGCAACAACATAAGGCAAGCATACAAAGTAGTGAAAAGCCTCAAACGTGATTATTAGCCCAAAACCACGCCCTATCATGATGATATTGGCAATATCATCGCTTATGAAACCAAGATTAAGGAAAGATGGATATCATATTTCCAGAACTTCCTTAATTCTCCGCACAGCTCCAGAACATTAGAGCCAACAGATGTCTGCGGAGAGCTTCTATTGGCTCCACTAACTCTGGATGAAGTTTTTACCATCATCAAAGCCCAAAAGAATAATCAAGCGCCGGGCATCGATGAGGTTCCATTGGAGCTCATTAAATATGGTGGGAGCAGTATTCATCAAGCTATTCACAAAGTCATCCAGCACATTTGGCAACAAGAACATATGCCGAAAGAGTGGAGCCAATCAATTATATTCCTTATCCACAAAAAAAGGTGACAAGCTACAGTACGAAAATTATAGAGGCATATCACTACTTTGTACGGCATACAAAATATTTTCAAAAGTAATAGAAAATCAAATCGGATTATACACTAACAGTATTATTAGGAAGTATCAAGGTGGTGTTAGGGCAGGTAGATTGACAATAGACCAATTGTTCACTGTCAAGTAGTTACTTGAAAAATGCTGGGAGCACAACATAGACCTACACCAAATTTTCGTTCACTTTAAGCAAACATACGACAGTACTGATCGTGATAAAATCATGTTTTGCTTTGACATTCCAGCCAAATTAGTCTGTCTTACCAAAATGATAATGACGTCGACGACCATCCAAGTCCGCATCAATAACCAACTCACCGATGCCTTTGACACAAATATTGGACTGAAGCAGGGAGATGGGCTGGCCGCATTACTATTCAATTTGGCTCTAGAGTACGTCATAAGTAAGCTAGCAGTCAATACACGCGGTACATTACTAAATATGTCGAGCCAAGTAGCAACCTATGCGCTTGGCATCAACATTTTGTCACGGTCATTAAAAACTGCCAAAGAACTCTTCCTGAAACTCAAAAGCGAAGCAAAACTAGTCGGACTACAAATCAATGAAAATAAAATAAAGCTCATGATGCAGTCAAGGAAAAATACTTCAAATACGCAAAATATCACACTTGGCGAATACAGTATTGAAAATGTCAAAATAACGAGAGCCAGTAATGTAAGAGCAGAGATACGCCGATGAATACAGCTCACAAATAAAATATTTTATTCAGTTTTAACGATCTTGAAGACTAACTGCACAAATAAAAAAACAAGGCTCCGAGTATACGAATCTGTGATAAGACTTGTGTTATGTTATAAGGGGGAAACATGGACTCTAACCCAAGCATCCAAAAATACAATATATTGAACTCCTTTGAGTGACGATTCCTAAGGCGGATAATTGGAGTGAAGCTAGATGAGGACCAATGGTAAACTCGATATAATCATGAACTATATGAAATCTTTGACAAACGATTGTAAGACTGCGGAAGTTACAATGGGCTGGACACATAAATCGTATTCACGAACAACGGATACCCAAAAAATATACGTTGGGAGAACTGAAGGCCGGAGACCAGTAGGAAACTGAGAAAACGCTGGTCGGATTTTGAAATTTGAGGAAGCAGTCAATGGACCAAGACAGTTGGAGGCGCTATTTGCAGAAGGCAGAGGCACAAGAAGGGCTGTAGTGCTACGAAGAAGAAGAAGACTAGCAAGAGTCATCACTATCTATAAGCATGCTTTTGGAGTATTTTCGTAAGTGGAAGCTTAAGCTGAATACAGACAAGACTCAGGCATTATTTATAACCAGAAAAAGATGGCAGCAACCGAAAACGTTAACTGTTGACAACGAACATATTACCATGTCCACAATAGGGAAATCTTAGGACTGACATTCAACATCAAACTTTCCTGGACTGATCCCATACATAACAAACGAGGACATTTCTATGGTGTCCTACCCCAACTTCACACACTCCTTAAGGCCAAAAGACTCAATTTCCGAGAACCATCTGCTGATCTAGGAGCAAATTATACGATCAAGGCTACTTAATGGTAGTACCACCATCTACCAGATGACACAGACCAAGAAAAAGGCACAACAATCCATACAAAATAAAGTCATCGGACAGATCTTTGGAATCCCATGGTATGTTAGAAATACGGATGTATACTAGGACTTCAGGAGTAAAACTATTTAGAAATACGTACGCGATAAGTACCTAAACTGCTCAACATAACAGACAGACATTCTAACACTACCCTGGGAATTCTAAGATGTCAAGCACTCCAAAATGAAACGTATTCAATATTGTGTCCCTTATATGGGCAAGAAAATTTTTTTTATTATTTTGTAACGCCTACCCCCCAAATATTTGTGTAATCCTAAAATAAACTTACTTGTGAAACTTTAACTCTCTATGATGATGGGGAGCCGTGCCGACTCGGCTTTATATATAGGTAAAACTCAATCAGTTCATTACGGTCAGTCAGTCAGATGTTTTTTTTATAAAGTCTGGGTTTGTTTGAAAGGCACTTTGATCAACATTTTTCCAGCTATCTTTATACTTTTTAACGAGTGGAATATCGGGGCGACAGGCGACTTGGTGAATTTCAGTTTAAAGTACGCTTTTCAAAACAAGTTCATAGACATGATGGCGACAGGCAAAGAGTAACAGCTCTCTTTCCAATTTTTGTTCCAATATTGCACAAGCAGCATTAAATAGGCCTGTATTTGAAGCCGTTGTGTTACAGCACATGATCTGTATTTTGTCATTGAGATCTCAACCCTGAAGAGCGTTTCAAACAGCTAGGGTTTGTTCTCTTCCCGATTAATTATCTAATTTCGGTCCCGCAAGAAGTTGTTCTTTGTCGCCATAAGTAATGACAATCGGTAGTCGTTCTTCCTTTGAACTTTTTACGTCTAAGACAGGTAACAATTTGCCATCCCAGTGGATAGCCGTTTTTATTCCCTCGGCTCTAATCTTTCGAGTCTGCGTTCGATTTCGTTGAATTTAAGATTTATTTACGGGATGGTCATCAATGTTTACACTCAATGCTTTTATTACAGCCTGAAGGATGTAAACCGAATCTCTTGTGCTTAATTGACACCTGTCTAAGGCCGCAACTAACTTGGGTGAAATAAAGTCCTTCCGGCTCCTTTTAACAGTAGTCACTTGCGACTGCAGAGTCGATGCCGTCGGTGTCGGTGCGGGTTCACCGGGAAAAACTTTATTTAAACTGTTAGTAGGACCACCAGATAAACAATGAGAAGAAGACGTAGGACTTTGAGTCAGCGAATAATCACATGCGGACGAAGGTCCAGCGATGGACACGTTTTTCAATCTTCTTTTTTCTTCATGTATCTTTCTTTGGAGGGCTCTCTCTTCTTTTTCTGATAATTTTTGGTCCACTCCTGCTAGACTCCTGCTAGACAGCCCTTCTCTCTTTTGCTGTAAAAATATTTTGTCTTCCTCTTTTTTTATAATTTGAAGAGCATCGGCATGTGCGATATCAAACAAATTGTCCAAGTCGCTTTGAAAATTTTGCTCACGACGTTTGTGAATTTCGTGGCTTTTCTAAGAATTTTTTGTAGATCACGCCAAACTTAGTACAGGCTAGCTTCTTTACACAGTTAGATACCGATTGTGTAGGTATTCTAGCTTTGTCCTAGAAGATAATGCACTCGCGAATCACAAGATTAGCACTTTCGTTGACTTTAAATTTCACTTCGCGAATATTATAGAATAAAACTGCTAAAACTTGCCTGTTTGAAGGCAATTTCGCACCTGTTATCTGATGTTTTATATCACCCATTAAGAAAATGTCCTTTTTAGTACTTCGTAATTCAATCGCCATTATATAAAACCCACCAAATACGTCTCAGACACATAAAAAAACTGTTAATATGCTAACTAATTATGCAGTCCATGCCGATCGTCCCTAGCAGCTTGTATGAACAAGATTATGTTTCAAGTCGGCACGGGTTCCCGCTCATAGATTGAGCTAATTTTTATTTTGGGAGCATTTTATTACATGTGGAACAAATTTAGATGATATGCATTAAAAAAATTTTTTTTTATTAGGGACACCCTGGTATCGAACCATTTGTGGTTTTTGTAACAAAATTTAATATAAAAACACGCCAAAAGGGCTTTATTCAATACTAATTGTTATAAATTTTAAAAGAATATAAAGCAAATTCCAAGCAATAACAATACAAAAACTTAATGGCTCTCTAAATTTATACGTTATCAGTTAAACACATTTTATCAATAAAACTATAGCAAATTCAAATTAATTAAGATTATTACAGATTTTATGATTTGATTGCAAAAAGGAGAAAAAACCAACCCACACTATTCAAAATTATTTATAATTTAAACCCAACAGTGAACTTTAATCCTACACCTAATATGTTATAACCTAATTCTAATAAAATTCAATAAAAAACTTTATTTTTTACTAAAAAACTCTATCACAATATCCCTAACCTACGCGTTTAACCTTATCTCGAAACCTAATAAAATAAACAACATATACCTAACCTTTCCCTAATTTTTAACACAAAAAAACAACAACACTAAATATAGTAATAATGAGCTGGAACTCAAAAACTAAGTAGATAACGAAAAACACAAAAACTGAAAATGAGCACGAATAGTTTAGACATTGTCATTCAGCCACCAATACCTAGATTGCTCCGTCTCAGCTTGACCAGCATCAACGAATCTAGCAAATGCGTATTTCCATTGGAATTATTGGTCTCGTGAATTCAAATCCAGAGGATATTTCATCTTCCTATCGGTGGCCCGTCGATATATGTTATATGTATATGATTGGGTTTGCACTCGCCACGAGCATGGACATCTTTGCAGTTTACACATCTATATTTTATGGCGCAATTGACAGCCGAATGATGATTACCACACGGAAGTTCAAGTACATTATTTTTTGTAGAGTACTTGAACTACTTTTGCTGGAAATCTCAACTAAGTAATAAGTCAAGTTTTTAATCTCGAGAATCGATCTCCTTGTTGCAAAGTCTTTAACTATAATAAATTCTATTTCTGATGCAACTTCTTGAAGCACCTGAAGGAGATCCACAATGTCCTCTCCACAGTCCAGACCGTTTAACCAAAAGGTATGGTTTTTTCGCTTTTAGGCGTGTCAACCAATGACTTAGTTCTAATTGTCAGTCTATCGGCATTAACTCTTTTGATCTCAAAATCATTTAAATTACTCGTATTTTCGGCTGGCAACAGCCGAACAATATCTTTGCCTGTTTTCCCAAATGCATTGATTGGTGAGACTTTTTCTTTCTCTTGACAGACGGACCAGCAAACAAAACTTTTGGTTTGTCCTTCCTATTTTTTATTTTTAAATATTCGATAAATCGATTATCTGGTTTAGTAATGTTTAGAATTTTTGTTACCTTTATGTTCTTCAATACTCATGAAATCGTCTAGCCCAGCTAGCGCTGCATTAGACCTCATGCTGACGTTTACTCTGCCTGCGCTGAGGACATCCTCTTGGTCGGATTCTTGTTGCGGTTTCTTTGATTTCTTGTCTTCGGTTCTTTTTGACTTTACTTATTTTTCTTTCTTGCTGGTTTCTTTTGCTTTGCTGAACCTTAATTTTTCAACTAGTGCCTCTAGCGGTTGGATCCAAAGTCCAAGTCCTTTGTTTTCTCTCTCAACCTTCTCAGCTTTCCCATTAGCTTTGATTAATTGCTCGATCTCGATGACTGATAAAATTTTCGGTTTTCTTCGTTGCTATCGAATCTTCGTTTTAGCTTTTTTCATCCGTCATCGTTGGCGATGGACACGACCGTCCTAGTTAGTGGCTGAAGCCATCGGGTTCCTCCATGTCGTTGCTTTTGCAGGAAGATTAGAGGGAATGTTCATAATCCGGGGCTTCCTTTAAATGTATTTCCGCTTTTTGATACTTCTTCAGGAAAGAAATTTCAGGTATTCGATAAATATTCGAATAATTCGAGGGTGGTGTTTTTCAATAAAAAAATTAATTTCAACTGACTTTTGTGAAAAATTAATTAATTTTTGAAATTATTGAAAGGAGTGACTAAAACCAAGTCTATACGCAACGACTGCTAGACGTCGAATCAAATTTACTGTAAATAAGAACAGAATGGGATGATCTTCCTAATTATGGTGAGCAAATAATTGCTAACAGATAGGAGCTAGGGTGCTAAATCACAGCAGCTCCAAGTAAAACCACGCCAAGACAAGAAAGGTGAATACAAAATCCTTTTCACATGAGCGTAGCTCTTTCTACCCGTCTTATGTTGCTATGACTTGTCAATGTAACGCCCATCAAGCACCTTCTAAACCAGCGATTCTCAAATTCCAATGTCATATCTTATGCTTAACCCTATAAAGCTGGAAATACGAATGTTGTCTGATTTACGTAAACGTTGAATATGATAGGCAAATTATAGAGTATTTGAAAAACTCTTTTCAGTGTCTAGCTTTGTTTGGATGAAGGGTTCGTAAAGAAATACTTTTTATAATAACTTCTCAAGGTCCTGAATCGAAGCAATACCCAAATAAATTTAACTTTTGAAATAAATACTCCTCAAAAAATTAAGTGCACCTCCAGCTGTTAACAAGACATGTTAATATAAAATTATTTTTGCCTACGGTCTTCAAATAAAAATTATACCTATGTCTGTTACAAATAAGCCGGCAACGTCCTTCCAATTAAAATTGCTTCATGTCTTGTTACAATTTTTTTCATATCTCGTTTCGATAAAAACGCAAACATGCAAGTTTACTTCAAATCGAATACGGATGATATGCGTGATTTGTATCAGTTTGAAAGACATTAACCTCGTGTGTAGTGTTATGTCCTTCAACTTGTACATTCTGCCTTTACAACAAAGTATCTAATCTCTCATCGTGCCAAGATTCTCAAGGTACTGCAAATACGAGTATATTGCTAATATTTCACTGCAATATTTTTTCTTCTTCTTCTTGCTGCCTCTAACGCCGCTGCAGCAGCACATCAAGGGTACTTGGAAATTTATGAGTCAATTATTTTTTCGATCGTAAATTGTTTTCTTAATTATTAGTTCAAGTGTAATGCGAAAATCCTTAAAGTATACTTTACACGAAGATTTCGGTAGAAGTACGTACGTAAGTGTGTGTCCAAAGATACAGATTGTTCAAAAGCCACTCAAATCTGTCGAGTTTGAATAACAGCCGAAAGATTAGAAACATTGTACACCCATAAGACCCATTACGATTACCACTTTACCGTTGTAAGCAATAATTCCGGCTGATATGATCTTTTGGCACATTAACGTATTGTTAACGTGTCTTGTTCGCCTACGATACTTTACGACCTTCGTCGGGCAAAAATTAATTTCTGAAACGTGATTGATTGCATGTTGGTGAAGTGAATGTTTGCGAGGGTTTTACAAGCTGTTGATAAAACGAAAAGTATTAGATTTCAAACATCTTGCAGTGAAATTGAAAGTATTCGAAATTGTACGCGAATCCTGATACCATGAAATGATATGTTTTGATCTGAAATCATTTCGTAGATCAATTTTATTATGGGGAAACTCTTAGTGTTAGCCAGTTGTCATTTGCGCTGTTATGTGAGACTATATTTTCGGGCTTTTCTTACCTTTAGATGTTTATTTTATCTTGTGGCAAAATAAACTCGTGGGACGACATTTTCAAGGCTAAGGAATACCGATTAAAAGCTATTTGGAAACTTGATTCAGTACAACAGTATGAAAGTTAGAAGTAACGTACATATGCAATTTAATTTCCAAGAATAAATGACACTTAATCTATAAGGGAGTCTACACATGAAAGTCAAACTTAAGTTGAAACTATAATTTTTTTTCAATTCTCGGTCTTAACTGAAACATGTAAATTGGTCAAGGCCATCGCCTGCACTGGCCATCATTCCCTAGGAATTTCAAATATTGAATGTTATTTGAAAATGTATTGTTACATGCCCCAACAATTCTGCGAGCTATCGTCGCAACTATTAATGACATTATGATCAACAAATATACCCGAAAACACAAGAATGGACCAAGTAGATCCATTCAGATTCAGAATTGCTCGAATATCCCAGGTAGTTCCCGTCAGAACATTCGCCAATATACGAGAAATGGATCGAATGACTAGATACCTTCGAACAGGTAGCTAACAGGAACGGCCCGATGCTAATGGAACACTGCTTTTTTTTGTCATCATTTCTCTCTGTCGATAAGGAGAAATCTACATATCATCAGATGATTTTTTTGCATTCGCCGTCAAATTCGGCTGTGAAAATCTGTAGACAAACTCATTCAGAGAGTAATTAGGGTTTTATAAAATAATTTTGCAAAACCCTACTAGTTTCGTGACCAGTCTGTCCGTCCGTCCGTCCGTGTGTAACAAGTTTTTCTCGGAAACTACTTAAGCTAGAAACATCAAATTTTGTGTGTAATTGTAAAGTAGTGATCTCTTCAAACTTCAACTACAAAAAACTTTATAAGGTATTTAAGGGGGGTCTCCCCATATAAGAGAGTAACCCCTCGAAAAAAAAATTTCATTGAAGGTAGCCGATATGGGTATGAAATGAAAGGTCTTGATGATAACTTTTCAAAACAGGTCTTAGTTTGCAAAAATTTGCTTTGAGGGGCGCACAGGGAGGGGAAATACACGAAAAATTTGTGTCCCCCCCCCCCTCGCGATTGGACACCTGAGATCTGAAAAATATGAAAAAAATCAAGAATGTAGGTCTTGGTGAGTACAACAACAACAAATACGTTAGAAGTCGCAATTCACTCAACTTTGTTAGTAATAGTCTGATTTATCGATTTTATGTTTTCTTGAATAAAATCGTAACGGTACACTTAAATTCAATGAAATTCAGTATGTAGATGTATATTTATAAGGTTGATCTATCCTGAAAGTTTCATAGATTGAAGCATTTTTAGCGAAGTTATAGCGGTTTGAATTTTCCTGTATTACTATGGAACAATATGCGCTGCATTTATTGCTATGGCAACATATGGCTATGGAACAACATGCGCTTCTTACCGACTCAGACACTACAGTTTTGCTAGGATTTGCATGAAAATTGCAGGAATGATAGGTGTGATGTATATCTTTGAGAATCGGTTTAGCTAGTGGTATCAGTAATCGTAAAACAAAATAGTGGCTGCTTTAAATGCGAAGATTGGATAATTTTGAGTTATTTTTTCCCAACTTCAACGTTTAAGGCGCATGCTTTGAACACTTGATTCAATTTAATGAATGACTGAAGATGAGTACCTACAATTAATACTCATAAGTGAAACAAGTCAAGGAGGTGGGAGAGAGCTCTTAGCAAAAGGGTTTTGTAACCATTCTAGGATTCGAAAGAATTGGCCATTAATCGATGATAACAGTACAGGAGAGTGGCCCCTGAAAAAAAAATCATCAAACGTAGCCGATATGAGTATGAAATGAAAGTTTTCATGGGAGCTTTTCAAAACAGTTTTAAAACTGTCAGTTTTTGCTTCAGTGGGGGCACAGGGGGGAAATACATGAAAAATGTGTTTCCTCCGTCGCGGCTGGACATCTGAAATATTTATCAAGTGAGATATTTATGAGTATAACAATACCAAAAACCTCAGAAGTCGAAATTCGTTCAACTTTGTTAATAATGGTATGATCTTCGTATTTCATATTTTCTCCAATAAAATCGTCTTTGACATGTTTCTTGATTTGATTCGATCTGGTGACTGCATTTTGTAAATTGAATACAAAACCCTTCTGACATGAGCGTAGGCCTGTTTACCCAGCTTGTTTTTATATTAAAATCAGTCAAAATTCTCGATTTGTGTATTGTTCATCAACAAGACTATAAGAGACTATTTATCGGTTAAATTGCAAGTAAGAAAACTTTATATTTCGACGGGAAAATAGAAAAAGTTTCTAAAATCATGTGCCCTTGAAAACATGCAATGATAGAAGCCGCCTCCAGCCTACAGGAGTATTATTCCATATGTTAGTATCAATATGAAACATAGAAAATAAAAGACTAAATCTTAGCTCCCTTTTTAAACGACACCCTTTGAAAATTAAATCAAAATAGCAACGTTCCTCGCGCATCTGGAAATGATTACAGAATTTGAGTGGATGTTCCACTCCAGTGTTCCATTCTCTAAGCTAGAGACCCTATATTAAGCCGAGCTAAATGAACGAGGGGAGTTGTAAAACCACGATCCTAGAAACTGCGATAGTAGGGAGTGCGAATTAAAGGCGATATTGGTTGGTAGTGAAGACAGTTGGAATATAAATTTATAGACAACTGAAAAATAACATTTTAATTAATTTTTGTAAAATAATGAAATTAATGATTGTGCATTCTTAGCAAATAAACTCGTTTAACTTAATTTAAAAGACAGTGCGTTTTCGTTTTGCCGAAACATTAAAATTATCAGCTGCGGACCGTAACACGCGACAGTATTTTTGTATGTAAGAAGGCTCAATAAAATGTCTGTCTATCTTTCCATCTAAAAAATAATACCTTATAAAGTAAAATGGGACAAATTGATCCCTCAAAAGTTCATTTTTAGGACATTCAAAATTAAATGAGAGCTTATTACTCACCAAAATCGGGGTGTTGAAGCGAGGTTCGTGAACCCAACTTAGCTCATCCTAATACGGGCATGACAGTGCTGCTCGTTTGTCCAAAATAGCCCTTTGCGGCTGCCAACCGAGAATTTGGCGTACCGGTAGAAATGTATTTTTTTAGAGTGCTGGTGTCCTATGTGAAAGAACTACCTTGTCTCTTTTTGGGAATAAACTTAATAGCATTATTACTATCCCCAGCAATTTGCATGCGCAATGCGAGTTTTGAGATGGTTTACCAACATTCACACGTTTGCTAGTATTGCTTAATGTACGTTTCGAAGATGCACTTGGTCGACTACCAATGCTCCTTCGGAACGTACTTTGTATTTTCAAGCACTTAATGTATTGTCTAACACAGCGAATAGTTCTTTCAGGCAACATTATAATTCCTAAGTACGGTCAAGGGGGTGGTATTCATTCCAATTGCTCAAGTAACATCCAAAATCTACCTTAGTATTTGAACCTAATTAGCCGCCAATTATCTGCAACCATTGCTTGATGGTAATGGAACTCAATCCTGGTCACGCTTCGTGATCGCTAGATATATTCTATGTTAGATCGTAGCTCTAAGCACCACGCTGATGATTTCCTTGGCTGTACAAGATACTTCTTGAAGCCCATTTGATACATTGTTGAGGACTACATCTAGTGTTATTGCACTTGGTCAAAGTAAGCTCAATGTTTTGATTTTAGTTCAATGAGGAGAAGTCATAGATTTCCTAAGTCTCCCTAAACTATTTCATGTCTTATACATAATATTTGCTTTAAATGTATCTACTTTGAATACATATGTAATTATTCACCATCTATGGTGCAACAGGCCAAGCTGAGCATTGGCCTCCAAGATTAATCTTCTCCAATCATCACGGTTCTGTAGCCTTGTTCGCCAGATAATCACTCTTAGCATCGATCTGTTGCCAACTTCTATCGTGTCCTTGGTCTTCCTGCTTGACGTCTACCTCGTGCTCTACTCTTCAATGTCCATTTGGGTAGCGGGTTTTCTTCCATTCTTTCTACGTGGCCCCTCCTTTGCAATTCGCGTAATTTTGGGCAAGCGGATACAGGTGGATCGTCATACATATAATTCGTACTCTGTTTCTTGTTTCACTGGGATGTAGATTTTTCAGAACGCTTTGCATTCAAATACGTTCAATACCTTTTTGGATTCGCTCGTCAGGGCCCATTTTCTACTTCTACACAACAGCACAGATATAACTAGTGATCCATAAATACGGAGTTTAATTTGCCTGTGCGCAACTCTGGACCTAAGACTGGGTAGTACGGAGCAATAGGTTTTATTTGCGGGGTTTATGCGGCGTTCAATCTCATTTGCTCCAGCACCTCTTCTATTCAGTCTGGCTCTACTTTCAAGGTTATAGTTGCCTACGGTCAATTTTTGTCGAACTGGAGTTTCCATCCTTGTTTGAGGCCTGAATTTAGTTTTAAATTTATAAACCCCTAGGCTAATTCAGTTTGCTTCTGATTGTAAATGTGCCATAATATTGACGTGGTCAGCATATGCTACCAATAGTGTAGATTTGAAAACGAGTGTACCCGAGGCTAAAATCTGATTCTATTGTGACACTGTTCGTTAGTTCACCGTTTATCTTTACCTGGAACTCTGTGTTGAGCATCGTGACCTTGACCATGTGGACTGTTTGTTGGGACGCCAAATTCAAGCATTATTTTGTATAGCGCATTTCTTTCGCAACTATCGTATACTTGCTTGAAGTCTACAAAGAGTTGCTGCCCATCAATCTTATATTCCCAGCACTTTTTTGAGCACCTGCTTTGCTGAGAATCTTTGGTCTGTTGTAGACTATCCACTTTTGCAGCGTTGCTAATATTTTTCGATAATACTTTTATAGTACGTCCTTAATGTTCTTTCTACCGTAGTCCAACTTAGATGCTATATCAGACTCAATGGGTAAGACTCCTAACGCTGAAAGTCTTTGCTGACCCATTGTATTTCTTAAAAAATTTTAATAAGCTTTAATTTAAAAAAGCTCTTTTTAGCGGACGCTGTACTTCAAAGTATTGCTAATAAAATTCGGATTACAATGTATATGTTTGGGTAAATTTCCTTTAAGTTATTCCCGATTATGTATTGAAGCAGTTGTTTTACGTCTCCAGTGCAGACGGGCAAATTCAGCATAATTGCTTGCAGTTCTTCATACAACTCATAAGATTGGATGTCAGTGCTCTCACCCACTCGTAGGGCTGTGTTTAAGTCTGTTTCACTGTTTTAATGAACGCTCTCTCCGAATATTTCGAGTTTGCTTAAATCATAGAGGAAGCCAAAATCTGCAAACTATTGATTCAAAGATTTAAATTTTATATCCATACTGCTCATCACGAAATCAATCATAGCATTAAAGAACTCTATTACAAACTGAATATTTGGGAATGTGTTCATCACTACTTTCATAAGGAAACATCCTTTTCTTTTTGGCTAGCCTTCTATTTTTAAATTCTTTTTGCAAGTCATAATTACTTTTTTCAATAAATTGATGAGCATCAGATAAGCATTGTTTGATTCCAATTTGACGATATTTTTTAATCCAGTCTGTACCATATCTCCATTGAATCATTTGTGCTCACCGTTGCGAGTGCGATACCATTCGAGCCACCACAAAAGCCATACGAGCCATTACTAGCCATTCACCTTTATTATTGTGAATTTCACAGAAATTCCACTTGTATTTATTTGGCTCACCGATACTAAATTTGCCGTTAGCTCCGGTACACCCAGTACGCTAATTAATTCCAAATGTTTGCGCATTCTATAAGTTTCTACACAAAAATTCACTACTCCAGTGCATTCGACTTTCATCATTTTATTATTCGCAACTTAAATCGGCGGTGTATCAATTTTCTTCATTCCAGTTAACCGATTCCAATGCATGGTCATATATCTCGTTGCTGCTGAATCGTTCTACCAATCACATTTTCCATACTTGCCGTTTAGAAAAACAGCACTAAATGTGATCATTGCATTACCACTCGATATCTTATCTTTCTTCTTATCGGTCAATTCTGTGGCCATCGGTTGAATTTGGGACCTTTGACTTTACACGTGTGACAAGTAATATCACTATTTTTACGAAAACGGCTTTTACCTTTTTTGCATACAATGCTGTTTATTCGTCTGATGAAGTGGCTGTAACTGGCTCTTGTGAAAGCTTCATTTTAATACTATCACTCGATAGATTCACTGCACTTGTCCCCAACGTCATTAAAGTCGGCAAATATTCATTGGCCAATCCAGAAAGCAAAAATATGGCCAACCATTCGTCTTCAACCTTGAAACCCATTTCATTCAGCCATTGTGCCGGAGAAATTATTGCAGTCATGTACATTTCCATTGAAGAGTATTCAGCCAATTTTGTATTGACAATTTTTCTCATTAATGACACCTTTCACACAGCTCCTTGTTCTTCGAAAGTTTTCTTCAAATTAACCCACGTTTCTGTTACTATCGTTGCTCCTGTGGCATGCACGTAGTTGCCTTTATCAATACTCAAAACAATTTTAGCCTAAGCAATTTTATTCGCGTTTGTTTCTGCTTCAGTCAAACATTGAGACATGCCTTCAGCTGCCAAGTAATTCTCCGTCGCAAATTTCCATGTAGAATAATTTTCTCTTCCACACTATTTTTCAATCGATGCTAAAAGTGCCGATGACATTTTCAATTTGGTGTTCACAATAGATTCTGTTTGCGATTCTATATAAATTACTGCTGCTGCTTCTGTCCATGTGAATTGTTAATCAACCTCAATCTGCTTACCTTTACCCATGCGGTTTTCTAACCTTACTTGTGCGATGTATTCACAATGCTCAAAATGTACGTTCAACAAGACGAAAAAATAATCAGAAAAATTCTACAGGAATTTTTTTAGTTTTAGCTACTTAAAACTTTTCAATTAATTTATTTAATTATCTGGGCCCATAACCTGAAGAAGTTTATCGGCTGAAGATCTAAATTTAGTAGATAAATTTGCGATAAAATAAACTAATGAAACTCAACACACGTCTGTATCGTTTGGCGTTTCATTTAAGAGAAGCGCAAAGTCATATACAAATGTCAAATCAGATTAAATGTATGCATGTATGACATAAGTGTCAAACAGTGTTGACTCTCTAGCAGTTTAGGTGGTGATTGACCGTATTTTGGTCATCGTTATCTCTCTCTTGCTTGCGGGATTTCGCGAATTCTTGAACCTCATTTACCAGATATAATTTCCCCCAAACAGCTTTCTGGAAAAAAGTTGATGTCACCGGGCATCAATCTCCGGACCCCAAATACGCAAAACGAGTACATATACATTCGGTCAGTATATAATTGCTTCATGCTTCATGCTATCACCCTCCATTAATTTGGAAGATAATTCTGGAGCCATAGGTTCATGCTCACTATCATCCTAATGTTATGTTTTCAAATTGAAAATTGTACTTTAACAGATTTAAACTGTTGAAAATATAAAAAATAAAATGAATTAATAATTTCTTTCTCATTGTTCCCCGATAAAAAATTACTTTGTTCACTCATTGAACCTTTCACAAGATCCATGCGAAACATTATTTCATCCACCAAATTATGCATAACTCCTTCATAATAATATCAGCGAACTAAGATCATGCTTTCACTAAATCTTCATGCTAATATCCTCTTCATAGATTTGAATCCTTGCCGGAAGGCATATCAAAACAATTTGTACAATATTTTCCGGTTATTATGTTATAAAGATCTTATTATCTAATTCAAATAATAAATATCTGCAGACAATCACCATAAAGATCTTTCAAAGCTTTGAATCATTGTGAAAAAGATTCAACGGTTCTATAAAACCAATTAAATGTAATCCAATCTGATAGGCACTTGACTAGACATTTATCTTGTATCTATTATCCATACCTAGCGACTTGTACCTGCAGAGATATTATAGGATCACCTGAGGCGGTTCGTGAAAGTGAAATGATTGCTAATAAGACTTGATTGATGCACAATCTAGGCTAGATCATGAAAAACTTGTTTAAAATAGAACTCAATATCATAATATAGTGCTGATGGATATTTTTTTCGTCGCGACAAGTAAATTGGTTAAGTGAGCATTGCATGTTAAGTTGCATTTTTATGGAAAATGTGTGATTGTGAATCGTAATTTGCATTCACAATGCATATCAAATTAAATATTTGCCTTAAAAAGCGCTTAAGGTTAAAGTTGGGTGACCGCATTCTTAAGTTGAAGAGCATATGGTGTTTGTTCTTGAGGCCAAGTGTTATAACTGTTAATTTTTATGGAAATCGTAATTTTTATTTATGAAAATTCTTTTGTATGTATTGGGTGTACAACTCAATAACCGGAATTTTTTAACGAAATTTGATACTTTATTGTGGAAAATCTTGCAATATATTTTATTCAAAGTACTGCCTATCGGAAGCTACAACATTTCCCCATCTTTTAGGTAGTTTATGAATTCCATCCCAAAAAAATTGCACTTGCTTGGCGGCCAAAAACGAATCTATCCAATTTCGGATGCCTTGCTCTGAAGTGAAGCGTATTCCGGTGAGGGCGTTTTGCATCGAGCGAAATAAATGAAAGTCAGACGGAACAAGGTCCGGACTATAAGGCGGGTGGGCTAAAACTTCCCATCCACTATTTTCCAAATAGTTTTTCACGGGTCTTGCAACATGCAGCCAAGCGTTGTCATGATGAAAAATTATAGCCTCGTGTCTGATCGCATCATATTCCGGGCGTTTTTCGATGATGGCACGCTTCAAACGTATTAATTGTGTTCGGTACAGGTCACCTGTGATTGCCTGGCCCGATTTCAACAACTCATAATATAACGGCCCCTTCTGATCCCACAAAATACACAGCATAATCTTGGCGCCATAGATATTTGGCTTCGCCGTTGATTTGGCTGGTTGGCCGGGCTTCACTTATGACTTTTTGCGTTTGGGATTGTCATAATGAATCCATTTTTTATCCCCAGTCACGATCCGATGCAAAAATGATTTCTTTTTATGGCGCTCAAGCAGCATTTCAGACATACAGAAGCGCCGTTCAACGTATCTCGGCTTCAACCCATAGGGGACCCAATTACCTTGCTTCTGAATGTATCCAGTGGCTTTCAAACGTTTCAAAATGGCTGGCTGAGTCACTCCCAATAATTTGGCAAGTTCGTCTTGGGTTTAACACAAATTCTCATCGAGTAGCGTCTCCAATTCTTCGTCTTTAAACTTTTTTGGCTGTCCTGGGCGTTCTTTGTCTTTGATGGCACTTTTGAACCATTGAAACCATTCAAAACATTGGAACAGGTAGCTAACAGGAACGGCCCGATGCTAATGGAACACTGATTTTCCTTGTCATCAATTCTCGCTGTCGATAAGGAGAAATCTTCATATTATCATATGATTTTTTGCATTCGCTGTCAAATTCGGCTGTGAATCCGCGTAAAAAAACTCGTTTGCTGTGGGATTTTTAGTTAAAACCAGTGGAAATTTGTGATTAGTGCGCTATTCATGAACAAGACAATAAGAGACAATCTATCCGTTAGATTGCAAGTGAGAAAACTATATATTTCGACGGAAAAGAAGGAAAATGCAAATGAAGTTTCTAAAATCATGTGCCTTGTGAAAATATGCAATAATAGAACGCACCGTCAGCCCACAGGAGTATCATTTCATAGGTAAGTAACAACATAAAATGTAGAAAGCACAATACAATATTTAGAAGTGTTCTTTCACTCAAAATCACTGCTTCCAATTCATGCATGATTATGTTTACATTTCGGTGGTGACCATTTTATTCGATTAGTTTTCACGTAGTAGCGCCTGCATTTTGGGGAGCAAGCTTTGCTAGTATATTGCTTGAATAATTTTATTAATGAAATCAAATTTATTTCTTTTTTCAGGAGTCTGTTAAATGATACTGGACATACGAATATATGGAGATGAAAAAATTATTAATGGGCAACTATCGGTAAACTGTTTACTTTTATAAATCTCATCTGGATCTCAGACATATTTTTGTTTTTGCAGGCAAATGCAACGAGCTTAGCGACAGTATTTATTTCAAGCGCCTCTCTGGATGTGGAAGCTATTTCATCCTCGAAAGCGGAAAGCAGAATCCCGGAGTTGTTAGAATTATTCTTTTAACTGTAGGCATATATAGAATGAATTCCATTTATTATATTATTGAATTTTCAAATGAATAAAAGTCATTTCGAAATAATTGATCTTTATATTAACAAGCAGAAGGATATATGAACTCTTGAAAAAGATGCTTTGGACAAATAATTCGAATTTTGTATTCAAACTTTTGATCAATTTTATAGCCTATATCAAAGAGATAAATTTAATATCGGGGCACAGGATAATTCATTTTGGGACTAATCACTGGTTTGAGAAATTCAACAGTAATAGACGACGTATTTATAACCAATATATGCTCAAATTTGTTCCCTCATATAAACTGAATCAAGATATCATTAACCTATTTTTGATCCATTCAATCAAGTCTCGCCTATAGCAATATACTGACTGTAAGGCAATTTACTGCCAGCTATGAGAAACTTTAATTTACTCTAAATAGTATACTTAAAAATGTTCAAGTGGCATGCATCGGAAAGCAACTCTTTGTTGCATATAGTGAGTGAGTGAACAACAAACCAAACTTCAGCTTGTTATTTAAGCTTATAGCAGTAAAATATATCAACACAAAATACTATTTTATTGCGAAATCAAAATCAGAATAAATTTCTGTTAGGCGATATCTTAACAAATTAGTATACCTTAAAAGCATGTAGTTGTCTCACACATAGCGAAGGTCAAGCTCAACGATTATACATTAACTCCAATGAAGACGATTATGAAAGGAAAAGGGAGGTGAAAAGTATAAAAGAATGAACGATTATAATTTTAGTAGTAGTTGAATTTGTAATTACCTAAGGAACAGATTTAGTTTATATTATAGTTATTTATTAAATGTCGCTGTGAGTTTCTTTTTATCTAAATAAAATTTTACAAACTATTCAAGTCTGAAATAGGAACATTATCAATCAATTATGCAATGGCAGTTAACTTTTACATTTTCAAATATTTCTAAACTGTAGCTACCTTTTTAGACTACACCCTTCCAAAATTAAATCCGAAGAGCAACGTTCGTGGCGCATCGGGAAATGATGACAAAATTTGAGTTGATGTTCCACTCCAGTGTTCCATTCTCAAAGTTCAAAACACTGTGTATTCACTACAGAATTGTCACCATAAACTTCTGCAAGCAAACGATGACTTCCCGTAGCAGTTTTTTTTGCAAAAAAATGACCCAACAGAACCTCTCGCAAATGCTGTCTTTTTTCCAATTTTGAAGTTATTCATCGTGAAAAATAATAATGAAGCACACAAGATAAAATTGTTTTGTTGACTGATTTTGAAAGCTATCAAACCTTCAAAATGACATATTATCTATATAAAGTTCGAGCTTTCACGATATTTGTTAGTACGGACATCTAGCGTCAAATTCCAGTTATTAAGTTGTAGGCCCAGCTACATAATTGAGTTGCTTTTAATAATTTTTCTGAAAAATTATTAGAGAAGAAATATGTTAGAAGAAGGTGGTTTCAACGTGTATACTAATTCTCCTCAGGCCATCACTCTTATTGGACACACACCAGTGATGGCGACTACCATGCCTAAAGGCGAGAGAATGATTTTTAGTTTTCCTACTCAATAACTACGAGTTATCTAATAAGAAAGATAACCTGAGGCTTAGTACATACGTTGAACCCCCTTCTTTTAACATTTTTCTTCTCTAATAATTTTTCAGAAAAATTATTGAAAGCAACTCAATTATCTAGCTTTTACACAAAAAAAATTTCATAAGTAATTTCAACCTATTGGAGTTATTCAAAAAACGAGATCGGTACCTGCATGAAGCAACGAAAGCTCAATGTAGAGCAAAAATTTATTGTATAGATTTACATTCAGTTGATGTAAAGAGGGTGAAATAATCAATTTAAAATTTTAGCAAGGATAATTTTTGTTTGATTGAGTGGGAGAAAACTACATTAACATCCTTTGTAATCTGGGTCTTCCGGTCATTCCAATAAAAACGCAAATAAATTTAATTTTATACAAAACATATCTTCTTCTTCTTCGTAGCACTACAGTCCCTCTCGGGCCTTCGCCTCCTGGAAATAACACCTCCAACTTTCTCGGTCCATTGAACACGTCCTCTAATTCTCAAACCCGAGCAGCGATTAACTACCTGCCCTAAAACCACCTTGATACTCCCCAATAATACTGTTGTGTATTAATCGAGCAGCCCGCCTAGGCAAGCTGGTCGAGAGAGCTTCACAAAAAAAAAACAATTTCATAATAATGTGATGAGGTCTTAACCTCAATGTCGCTGCAAACCGTGAACATCTCCTATGGGGACATCATGGGGTTAAGAAACTGTCGTTCTTAGTTTAATATTTTCTTTAGAAAAAAGGTGCCAAGGGTGTTTGCATTTACGTGGGGTTTATATTTTTTAGACATGAACACCACCGTAAAATGCCTTGGCTGCTCAGTCTGAACGAAAATTATTGTTATTATATTTTTTTTACGTTAGACTCTTTCTCTTCTAAAGTTTTTTTCTTTTATGTTTTAAATTTTATCATGCTAGCATCAGAAATTTCTAATTCACTTTCATGTTATTATTTTTATATCCCTTTATCTTATTTAATCCCATGCAGGCGTAAGCGCCTTCGGTTTGGGAATTTACCTGAATAAAACAATTCATTGATGGAAAGTAAAAGAAAGTTTGTTCATACAATTTATTACTATTTAAAATAACTGTTCATCTGAAAGCTTGTCAACTAGCTTAATTTCAAAAATGCTTATGGCATCATTAACTGAACAAGATTATAACAAGAAAATGTCTAATTAGATCAATTTGCGTTTGTCATTAGTATCACAATAATAATAACGCAATAAATGTGGAACAATTTGATACACAACATATTGATATTATTAGTACTAGCCCGAAATAAGCACCGCCACTATCGCGGCTACTATCATCGATAAAAAGTTTCTCCAATCTCATTGAGCGTACAAAGAAATTTCAATTCACTAACAATAATGTTGAGATCAACAAAATCATAAATTTACTTATACCAGCTAGCCTTAAAGCGGTCATAATAAAAGTGGGATTGAATTTCTGAATCAGTTGAGAAAATTGTTAGTAAATAAATAAGAAACAATCTGATCAAATAATCGATAATTGCAACACCATTGCTACGTGATTGAGCGAAGCTATTCCAGATTCAACTTGCACTCGAACCTTCCGTTACCGCCATCACGAGAGCTCGAGCTAGTGGATGAGGAAAAGCTCTCTTCGAGTGAAACGAGGAACGGGATGGGGACTTGATCCCGTACCGGCATAGTAAAGGCAGTGTAGAAAGTGTCCATCAAAGACCAAAAGGGGCTTGATTTATGCACATGCACTTTCGATTGTGATTTTTGTCGCGGACGGTGAAGTGATATGCTTTGATTGAATAAGTTTTTTGTTGCATACTTGAGTTTCTCATCAAAGCTATCGCCGATATCGTTCGGGATATTGCATTCGCATTGAAAGTCGTTAGTGGATTGCTGCGCGTGGGGTTTTGTTCATTTCCTTACTAAATTCCCCAAAATAATTCTAAAAAAAACCTTCAAGGTTAAAAGTATTCATTGTGCTACAGTTTTGTGCAAAGTAAACTTAGAATTCAGCAAGAATTGCTCCAATTAGCGAAAACGTAAATTTCTTTCTTGTTTCGGTTGCCTGCTTTTCTTAGTGCAGAGTGATAGTGCGTGCATACTAGAGTGAGATACCCTCAGTGATTGTTTGGTTTGACAATCCGTTAGCTGCACAGAGATGATGGGGAATGCCAACCACTGGATTTTGAAATTGAATGCGGACCTGAAACTGGAGTTGAGCAGCGAGAAGTAAAGGTAACTGGATTTGAGATTTAGATTGAATCGTATTCATGTCGTCATTGCAAACGTCGCATACCAGCATGTACGAGTAGAGAGTGGTTTGTGCAAGGTAAAATGCAACCGAACAACGCGGAACAAGCGATACATGAGATTGAAATTGAATCGGAGTCATGTCGTCATTGCAAACGTCATATACTAGTATATGTTCGAGAGCGTGGTCAATGCAAGGTATAATGCAAGAGAACAACGCAGAACAAGCAATATTGGATCCAAAATTAATAACGAAACATTATTTAAAAACAGAGTTTTCCCTTGACTTGATATCATCTATACCCTTGGATTATATTTTCTTGATTTTCAATCAAGCCAACGGCTTCTCGGATTCCATTCAAATACTACATGCAAGCCGAAGCTGTTCAAACCGAACATGTGTGAAAGTTAAGAGGCTTGGATTTATGAATTTCGCTTACCAATCTCCTTTTTCGTCGCATTTGTGAAGAAAAAAGGGATATTTCACTACATAGGTCCAAAGGTAGTAGACTATGATAACGTTTAAAAAGAAGGCATTTGTCCGGGACGACAAAGACGGCAAATAAAAACAGGTAAGATGGTCACCGTACAAACAATACCTTAAATGAAATTTGAACAATGCAATATTCAACCAACGCCAGTAGCTAATGTTTCTAGTTCCGCTTTTAATCTGCCAGCACCACAGAAAGTTCCATCTCTTCATGTCGTGGCGCCGCCGAAGCAAATATTTATATCTCGTCTGGCTTATGAGACATCGACAAATGAAATTTGTGATTATGTCTCAACGAAATTTGAACCTTCAGTAAAGATAATCAGCTGCCACAAACTGACAAAAGACAACATTGAGGGAAGAGTTATAGCGTCCTTCAAGCTTGCTGTGCCATCAAACTGCAGCAAAGTTCATCAACCAGAATACTGCCCTCCTGGAACACTAATTACACCGTTTGAGGCAACCAAAAGAAGAAATTTTCGTCGTGTGGTAAGCTCTTTTCCGAAACTTTAAGAAGCGGTCACCCTACAACTTCTTCAAATATTAATTTAAATTTTGATATTCAAAACACTTCTCGTAGCTTCAATCTTTATTATCAAAATGTACGTGGCATGCGAACCAAGCTGGAAGCTATTAAAATTGCCTCTTCCATTTCCGGCGATGATTTCATTTGTTTTACAGAAACCTGGCTAACTCCTGATATTGCCAGCAGTGAAATTTTTCCACTATATGATGTCTACCGAACTGATAGAGATCGTTTGATTTCAGGCAAATCTGACGGTGGTGGTGTACTCATTACTACTCATAAAGCCTTAGACAGCAAACTCTGCTCTGACTTTTCACCATCTCTTCCAGTAGAATGCATCAATATCTTAATCAATATCTCTCAAGCCGTGAGTTTAGTATTGTTTTGCGTGTATATCCCTTGCAATGCTCCTTTCCGCGTTTACAACCGTTTTTTCCCTGAATTATCTTCGTATTTCTGTAGCATCAACCCTTTATACAATATTTTAATCTGTGGTGACTTTAACATGCCTTGCCTAAGGTGGGTCTCAAGCTTTCATACCCTCTCAACCTTCAATGATCTCTCGATCCTGTTTTCTTCTTTTTTTATCGCTTTGCTCCCTATCGCAATTAAATATGATCCCAAACGCAAACAATCAACTTCTCGATTTCATCCTTACTACCAATCCTGCCTCTATCTCCTCGATCACAAAATCCCCCTCCGAATATGTAAAACCTGATCCCCATCATCTTCTGCTTGAGGATCGTTTATCTTCACCTCAGTCCAAACGCACTCCTTTCTCCCCAAGACTTAATTTCCGCAAAGCCAACTATGCTGCCATTCAGCTTGAGCTGGATAATATTGACTGGAATTTAATGCTACAGACGCTAGATATCAATTCAGCGCTATCAACTTTCTATGAGAATCTCAGTAGCACAATTGCAAACCATGTACCTATCTGCCGATCCCCCCGGAAAAAGAGCCCCAGCTGGTTTTCCGCTAAAGTCTCAGACGCTCTCTATTTGAAGGAGCAGACGCGCAAAAAACTTCATTATTCCAACTCTAACACTGACCTCACCAACTACCGAATGCTTCGTAAAGAAGCCAAAAAAGTGGTTAAGAACGCAATGCGATCTTATTATTATATGATTGAAACATCATTGCAATCTAATAGTCCTAAGCCCTTTTGGATATACATGCATTCTATGAAAACAACATCCCATAATCCTAATATCTTCTCATGGCGTAACTGCCAAGCTTCTGATGGGCAAGCTATCTGTGACCTTTTCGCTCAATGTTTTTCCTCCACATTTAAGGATTCGAACCCCACTATGTACTCATCGTGTCCTTCTCCTTCCCATAATATGAATCCTATCGTGACCTCTGCATCAGAAATTGAAAATGTACTGCTTGCCTTTGACATTAATGGTGGTCCGGGTTCTGATGGAATACCAAATCTGTTCGTTAAGTCATTATCTTCTTCATTATCTACCCCACTATCAATTATTTTCAATATTAGCCTTTCTTCTTCCTGCTTCCCTGACGTCTGGAAGCATGCTAACATCTTTCCGATCCATAAGTCCAGAGATCGAAGTGAAATCTCTAACTATCGTCCGATTTCTTTGCTATCTTGTTTTGGCAAGCTCCTTGAGAGAATTGTGCATAACAGAATGTACGATGATATCAGTATCCTGTTTGCAAATGAACAACATGACTTCATTAAAGGTCGTTCGACAGTAACTAATTTATTAGAACTTATGAATACCATCTCTCTTGCTTTCGACAAGAGCCAACAAGCCGATGTCATATACACCGATTTTGCTAAAGCCTTTGACAGTGTTGATCATGGCCTTTTGGCTAACAAACTCCGATCTTTCCGCGTTTCCGATTCTATCCTCTCTTGGATTTTATCCTTCTTATCCCATCGCCCCTGCACCGTTATATGGAATAATTTTTTTTCGTCGGGCTCATTTAGCCCAAATTCTGGTGTTCCTCAAGGATCAATTTTAGGCCCTTTGCTATTCAACATTTTCATCAATGATCTTCCCCAATGCCTGTCCTCTAGTTGTCTTTTTTACGCTGATGATTTAAAAATTCATCGCCCCATTAACTCCAGCAAAGACTGCTTATACCTCCAAAATGATCTTGACAATCTCCAAAATTGGTGTCAAGGTAATTTACTTCGTCTTAACATTTCTAAGTGTTGTCACATGAGATTCACCAACAAAATTCATCCAGATTTATATGAATACCAGATTGATGGATCAGTGCTCGCACTTGTGGACAAATTTAAAGATTTGGGAGTAGTATTCGACCCATGTTTGAAATTTAACATCCATGTACGAGTATCATCCATAACCACAAGAGCTTCACGTGTCGCTGGTTTTATTTAACGATCTTCTTGCAAGTCTTTTAGTATTTCAACCAGCGTCCATCTATTTGTACTTCTAGCCCGGTCAATCCTTGAGTATGCCTTCCAGGTATGGTCTCCTGACTATACCAATCTATCGGATGCTGTTGAAACTGTACAGCATAAATTCACACGATCTCTACTCTACAAATATAACCTCACTTACTGCTCCTACGTTGAGCGCTTACAGATCCTAAACATTCCATCACTCAAAAATAGGAGAGAATTTTTTGACCAGTGCTGCTTATTTAAATTATATCACGGTATTCTTTCATCCAACCTTCGTGAAAGGCTTTATATACGTCCCACCTCAAGAACGCGTTCAACTGACATATTCTTTGTGCCCTCCGCTCGTACCGATATTTATTTTTATTCATTTTTTGTACGTGTATCACGTCGTTACAATGAGCTCCAGCTGAGTCCTCTGCCACATTCCTTAAACGCTTTTAAAAGCATATTACATAATATTCTGCTTAGCTTCCAATAGTTTATCCGTATTTTATAATCTTGTTATTTTTTTTCTTAATATAACTTTGTTTATTCGCATGTATTGTATTATATTTCATTACCTACTTTGTAATTGGGTTCACGGATCTGTAAAGTAGTGTAAATAAATAAATAAATAAATAAACTTATTGTCATTGAACACCTTCAATAGCATCGCTTAGGTAACAGTGATGAGGGCTCCATATTTGGGAGCGGTATTCAACAAGACTTCTTATCAACGAAAAATATACGTGATGAAATATCCTTAAATGACTTGGTTGATCTGAAGATGAGGCTAGACATTTGGGAGGTTTCGAAAACTAGGGAAGCTATGCGATGTTCAAAGTGAAGCTTTGTATCGAATAAAACACCAAGATCCTTGTGCTACAGAACAGTATCCAGATATGTATCCGAGATAAAGTAATTGAAACTAGTAATATATGATATGTAATAATAAAAATTATAACTATTTTTCAGGAGAAATTTTATGGAAAAACAACATTCAAAAATATGAACAAATAACTAAAATATTATGTCTTGAAATAATGTCGGGAATTTTTCTACTATAGCAAAAAAAATTAATTTTTTTATGAAAATTATTAGGAACAAAAGTAAGAAAAAAATAAATAAATTTAAACTAAAATTTTTGCAACTTTATATGAAGTGAAATTGGGATAAATCCAAATTGGAATTTAGTTATTACCAAATGAGTTTTATAACTGAAACGGAAAATGATAGTTAAAATACCATTTTCTTTTGTCCTGAGCAGTTCTTTTGATTTCTGATGTGGTATAGATAGCTATTAATTAATAAAGGGATACACATTTATCTCATTGTTCTCAACCCGGTAAATTAAAATTTATACTTCCCCTATAAAAGCATTAAATTGAAGTTCTAACAAGAATTATAAAATGAGAACAAAATCCAATGAGACTTATAATTAAAATCGTCTATAAGCTTGAAAGAAAATTAAATTTAATATAGATTTCTCATTTGACCATGAAAATAAAAAAAAAATTATAAATGTAACAGATTTCGCAATAACAACCGAAATTTGGTAGCTACCTTCGTCTTTGAAAATGATCCATGGTATATATTAAACTGAAAAGAGAAATATTGCGTGTTATGTTCTTCAAGTTACTAGTTTTGGCCTGAATGTGCATACGCCATTGGTGCATGCACTCTCTTCTCCAATCATTTGTGGTTAAAAACACCAATATGGCACTTGCCTCTGATACTAATAAAGTAAATGATAACAATGAACAACATTGAAATGTTTAATCTTTTATAAATTGTTTTATAACTATCTTTGTTGTTTTGCAATTGTTTGTCAAATTTACATCTTTGGCGACATTTTTAATTATCGTTATATCTGCTTCTTCTTTAGCAAATTACTAATCGTTTTCATATTCATCATTAGTGAGGATATGGAGTCTTACTAATAAGGCATAAAAATTAAAGAATAAATGATATGAAACTCACTTTCAAATTTCAAAGGAGACAATAAGTTTTAAATTTTAACAAAAATCTGACCTTGAAGCGTATTTTTTCACTGCAAATATTAACACCTCCTACGCTATATCTAATGGGAAAGTGACATTAAACTACGGGGCTTGTGTATAGCCTTCAAAAATGTTTGCGTAAAATCAGATAACTAAAAACCATATCTTCTTACATAGCATTCATTACACCAGACAAAACATTCTTCTAATAATTCCAAAACTTATAATGATATGCAATCCTATTTAAAAAAAATTGTTATTGGCATCTAGCTACCGGAGAAACTACGCAAGTGCTTACCAATCAAAATAAATTTCGTATAGTTTCAGCAGTTTCCTTTACTTTGGTAGACTTGATCTAAGAAAATCATCAAAAAATATTCGCATGCAGCATGGCTGGTCGTACCCTACAGGCTCCGGTGTAAATTGCCTAAGGAAAACGGCTCAATATTACATACGCTAACGTGAAATTGTTTTGCATTTTCGACATCGCCTTCAAATGCACATATCTTTGACCCAAATACCGTCCCATATGTGCGCACGAGTCAATTTACACTTTTTACCTGTGACAATTTTTAATGCGATATAAAATACGGTATCGACTGCAGGTGTAGTCTACGCGGCATTGCTTGTGCGTAGTGCAAAAGAGGATATGAGGCAAACTTTAGGTAATCAACTAACAGGGCCGATAAAGTTCCCTTAAAAATAACTTTCAAACGAATAAACTGTTGCTTTATGACCGAAGTGATATTAGAAATATTAGAAACAAATTGAATATCTCGAGCCTTAATATTGTACAACAATTTTCTTCACAATCTTTTTGAGTAATTACACTCTTTACTCTCCCCTATATTCCGTATGTACTGCGTGCAAAGTCATAAACCTAAACTGTATCAAATACCACACGCAGATATGATCAACTTTTTTTCTTTCCAAGTTAACCAGCAACATGTCACACAAACCGCAGCCCACACGAAATATATCAGCAAACATATACGAGTACTCGTACTTAGTCAATACTAGCCAAGTGCGAATTTACTTCTTTAATGGCAAACTTCGACTTTACAGCAAATATCTTTAAATTCTGCACGCATTTATTTATTATGCAGACATCCTTTAGCTGGTGATTTATTCTGTCCGAGCTGCTAAGATTTGCGAAGTGATGCTCGGTAAGGTAGTCGTGGTAACGGTCGGAACATGTAACTTGTGAAAATCAAAACGAAAGACTTGAGCCAGTAACCTATAAATCACAAAGTGAAGTAACGTAGGGAGTTTCAGATTGTACGACTCGTTTAGATAAGTATCTGTTTTTGTCTTGAGAAAAGATCGCTAATGAAGATATCGGTATTTCATTAGGAATTTCCAGTTACCATTTTTTCAGTACAATGTAAGATCTAATTAATAAAGGTGGTTCTGATTTAATTGAACTAATGAAACACCTGTATGTGAATTTCGGAAATATTTACTAATCACTTAATAAAATTTTACTTTTATATTAAAATCTCTTAAGTAAGCAAACATATTTATTTTTAGCTTGTTTTAGTGCAATCGCATTCACCGCATCTTAAAAGGAATGAGCGATGGTCAATGCCTAATGTCGGTTTGAATAATTCGGAGCATGTAAATTATAACAATTAAATGTGTAAATCGCACTTGTGAAAATCCTAAAATCCTCCATAAAGTCTGGTAAATTTCCAGGCAATTAGGAAAACACGATCATATTGAGTGAGCAAAAAATTATTTCACGAAAATCCGCAAATTTTACAAATCATCAAATTTTCTTAATAAGGTCATAAATTTTTATTGATATTGCCTGCGTGCTTCCTTATTCCGTTCAGGTAGAAATACAGTATGTTGCCATGCATTTCAAGTAAATGTCAGCATGCATATCTTCAAGTATGTTAGTTTTGTTGGTTAGTTTTATAATGTAAAAGTAAATAGTTGATAATTTGATTGGAGATAAATTTGCAAGAAATTATTTTAGGTCAACGAAATTCAGTGTGTAATTTATTGTTATTTTCATGGCAGAGTTATCGAAGCAATAAGGCAATTGTTGGGGTGTTTATTGCAATTTTAGTTGCTGTCACATGCTTATGTGGTATTATGACATACGCAGGTTTGAGTATATGAGCGTAATTTGTAATTTAGAAAATTGCCTAATGCTAATATGTTATATTTGGAAGGTGTTTAGTTACAAAAAACTAACGCGCTCTATAGTCTGGCCAAAAATTACTACAAAAAAATATGGCAAATATGCAATAATTAGCACGATATTAAAGTTGATTCAAGTCTTAAGTATTGTTCAATAAATGACATATCAAAACGTACCGCCAACTCTTTGCCCCTGCAAAAAACGTTGTCCAAGTTCCAGTGTCAAAAATTTCGGTTTCTAGATTTTCCTCTTTAACGATTTGTGTTATCGTAAAAAATAGGCCAGGCAAAATTTGTAAGCCATGCTGCAAATCACAATTTCTGAGATCACAATTTTAAAATTTGGAATCATCGTATTCTATTTAATAGTACTGTTTTTTTGGCTAAACTACTAGAAACTCAACAATGTTTTTTGTTCTTTCTCGGCTGTTTTCACCTCTCTTTAACGATACTAAATAAAAGAAAATCTTTCGTAAATTTTTTCAATGAATACGCGCATTTCGAAAGGAACGTCCTTTCTTCTTCAGTGCTTTTCTACAAGTGTTTTTTATAAGCAATCTACAGTCCTTTTTTTAATACATCTAAGTTTTTTCCCTACAGGTAACAATTTTTCCGTGCTAAATGGTCCATTAAGGGGTTTAACAATTATAGGTAATTACCCTAGCTATAAATCTTCCAAATTTAAACAAGTGGTCCTTCAAGAGGATTAAGCGGATAAAGAATTAAAGGTAATTAGCAAGTTAACAAAATGATCCTTTAGGAGGGTTAAGAGAAATAAAGTTAATTAGCATAATTAGGAACATAACAATTTTTAAGTGGCTTATTGATAAATTAAAGAAAATAAAGATGACTGGCAGTTACCTACACCTACATTCATTCTTCTTTCCTATGGTTCGTTGTAAATATACCAGCTTTCGTATGCGTCGAGCTTCTGCTGTTTTGACCCCTTCTTCAACGCTTTGACGTTGTCCTTCGTCATTTCGTGGTTTTCCTCCATTGCGTGCCTTGCCACCGTTGATTTCGTCTCTGAAAGTGCTTTATTTCTTTTTCGAGCGCTTACTACTTCGCTGATATGTTCCTGGGCCCTGATCCCTACTAGCCGCTTTGTTTGTCCTATATAAGTTTTTCCGCAATCCGTGCATGTTATCCAATATATTCCATTCTTCTCCCAGAGGTTCTTTGGATCTTAGCCGCTTCCGAGAATTGCTTTAAGTTGTGTTGTCCTGCTTGAACCCACAATTTTGATTTTATAAAATGCCTCTGAAAAAGTTACCGCTGCTATTGTAGTGCTTTCGGGTGCCTTCGCCTGCTTAAATAATGTAGTCTGGCTGTATGTTTTTTTACGTTGTAATTTTTTCCTGATCATTTGTTGTATCATGACCATGTTGTAGCCATTGATCTCCACCGTATGTTCTATATACCGTAATTCCTTGTCGTTTCTCTGCGCATTAAGTGGTACTATGGTGAGGCGATTTAACATGTGGTGGAACGCTGCTAATTTATGTTGTAGAGTAATGTGGGGTAACTGTACGCAGTTTTGACTAAAGTTTTTCTAAGATGAAACCGCTTCACAATAAAAAAAAGTCTTTATTCCCTTCTAATAAACAGTGATAAGTAATAACAAAACTTAAAATTTGACTACATAAACTTAATTTATAATACTTTGTTTGATGAACTTGGCAAACGCGGACAGATACCCGTCTTAACGGGAAAGTGTCCGCATGCTTTAGGATAACTGTACGCAACATTATTGTGGACTCTTAGTCATCCTGGCAACAAAGATCACAAGTAATTATTCCATTTTCATAACTTGTGCAATCTTCGTGCCACCAAAGCTTGCAGCTATTGCACTCAATCCACTTTTCTGTAGGAGGATCTTTGTACTCTTCGTGGCATAGTGGACAATAATATTTCTTTTTATTGTGATTTTCAAGTGATTTTGATATTCTTTTCTTCTGTTCCATAATCGTATCTTTCATGCTCTTCATCTCATTTGATGTATCTTTGGTCATTGTCATGCGTTTAATTTTTGGCTTTCGAATCCTGCTTGCTTTATGGTCTTTTTCCTTTTGTTTCTCTTCCAACTTATTTTTAAATGGACTGGAAGTTATTATTTCCGATTTGCTCGGATTTTTACGTCTTGTTTGAATATGCTTTGCTTCTGGTAATGGGCTTATTGTTAATAAAGGAACATGATGTACAGCAGTGTTCGAAGTTTTATTTAAAATAGAAGAGCAAGAACACTGTACTTTTTTAATTTCCCCTTAATGGAAAAACTTAGATGTATAAAAAAAAGACTGTAGATTGCTTATAAAAAACACTTGTAGAAAAGCACTGAAGAAGATAGGACGTTCCTTTCGAAACGCTTGTATGCGATTTATTAAAAAAATTTAATATTCACCTAATACAACGGAAGATTTTCTTTTCTTTAGTATCGGTACTAGAAACTATAAGAATTGGACGCGAAATATATATTTTGGGAAGACAAAATGAATAATTCAAATTTGATTTAATTTGCTATAGGCCTTGGCCAGATTTTTCAATAAAAACACTATTTTCTCTTATAAATATGACATATTTTGGGAGCAAGTTGCTCCCGGTGCTGAAGAAGGGAACAACTTCCTCCCGAAATATATATTTGTCGAAATATATCATATTTAATGGAAATGATAGCGTACGTTCGGTTAGTGAGGCATTTCTGTCGTGTTTCTGTACTTCCTGACGCATCTGGCACTCCACACCTCATGTTGGACTCACAAAGATTTGCTGGAATTGGGAGAGTACGCCAATAAGCGTTCCAAGGTTCACTGAGAGTGTGCACCAACTCCATCATGAATTCAAATCCGGAAAGCGTTTTTCCTTCTCGTCGATCTTTGTGAAAATATTGTAGATAAACTACATAAGAGTTCACAACAGCAATGTTCAAAATATTATGGAACAATGCTAGAGGCCACCTCCCAGTTTTCCTTCCCGTATTAGTGTCTTGAACAACACCTCCTTTAGTGGTATTATAATCGAGAATAATCTCCGTTTTTTGACTTCCAGGATTGACAGAAGCATTGTAGTGAACGGCGAATATCAGGGCTACCAGTTTCTGCGTTGTTGGGTTATAAGAAACTGCTGTAATAGTATTCGAGAATAAAAAATAAAACCATAATCCCGGCTTTCTGCCATTGAATTTTATTTCAACGAATTCCTTGAAAGTATCAAAATATTGTGTCGTTGATCATTTATGCTGAAAAATCGGATTGAAAGTCGGAAAGTTTTTAGTCTTAACGGTAAAAGTCCTTTACCGTTATTTGATTTTCTTGTTCTCGCAAAGAAACCTAATAGGAAGAAAGACGTATAATTTGCCGAAAACAGGAATCTTCTATCTATCTCCGCTCAAAAGTTAAGCGTGAGCATATATAAAAAACAATAAAAAAAATATACGTGATGAACTGATAACCATCTTTCCTTTGGAAGTTGGTCAAAAATACTTAAACTGAATGGCTCAAATAACTCTCCAAATTTATACATTATCGATCAAAAATATTTAATAAAAAAAAACCATACTAAATTCTATTTAATTCAAATTATTACATATTTTTTTATTCAATTGGAATAAGAAGAAATAACAAACAACACTATTCAAAAATTAATTATAATTCTTACCCAACAGTGAACTTTTATCCTCCATCGAATATGTTATAGCCTTATTCTAATCAAACTCAATCAAAAACTTTACCTCGTACTAAACCAATGCTATCACGAAGTTCCTAGCTTAAACGTTAAACCTTATCTTTAAAGCTAATATATTAAACATTACATATACCTCTACTAAATATTGAAATCTACCCCTAATTTTGAAGAAAAACAAACCACAACAACGTAAAATGAAGCAACAATGAGCTGAAACCCAAAACTAAGCAACGAAAAACAGAAAAAAATTATAACCACGAATAATTTAGACATTGTCATTCAGCCACCAATACCTAGATTGCTCTGTCTCAGCTCGACCAGCCTCAATGAATCCGGCAAATGAATATCTTATCTTCTTATCGGTGGCCCGCCTATATACATATGTGATATATATTTGGGACACCGTCAGAATCAAATACATATCGATTAATATCCAAATACATGAATGTTTCTGGAAAAACAATGTCGGTAGCGAGGCAAGTCGCGAAATACACGTCTGTAGGGTAAAACGGCTGTAAAATCAAGAGGTTTTTGCTCACAGTTACAGATCTTCCAGTTTGATAAATTTTTTTATTCAATATATAGTGTTTCCAATTCATCTCAGGTTTTCTATACAAACCAGTAACTGCACAAAGACATTTCTTTTCGAAAACTTTTAATCTTTTAATCTGACATCTGTATGTCAAAACTCGTCTAACCAGGGTCTTATAACAGATTACTTTGACCTTTTGATCAATGTATCTGGAATGAAAGAGTCGTCGAAGGGCCATGACAATTTTTGTGCTTTACTGAGCAAGATTTTGACATGTTCAGTATAGTACAGAAACTGATCGAGATGACCACTGAGGTATCAAACACAGAATTTATGTGGAACCCGTTCTGAGCTACCCCTACAAGCCATAATATGAAAATCCTTCCAATTACGTTTCAGGTCTTGACTGGCCCCTACAACGTTGTCCAAAACAAAATTGATTCGCTCTTCTGTGCATTGATTTTCATTCGCCAATTGTCGGTGTAGAATTCCACATCATTGAACATTTTTAGAAGATTACTCTAAACTATTGTAGCCTTTCGGTCTGCCGTATATATAATCAGATCATCAGCAAACGCTACTAAGGATTGCGTTGGTGAGACGTTAAAATCAAAGCAGAGGCGCAGTAACTGTTCCTTGTTGTAGACCATTCAAGACCTTAAAGACGTGCGTTGTCGTAAGATTTCCATCAGTCTCAACAAATGATTTCCCATATTAAACATTGCACATCATGGCGACAAGGTGTCTGGAGAACATATCCTGAAGGAAAGGAAAAACAAGTCTATCTAACCACACCATATTTCCATATCAATGAGACACGCTCTAACACATTCTCTTTTGTTTATTTTCCAACAGATGTCTGAGGTTACTTTCGTTTTCGCACGTATAGAGGATTGCCTGGCTCAAAACCAAATTGGCAATTCGGCATCAACTCATATTTCTCTATGTGAGCGCTTAACGTTTTGTGTAGTGTCACTTCAAACACCTTGCTGATGCTAGAAATACCGGTAAATATTGTTGACGCATGTGAAAAAATGGCATTCAATCTGGCTGTTGGTGTTTCATATCCTTCCATATTGTTTCGATGTTTAATCTTGGGAACTACTTTCTCAATCGTTTCTAACGTCAGCTTCTCTAACTTTGACAAATAGAGATCTATTTCATCATCAGTTAGATTTCTGTCATTAGGAACCATTGAGCAAAAGTTACCATCATCAGAAGGAGGACATTGCTTCTAATAATCCTGACTAAACTTCTTTTGAAACCATCCATTTCTTTTTTTAATTCAACCGATGATTTTCATGTTGAACTGTAATTATTCAATTTGGTTCTCTGTTATCCATGATTTCAAGAAAACACCTCTGAGATTATTGTTGGCGTTTAGCCATGATGTATGCTTGGCATTCAGGTCACCGGGAAGAATATAATAACTACACAGACTGTTCAATTCGAGTATTTCAAACAAGGAATTGAGCTCCTCCTTGAACTTGAGAGTATTTCGACCAGTTGCATAGGCAGAAATAACGAAGAAGTTACCCCCACTTGGCAGAAAGATTTTGATAACGGACACAAGATTCAAAGCTTTTGAATTCGACTTTTTCAATATTTTAGAAACGATAGGGTTTTCTAACCAATATCCCGGTGCCACTTCCCCCTTCACCGTTTACCCTATCGTTTCTTACGAATTCAAAATCCTTGAATGCGATGGATTGCCATGAATCGAGGTGGGTTTTAGTGAAAAGGATGATGTCAGGCTTTTGTTTGACAAGAAATTCAAGGAGATAGTCACGTTGATGTAGAGTAACAATCGAGTTGACCTTGAAAGACCTAAACGCTGAAAAACAGAGTTAATTTTTGAATCTTGTTTATCAATTCCCTCTGATAAAGATTTAAGTTGCTGATAAATTTTAAGTTGCAGCTCATTATTTTCACTAACATTATTTACATTATTTGCAGCATTATCCACTGGTCCTCTAGCAGCCAATGCTAATCATACTCCGGGCTGGACGAAGCTGGAAGGCATGATATTGGGGAGTACCTGTTTTTGCTTTGGAACAAATGTTATTTTTGTATCTTGATATCGGGAGCTTCCTCGATATGATGCTGGATGACCAAAAACACCAAAGTGAACGCTGTATAATTTTTCTTTAGGCTCCATCTGAGCCAATTTGCACTCACCGGGAGCATGAAGGTCTTTGTATTAAGCACACCAATAGTACATGGCGCTGTTGGCAGCCGCATGACCAAATCTTTGAAACCGGTTATACTGGTTGACTTCTTTCTGTGGAACACTCTGAAATTCAAGTACCTTATTTGTTGAAGTGATAAATTCTTCCTTTCGACGGTCCATCTTCTTGTCGCAAAGGTTTTGACGGAAATAAATTCAATATCTGGTGCAGCTTCCTTGAGCACCTAAAGAAGATCGACCGTATCCGCTCCGCAGATTAAGCTCTTCAAAAAAAAAAAATCTGATTTTTTCCACTTTTTGGCGTATAGGTGGTACGGAACCTCTTCCTCAAAGTCAAAAGCGGTTTGTTTAATACTAATCGTTATAAATTTTAAAAGAATATAAAGCAAATTCCAAATAATAACAATAAAAAAACTTAATGGCCCAAATGGCTCTTTAAATTTATACGTTATCATTAATCACATTTAAAAAAAAAAACAAGTTGGGTAGACAGACCTATGCTCATGTCAGAAGGGTTTTGTACTCAACTTACAAAATGCAGTAACCAGCAACGAATAAAATCAAGAAACATGTCAAAGACGATTTAATTGGAGAAAATGTGAAATTCGAGGATCATACTATTATTAACAAAGGTGAACGAATTTTGACTTCTGAGGTATTTGTTATAGTTATACCCATAAATATCTCCTTTGATATTTTTTTTTCAGATTTTTTAGATCACTGGTGTCCATTCGCGAGGGAGGAAACACATTTTTCATGTATTTCCCCCCCTGTGCCCCCACTGAAGCAAAAACTGTCAGTTTAAGAACTGTTTTGAAAAGCTCTCATAGAGAACTTTCAGTTGATACTCATATCGGCTACCTTTCATGACATTTTTTTTCAGGGGCCACTCCTCTGTACTGTAATCATCGATTCATGGCCTATTTTTTCGAATCCTAGAATGGTTACAAAGCCCTTTTGCTAGGAGCTCTCTCCTGCCTCTTCGACTTGTTTCAATTGTATGTACTCATCTTCATGATACCTATCACTCCTGAAATTCTCATGCAAATTCTAGCAAAGCTGTAGTGTCTAGGTCGGTAAAAAGCGCATATGGCTCCAAAGCAATATGTTTCCATAGTAATACAGGGCATATTGCTCCATAGTAATGCACGAAAATTCAAATCGCTATAACTTCGGTAAATACTATTCGATCTTTATGAAACTTTCCGAAAAGATCAATTTTATAAATAGTCATCTTTTCGCTAAATTTTATTGAGTTTAAGGGTACCGTTTAGATTTTATTCAAGAAAACATAAAATCGATAAATCATACTATTACTAACAAAGTTGAGTGAATTTCGACTTCTCATGTATTTGTTGTTGTTGTACCCATTAAGGCCTACATTCATGATTTTTTTCAGCTTTTTCGGATGGAAGGTGTCCAATCGCGAGGGGGGGGGGTACGCGAAAAGTTCGTACATTTCCCCTTCCCCTGCCCCCCTCGGTACTTATAAGATAATTTTAAGACTTGTTTTGAAAAGATCTCATTGAGACCTTTCCAATGACACCCTACTTGACTACCAATGGTGAAAATTTTTTTTTGAGGGGTCACCCCCTTATATGGGGAGACCCCCCTTAAACGCCTTTGAAAAATTTTTCCACCCTTGAACTTTCAAGAGGTCACCACTTCTGACCTTTCTACAAAGTTTCATGGCTGTAGCCCTTATAGTTTCGTGCAATAGGGTTTTGTATTTTAGTACAAAACCCTAAAAACTATTGCAAATTCAAATCAATGAAGATTATTACATATTATTTCATTCAATTGGAAAAAGAAGAAAAAACCAACCAACACTACGAGTATTTTAAAATTATTTATCATCTTAACACTACAGTGAACTTTGATCCTACACCTAATAACTTTTAACTTAATTCTAATAAAATGAAATCAAAAACCTTATCTTATACTAAAAAAATCTATAACAATGTTCCTAACCTAAGCGTTTAACCTTATCTCTAAGCTAATACAGTAAACATAACATATACCTAACCTATACCTAATTTTTAACACAAATAAACAACAACACTAAATGTAGCAATAATGAGCTGAAACTCAAAAACTAAATAAAGAACAACACAAAAACTGGAAATAATTTAGACATTGTCATTCAGCCACCAATGCCTGGACTGCGCCGTCTCAATTCGATCAGCGTCAACGAATCTAGCAAATGAGTATCTCCATTGGAATTGTTGGTCTCGTGAACTCAAACTCGGAGGATATTTCATCTTCTTATCGGTGGCCCGTCGATATATGTGATATATGACTGGGATGCCGTCAGAATCAAAAACGTATCGATTCATGTCCAAATACACGAATGCTTTTGGAGGAATGAAGCCAGTAGCGAGACAAGTCACAATATACCCGTCTGTAGGGTTGAACGGCTGTGAAATCCAAGGGTTTTCACTCACAGTCACAGATCTTGCGATGTGATTACGAAGAAGTTTCAATATGAAGATATCGACCCTCTTCACTTCAGCAGTTTGATAAATTCTTCTATTCAATATATAATGTTTCCAATCCATCTCGGGCTTTCTGTACAAACCAGTACATGCACTAAGACATTTCCTTACGAAAACTCTTAGTTTTTCCATAGTACTAGCACTCTGGTTGTACCAGATCTGACATCCATATGTCAAAACTGGTCTAACCAGGGTCTTGTCACAGATAATTTTGACCTTTCGATCAATGTATTTGGAATGAAAGAGTTTTCGTAAGGCCATGACTACTTTAAGTGCCTTACTGAGCATGATTTTCACATGTTCAGTACAATATAGATACTGATGGAGATAAACACCGATGTATCGAACACAGGTTTTATGTGGAACTCGTTCTAAACTACCCTCGCCAGCCATGATGTGGAAATCTTTCCAATTACGTTTCAGGTCTTGACTGACCCCCTGTAGCGTTGTCCGAAACAAGATTGTTTCACACTTCTGTGCATTGATTTTCATTCGCCAATTGTCAGTGTACAGCTGCACATCACTGAACATTTTTTGGAGATTTCTTTGAACTATTGTAGCTTTTCGGTCTGCCGTATAGATGATCAGATCATCAGCAAACGCTACCAATGATTGCGTTGGCGAGACGTTAAAATCAAAGCCGTTCAATAGCTTGCGAATGAAGATTGAGAAGAGCAGAGGCGCAGTAACTGTTCCCTGCTGTAGACCATTCAAGACCTTGAATTCTCGCCTTGTTGTCAGATTTTCATCAGTTACAACAAACGATTTCCCGTATAACATATTACACATCATGGCGACAAGATGTCCGGGGAAGTTGTCCTGAAGGAGTTTAAAAACTAGTCCATCTAACCATACCGTATCGAAGGCTTTCTCCATATCAATTAGACATGCTCCAACACATTGTCTATCATTTAGTTTCCAACAGATGTCTGAGGTTACTTTCGTTATTGCATGTGTGGTCGAATGCCTGGTACGAAAGCCAAATTGACTATTCGGCATCAACTCATATTCCTCAATGTGGGCGTTTAATGCTCTGTTGAGTATCACTTCAAACACCTTGCTGATGTTAGGCAGCAAGCTGATTGAGCGATAGCTTTTAGGACATGAAGATTCCTTTCCTTTCTTCAAGATCGGAAATACCTTAGCCTTTTTCCACTCATTTGGGAAATATGAATTGCTCAACATGTTGTTGAACAATATGCAATAATTCCTAATAGCAACCTCAGGCAAATGTCGAAGTACTACATTTGGAATACCTCAGTACCACATGATTTCTTGTTGTTTATCCTGCGAAATATGAAACACAAGTCTTCATAGCTGACAAAATAATCAATAGGGTTCAAGCTCGGTATGAGGTCAGATGTTAATGTTTCATTGAAATGTAAAATTGATTTGCTTGAACGATCTCTGAAAATATTTCATTCCCTCTCTCAGGATTTGGTAGATGAACCAATTCAAAATGTGTTCCAATCAGGGCAAGTTTATCCAATCCTTCACATATAATCCTGTTTTTAATTCTATCCGGAGTCGTACTATCAATTTCGATACCAGCCCTATCGAGAAGATTTATCTCATCACCAGTGGCTTCAAGATTCGATACCTTCACTCGAGACTTCTTGCGGAATATGCTATTCACTTTCACAAAAACGCCGTCTGGGTCCTGTGGGCTAATACTCCTCAATTTTTCCGCCCATTGATTGCTGACCTCACTGCTGAAGTATAACCGGATTAAGTTCCGGACATTCTTCAGGTGTAATTTCAACAAAGCCAACGAGGGATGGTTGTAGTCCAAAAATCGTCGATAAATATTGTTGACGCGTGTGAGAAGGCTTTTCAATCTTTTCAATCTTGCTATGATTGGTGTTTCATATCCTTCCATATTGTTTCGATGTTTAATCTTGAGAACTACTTCTCAATCGTTTCCAACGTCAGCTTCTCACACGCAACGAGTGCTAAACGTAGAATCCTGGTGCAGCTTCCTTGAGCACCTAAAGAAGATCGACCGTATCCGCTCCGCAGATTAAGCCCTTTAATAAAATATCTGATTTTTTCCACTTTCCGTGATTTAGGTGGTGTGGAACCTCCCTAGATGTTAGCGCACCTTTAGCTGACTTAAAATCAACCAATGATTTCGCTCTCACAGTAAATTTTTCAGCATTTACTCTTTGGACCTCGAAATTACTTAGTTTACTTTCGGCTTCCAAAAGGCGAACCATATTATCTTTTCGAACGAATGCTGGACATAGAATGTCGTTAGGCCTACAGTTTGTGCTTTGTGTGCTTTGGATTTCAATACCAGATAATACCGACAAAAAAATTTGTTTATCAACTTAAATTGAAAGCTTTTTTCAGACTCAAAACATGAAAATAATCCACTTAAAAGAAAAAAGAGCAGCAATTACAGCTGCTTTCATGCATAACAAAGAAATTGAAATAAAATCGAAAATTCAGGATACCAATCATATTTTCAAACTAAAACTTTAAACTTTACATTAAACTGAATTACTAAATTTTTTTTCTTCTAAAGTTTTCTCCAATATTCACCAACTAATTAACTTTTATATTATAGAGATCAATAACTAGCTTATGATATCGATCCATTTCTTTTGAATGAATGTCTATCATCTTTTGGAGGTAAGTACGTTTATCAATCTTTTTACTCCGTAGCTGATCAGTTAATTTCTGCTTCTGAAAAGAAATGAAAAAAGATTAATCGCTAATTCATCCAACAAAAATCAATTTTACCTCAACATTAAACATATTCGATGCAAAAACCATAAAAAGCGCTTTTTGTGTTCGTGACATACACTCTGCTTCCTTGTCGGTGAGTACTTCATTTGTAAAATGTCTTGGAAATCTGCAAATGAATTATATTAACATTAAAATAATATACATACGTGTTAACAGTTCGTTACGTTTTTAACAAGTTTGTTGAGATTTGTTTTATGATTGTTGATGGAGAAAAAATCGTCATATTTTGCAGCTAAAAAGCATAAGCGAAGAAAACTTAAAATTTTAACCAATAAACTCATTAATTTGAATGCGATGAAATTGAATTATCAAAATTGAAACTTAAACTTTTGAGTTTCGATGCCTCCTTTTTGGGTGACATTGACACTAAAGGTTGAATTTCGAGGATTTGATTTCTAGATTACACGTTAATCCAAGTGAGTCTCTCATCCTGATTCCTTCATTCGGGAATCATTTAATCAGAATATTAATATGCAAAACAAAATTGGATATATTTCCTCTATTAAATCTTTGTGTATTGATAATTATCTTCTGCTTACGCCCTCAATACCTGATCCTCACAAACCATTATTTTTCTCTATCGGAGACCATTATTTTGTTCTTGGTCGTGGTTAACAATATCTATACACTTGTAAAGATAATCACACATTATGTTGAATCCCAATGGTGAATTTCTATCAGTCTATTTAATTTTGTGGATTATTTTTTTATCAAACTTAAAAGTTTTATGTTATGGTAGTGAGGAAACTTTTGTTTCATTTCATTACTGTGAAGCCATTGAGCGCTGGTGTACTTTAAATACTTCATGGTTTGAAGCATTTTAAGCTTGAAATTTCAATAAGTGCTAAATGGTTAATTTTCATGTGGATGTGGTAATTTCTCCCGGTTAAGTAAGGAGAAATGGCCGCATGTGGGAAAGATAGCCTTATCAAAAACTATTTTTCGCGTGTCCTAGCCTTTCGCTTTTTTATTGCAGATGCCGAATGTCTACAAGAGAAGACCAGTCGTGACGCGCTGTAATTGTGCAGAAGAATTAGTTCAGTCAGCTGTTTGTTCCATCCAAAATGGGGAAACGAGAATTTACACTGCTTAAAAAAAACTACAACATTCCCAGAAAAAAACGTTGGAAGGAAGGTATAAAAGTGGCTGCGACAAAAAAGGACCAATGGGGCCATATTTTATATTCAGTGAAAGAAATGAACAAAAACTTGCGGAACACATAAGTCATACAAAGCAAAGGATATGCATTGACAATTGATGATATTAGAACAATAGCGTTTCAATTTGCCAAGCCATTGAACATAGCTAACAGATTATCTAACTATCACCAAGCAAAGGCCTGAAAGGGGCGGTAGAGCTAAAACATAAAAATATATTCAATAAAACAATGCAAGAGGACGGTTATGACTGGATGCGAATCTTTCTGAGCAGAAATTCTGATATTACATTACGCAAGCATCAAGGTATTTCATTGGCTAGACCTCAAGCTTTGAACAGAGAAGTCGTTGATTATTTCAAATTATTAGATTAAGTTTTGGCAGGAGATGATAGTATATGCAAACCAAACTTGTAGTAATTGAGCAGTCGCCTAAGAAAACTGCTCGAAACCCATCATAATGCTGCAAAAATTTTAAAAATAATTATTTAAAACTTGGACACAGGAACACCTTTATAACGCAGCTTATCCGCGAATTGCATTGCCGCAATGCCATCTCCATTGAATGGATGATTGGGCTCGTAAATCACCGTTGCGGCATCTATCATAGGGTGGCTGTTCGCAAAAGTGAGCAGATCTGCTTAGGAGGATGGGGGAGTCTGTTCTGGATCGCCTCACATGGCGCACGTCGGGGAGCCGCGCCGGCAACAAACTGAGATAGAGTAGAATTCTTCGGGAGTTTTTCGTTCAAAAGCAATCCAATTCGTATCAAAATTTATTCTTGAGAATGTCAATTGCAAATTATCAGCAATGAATACAATCTTCCGCCCAATCCTTGATTTTCGCGATCGAATCATCAGCATTTGCAATACAAGCATTTATGTCAAGAAAATCAATAGGCGGATAGTGTTTAGGCACAAAATGATTTCACTTGATAGTGAATTTTTGTGGTAGTGCGTTGAGTAAAAAGAAGACATCAAAATGCCCGCGACCAGTGTACTAATCTATATCAAATAATTATCAAATTTTCCAACTTCGTGAGGTGATAGTCAGAAATTTCTTCTAATATTCATACTCAGTGGTAGAGCAGTTCTTCAAAACTAATCAAGTAATCCATAAGGTGAAGTGCGGAAGTAAATATGCTGAAAGATTTACAGCTTTTGAACGCAGTGATTAAACAGCCATTTATGCTAAAGAAATTTCTCCCATATAGAAGCCAAGCCCAGCGGATAAAGAAAAACAACTAAAGTCGACCAACCAGCCAGCGGTCATTCCCAGAACATAACTTCACTTTGCGGCATTTGAGAAAAAGGAAGAAGATATGAATTTTTCGGTTGAAGATATACCACGCAAATTTGGATTTAGACTTTGTGCTTTGGTGTGTACCGTTCACTATCTTAGGAGAAAAACGTCGATAAATGTGTGTCACATTTTCAATGGCAACAAAATAAAATTGGTTGATTTCGTTTATGTTGATGCGCTTGGAAGTACATAAATACACTTATTTTCGATTTAGCTTCTGACTGCAATCATTTAAGCAAGGAATCCGTCGGTTTTATGCAATCCGTAGGGGCATACCGTTTTAGGGGGTCTTATACATAATAGTAGAATGTTTCAATTAACATTCTACTATTATGTATAAATATTTTATTTATCAGTGCGATTTGCTGAGAACCCTTTAATCTCAAATTTGTTTAGATATTCAAGTGAGCATGAGAAAAGTTTTGCTCTGATGAAGTTATATAATAAAACGGCTGTCTTGAATTTTTTCTGTGGTAGCGCTAAGACTGCATGTCAGGGAACCGGGCTGAATTGCCGATGAGATACTCAGCTCATAATATTTCGTCAAAAACTGTTGATCCTCGAACAAACGACTATTTTTCTAGCCTCACGCAAACGTTGATTTGAACTCCTAAACGAAAATTTCTGTTCCGACATTTCGCTTAAATATTTGCTTGTTTTAGACTGAAAAATATTGTTTTGCTTTAAGTAATCCGACTCGGAAAAGAAAAAATAAAATGTAAAGATGAACTAAATTTAAAACTCAGTCTTTCCATTTGGTTTTGTGAACCTGACCGGGTATAGGACCCGCTACGTTGGCTGGCCTTTCCACCATAATGAGCTAGCCATCGGGTGAGCTCACCCGTTATCTTTTAGGAAGTTTCAGGTACTCTTGCAGTGTAGAGTGGCCTTCCGCTCACGTGGTCATTTATGGTATAGTTTTATGGGATTCCATCACATAAGACTATAACATAAAATTGCCATTGTTTTTCATTTGAGCGAAAAGAGTTTTTCATTCTGATGGAAAACATCTGAACATGCCCACGATGGATCTTGATTCAGATGGGGGTGCGAGGGGCACCGCTTCCACCTGGATGCCCCAATCTTATTTGGGGGCCATAAGTATCATCGATAATGGCGGAGTCCTCCCAAGTCCCGTCTGTTTTCGCCAGGCCCAGTTTGCCATTTGCTTTAGCAATTTCAAACCTAAGCTCGTTACTTCGGCCTCAACTCCGGTCGATACGTATTTGTATCTGAAATTTTATTTTGCAGAGCGTATTTGTGCTGAACAAAAGAACCCGCCTCACGATACCACAATTTTAACTTGCCAGCGCATTCACGCGTCCACAGACAAGTCTAATCTCAGCGAACACCATCGTCCTCTCTCGCTGAGGCAGCAGACTATTAATGCAGCCCTTTACGGACACTTTACCTACCCATTTGCACTACAAACTGTATCTTCAATATGGAAGCAACGCGTCTTTAATTAAATCATCGATGAGTTACTAATGGTATTGTTTGCAGCTACATAAATGAGTTGCATATTTTTAATAATAATTTTTCTGAAAAATTATTAGAGAAGAAAAATGTTTGAAGAAGGTGGTTTCGACGTGTATACTAATTCTCCTCAGGCCATCACTCTTAGATACACACCACAAAAACATATTGAGTTCGCATAAGTAGAAAAATTAAAATTAACTCTCTCACCTCTAAGCATGGTGGTCACCATCACCGGTGTGTATCTAAGAGTGATGGCCTGAGGAGAATTAGTACACATGCCGAAACCACCTTCTTCTAACATTTTTCTTCTCTAATAATTTGTCAGAAAAATTATTATTAAAAATATGCAACTCATTTATGTAGCTGCAAACAATTCCATAAGTAATTTAAAAAAGCTATCGGAGCCATCCGCAAGAGTGATCGATACCCGCGCGATGTAATGAAAAGCTTCAATGTAAAGCAAATTTGTCGTATGGATTTACATTAAGTTGATGTAAAAAGGGTGAAATGATCCAATTAAAGTTTAACTAATAATCGATAAGTATTATCCAAAAAAAGGATCAAAAGCTGTATCGACAATTTCTTCAGAGAAAAGAGAAGATATAACTGTTATTGGGTGTTGCAATGCTAAAAGAACTTTTTGCCGCTGAATCCTCAGACAGTATCCCTCAGCTTGCATACCTTCGGCACTTTTTCGGAATAGCTTAAAACTTATTTTGCACCAAGCAAGCCAACGGGCAAAGTATTACTACGACTTGACGATCATTCCACGGTTTACAATTAAATGCTTGAATATGCTATTGCAAATCATGTCGTATTGTTATATTTTCCAAGCCATACGTTGCATTACTTGAAATGTTATTTTTATGAACAATTCAGACTTGGGATGAAACGAAATCGTATCGGGTTTACAACTTAATAACCGGATTTTGACGCTAGATGTCCGTACTAACAAATATCGGGAAAGCTCGAACTTTATATATATATGTCATTTTGAAGGTATATTTAACAGCTATCAAAATCAGTCAACAAAACAGTTTTATCATGTGTGCATCATTATTATTTTTCACGATGAATAACTTCGAAAATTGGAGAAGAAGACAGCATTTGCGGGAGGTTCTGTTGGGTCATTTTTTGCAAAGAAAACGCTGCGAAAAGCCAATGTTTGCTTGTAAAAGTTTATGGCAACGATGTTTTGGTGAAAACATAGTATTTTGAATTGTTTCTATGCTTCAAAAGGGGTGATTTTGACATCAAAAACAAAAAACGCACAGGACAGCCAAAAAAGTTTGAAGACGAAGAATAGGAGACGCTACTCGATGAGGATTTGTGTCAAACGCAAAACGAATTTGCCAAATAGTTAGAAGTGACTCAACAAGCCATTTCAAAACATTTGAAAGCCTCCGGATACATTCAGAAGCAAGGTAATTGGGCCCCCTATGAGTTGAACCCGAGAGACGTTGAACGGCGATTCTGTTAGTCTGAAATGCTGCTTGAGCGCCATAAAAAGAAATCATTTGACTGGGGATGATAATGGATCTATTATGATAATTCCAAGCGCAAAAAATCAACCGTGATGTCCAGCCAACCAGCCGAATCAACGGCGAAGCCAAATATCCATGGCACCAAGGTTATGCTGTGTATTTGGTGGGATCAGAAGAGGCCGTTATATTATGAGTTGTTAAAATCGGGCCAAACAATCACAGGTGACCTATATTGAACACAATTAATACGTTTGAAGTGTGCCATCATCGAAAAACACCCGGAATATGCGACCAGACACGAGGCTATAATTTTTCATTATGACAACGCTCGGCCGCATGTTGCAAGACCCATGAAAACTATTTGGAAAATAGTGGATGAGAAGTTTTGGCCCACCTGCCTTGTAGTCCAGACCTTGTTCCGTCTGACTTTCATTTATTTCCCTCGATGCAAAACGTCCTCACCGGAATACGCTTCACTTTAGAGCAAGGCATCCGAAATTGGATAGATTCGTTTTTGGCCGCCAAGCCGGCGCAATTTTTCGGAATGGAATTCATAAATTGCCTGAAAGATGGGGAAATGTTGTAGCTTCCGATGGACAATACTTCAAATAAAATATATTGTAAGATTTTTCCACAATAAAGCATCAAATTTGGCTTATTAAGCTGTAAACCATTAAGTTGTTAGTAAGTTATTAAGTTGTACACCATTAATGAATTAATAGACTATCTTTTGATACGTTGCTGAATGATGCTTTGATCAAAGGTGCATCACCTAAAAGTGCTATAGCAGGCTTCAAAACAATCGGAGTAGTCTCTCTCAACCCAACTGCTATAACAAAGTACGAGTATGCTTTACTTGGCAGCCCGATAGACACAGCATGAAATGAGACTGTAGTTCAAAGCTCAACAGCAGTTCCAAGTTTACCCAAAAAACGTAAGTTATAGATCCAATAGAACCATTTGCGGTCAAACCCATACTGAACACATCTAAAATACCATTCGCTGCACGAACAATAGCCTTCTTTTAAAAAGGAACTTGACGGAGATCAAATAACACGTGCTTTCTTCAGAGAAAAGACTCCTAGTCCTCAAAAAACAACAGCTTTAAGTTCTTCTGGAGCATTGATACGACTCCACAAAAATGGGTGGAAGCCAAGAAGTGGGAAAATCGAGTGAATATTGTTTTAACCACACATCATATACGAGGGTCATTCAACAAGTACTTAGCCTCACCGCCCGATGGCGCTGCTATTACAAAATCGTTTTAGTAGCCTATTGTCAAAGTTTCAGTCAATTCCCTTCATTAGTTTTGTTTTGACAGCCTTTGGAAGCGAGCGTGTCGGTCGGTTGTACAAAAATGGAAAAAGAACAATATCGTTCAGTGATTAGATTCTTGTATTTGGAAGGGAAAACGCGCAGCGAAATCAAAGATCGCTTGGATGCTGTGTACGGTGACTCTTCTCCTTCGATGGCGACCGTCAAGAATTGGTTCAACGAGTTTGTTCGTGGCTGCACGTCGGTTTTTGATGAGCCACGCCCAGGTGCCTCGAAAAGGGCTGCTACGGAGGAAAACGTTAAAAAATCCACGATCTCGTGTTGGCAGACAGTCGATTGAAGGTTCGCGAGATAGCTGAGACTGTGGGCATCGCAGAAGGAACGGCGCATCATATTCTACACGAAGAACTGGGCATGAGAAAGCTGTCGGCGCGATGGGTGCCGCGTTTGCTCACACCGGAAAACAAACGCAACCGTGAGACCACATCGGTGACGTGTTTGGCGCTGTTTCAGTGCAATCCGGTGGAGTTCTTGTGTCGTTTTGTGACCGTCGACGAAACATGAATTCACTAGTATACACGAGAGACCAAGGAACAGTCGAAACAGTGGACTTCACCCGGCGAACGTGATCCGAAGAAGGCGAAGACTCTTCGATCGGCCGGAAAGGTGATGGCCACCGTTTTCTGGGATTCACAAGGTGTGATCCACATCGATTACCTCGAAAAGGGTAAAGCGATCTCAGGGCGCTACTATGCAGACTTATTGGGCCAATTCGACGTCGAACTGAAGAAAAAGCGGCCCCACATGGCGAAAAAAGTGCTGTTCCACCACGACAACGCGCCGGCTCACAAATTCGCCGTCGCCATGGCCAAAGTGGTCGAATCGCGCTACAAATTGCTGCCTCATCCACCGTACTCTCCAGATTTGGCCCCCTGTGACTACTTTTTGTTTCCAAACCTGAAAAAATCACTCGCCGGGAATAGATTCGGGTCGAATAAGGAGGTCATCGCCGCCCCAGAGGCCTATTTTGCAGCCCTCGAGAAAATGTATTTTTTGGACGGGTTAAAAAAGTTAGAGCATCGTTGGGCCAAGTGTATCGAGCTTGAAGGAGATTATGTGGAAATTTCCCGTTATCTTCTGTAGGCTAAATATTTGTTGAATGACCCTCGTAGAGGCAAGAAAAGCTAAAAAACAGAAGAAAATCCTAAGAAGAAAAGTTAAATATTAAGATTAAATTAAAAATAAAAGCAGAGAGTAAGAAAATAAAAGACTGCCCGTGACATATCAAAAAGTAGTGTGTTGGATGTGGCAAGAATTATAACACCACCAAACTTATTTGGGAATGATTGCAATGTGTTGTTTGTTCTTCTTTTCGGGTGAATGAGAACTGCTTCAAATTTAAAATAAAATGCGCTAAAGGTGGCCGAAAACAAACAAAAGAAGAAATGAAACGAAGTGTATAAAATGTGCACGAAAATATTAAAACCAAATTCTTTAATATATGGCTGGTTAACTGCCACTCGCCCATAGAAGACAAGGAGAACGCAATCAAGGCCGAGTTCTAAAGTCTTCTAGAATGCACTGTCGATATATTATGGTCAAACTATTTAAAAATTGTTTTGCGTGACTTCAATGTGAAAATCTGCTGGAAAATAGTGCATAGAAGAACAACCGGAGCATACCGCCTTCATACAGAGAACAGCATTAATGCTTGAGAGACTTCGCTATTAGCAGGAACTCCACAGTAAGCTCCACGCACTTTTCGCGGTGAGATTATCACAAGATAGCGTGGGCATTCCTAGACGGTCACACATTCAACCGGATTGATCATGGCCCATTAAAAATGAGCCGCCACCAGCATTCTCGATACACGCTAGCTCCGTGGTGGTATTTGTGATTTAGATCACTACCTTATAAGATTGAATTTTTGATACTGAATCTCCAAGCGCTGTAAACAACGAGCATCAGTTACCCCAATGTACCAGCTACACAAGCTAAGTGATAGCTCAGTAACGTCCAAATATAGGTCAGCGCTGGAAAATTGCATCAACATATCACCGCAGGCGAGAATAAGTATTGACGACATCAAAACCATGTGAAAAACAGTAGGAGATGCGGTGGAAAAGCGGCTGGAAAGATCTTGGGCACCAAACAAAGAAAAATTGTATGACGAAGAATGCAAGGAAGCGGTTAAAAAAGGGAGCCAGGTGTACAAAGAATACATTATATGGCCAACTCAGGGTAAAGAAGAATATTTTAAAACCCTCCAACGAAAGAAAAACAAATGTCTCTAAGGAAGAAACGATTGACGATCAATACCAAGATCCAACAGATAAACGAAAATATGACTCCATATGAAGTGAAATCGGCATATGTCTCTACTAAATTACTACTAAAGCTTCAAACCACAATCAAGTCTTTGCAGACGTACCAAAGGATGAATCATAGGCAAACCAGGCGAAATTTAAAAAAAAAAATGGTTGCAATATTTCCAGAAGCCATTCACAGCATCCCCAAAAACGACTGAGGCTGTGCACATTCCAGAAGCAGGGCAAATGGTCCCAATTTCACCACCGGGCGGGATGTATAGGCAGCAGTACATGGCCCCAAAAAATAAGGCTTAAGGATTAAGATGTGAAAATTATAGTGCCATTGCTTCGCTGTATACGTCTTATTAAGTACTCCCCAAAATCAATCAAATCAAGGAGTTTACTAAGGTGAGAAGTAGAAAATGTCTACTTAATTTTCACTGTTTCACTGTCAGCAAGTGGTAATATTTTGAAAGAGCAGGAATAGAATAGTCAAGTTAATAGACTTCCGTTCACCGATATATCATTTTTCGGGTATTGTAAAATCATATTACCTACTAAAATCGCATCCTGTCTCTCCGTCAATAAGCAGCTAAGTTACAGCCGATTGAATATTTAACGATTACAACAATATTAACACGTGATACTAGGGAGATACCCGTTTGCAACAAACCTACAAATATGTAGGAATTTTGATAAAAATTTTAGAAATGGTTTGTAATATTGATGTGTTATCATTCTCAGGAAATCGCCATAATTTTTTCTCAAATTAATGGTGAGTACACGAAATTTTTGAAAAGTAATTACATTATTACTTCCAAAACTGAACACTCTTTTCGTGTAAATGCTAAAAACAAACACTAATCGCATGAAATGAAATTGTAGGAGTTGAATTTATTCATTTTTTATTGAAAATATCCATTGTTTAATGTTACAAGAATCTGTTTTTGCAACAAAACTCAAGATTTGGTACTTATGAATATTTTGAACATTGCAAAAGCTTATCTTATGGATACTTTTTAGCTTAATAGCATACGTACATATTTCACAAATTTTGTGTCTTTTTTCGATCGATACCTTTTCATATAAGAATAGAATTTAAAATTTCCTCAATTTGTTCGATTCCCACCTCTCCAGCTATATCACGTTCAAACAATTTCGCTCCGTGTAGAGTCTCCGTTTCTCCTGTGCCATTTTCCGCTTGCCAATACATAATGCTCTTTCCTAGCACGAAATAAACACTCTTGAAACATCCTTCGGCGAAAAGGAAGTAATTGATGTTTTGTGATTTCATTGAACAGTAGGATACGTTGTACTTCGTATTCGGTGGTAGTTTAGCTAGTTCCCGATTTATATAAAATTCATACTGAAATTAGAAAAATGTCAATAAATATTTTCACCGGTTGATTATTTCACAAACTCACAAATTCCGATTCTTGAAGAGACCATTCCGTTTCGTCAGGAGAATTATATTGAACGCAGACTCTGCCAGGCCGCCTAAATTTAATAATATATTAAACATTGCACATCCTTACTAAAATTTCTAACTTACACTTCGTTGCTATATTTCAAGCTAATAACGCAGAGTTCCAAATCGCCCATAGTCGGTTAAAATTTTCGCAATAGCGTGATCGGTGTACTTTGATGAGCTGTTGACTACTTGTCAGGATTTTTTAAGATACGGAGTATTTATACACATCAACTTTTAAGGAATTATTTACATAACCAAAAAACCCTTCGAATTTAGAACATAGGACTAATGAAAAATTAAGAGTTTCTTAATGACTTGTTCTTGGAAGCCAACGTTTAGTTTTTCCTTATTTTCAGGTAAAAGGTTTAGATTTGAGACAAATGAAAAGTACTTAAGGCTAATTACCCAAGACGAGAGGCATTTTTGTATGCACGATCGAAGTCACGTATCTTCCCAGCGATCAATAGGTATATGAATAACATAAATATATAACAAGAACAAGTTAATTCCGTGTATGGAGATTGCAGTTAATTAAATGAGCCTAAAAAAAGGAAAAAGGATTGTTTACTTTTGCATTTCATATTAGGTACATTTACTTCTATGCTCTTTTCTCTAATAGCTCTGAGATGAGCATATGTGCATTCTATCTGCTCATCCAAGATATTTTTTGAGTTGCGTAAGTAAATATGAAGTGAAGAATATTTTTACATGACTGTTGAAGTCTGCAGTTTGAAAATCACATTCTGGATTACTCTTATAGCTAGCCATTATTGAAACAATTTATTCGAAATTAATGACAAGGAGTAAATACTGATTCATAGCAGTTTATTTTTCTGTAGATTATTCAAAATAAATTGTTTGAATAAGTAAATCATGAATTTTATCCTAGAGGCGATCGCAGACATTGATAGATTAATCTCAAACTATCAGAAATTTATATAGCAGCTGGAATGATTTATTTACGAAAAATAGCCCTGTCGCTATTGCATGAATCCAAAATGATCACCATATGTATGACTAGTAAATCACACGAGTTTGGATGGCTCATCTTTGAAACAATTCTTACATATGAGTAAAAATACTGTTGCCGTGATAGGTTGGCATCGTGTTCTTCCTAAATCGTAAATATCTGAGGATTCTTAAATCATTTAAATTGTGCACCGCAATCAATTTATTCTATTTATGGAATATTTATGAAATAGAGAGACTTCCATTCGGCGAATATAGATGTATTTTTTTTGCTTTAGCACTACAGCCCCTACGGCCCGTCACTTAGAGATAGTTAGAGTATCCCATTATCTCGATCGGATCTTTTGGCACTCGGAAAGGTGATATAGTCAGTGCCAAGCTTTCACCCAGATGTGATACGTTCTGATTTTAAACCAGTAGATATCATAACTGAGTGGGCTTATAGTCTGTCCGAAGAATCACTCGAAACAAATCTCGTTGTCACCAACGGGATTCAAGCGACGGACCTTCGGCTTACGCAGCGAACACTCTAATCGCTACACCATGTAGGCTATATTCGACCTTTTTTTCTCATTCGTAGCTACAGCCCCTCTTGGGACTTTGTTTCCTATAAATAGTGCCCTCAACTACCTTGGCTCTTCAGCTGTAGGGTCCAACCTCGAGATCCCTAAACATGTCTCAATATTTGCTATTTACTGTATAAATAGCCTTCCAAACATTTTGACTTATTGTCAAAATCGTATTCCGATTTAAATTTTGCATTCAACAGAAATACTATTACATACAGTTGTTTCATTTAGATTTGACCATCGAGGGATGACAAAATCTTTGAAACTTCTTTCAAAAATTTGGTGAGTTTACAATGAAGTACCTGGATATGGACTTCAAGAGAATTTAAAATATGTGATTAATATGCTTCATTCTTTTAAAGATCAGCTGTAAATCCCGCTGATAGTTTCGTAGGTTTTGGATTGATTCTGTTCCAGAACCTCGTAAAATACATCATTTTCGTAAACATATCTTGGTTTGCTTCTTGAAGTGGCATAAATAAGGGTAATTGGCAATGCCAGTTCATTTGATTTTGAGAAACTTCCAGTGTAAGGCATCCAGTTTCATGTAATTTAACAAAATTCAATTGCCTGAACCTTTCGTAAAATATTTAGACCCACCCAATACATTGTAGTTTGTTTAGCACCTCATGGTCCTATTAGAGCATATCATCTCTTATTATATATTCTGATAGTTTGAAGGCTACTGATGCAGAGTAACTTCTTCAGGACTTTAAATTTCATTATATCCAATACACCCATACCTGGTTGAAAGTGACCCTTTTAACCCTTTACGGCGCAAGAACGTGTTTTTGTTTTTTGTAATTGAAAATATATTAAGATGAGCTATATAATAACGGTGAAAATAGTAAAAAAAATTATATGTAAGAAAAGGTATTTGCTTTTGAAAAAAAACATTGAAATGCAGATTCGCATCATGTTGTAAAAACATCTTAATATTCACGAACTGTGGAAAGGACGGAAAGTTATTATTTTTACTAAAACATAAGGCTACGCCACACTTTTCACATTCCGTTTGGGCTGCTCCAGTACATCCTGGATATTTGCACCAAAGCCTTTTGTCGGGACAAGCAGGCCAGTGCCCTAACTGATCAAATCTGATATCTTTTGGTGGGATATGCTGACAAGGCCCTTTTTCTTTTTGTCCTGGATGAGTTCTTTTACATCGCTAGTGCGCTTCAGCTGGTTCGTACTTTTATATTTGGCTAAAGTTTCAGCAGCTCCTAGTCGGAAATCAGGATTTAGCACCTTGACATTATTTTCCGTGTCAGCATGAATTCTTCTATGCAATAGCCAAGAATTAGTCATGGCCATGTCCTGGAAACGGTAAAAGAGCCTTATGAAAGAACGTTGGCCCTGAAGTCTAATTTTATAATGATCCATTACGGAGTCCATGAGGTCTACACCACCAGTGTGCCGATTATATTCTGCCACAATATAGGGCCGTTCAACATTGATTTATTTCTTTTGCGACCTGTCGAATCTACTTACGCCAGCAAAGTTGGATGCTAGATGCACAATTTTATTATTTCTCTAGGCCACCACCAATATGTCAATACCGTTATAACTTGCAACCTGTTTAGCTGATGTGCCTCTAGGCAGTTTTTTCGGCTGTTTTTCTTCTGGGAATTTACAGTTCGGGATACGGTTTCTCCGAACGGTGCCCAAAGCTAATATACCACGGTGTGACAAGAATTCAATCAAGGGTAGCGATGTATAGTAATTGTCAATAAACAGTCTATAGTTATGGTTGCAAGGAATCTCTCTGGCAAGTCGGACCATTACATTAGATGAAGCACCTAATTGAGGCTCGTCATCTGCGCATATATTCTTTTAGCCACTGTAAACTTCAAATTTGTAGCTATATACACTTGCACCACAAATCAGAACAGTTTGAAGCCCCACTTGTGATGTTTGTCTGGCAAATATTGCTTTAGAGCACTTCGTGCTTTGGTTGAACACATTTTTTCATCAATAGACAAATGTTGTTCTAGAGGCACTTTTCTAAAGTTATGATTCAACTTTATTGGTCAGATTTTATAAATTCGATCAGAATTTGGCTGATTACACGGTAACATTTTAGAGTTACCATTCAAGTGTAGTACTTACCTCAGAAACTTGAACCATTTAAGCGTCATTATCTCGCGTATGTCACATGTGCTTCGTGAAGTTGCGTTGACTTTGGAGCTGGTACTGGGTACTGAAACAGTAGGCGGTATCTCACATGGTTGAACTGTAATGCTTGTACTGGTCTCAGAGCTCGGTAGCAAGATGTCATCTTCCTGATTTTCTAGGAAGGGTATTTCGGGTTCCTCATCCGAGTCTTGGCGTAAATTTTGATTTTCCATTTTTTTCGTCGTTGTCTGAAAAGTCTAAGACATCCCCAATATCTTGTCATTGGTTAGAATGTTTTCCAATTCGACAGTTGACAAAGGCCTACAGCCTAAACGTGAAAACCTCAAACTCATATTGGGCACGAAAAAAAATAAAATATAACAGTTTAGTGCAGTGTTGCATTACTGCATCAAAACAAAATTCGAGACTATCTCTCTAAAAACAATCGAAAACATTTGAATTGCATGTTCTTAGCAAAAACCAATAACTAATTGTTACTCCCCAGCAATATCACATCAAAATTTTCAATATAACCACTCAAAAAAAAACAACGAAAATTACGCGCGAATAACACAAACCGGTTCTAAGGGATCCGTCACTTGTAGTGGCCAAAAATTACAAAAAATGTCGTCTAGCGCAAACGTGGGGTGACTAGTTCAATAGAATGCTTTGCTGCGGATATGCAGTGCTGCGTTGGAAGGTATTTTATTCGTTGCTTTGATCGATTTTGCTAGTTCGAATAGTATGATGCTACTCAGCGCCGCAAAGGGTTAAATTATGGCACTGCTTCAATTCACGGCTCACATTAGATCATTACATGGCGAGAAAAGTTTCATATCAGTGATTTTACCCACTCCACAAACATTTTTTGCTATCCATTAAGATGTAGTACTTGGACATATGTTGTGGCCTTTCTTCAGTATTAAGCTGTTGCTGGCAGTCGAAGATTTCGTTAGTGGGCTTTGACTGCCGATGGAATCGCGGACTCCTTTTGTTGGAGTGTTCTTTTGACACTTCTTTGCGCACGTAGTTATAGAGTGGAATTTGACTCATTAAATATAATAAAAATTGTACTGCTCCAAATCTGAAGTGTGGCAGTGAGCAGGAGTAGGTATGGGCACAGTGAGTGGAAATAGAGGTAGGCAATGAAAAAAGTGCATGCAATTACATGGTGCATAATTGCCAAGCTAACAAATCTTAGTAAAACGTCTTGGGTTTGCAAATTAAATTTACTGGTTCCTTATTGATGGGACATTAAACTCCGAGAAATACCAATAAGTGCAGATGCACCTACAGCTCTGCTAGCAAATTCTACTTATATCTCTTTTGTGCTGATCGCCAGTACCTTTAAGTTTTTGAAAAAAACTGACGTAAGATGATGAAGGCAACTCTTCTGCATATGATAATTGAAAGTAATAACCATGCTACCGGAATCGAGGTTGAGTGATCGACTAACTTTCTATCACTGGGAAACCCTACATTGTTTGGAAAATTGTAACTGAGCCCTAAAATGGATTGAACGTACGGCAACGACATCACAACTGAAAAAAGACTATGGCATTGGAGCCTAGAATGTTAGATCATTGAACAAGCCTGGTGCTGTTAAGGATATTTTCCACCAGGCAAGCCGATATAAATTCAACATATTGGTAATCCAGGAATCAAACTGGACTGGAATTTAGAGTGGCCTTCATTTCGGACAGGGAGTTCAAATCACACGTTAATTAGCTTAAGGCACTCGATGAACGAATGTGTGCGATCATATACATACCTCAAAAATCTGGCTGATAAACGTACACGGCCTGAGCATAGAAAGGGACAGAGAAACGAAGGAAACAGTCAACAATCCCCTGGGAAGACTAAATGACTCATTGCCTACAAACGGCACAAAAATAATTCTGGGTGATTTCAACGCTAAGGCTGGCAATCAGTTATCTCATTGGGAAATGACTTGAGGGTATAGCTACCACGATGAAACGAATGACAACGGTCAGATTGACTTCGCATGTAGCAGCAATCTAGTCATACGTTTGACTTGCTTCACATATTGATGCATATATACGAGTTAAATGACCTGGAGATCACCGGGTGGAAATACAAAAATTAAATCGACCATGTTCTGATCTAGCACCGATGGGCCTTGAAAATACTTGATGTCCATACATACTGAGGAGCCAATTGTAATTTGGATCATTACTTGATCAAATTAACCTTTTGATGTCGTTTCTCAAGAGCGTATTTGGTAAAGATTAGTTCTCTGCTGGAATTTGACATTAAAAGGCTCCTAATAGCGTCCATGGGAAAAAAATTTCACGAAAAACCTAGATAACCAGCTGGCTCCCATTCTATAAGACACTTTACTCAAAACAAGCAACGAGCCATGACTGGAAGAGGGAGTGACAATAAAGGCCGTGGCACAACATAGAATCAGACATCAACCCGCTAGAGAAAAAATTATTGATTGAATCATGAATGCCGGAACCTGGTGTGCAAAAAGAATCAGGCATAGAAACACTATTTATGTTGGGAAACCAGGACAAAGAGAGAACATTGAAAGTCTGTAGTAAACGCTGTCAAAGAGCACCAAATAATGTTTTGCTGGATACCCCAGCCAAATACGTCCATCTTGATGCAATGACAATGATGTCAACAAACTCCCATGTCTATGTCAATAACCAACTTACCAATGCCTTTGACACAAATATCGAACCAAAGCAGGGAGATGGGAATAATCGGAGTGAATCTAGACGAGGAATAATGATGAATTCGACACAACTATGAGCTATATGAATTTTCCGACAAGCCAGAGCTCTGAAAGATTGTGAGACTACGACCCCGGAAATCATATTGACTAACAACGGATGCCGAAAAAGGTATTCGTTGGGAGAACTGAAGGGCGGAGACTCCGTCGATGAAAATTGTTCATTGTTGCTTGGATTTTGGCATTGGAGGACGCGGTTGATGGACAAAGATAGTTGGAGATACTTTTTGCAGGAAGCAAAGGCCCCCAAAGAGCTGTAGTGCCATGAAGAAGAAGAAAAATATAGTGCCGAGCAAGATTTAGAAGATACAACGATGTGCTGTGACTCATTTTCATGTATCTTCTAGGTAGATTGTATCTTTGCATTACATTGTATATGTGCGGTATTAAAGGTGAGAGTAATCGCTTTCTTTATCTCAGTGACTATTGGTTAGGAGACATTGCAAAAGGCTAAGGTGTATATTCGAGGCAGGTATAGAGGACAAAATGAACATCAGCTTGAGGTATGTATAGATAGTTCCCTTCAAGTGGACAGGATGTCGACGGACGGTGGCGTGGTTGCCGAACGTGACATACCCAGCAAAGATGAGCGAATTGCTTCACTTGTTGTCTTTGATATGGCACTGGAACACGTCATCAGAAAAACATCAGCTGAAACTTCAGGAAACTAATGTTCAAGTCCACACAATTGGTGGCAAATGCGGATGATGTTAATTTTATGATATGTTCTATTTCAGATGCCAAAGGAGCATTTCCGAGCACAGGATCTGAAGTAAACCAAGCCTACAAGTTCATGAAACTTAAACTAAATTCATGACTCAAACGAGGAAGAAAATATGCCTGTCCGATAAAACCTAACCATAGGAGACTATAACCTTGAAAGAGTAGATAACTTTGATTATCTTGGAGCTAACCTGAATAGAATGGGGCACCATAAAGGATGAGATCGGATGCCAAATAAACGCTTCAAATAAAGCCTACTGCACTTTACTTATCATTTTAAGTTCCACAGTTGTATACAGGCAAAATAAGCTTCGTATTTACAAATCACTAGTCAAACGTGTGCTGTTATATAGAAGTGAGACATAGACCCTGGAGAGCGAATCCAAAAATGCGATGGCCAGTGGACATTTTCCAATCCAAAGTGCTCCGAAAAATCGACAACCCAATGAAACAAGGAACAGAGTGGATACAACGTTACAGCGATGAATTTGATTAGCTACAATATTTGATGAACCACCTGTATCTACTTGCGTAAAGTTATGAAATTCGCAATGAGGTGGGTCATGTAGAAAAAATGGACAAAGAACGGCTACCCAAAATAACATTTAAGGGTTGAGTACAAGGCAGACGTCCAGCAGAAGGAACGAGGACTCGATCGAAAGTTACGATAGAAGTTGACAGCAGATCTTTGCTGAAAGTGATCAATGGGTGAACTAGGTTGGAGAACCGTGACGATTGGAAGAACTTAATCCTGGAAGTCAAGGTCCGACTTTGGTAACCATGCCATAGATGATGCCAGACCTTGTCTTGATAGGGTCTCTCATTCAACAACATCTAACTTAAGGGCAATATAGTAGTTTCATTTTAAATCACATGTTATCTTAATACTGACAGTTGTTTCTCGCTCAAAATTATGTTGGTGAGTCAGTATTAACCTTCTGTGGAACAAAATGAATCGATTTACGCTTGAACAACGTTGGAAAATATTGAGATCGAACTGGATAACGATTTTTCTCAAAAAAATCATCTTTTCTGATGAAGCACATTTTCATCTCAGCGGCTATGTGAACAAACAAAACTGCCACATCTGGGGCTCGAAAAACCCACACGTGATTGTCGAGAAGTCAATGCACCCTTAGCGAGTGACAGTGTAGATTCTGGAGTGGTGGCATCATTGGACCGTTTTTCTTTGAAAATGAGGCTGAAAATGCTGTTTCGGTCAATCGTGAGGGCTACAGAGGCATGATAACCAACTTTTTTTGGCTGAAGATTAAGAATTTGAACTTAACTGACCTTTGATTTCAACAGGATGGCGCGCTATGCCTTACAGCTAATCAAACAATCAATCGTTTGCGCACGAAATTCGGAAATCGTGTAACCAGCCACCTTGACGATGTCAATTGGCCGCCTCGAAGCTGCGATTTGACACCGTTGGACTTCTTTTTATGGGGTGCTGTGAAAGATCGATGTTATGCAAAAAATCCACGAACGATTGAAGCACTAAAATTGAATATACAACAAACCATTGCTCAAATAGGGCCCGAAACCATCAATAATATCTTGGAAAATTGGGTGGAGAGGGTGGCCTACTGTCCCACCAGCCTTGGCAGCCATATGAATGAAATTGTATTTCACAAAAAACGGGAAGGTTTGTTTTAGCAAATAAAGCCAAAATATAAGAAAAAAAAATGATTTTTATTCATTATATTGCATTTTTAAAAAGAAACTTGTATTTGGCCCACTCTATATGTACAATCTTTATTTTTATGTTGCCCTATTGCCAATTTGTCAAAATGTCTCAGTTTCAATCATTTTAAATCATCTAGAAGAATAGTCTTGATTGAGAGCCAAGAATCCATGAATAGGGCTATTGAAGCATGGAAGCAAAAAAAATGGGATGGGAGTTGTCCGCAAAAACATTCGGTGCTCCTCAGGCGACGCTTAGAAGACATGCACTCAATATTTTCAACATTTCATTTTCAACTGTAATTGAGCAGGAGTTAATAGAACACATAAAGTTTTTCGAAACACGACTTTTTGGTTTCACGCGTACATCACTCCAAGAGCTTGCTTTTGAACTAGCTGAAAAAAATGGTATCGATCACTCTTTCAACAAGAACAAGAAACGTGCTGGATAAGAATGGCTTGACGGTTTCCTGAGAAGAAATAAGGACATTTCTCTGCGCACCCCAGAACCAACTTCTGCTACAAGAGCGCAAGCGTGTGATAAACCACAGGTTGCTAAATTTTTCCGTATTTATGAAGAATTATTGAAGATTCACAACTTGGGACCTCACCGAATCTTCAATATGGATGAAACCGGGCTCACTACAGTTCAGAAACCACAAAAAATTCTGGCCATCAAAGGCAGGAAATAATCTCACCAGTGCTGAAAGAGGTTTGAATGTGACAGTACGTGTTGTACGAATGCCAGCGGTTCATTTATTCCGCCATACATGAAGAACATGAAAAATGAACTAGTTACTGAGGCTCCCACCGGCACTCTTGGACTAGCACAAGAATCAGGATGGATGAACATGGAAGTGTTTGTAAACTGGTTAAAACATTTTCAGGCACATACGAAATCTAGCAAAGACGATCCGGTTCTACTTATTAGTGATGGTCACTAAAGTCATAAAAGCATTGAATGTTTGAGTTATGCCAAAGAAAATGGTATTTATATGTTGTGTTTACCGCCACATTGCACCCATAGAATGCAGCCCTTGGATGTTTGTTTGTATGGACCACTAAAAGCTTATTTCAATCAAGAAATATCTAAGTGGCTAAAATATCATCCAGGGCGCGTTGTTACCCATTTACAAATCAGGTATTTGTTTAATGAAGCGTATGGACAACCCACAACTGTTCAGAATACAAGTAATGACTTTAAAAAGACAGGCATCTGGCCTGTTAATCCTGATATTTTTCCAGACTACATGTTTGAACCGGTAGAGACCACGAATATTCCGTTGAATCAGGAGGATATTGCAGACAGTACACGTAAACTTCCCAGCTCACATTTGCCATCGACTAAATGTATCAACATCTCTTCAATCCAAGAAGATCCGTGTATATTTTAAATTCATCAGCAACAAATGACGATGAGGTAGATTCTTCACAAAACACAACGCAAGCCACCACCAATAATGATGTTGGAGTTGTTGTTTTTGATGTGATGAACCTGAGCTCAGAAACATGTGAAGAGAAGTCTAATACAGTTGAGGTAGCTGAAGCAGCGTACGATGAACCTGTGAGACGTGGTACTGATACATCCAGTTGCTACTATTTCGCCAGCACCACAGTGGTAGTTTATTTGAGGCCGAGGAAAAAGAAAATTGAAACCTGTCAAAGGTGATTGGCTTTAAACTTCTACTCCAAATATACAAGAACGAAAAATTTTTGATGAGGATGAAATAAATATTCCTGCTTCCAAAAACGCTCTACCATCAGAGAAGAGACTGAGAGCATCGAGGCAGAGTACAACTGCTATGATATATAATAGCTCAGGAAGCGAAGATTTCTTATGCGAGACAGAAGACGCTACTGACTGCGCTTGCATTTATTGCAACAACCCCTTTTCCCATTCTAAGCCCGGCGAAGGTTGGTTACGATGTATGACTTGTTCCGTTTGGGCTCATACATCATGTGCTGATGTCCCAAAGGGCACCAAATGATTTATTTGTAAACTGTGTTCTTAAAAATTAGTATGTTATTATGTCCTTACCTTATATGTCATTATGTCCGTACTATATGGGCAAAATGGTTTTTGTGATTAGTTACATTTTTAGGGTTTTGTAAAATAATTTTACAAAACCCTACTAGTTTCGCGACCAGTCTGTCCGTCCGTGTGTCACAGCAGTTTTTCTCGGAAACTACTTAAGCTAGAAACATCAAATTTTGTGTGTAGGTGTAAAGTGGTGATCTCTTCAAAGTACAACTAAAAAAAATTTTTATAAGGTATTTAAGGGGGGTCTCCCCATATAGGAGAGTGACTGATTTGCATGAAAATTTCAGGAATGATAGGTGTCATGAATATCTTTGAGAATCGGTCCAGCTAGTGGTGTCAGTAATCACAAAACAAAATAGTGGCTGTTTTAAATGCGAAGATTGAATAATTTTGAGTTATTTTTTCCCAACTTCAACGTTTAAGGTGCATGCTTGGAACACTTGATTCAATTTAATGAATGACTGAAGATAAGTACCTACAATTAATGCTCATAAGTGAAACAAGTCAAGAAGGTGGGAGAGAGCTCCTAGCAAAAGGGTTTTGTAACCATTCTAGGATTCGAAAAAATTCGCCATTAATCGATGATAAGTGAGTGAGAGTGGCCCCTGAAAAAAAAAAATTCATCAAACGTAGCCGATATGAGTATGAAATGAAATTTTTCATGGGAGCTTTTCAAAACAGTTCTTAAACTGTCAGTTTTAGCTTAAGTGGGGGCACAGGGGGGAAATACATGAAAAATGTGTTTCCTCCGTCGCGGATGGACATCTGGCATAATTATCAAGGGAGATATTTATGAGTATAACAATACCAAAAACCTCAGAAGTCGAAATTTGTTCAACTTGATTAATAATAGTATGATCTTCGTTTTTCATATTTTCTCCAATAAAATCGTCTTTGACATGTATCTTGATTTGATTCGATCTGGTGACCGTATTTTGTAAATTGAATACAAAACCCTTCTGACATGAGCGTAGGTCTGTTTACTCAACTTGTTTCTTAATATTGTCGCGTGTTATGGTTCGCGGCCAATAATTTTAATGTTCCGGGAAAGTGAAAACGCAATGTCTTTTAAATTAAATGCAAAGAGTTTATTTAATTAAATTCGAATGCACAATCACTTATTTTACTATTTCACAATCTTAACTAGAATCTCACTTTCACTTGTCCATAAATTTCTATCGCAATTGTCTTCCGAAATTACTTCACAATCACGAAAACCACTTTTCTATTACTCGAACAATATCGCTTCCCACACACTATCGCAGCTCTTATCGCGGTCGGATGAATGATTCCCCCCATTCATTCAGCTCGCTTTTATATAGGGTCTGTAGTCATTCAACCCAGTTCTCGTACATTGGCGAATTAGCGGGAACTTTCGAGCAGCGTGAAAGAATGGAGCAGTGACTCACTTTCAGATGTTGATGCTTGTTGGGTTCTCGTGGTTTCGAGTAAATTCATTTTGTTGATGTTCTTAATGGTTGTGAAAACAATTGCGGCAGTAGCTCGCAGAATTATTTGTGCATGTAACACTGACCCCATCTCAGTTCTTTTCACCCCGAAAAGATGTGTCGCCAGTTGTAGTCAATTCTCCCTGGGTGTAATATGGGGCAAGATGGTCCAGATGCACGATTTTCATTTTGGCTCTCGGTTTACGATGCTCCTGTATTCGGTATACGACGTCATTGATTCGCTTTGTAACTCGGTATGGTCCCTCCCAATTATGTTGCAACTTTGGAGACCTACCGTTTCGCCGTTGCGGGCTATATAGCCACACCAAGTCATCTTGCTGGAAGCCAGTAGAATTTGCCTTTAGATCATACCTGGTCTTCATGCGGTCAGTAGCCAACTCGGAGTGTTTTCGCACGGTCCGATGTATCTGGTTCAACCATTGCCTTAGCCCACTTGCGTACTCCGAGATGGTTTGGGGTTTCTCGGGGGGTGTTCCGAACTTTATATCAGCTGGCAGACGACTAGTCTTTCCAAAAATAACTTTGGCTGGGGCTTGGCCCATCGATGCATGTTTGGCAGCTCTGTACGCCATCAAAAATAGTGGAATGTGTCGGTCCCAGTCCCTTTGGTTCTCGTCAACCATCTTGGCCTGGTGTTTATTGAGAGTGCCGTTAAAACGTTCGACCATTCCATCGGATTGGGGATGCAGTGGTGTTATCCTCGTTTTCCGTATTCCCAGCAGCTCACACATTTCATCAAAAACTAGTGACTCAAAGTTTCGGCCTTGATCCGAATGTAGTTCGCAAGGTACACCGTGCCTACTGACCCAATTTAACACTAGCTGTTCGGCTACAGTAGTTGCTTCCTGGTTGGGAATGGGGTAGACGTCGGACCACTTGCTGAAATAATCAGCTACAACCAGCGTGTATCGATTTCCCCATTCAGAATCAGGAAAGGGTCCTGCGATGTCAACAGCAATCCTTTCAAATGGTACCCCCACGTTATAGGTTTGCATTTGTCCTCTCAGTCGTCACTTTGGGCCTTTGACGGAAGCGCAAATTGTGCATCTGCGACACCAGTCCTCTACGTCTTCTCGAGCGTGAAGCCAGTAGAATCTTTCCCGCGATTTCGCTAAGGTCTTGTTAACACCAAGGTGACCTCCCGACGATCCTTCATGCATTTCCTTAACCACATCGTGGATTCGGCTTTTGGGTAGTATAGTTTGCATCCTATAGGAGCTGCCATCCACCGTTTCCCATTTCCGCTTGAGTACACCACCCTCCACCTGAAAGGAGTTCCATTGTGCCCAATAGCTTTCCAGGGTTGCGCCATGCATCAAAACGTCCTTCCACTCAGGTCGCCCAGTCGTCTCCTTAAATACGAGCAATGGTCCGATGTCTTCATCGACTAACTGGGCATTTCGAATCTCTTCCGATGACCAACCTTCATCGAATTCGGCCGTCATCAATCGCAGATCAACGGGCGGTTTCTTTTACTCAATCCGTCGGCAATGCTTGCAGTTAGCTGGACATGGACGGCGGGATAGGGCGTCAGCATTTGCATGAACTCCGCCCTGATGAAGAAGTTGAGGTCTCACTAGGCCTGGTCGGATAGTCGTTCGGGTTGCACCAGTGTCGTTTGTTATGGTGCAATGTTCTTCATCAAATTGACCCAGAAGGCATAAGTCTGCTTCTCCAAGATTTTTCCTTGACACGGCGATGGAAGTGCTGGGGATGTCGGTCTTTCTAGCCAACGTCCGCCCGACGATGTTGGCCCTTCCAGCTTGATGGGCTTCCATTCTAGGCTCCTGACTCGGTCTGGATCTCCACCATCCAGGACAATACCTCCGTTTACTTCGCATCTTGCAGTCCCTTTGCAGGTGCCCCTTCTTATCGCAATCCCAGCATCTAGGCGCACCATTTACCTGCCGCTCTCGCTCATTTTCCATGCGCTCACACCTGCACTCGTCTGCCATTACCTCATGGAGCCAGGCTGTGCTACGAGTCGCATTTTCCGCTGCCTCATAGTTCAGACTATAAACCAATGCGTCCTTAAATGTTTGCTTTTGGGCTAATCGCACGGCTTGTTGCAATTCCTGGTCCTTTAAGGCGCTGATGAATGCTTCTGTTGCTGCGTCATCTCGATGTTCTGGGTCGTACGCTGGGTAAGCCAAAAGTGCCAGTCGCTCAATGTCTTGGGCTGGCTGCTGTAAGGTTTCGCCAGACCTCTGCATCCGATTCCGTAGTTGTGCCCGATAAATCTGCTTCAGATGGTCGCCTCCATAACGAATGTCGAGCGCATTCAATATAGCAGCCGGGTTTGAGTGTAAATCAACGGGGATCGTCTGCAAAAGCTCGGCAGCTGGGCCTCTTAGAGCAAGAATCAGTGCAGTTGCTCGTTTCTGCTCATTCCAGTGATTTTCCCTTGCGGCAGCTTCAAACTGGGTCTTGTAAATACTCCAGACCGTTTGCCCATCGAATATTGGTCCTTGTACATTTCTGGATGTGCTTTGCGGTTCGGTTCTAAGCAGGGCTGGTGAGGTGGTTACTACTGCCTTCGCTGCTTCCTATTCTTTTTTCACTTTTTCCATATCATGGTTCATTCTCTCTTCGACGTGGCTGATCTCATGGTTGATTTTCTCCTCAACCTGGCTGCCCTTCTCCTCGACCTGGTAAACCTTTTCCTCGACGCATTTAATTTGATTGTTCAGGCTACCGAGCTCCACTTTTATTTCGGTTGACTGTTTTTGCACTTCCTTGATTTCAATCGCTTGTTGGTCCAGCTTCACTGATTGTTCATTTAACTTCGTAGTTAAATTGGATGACAGTTGTCGCTGCTCTTGCTGCATCAGCATTAACATTTGCATCAGCACATTTTCTGGTTTCCTTGGTTTTGGTGTTTCTGTTTCACCATCTTCTGCACCATTTTCTGCATCTGAGGGCTCACCCAAATCCAGATTTCCGCTTTCCGACTCGATCGCGTCACGCAAGCGTGCAATCAGTATGGCCTTTGTACCTTGCGTGAGCAGATTTCGCTGTTCCAACTTCTCTTTGAGCTCCGATATGCTCAATTCGTTAATGTTTAGATGTAGGTTTCCTGGCATTTTTATTGTTTCGGCTATTTTTCCACCAGTTTCCACGTTAGATTTTACTATTGTGCATTTTTCTTTCTTTTTTTATGTTTTCACTTCCAAAATGTTCTTACACACTTCTCGACACCATAGTCGCATGTTATGGTTCGCGGCCAATAATTTTAATGTTCCGGGAAAGTGAAAACGCAATGTCTTGTAAATTAAATTCAAAGAGTTTATTTAGTTAAATTACAAATGCACAATCACTTATTTCACAATTTTAACTAGAATCTAGCTTTCACTTGTCCATAAATTTCTATCGCAATTGTCTTCCGAAATTACTTCACAATCACGAAAATCACTTTTCTATTACTCGAACAATATCGCAGTTCTTATCGCGGTCGGATGAATGATTCCTCCCACTCATTCAGCTCGCTTTTATATAGGGTATGTAGTCATTCAACCCAGTTCTCGTACATTGGCGAATTAGCGGGAACTTTCGAGCAGCGTGAATGAATGGAGCAGTGACTCACTTTCAGATGTTGATGCTTGTTGGGTTCTCGTGGTTTCGAGTAAATTCATTTTGTTGATGTTCTTAATGGTTGTGAAAACAATTGCGACAGTAGCTCGAAGAATTATTTGTACATGTAACAATATATATTTTATCATAGTTCCTACTTAATTAATAGACTGTGCTACTGATAGCCAATGAAACTAAGATGAGTAAAAACGATTGAGACTGATGATAATACCATTAAATAAATGAATATTATTAAAAAACAAAACACCCTGTTATTTTGTCCGTACTTTCCCTATATGGGTTGATTGAATGTAGCTATCTTTCTCCTTCCTGTTGCGGTATTTTATGAGAGCTAGTGTGCCTACGTGAGACTTCATGGAAAAGCTCCATCAAATCTATCCTTCTTTCCAATTATCGATGCATGTGTATATCTTAATAAGTTATTTGTATGTTTCAAGAGCAGGTAAATTTTGCTAATTACAACTGTGAAAGGGTGATTGCCTTAAAGCTTGGTAAGTCCAATCCAAGGATGTTTATGCAAAGATTCAGATAACATCTTATCTTGCACATGCATCTATTGTATAAGTGTACTAAATATATACTTGTTGCATTGATTTATAAAATACTCCCCGTTACGCGACACCATTTTTCTTTTCAGTAATTAAGTCTCATGCCCATTTGACCATTTCAAGGTACCCTAGATCTTCAAGACTATTTATCGGCTCAACCTAATAAGCAAAGTGCCACGATAAATTAAACTTAATTTTTATTTGATTTACATTAACAGCAATCAGCGCACAGAACAAATTGAATAATTTCCATTTTACTTCAAAAATTTGCATACCTAGACTATTTCGACTTGCGACGCGTGTGATTAATTCTAATAAATTGCCGTGAAAAATTCAAAAACGATCAAAATGGAATAATGTTTTTTATACAAACAGTTAAAAAACATTTAAAAGAAAAAGCGTTGGCATTGAACTACTGGAAACGGCAACAATTTACAAATAAATGCACTTTTTGATTGCAATCGGCATTTGGGTACATACGAGTATACTGGAGATTAGTGGGCGTTTATAAGCTATTTCGCTAAACCGTCTATTTTCAGAGTTAAAATAAATTCGCTAATATTATCAATGAATGATTTGCACGATCAGACGTGTTAGTGTTTTTGAACCAACCCTGTCAATCTTGTTCCTCTGTATCGATTGATGCATATCCGGGAGTCGCAACATATTTCAGCCTGAAATAATGATTTATTGCTTTGCTATCCATTTGAACCATTAATATAGTAGAATAGATACAAATTGGCAATATTACAATTAATTTCATCATGATTAGCCATTTAATACTTCCAGTTAACCGTCCACGCTTACCAATCCTCGGATAACCGCAAAAGGGTACGCACATGTAAATAAATTTTCCTTTCACTCTTTGTCAGGTATCCCGCAGTTACTATGGACCGCAAACTATAGCACGTGAGCGCCGGTGGGTGTTGCGCCTATTCAAGACTATCAAATTTGCATGAAAGAAGTAGCCAACTCAATAACCATATTGCAAGTTATTTTTAATGATACAAAACATGACATACTGTGCACTCCCACTGAACAGACTACTTTTCATTCGGATTAAATGAGATACTCGTACTTGCGAGTATCTAAATGGATTTAGTTCGCAACTTTCGGAGTAAGTGGATTCCACTCATGTTTGCGATGGAAAAGAATATCTGATGGTACAATATTTAGTGGCCCAATATTTTCAATTAATGCAACGCATATTTGTTTTTTATATTTATAAGTTGAAAAAAAATAAACAGTAGAGTAATCGTTTCAGAAGGGTTATCTACTCAATCTATGAAACGCCAACGCATTTCGAGTGAACATACTATAACTATGCACATTAAATACACGGTTAAAAAACACATGTTTAATTTGATTCGATTTTAATAAAATTTATAGGTTGGTACAATGCTATTAAAAATATGGTTTCGCTCGCTAATTTACGAGTACATACTCTGTAGACTCCATTCCAAATCTTGTGTAACAAATCTACATGATCCTCTGGTTGCAAGTCTAATACTTTCCTATGCCCCAGCAAAGTGTTAATATTATAGAATAATGATTGTCATTTGTCAAAAACAAATCAACATCAATCCATTGTCTAGCAATTCACGCTGACCAATAAATTAGATCGATCTACATACAAGCCAGTATCTTTGTATCTAATCTTAATCTTGATCAATCCCAGGCAATTCCTCGTATTCAGCTTGGACAAAGCACTCGTAGACATTCAATTCTCTGCATGCCCGCTAGCCCATTTTACTATTTTATTTGAAATGTTGCAGATTTCCACGAGTGAGTCTATTCCCAATCCACATTAATACAATAACTAAAGGCAACTTTATTGTACGAGTATGCTTGCTGTTTTTCGTACAATTGACTTGTGCCATTCAATTCGAAAATTTGAGCGTGAATGAGCAAATGACAGAATGAATGGGTCTAAATTACGCAATTCGACAACAATTTGCCGTGTGCGAATTCATATACTATATACATATGACCTGGCGTGCAGAATGAACTTAACTTATGTAATACTCATTCCATATAACTCTTTTGAACATGGTGTTAAGCTTAATTTGTTCGCAGAATTGTTAAGAGTACTCATGAAAGATCATAAGTTGGAATATGTCTGATTGGTTTCAATGTGCTAAAACATCTGGGGCGGATATGTTGGACAAAGTATTCATATTTGCATGTGAATTGCATTCAACTGAATCAATTAATTAGGCACAGTTGTATGTCATACGAAAACAAATTATCATCGCTGTAAAAAGACTTCTTCGAACCTTGACTATTTGTTTCTCACAAAGTCTTTTTAAGGGACTTTAAAAAAGATTTTTTCTCGGAGACTGCTGAAAGCATTGCCTTTCATTTGCTCATATATACACGTACAATAGCTAGTCTTCTCAGGAAAATACTAACTAACAATGCGTCTTTACATTTTTGACTAAAAATAACATTTTTGGGGGTTTTGTAAATAATCGATTCAAATCATTTCGCAGAGATTTAAAAAGATGATCTTCCAAGATATGTGGAGGACTTTCTAGAAGTCAACTTGGATATATCTTCTCCTTTTTAGCACTCTAGCTCTTCTCTGGCCTTCGCTTACTACAACAAGGGCCTCCAACGGTTACCTTTGTGGGTATGCGTTGTTCGTCCGTACAATTCACCTAGCCAGCCCATTGCAGCTTCCATAGTCTTACAATCGTTGTGACCTCCGGCCCGTTAAGCATTTCATACAACCCATGGCTGTATCGAGTTCGTCGTTGATCCACGTCCACACTCTGTAGTGAAATGGAGGATATAAAATATCCGTATATGACTGCAGCGATGGTCTGCTGTCTCGGCTCGCCGGAATTATCCTTGTCTGAGGACGCGTGAATGCGCTGGCAGGCTAGCATTGTGGTGCCGTGGCACGGGGTTTTTCCCCAGCACACGGGCCCACTACAAAAGAATTTTGCATTCACAAATCACCTGTTGTAGAATTCGGATGGACTGGTGTCGAGGCCGAGGTAACCTACTGAAAGGATGAGCAAACGTCTAACTGGGCCTGGCAAAAGCGAGCGAGACTTGAGAAGATCTCGTCCTCACTAGAGATAATTATGCCCAAATGAGATTGAGGCATCCAGGTGGAAGCAGTACCCCCGGAGGGTCCGAGGGGGCTGATACCGGGGCATGCTCGATATGATGCCGGATGACCAAAGACACCGCAATTCACACAATATAATTTTTCTTTTGGCTCCGGTTGAGGGAATTTACACTCGGCGGGAGCATGGATATCTTTGCACTTTACACGTCTATATTTTATGCCGCGATTGGCAGCCAAATACCCGAACCTTTGGCATCTGAAACACTGGTTGACCTGGTTTTTCTAGAGGCGTTCCCACCTCATCACACGAAAACTTAAATACCTTAGATTTTGTAGGGCATTTGAACTGCTTTTGCTGGAAATCTAGACTAAGTAATAAGGCAAATTTTTCGCTCGATAATCGATCCCCTTGTTGCAAAATCTTTAACAGAAATAATTTCTATTTTTGGTGCAACTTTGACTGTGCCTTCTCCGTAGTCCAGACCCTTTAATCAATTTTCAATTTTTCGCTCTTGGGGGTGTATGTAAAATGCGGAGTATCTCCAGAATTCAGCGCAATTTTAGCTGCCTAAAAATCAACCAATAGCTTAGTTCTAGTTGTCAGTTTATCGGCATTGACTCTATTGATCTCAAAATCATTTAATTTATTTTTGGCTGCCAGTTTGCCCAAAAACATTGATTGGTGGGACTTTTTCTTTCGTTTGATTAACCTTGACAGACGGACCAGCAGACAAAACTTTTGTTTTTTTCTCCCTATTTTTAATTTTTAAATACTCGATAAATCCATTATCAGGTTTTCTTGTTTCTGTTTCATAGATTTCTTGTCTTCAGTCGCTTTTGGCTTTACTTATTTTTCTTTTTTGTTGGTTTCTTTTGCTTTGTCGAACATTAATTTTCCAACTAGTTCTTCTAGTGATTGGATCCAAAGCCTGAGCTCTTCGTTTTCTCTCTCAACCTTCTCACCTTTCTTGTTAGCTTTGATTAACTTCTCTATCTCGATGACTGATAAAATTTTCGGGTTTTCTTCGTTGTTATCGAATCTTTGTTTTAGCTTTTTTTCGTCCGTCATTGTTGGCAATGGGCACGATTGTTCTGGTTGATGGCTGAAACCATCGGGCTCCTCCATCTCGTTGCTTTTGCAGCGAGACTAAAGAAAATGTTCTTAAGCCGGGACTCCCTTGAGCGAATTTCCGCTTTTTTATTCTTCATCAGGAAATAAATTTTAGGTTTTCGATAAATTTTCAGGTAATTTGAGGGTGGTCTTTTACAATTCAAAAAATTAGTTTCAGCTGACTTTTGTGAAAAATTAATTAATTTTTGAATTAATGATATGTAGTAATCGAGGAGTAGGGCGCTAAAAGCCAGCGCTGCCACAAGCACACAGCACAAACTCAATTTAACAAGTAGGAACGATAAAATCATTGTATCATTTAAACCCCTCAAAAATTGTCAAATTTTACCCATTCCAACCATAATCTTAATTAAAAATTGTTTTGTTTGTCGGTAATTCAAGTGTGCCTGTCTAATTCTTCCGATTTTTCTTTTTCCCTTAATTACGCCTAATCATTATAAACGAAAATTGCATTCATTTGATAACTTAAGCGAATCTACAAAAGACGACGTAAATTTCAAAAAAACAACCGAAACGAGTGTGCATTATCACCATCGCGGATCCACACATAGATGTCACTATTGAACGAAACTTTTCGCCGATTTTCCACTACTGTTTCGTTGCTTGATGGTTCGTCTCCGCCATTTGCCACTTATCAGGAAACCGCATGACAACCGCGCAGTGCAAGTGGCTAAAATTTAGTAAAATTTCACGATTTCCACGGTTTAATTTTACGACGGCAAACTACTGAGTTGTGTGGTAGTGATTTTGCGGCCATTAGTGCCCAGCACAACGCTTAATTACTTCGTTCTGTGCGTGAAGTTTCCTGTCATTGAGCGGCTAGACCGCAGTTTTTCTCTTCGTGTTTGCGATGTTGTGGCAATCGACGACTTAACACAATTTTCATGGGCGGCTTCCGACACTTCGGGTGCCACATCTGGATTTCTGTATCCACCCGATTTTATAGCAACGTCGAAGCAGTTCAAACCGCCCAAAAACACAACATTGCCGAACTAGAAAGTGCTAGTCGGTGACAGATTTATATTTCCGTAAACGGCGGCCATTCCGGCAATAAATTTCAACGCTGGCAGTGACACACGGAAATTTAAAATGACGGATTCAGTGCGGAGTTGTATGGAGCTAAAAAGTCAACTCGCGACGGTCGTAAGCAGGATATCCTGATACTGTGGACGAGAGATCATCTGGCTCTGGTCTAGCTGGTCTTCAATGGTATCTGGCAATACAGCAGGAGGATACCGGGATAAGTATATCGCAGATCACCAAATTAATCACTTTATTTTTGTTAACACATTAAGAGCCCTATGCACAGTGTTTGTGTATTCGGTTATCTACGTGAGTAACATGAAACACACGTTTGGCTGAATCGAATGCAACCAAAATAGTTGAAAAAAAAGAAAATGATTTCACATCTACAAAAATGAACTTCGTTGGGTAATGACGAGGTCAACCCAAGTTTGCCTTTCTTCTCAGGTTTCACTTGTTCTAGTAACAAGTACGTCTCCTTCGGTGAGGTTATCTACAACTTTGCGACTTTGGCCGCCTTTTTTTTTGACCTGAAAGCAATTCGTGAATGCGAAATTTTTTGTAGTGGGTCCTCGTGCTGGGGAAACGAACCCGCCCCACGACACCGCAATGCTAGCCTGCCAGCGCATTCACGCGTCTCCAGACGAGGGCATTCTCGGCAGAAACCGACACCTTCCTCTGCCGAGGCAGCAGAACATCGCTGCAGTCCTTCACGGACCTTTTGAACATTCATATTCACTACAGATAGGAGCGACTAAAAACACGTCTACACGCAACGAGTGCCAGATGTAGTATCTAGTTTTATTTTGTGATATACCTTTGGTGTCAATTGGGCTCGGATTTTGTTTTTCAGCGTTCTTCCAGGTTTGGTTCGTGGTTCGTTCCATTGGCGTGGTGAAGTTATCTCACTTTATGCTGGGTATCCACCTACACCGTCGTTGCATTTTAATTTTTCGATAATGTTCGTTGTGATTACGGCAAGTCTGTTTGAAAGAAAATGGGGAAATTGATGGAAAGGACTAGAAAACGATGAACTGATTAATTTGAATGTTTGGCTATGATGTGTATGGTGATGGTATCGTTCTTTGTATAGGCGGTAGTGCTATTTTTGCAATGGACCATTTATATGTTTTTGACTTTTACGCAAACCATGACAGCAGGTACATCGGGACACGGATATACTTGCGAGGTCCAAGCTAGAGGCCATCGGTATGGCGGCATCTCGTCATCCTTTAATATACATAAATCACCAACAGTCGCGTTGGTTTCTTTAATTAACCATTTCCTTCAGCGTTGAAGATGGCTCAGGTATTCTTTCTGCCATCGCTTTCAAAAGTCTTGAGTAAGTTTTTCACTCAGTTTCCATCGGTCTACGTGATTGATATTGACTATTTCAAAATCTTTTTCTGGTATTACTCCCATAATATCACCGATGAGAAAATGGGCTGCAGTCAATGCAGTGATATCGCTAGGGTTGTCACTTAAAGGGCATAAAGAGCGAGAGTTAGGGCAAGCTTCTATCTTGACAAAAACTGTGGAAAGTTCTTCATAAGTTAATGGCATATTGCCTACTGTTCCACGTAAGGAAAATTTAATTGAACGCGCTCCAGCTTCCCAGAGCCACCAAAATGAAGGGAAGCAGGTGCATTTAAATGCCATTTTACTCCCTCATTTGCTAAGGTTTTAGCCACGTCAGCCCTTATTGTTATCATGACTTTCAGTTCGGCAGCTGCTCCACAAAATTTGTCCCACAATCGGAATAGATATGCTTGCAAATTACTCTTCTTGCCATGAATCTGTGCAGCGTTGGAAGAAATGTTACTATGGAAAGATTACTAACAACTTCTATGTGTAAGCCGTCTTCTTTGAGATTGAATGGACCACAGAAATGAACACCCGTGCGTGTGTGAATGGGCGTGATATAGTCACTCGAGCTTCTGGAAGATCTCCCATTAATTGCATCAAACCATTTGCGTTAGTACAGAAACAGCAGACACATCGGTGTATGAATTTTTTAATTTGTTTGCATCCGTCTATTAGCCAGAATTTTCTCCTTAAACTATTTAGCATTAACTGCGTTTGTCCATGCATTGTTGATTGGTTCATCTGATTTAGCATTAATTCAGTGAATTTTCCATTCTATGGTAAGATTATTAGAGGTTTTTCATCGAAGGGTAGTTGAGCATGTTTTACACGAAAGGTTAGCTAATTTGCCTTTATGACTGACGGGCTTCAATTTTTGAAGCTTTAGTAACTCTGCCGAACATTTCGTTTGTTGAGCATATCTTACCCAGAATTCAAAAGCATGTTTTAATTCATTACTACTGAGATATGCTCATGAGGTTGGTTGGTTCAATTTTGATTTAATTGCACGAAAATAATAAGCGGTAACTCTTATTAACTTTGTTAGTGTCGAGTGTTTTTTCAATAGGTCATCCAAAAAATTGTCTTTTAGTATTCCAATATTAACCATCGTACGTGTACGTTGTTCGATATCGGTCAGTGGCTTATCTTTATTCTTAGGCCAATCATCGATCAATCCAGTTAACTAGCTTGGTCCATGTAAACATAATTCATTGTTGACCAGCTCGCCAGGTATAATTCCCCTCGAGGGTACATCGGCTGGATTGTATTTTGACGGTATAAGACGCCATGGAACGTTGCCAGTATTTTCAACGATGTTGGCCGTTATATTGCTGACGAAGGTAGACCGTCGGGTGGGATGACCTCTCAACCTAGCTAAGACAATCTCCGAGTCAGTAAATAATCAGGTGGGTATCTTTTCAAATCTTAATGCCGCTGTTACTTCCTTTACTAATTGAGGTAAAGATACTAGTCCACACAACTCTAAACGGGGAAGAGTCACTGGTTTTACTAGTGCCACCTTGGATTTGGCTTCAAGAAGATGAGAGGTGACTGTTGGGCCTGGTTGTATGAATAAGCAAATTGCAGCCTGATACGACCTTTGAACAGCGTCGTAGAATCCATGGGGTGTTGCAATTGCGTCTGGCCGATATGACACTTATCTTGTTATTTTAATGTGTTCAATTGCGGGTAGCTGCTTCCACAAAATAATTCATTCTCTGTTTTGAGCACCTGGTATTGGGTCATTACAGTCTTGCTCAGATAACCAAAGACTTTGAATTAATATTTTTGCCACTATTATGATAGGTGCTATCCAGCCTAACGATTCGTATAAACGAGCTACTTCTGATAAAAAAGGGCGTTTGTGTACATTGCTAGCTGTTCATGCTTCTTCAATCGATACGTGAAACGATCTGTAAAACCACATAATTCATAACGATTTGTAACCTTGATTCATGTCAAATTCGATTGCCTCCTTCATCTCAATATCCTACATTGGGACTCCTTGCAAAATTTGTTTCTTTTAATGATGCATTTGTGTAAGCAGTATCTCCTGGATTGCAAATCATCCACACAAAATTCGTTTAATATCGATTCGCTAGCAACAGGATATTTTTCTTTCCGTCCATCACTAGTTAGTTTAGCGTGCATATTGCAAGAAACGAGATAGAAGTGGTTCCAAAAGTCGCTGTTGTAAATTTGGCTGAAACCTCCATACAATCTTTTGGAAATTTGCATCTTGAAGATGCATGTTCACCTGCCTATACATCTTTGTGATGTCAGCCATCATTACGAATTACTTCAACCTCCATCGGGTGATGATTGACGTTATGCTCTTTTGAATCGATGGTCCAGTCAACAAAATACCTTTAAGTGACAAACAAGTACTCGTTTTTCTTGAAGCGCCAAACACTACGCGTAATTTGGTTGAGTTGCTATCTATATATACAGCGTGATGTGGAAGAAAATTGGCTGTGGCGATTTTTCTTCCAGCTTCTACAACCGATTCTTCACAATAAGGAACTTCTTTCATGTGGCCCAAACCGATGTTCTCTTGAATAACGGTTGAGATATTGCATGAAAATCTTTGTTCACAGCGAAATGATTTTCTAAATTCAATAAACTTGTTACTGCAGTTATTCTAGAGATTCCTAACTGATGCTGGCAACCCGCATTTTTGAAAGGTAATTAAACCTGATATCGTCCGTTTGACTCTCTCTGTACATGAGTTCTATAGTGTTGCTCGCATCTTCCTGTGTCATGACGCTGCTTGTTCCAACTATTTCAATTTCTCAAAATCTTTTTATTTCTTCGTTAATTTGCATGTTTGGATTTGTTTTAATGGTACGTATATGTATGTAATATTTGGGTGTCGTTTATGTCAAGTTTTCCAGATATAATCCAGCCCAATTTAGTAAACTTGAGTACTGGCCCTTGTTTCAAATTTCTAACGCCTCCGAGGATTATTTGCGCATAAACGTCTGCTCCTAATAGTAGATCAATTTTACTGGGTCTATCAAAATGAGGATCAGCAAGGTCTAGGTGTTCAATTTATTTTCTAATGGACGTAGAAATAGTCTGTGATGGAATAAAGTTAGTCTATTTATTTAAGATGATAGCTTCTATGGTCAAATGTTTGTCAGTTCTAAGATATAACTTCATTCTCAATTTTTCATTTGTCAAAATACCCTTTGATTCCCCAATGCCTGCTATAGTGGTGTTTGCGGATCTTTGTTTATGCCCTAATCTTTGAAGTACGCATTCCAAAATGATTGACGTTTGTGATCCTTGAACTACTTGAGCACGGAGTTTCACGTCTCCGTTTAAAGTCTCTACCTTCACTAAGTCTGTCTCTAGTAATACCGCTTGCGTATTGTTCATAATGGGATTGTTCATTATGGCAGCCATTGGTGATTTATTTGATGATAGTTTTCAAGATAAACCCGAAATCTGTGATCGTATGGTGTGTATGTGTGTGCGAATGCCATTGTGGACTGTTCATTAGATGCTGGTATTCTCTTTTGCCCGTTGAAAGTTCCAGAATTCGATACATGAATTACGTGTCCAGGTGACACGTATGCTTAATGGCCGATATCGGTATGGCTTGTCGTTTCAGGCCTGTGGAGCAGCATGTGATGTAAATTCTTACACTGGAAGCATCTAATTTTACCAGGGCATTGCCCAACTAAGCGTCCTTTCTCTAAACGATTCAGACATAAGCCATTTCACATAGTTAAGTCAAATTTCATTGAGTGACTGGCTTACCGAAACAGGAGGATACAGTTCAATTGTTGACATGTCTTACCTATCAACACATTTTAGCTTTTCAACTTTGGCCATATTTGTATCCTCCACTGAATGTTGATAGATTTATTCTTGGGAGTCGAACGTCTGCCCCTTCTAACGCCTTGCAGGGTTGATTGTGTACATTCTGATTACTTTGCATCCCTAGAGAATCATGTTCTATACTCAATTCCTCTAATTCGGTTTCGAAATTCAAAATGAGTTCTTGGAAGGCAACATACACATTCTTTGTAAAATACTCCCGTGTCAAATCATCCTTCTCTTGTCCCAATGCGAGTATTCAATCATGCGTTTGCGTAAATGATCGACGGACCTCTTGTATCCGTTTTATTAATTTACTGACGTACGCCAAGATTTTCCGAGTTTTGGAATCCTTTCGGAAATTGTTGTACATTTTGTGTAGTTGCTCGTTTAGTTAATCTTATTGCGCCACTAGACGCTCCATCTTGTAGATTGCCATAGTTTTAAAACACTATAGGAAGAGTACGTGTTAAAGTTGTCAGCTTACGTTCGGCTTACACTTCCCTTCTTTTTGGTGACCAAATTTGACTTATAATACGCCAGCTCCTATTGCCATATATTGTATTTGGTCACTATTATTTGGATGTTTAATAATTTTCAATCTATGTATTTCAATACTAACAAATTCAAAGAAAGTTTGATTTGTGCGCTTCTTCAACGCTAAACATTCGAAATTAGAATTTGAAGCAATCAAATTTATGCCAAGTGTTCCAAATAAAAGTTTATAGTTGACGTCTCTTTGACCCCCAAAATTAGGAACTTAATAAATCAAAGGATAAGTAAAGGAAATAGAAAAGGGTTTACCAGACGTCCTTGCCGTTAACCATATGTCCTGAATTTGTTTAGAGTCTAAATAAAAATCATTACACGCAATAAACAAAACAATCGCAACAAAATTAATTTCAAACAAAGTCAAAGTAATAGGAAATAAATAAAGAATTTCTTCTTCTTCTTTGTAGCACTACAGTCCCTCTCGAGCCTTCGCTTATAGATAGTTAGAGTATCTCATTTTTATGACCGTGTTGTTTTTTTTTTTGGAAGTCGGTTTGGTCAGTACCATGCTCTTGTGTGTCTGCTCAGCGATGATATGATCTAAATAAATCAGTACATATCACCACTGAGTGAACACTCATAGTCTGTCCAAAAAATCCCCTGAACTAAATCACGTTGCTCCCAACGAGATTTAAACCTGGGACTTTCGGCTTATGCGTTCATGCTCTAACCACTAGACCACACAGACCGTAAATAAAGAATTTACTAACCCATTTTTATGCTGCGGAGTGCCCTGCAACTGAAAGAGGGGGGAATTAATAAAATTAAGCACGATAGAATTAATTTTAACCCAAAAAGGAAAAAAACTCGAGCTACCACCAATCTACGCGCCACCGCCTAGATTAACTTCTTTTCATTTTTTTCCAATTTCAGAACTCCGGCACGGGATTGTCTAGATATTAGGCTTTGTACCAAATTTTCAATTTATTCGACTTTTCTTTATTATGCACTGTAGAGTCATGTGGGTCAAGTGTGCGCAGTGGGTAAGTGTGCGCATAGTGAATGTCATGAAAATAATTTTAAGCATAGTGATGGCAACTTCACTCATCAGTACTTCACGTGACGTACAACAGAGCGCTTGTATGGCAGTAATCGCTGGCGCGCTGTTTTGTTTCCACAAGTGAGTGAAGTTTTGTATCGAAATAGATGAAATTTTCTCAAATTTTGTACAAAACTTTTTGTTGGTGAATTAACCTCATTTGCTTGCAACTAATATCCACTAAGTAGTACATGTTCTCCCATTTGAAATGTGATAATTTTAGTTTTGTGATGATTAAGCAATCGTGCGCAATTTGAATCAAATCCTGTTTTGACACATTGATTCGTGTACATGTGAGCTTGTCGTGTAAGTTTGTGGATTCATAAGCAATTTATATTTGTTCCATATTGAATTGTTAAATTTTCTTCTTTCAGAGTGCAAATAGAAAGCGAAAATCCAAAGGAAGGCACCAGATCGAAAGAAATCGATAATCTCTTTTTTGGTCTTACTATGCATAATCTACGGAAGTTGATTTACAAGTATACAGAAATCAACAACATTTGACACCATTTCAATATATCTCCCAAACTAGACTGGGCTTATGGATTTTTGAAGAGGTTGCCAGAACTAAAATTACGACAACCACATGCACCTAACATTGCCAGAGCAATGGGATTTAATAAGACCCAGGTAAAAACGTTTTTTGAGAATCTTTCCACTTTCCACCCGAAACTATAATTTGGACGAAATTGGTGCGAATATTGTGCCCAGGCACAAAATTGTATATTAGCTGAAAGAAGCTAAACTATAACATCAGTATGTGCAATGAGTTCCACCAGAAATTTCTTCCCACCTGCCTTTATTTTTCCCCGAAAACTAATGAAAGGGCATTTACTTAACAATGCTCCGGAAGCAAGTTGTGGAATGGTATTTAGCTCCGGTTTTACAAATAGTGACCTGTTTATAGGCTAGTTACAAGGAAGGAAAATTTGTAAGTGATACATGTACTGATCAGTAATATTTATCTATACAAACAGTACCTAGCTATAATTTTGCTACGTAAAATTGATCTGAATATATTTGATTTTTGTTTTTCAATGTTGAGTATTAAGTAACTTTAATATCTAAGAGTGAGAAATATGCATTGCTATTTTTTGTTTATATTTTAGAAAGACAATCAGTACAAGGATCTCTTTATTTTATATCGCGTACTCTTACCCACACTGCTATGCACTGTTACCCCAATATTGGGGAAAGTGTACGCATTTTGAATAAATTTTGTTTAATTTGATTTCTAATAATACATGCTATTAACAATATGGTTTCCAACATTTTTTTGTTTCATTCTATCTGAAATTGTTGCCATTAAGAAGATTCAAAGCTTAACTGCGCACACTTGACGCACATACATTTCTTTGGCTTCAATTTTAACTAGCATACACTTCTAATATGATTCACTCTTTCGCCTTTTTCCACTTCTTTTAGTGTTTTATAAACAGATCTTACAAGCGTTTCATTTAACTCCAAAATACGTTTACTTGTAGATAATTACTTTCAAGTTGTGGTTCTTCTTCTTCTGATCAGTACAGCCCCTCTTGGGTTTCCACTTCCTGCAAACAGCGTCTCCAACTGTCTCGGTCCATTGACCGTGTTTTCTAATTCCGAAATCCGAGCAGTGATAAACTGTCTTCGTCGACCGAGTCAGACCAGCGTTTCCTCAGTTTCCCCAACGAAAAGCTTCTTGGGTATCCATTCTTCGTCCATACGATTTATGTGTCCAGCCCATTACAGCTTCCGCAGTCTTACAATCTTTGAGACCTCTGGATCGTCAAAAATTTCAAACAGCTCATGGATGTATCGAATTCGCCATCAGTCCCCGTCTAGCTTCGCTCCGATTATTAACTCTCGTCATCTACCGAGTCAGATCAGCGTTTCCTCGGTTTCCCCACTGCTCTCCGGCCTTCAGTTCTCCCAACAAATACATTTTTGGATATCCGTTGTTCGTCCATAAGATTCATGTGTCTAGCCCATTACAGCTTCCGCAGTCTTACAATCGTTGAGACCTCTGGATCGTCAAAAATTTCATACAGCTCATGGATGTATCGAATTCGCCATTGGTCCCCGTCTAGCTTCGCTCCGATTATTTGCCTCTGGACCCGTCGCTCAAAGGCGTTCAATATACATATTCGCGGATGCTTGGGTTAGGGTTCATGTTTCACACCCATAGCATAACACATGTCTTATCACAGATTTGCATACTTGGAGCTTTGTTTTTTTGTGTACGCAGCTGGTCTTCAAGATCGTCAATACTGAATAAAATATTTTATTTGCGAGCTGTATTCGGCGGCGTATTTCGTCTCTTTCATTGCAAGTTGTGGTTACAACCCGGAAATTTTCTTTACGCTTGCACAAGTTATCAAACTCTGCACTTTTTTAATATCAACGCCTTTGATCTATGACCTTATATTTCTTACTTTGGTTGACCATGTCACGCGTGGCAAATTCCAAGCAACACAGGTGTTGTATTACTATCATTACAAATCAAAATCCTTGCACGACACTCTTCAAACTTCAATCATGAATCAAATTTGGAATAAAAATCGTCGACTGAAAGCTAGTAGTTAACACTTGTCCACTTTTCTTCCACCAACATTCGAGCTTTTGTCGACTTAAAAATATATCCCCCCCGAATTCCTAATCAAAACTTTTGTCTCCGAATACCAATTCAAAACTCACCCCGACATCGCAAAAAATGACTGACCGAAACTCCCCAATCCCGCAACTAACGTGATCGAAGTTTACACAGCCTTTCCCTTTCGCAATGATGTTCCTTTACGTGTCGTTTTTAATTTTCGACATGATGGTGTCGTTAATGTCTTCAATTACGTCGTTAATGTCATCAATGTCAAGAATTGGTCGTCAATGTCATTTTAATCTATCAAATCAAAATGTCAGTGGGTGTGTGACTTCTGACTTGCATTATGAAGTGAAGTAAATTTTTATTATTCGTGGATTAAAAAGGATTTAAAATGGCTGGCCGCCCTAAAAGTAAAGCTTATGATGAGCTGAACTATAAAATAGTGAAAGTTAATAATAAACATGCAGCATACTGCCTCATATGCTGCAAAAATTTGTTGAATACTGCGGAAGCTAGATTAAGAGCACACAGGTGAAACTATTTTTATTCCTTCTCGCAAATTGTCCTTAGGTTTTGATTCTCTTTGTAAGAAATGTGTGCAAAATCTCAAATGAAACGAGTCCATCCAATCCAAATGAAGAAAATATCGTTTTTTACGTTAACGAAAATGAAAACATTTCACTTATAGAAGCAGGCGAGATTAACGTAAGTTTATGTAAGTATTAAATTTAGCTTACTACTTGAAAAAAGGCCAAGTATTTAATCGCTTATAGATGGAATCAATGGTAATCAATTGGATACAGGTAGCAGAAACGTTGATGCATGCAGCTCAGATTTGCCTTCAACAAGACCAGGCTCATCAGTATCGTCATTTGAATATGGCTCATATTCAAACAGCGATCAACTGCCATTAAACTCATCCTTATCTTCTAGCAAAAACAGAAAGCGGCAATACTCAAAGCAAAGTTCCTCGTCTATTGCCGCCTTTGCTGACAGATTGACTCCAAAGGAAGAAGAGGAGATTAATGAATCATTGGCAGAATTTATTTTTTGATGCAACATTCCTCTGAGTGTTGTGGACTCGATTTGTTTTAAAAATTTTGTCAAAAAAATGAGACCGGCATATGTGGACAAAATTCCAGGACGGAAAACGTTATCAACAAAGTTACTGGATAACGCATATGAAAAATGTTTATCTTCAGCAAAAGAAAAAATGAACTCTGACTCTGTTTTGTTAATTGATGGCTGGAAAAATTCTTCAAATAATACAAAAACTGTAGTTTCAATGCTTCATAACGCTAACGGCGAACAGGCCTTTTTAGAAGCATGGGATGTTACGGGAGAAAGCGAAACCGCCGAAAGACTTGCTGAGATTGTATCAGAATCAGTTGATTTGGCGGAAAAAATATATGATTCTCATGCATATGCAGTTGTGTCTGATAACGCTAGTGCGATGACCAAAATGGGTAAGATTACCAAGCATTTTGTATGGAAAAGTAACTGCAGCAGCCATACAGGAAACCTTCTAGCGAAAGACGTTCTGAATAAAGAACTAAATCAAAAAGTCTCATCCGTCTTGAAAGAGTTCAAACAGCCAGATTTGGAAAAGAAAATTATTGAGAAAGGTGGAAGCAGAATGAAATTGCCATGTGAAACACGGTGGTGCTCGCACCGCGATGCGTATTATTGCTTTAGAAAAAATGAACAATACATGAAACTGGTAGCAGCGGAATCAAAAGTAAAACCCAACATAGTTGCTTTACTTTTTGACTCACAATTCATGGATGATATCAAAAACCAAATAAGTTTATTGGATCCTATTTGTGATTTGATCAACAAATGTCAGTCTTCTAATTGTTCTGCAGCAGAGGCAGTTGAAATGTGGCTCGACCTGAAGTTGCCTGAAGAATTTAAAAGGCAGTTGAAATCACGACAGGAACTAGCTTTGAACACATGCCTTGACGGCGTATTACTTGCATCCATTTTTGGACAATGCAAAGCTCAGCAAAGAACACGATCAAACCATTTTTGAGTTCATTTTTAAAAATCTTCATGGCCCTGGCATTGAAGAGTGGGATAGTTTTCGCCATAAATCGGGATTTTTTCAACGACTTTATGAAAAGGACATAAAAAATTGTTGCAGATACCAGCTTCTTCTGCCCAAATTGAAAGAGTTTTCTCGAGCTGGGCTCATGTCCACTCTTCAGCAAGAAATCGTTTAACATTCCAGCGATCAAAACCACTGTTATATATGTATTATACACTAAGAATAAAAGATCTAACTCGTTTAGAAAATGAAGATGACATTGAATATTAAGTACATCTAACATTTTTTTGTGTATGAGAAAAGTTATTAATAAAATGTTTTAATAACATTGTTTGATTTCTTTTGTAAAGGTTTTTGTACTTTCAGCACCTACTTCAATCTCTTCATTTCACACTGAATAACATTTCAGTAGTGACACGTCGGCTATAGTAAAATGATTACCAACAATTGGACAATCAACTTCCTTTTAACTCAAAGGTGAATTTTTCGAGATTCCATCTCAGTCTATGAGGTCAATATTTATGTTTTGGGTATCGTATTGTCTACATTGCATATTGTTTCCAGGTTGTGTCGATAAGTGTCGTTAATTACCAGTTAACGACATGACATTGACGACATGTCGATAACCGTGTAGTCGACATCACGTAGTCTACGTCGCACATCACTGCCCTTTCGACAAATGCAACAATTTTCATTTGCATGTATGGTGATTTGCATATAACTATGATAACGTTTAGTTATGTTATATGCTAATCGTCATACACACAGAAACAATTGCTTTTGACGAAATTAAAAAGAGTTGTCCTGCGGCCGGGGGAACTTGAACCCAAGGTCCCAGCAGGCCTCCGATTCAGAGTCCATCTCACTAGCACCGTAGCCAACTTCTGATAATCTCCTACTAATCAAATAAGCAAGTTCAATTTTGCAAGACATTTGAATGCTTATACATTAAAAGTTTTTAGGTAAATTTCTCGAGAGAAATTTCATCTATATATATATATATATATATATATATATATATATATATATATATATATATATATATATATATATATATATATATATATATATGGGATATAACGAAATTTGTAACCACGCTAGAGGTTGCAATTTTGCTTCGATTTTCACCAAATTTTCAGGAAAGGTATATTGGGTAATTATCTCGGTTAAGTTCGTGAACCAGCTATATCGGCATGGCAAAAACAAAATGGTGGCCATTTTAGACGAAAAATCGTGATTTCTGTGCTGACGAAAGTATAGCTCCGATTTGGATGAAATTTGGTTCAAAGGTTCATTGATGTATGTGATGAATCTCACAATAAAAAATCCAAAGTCGGTACAGCAGAAACAAAATGGCGGCCGCTCAAAGGTCGAAAAACGTGCAAAATTTTGTTGTTGTAATAGTGGTCAAAGCTTTCAACAGATTTTCATGAAATTCGATAGTTTGATAGAAATTATAAGTATCTAGAGAATTACGTAAAAAAACTGGAGGTCAGGTTGCAAAAAACAAAATGGCGGCCAGTTGAAGGTCAAAATTTCAAAGGCTTTTTGAAGTCGCAATTTTGATCCAACATATATGAAACTTGGTTTCAAAATAGACATTACTTACACCTACAGTCTTTGATATTTTGGTGATCATGCATGTGCAAATTTCAAAATGGCGGCCGTTTAAGTATGCGTTTTTTTCATGTTTTTGTGGCCCTCTAGCGGTCACATTTTCCAACAGATTTTGATGAAACTTGAGATTATGAATCTCTGTACTATGTTCTTGTATTTTGCAGGAAATCATTAAAATTGAATGAAAAATAAAAAAGTCGAAAATTTAAAGCCTAATATTTTTAGCTGCCATTTTCTAAAAAATTGAATTATTTTGTCCTCTCTAAAGTGAAACTCCTATTTGAACGAGATAGTACATTGATTGATGAGGTCCTAGCATACAAAGATTTAAAATAATCCAAAATCAAATGCATGCATTCAAAATGGCGGCCCCCAAAGGTCTGAAGGCAAGCGCAATTCGCTATTTTAGTACCAACTGAAATAATGAATATTTTTCATGGAAACGTTCTAAATGACTTTACTTGAAATAACTTATAAACCAGATCATTTTTAAGATATTGTAAAATATTTTTAACAATACCCTAAAAAATTATAAAATCGCGACTCGTCTGTCTGTCCGTCCGTCCGCCCGTTTGTTCGTGCGTCATAACAAGTTTTCTCGCAAACCACATGAGCTAGAATGGGGAAATTTTCTACGTAGGTCAAAAGTGGTGCTTCTTGAAATTTGCAGTGCAAGAAAATATTTTAAGGTATTTAAGGGGGGTCTCCCCATACAGGCGGGTCTCCCCATACAGGGGGGTGGCATACAATCTTTTTTATTTCTGTAGCCCTCTAGCAGCCAAGATCCTCAACAGATTCCGTGGAAACTTGAAATTATAAGTTATTAAGGCAAGTTAATTTAATTTAATTATGCAAATCGAATGACAAATAAAACAGTCGAAAATTTACAGCTTAATATTTTTAGCAGCCGATTTCAATAAAAATCGAAATGACGGCCCTCATAGTTCAGAAAAAAATTGAAAATGTACATATTAATGGCAATGCAAGTGCTGATTAAACTTTTATGGAAATTTTTTGAAATTAACTGTTCGAGCTATTTAAGCCTTTGTGTGGTTACCACTGTGAACTGTGTAAACAGCAAATGCGAGAAGGGCGAAACCGGTATTTATATGTTAACAACAATTTATGATCCGCCGATTTTCAATATGTAATCCATACGCGTGCAACTCAATTTAATTAGCAAAATATTTGCGCCCCGATAAAAGGTCTCTAGAAACGAACGTGGCCAGATTTTTTTTTATGTTAATAAATACCCATGTGGTACTATGAAAATTGCAGAAACAAGTTTAGTAGTAGGCAAGCCAAATTCTTTTTCGAAACTTTATGCTACATACGAGGAATTTACCTTTCCGGCTGGTGCTGCCAACGGGGATTTTTTCATGGGCAATCGTATGAAATTTTGTTAGTAGGTAGGCCTGATTAGGACTTTCAGAATCTGAAAAAAAGTCTGCTTATTTATCATGGCGTCCCAGGGAAAGCAAAAAGGACGAAAAATGTATATCTCTCTGTCTCACAACTGGATACTTTTAGGTCACAAAAGTAGATCCTTATGTACACAAGGGCAACAAATGCCTCAAAAATCAGAATTCACGCAGCTTTGTTAGTAATAGTACGATTTGTGATGTTTACGTATTACCCCATAAAACTGAAACGGTACCCTTAAACGTCTTAAAATTTTATAATTATGTAAGAAAACATAAGATCCTTGCGTTCACAAAATTCCAATGTTTTACGCATCTATACAAAAATATTTAAATTGACATAATATTTCCCCGCAGAAGTGTAAATACGACGAGATAAATTTCTAAACATTCTTCACAATTGTATCAACATATAAAATTCTCTTCAGGAAAAACATAGCTAATTGATCTAGCATTTGGTATAATGTTTATCAACAAACACATTTTCAAATAACACACAACAGAAAATTTTTCCAAATATAAGAAGAAGCGAAAGAAATTCTCGCATTGTAATTTCGCAACGATGGGTGTCATACCAATATCGAGTTTGCTTCTACTGATTTTCGCTAGTAAACTAATTCGGTTATCCTAAACTCTTGTTTTATTCTGATTCCAATATTTTTTCTAGTATCTGCGTATGCGTTCAACTTTTCAATATGTAATAGAGTTCGATTGAATATGAGTGGACCAGCAAAATGCGGAAAACTTAACGATACTAACTTGGTTTTCTCAAGTGGTGGTAGCATGTTTATGCAAAGTTGTGCTGATAAGCAAGGTGAGTCTCCTTCAATTTAAATTTTCATCGTCTCCCTGAAAACACTAATCACTTGAAATTTTACAGTTTGGCAAACCGTACCAATGTATCAATGCTTTAAATCGAAATGTCAACGCCTTTGTCAACCAGATGATAATTCGCTCTGCGCTAGACGTGGTACCACATACAGAAGATTTAACAGTTTATGCGATTACATGTACCATTCTTGCAGAAATTTTCGAGAAGGTAAGAGCATTGAATTTTGGATTAAAGGCAAACATTTATGATATTGTACATTTCTTGCAGTATGGGTTCAAGATGATCCAGCAAAATGCACAACTAGAGGGTAAAATGTATGTATTTCTTTGTGGAATAGTATCCATCTGTTTTCACTATAATGTATATATAAAACAGTTTTCCTTGTAAATAATATACTTGCATGCTATATAAAAAAACCAAATTTTTTTTACATTTGTACTTGTTTAGATGTCTGCAGTCTATCAATATATATAATTCTGTGTCCAAATCAACCCCAGAATCATGCTATAAAATGAAAACAAGTTGAAGTAGCAGGAGAGTGCTCCTGCCAGAAGGGTTTTATAAAACCATTAGAAAATCAATCAATATAAGTATATTCTGCATATCAAAACTTAACCAATATGTATACAGATTCCACAAATTGAGCTCGAAAAATTATTATGTTTATGATGTTTTTAAATTCGCCGCCATTTTGTTTCAAGTGCTTTAACCCCGTCGCTTAATAAGTCATGACAGCACATCAATATTACAAACCATTTCTAAAATTGTTAATGTTGTTGCAATTGTTAAATATTCAGTCAGCTATAACTTAGCTGTTTATTGTTCGATTATTATGAAATTTTCAAAACACACACAATTGCTTTCATAAAACTAAAGGTTTTGGGAAATTTAAGGGGCCCATTTTAATTTTATAGGCAAAAATGTAAACTTTATAAAATGTACTACTATTAACAAAGTTGATCGAATTTCGACTTATGAGGTATTTATTGCCTTTGTACTCTTTAAGTTCCACCTCTGTGACTTTTTCAGATTTTTCGAGTGAAAGGTGTCCAAGCGCGGGGGGGGGGGGTACACAAAATTTTTGGACATTTCCCCTTCCCCTGCACGGCTTGAAGCAAAACTCTTCATTTTAAGACCTGTGCTAAAAAGCTCTCATTAAGGCCTTCCACCCTCCTATATTGGCAGATACCCCTTAAACACCTTATAAATTTCCTTTTGTAGTTGAACTTTAAAGAGGGCATCACTTTATTCCTACTTACAAAATCTCCTGTTTCTAGCTTATTTAGTTTGCGAGAAAAAGTGGTTTAACACACGGATGGACGGACGGACAGATAGAAAATGATTTTGCAAAACCCTAAAAAGTACTTACTCCAGTTCACATGCAATATACTTATGCCGAAGTTTTTTTTGGGCTATGTTAAATAAATTTTAAAAAGACAATCCGCGCATTCGTCTGTTTGTGTATTGCAACAAGAAAACCATAGAAGCTACAATCATCAAACTTTGTGGAACGATCAAAAATGGTGGTCTCTCAAAAGTTAGGATCTTATCGAAAATTTTAGAATATTTAATGTGGAGTCCCTTTATACTGAAGAAACACTTAAAGATGGGATATCAAATGTAAGACCTTGATGAAAACTCTTCGAATCTGAAACAAAAAAGTCAATTTATGCAGCAGGGGTCCAGAGAGAGGCAAAATATACGGAAGACTTGTGGCCGCTTTTCCCTCGTGATTAGACATATTGTCACCCTTAAATTGTCGACGGCACTTTTGACTTCAATTTTGGTGATTGGTCTGGGTTTTTGAGACAAACTACCTGAAAGGGAAAGCATCCTCAATCCGTTTAGGAAATCATTCATTCAGGAGAAATAGTAACGATGTAAACTTAATTATAAGCACAAGACTCAGCTTGGTTTAGGTTCATCTTCGCGCAGCATAATAAACAATAGAATGCCGATTCAATGATATCCGCATCGCAGGATACACCATCACTTCATTCAAAACAACAACAAAATCTAAATGCCGGTAGTAATTCGTCTGCACAACCTTCAACACCTGCCAGTAAGGATAGTAACCAACCAAACGCTGCAGCTTCTAGATGCAAAGAGATTCTAAATGTAAAGAAAAAAGTCTCACGAAATACTCGGGCGCTTAGTGCTTCGCATTACCAACTGTAGTGAAAGTAGGTATCAGGATGTCCGTAAAGGACTGCAGCGATATTCTGCTGCCTCGGTGGAAGAGGATGTTCATATCAGCCGAGATTGGCCTTGTCCGCGTGAATGCGCTGGCAGGCTAGCGTTGCGGTGTCGTGGGGCGGGTTCATTCCCCCAGCACAAGGACAATCTCGGCTGTTATGAACACCCTCTTGTGCTGAGGGAGCAAAACATCGCTGCAGTCCTTTACGGACATCCTGATACCTACTTTCACTACAAAATGGCACCCAACGTGGGGCCCGAAATGCCCGGCTGTATCACCAGTCGCGAGCACGAGACAGTCCATCGTCTCTAGGTGACCCTACAAGGTGTCCAGATTATTAGCGGGTAGGTAACTACTTAGGGCTATTGCACTAATCGTGCCCCAACAATTTTGTAACTTCCGGACGTGTGTTGTCCTCGGACATCAATATCGTTTGGACCTGCTTTTGACTCATACTTTGGTGATTTACCACCATTGTATGACTAGTAAGGCCAAATAATATTAGAGTCCCTATATGTATTCGGAAGTTATTATCCCAAGACCATATTTGCGGTGGATTCTGATCTGCACCTCAAACCAAGCGTTGCCTAAGTGTCTTTCATTACATGGATCTTGATTTCATGTGATTCGCTGCTTAGCTAGTCCATGACTATCCATGACAAGACACGCGCTGCTTGTGGGTCAGAATTCAACCCTGGGCTGACAAGTTGTAACTTGTGAAAACTTCCGGACAAAGGAGTACTTCCGAACCCTGATCCTTATAGGGCCGCAAGAGAGTAGTCCCTGTGACGCCGCAGGAGGAGTGTGCCATTGGTGTCCTTGCCTGTGAAGATAAATTGAATGGAAAGACCGATTATTTTCATGATAACGTTATTAAATTTTTTTTAGCTTACATTTTTTCTTTGTGAGGTTCATTACTAGCTCGCCACTATCGGCCACTTTTTGATTTTTCGTCTTATTAATATTTAATTTTATTTATGGCGTCAATTTTAGTGTTTGTTTTACACAATTTTATCCACGTAGGTTCAATTTTTGGGTTAGCACAATGGACATTTTATACACGAATCGGCTTTGCTTATGAATTAGCGAAGAAATGTACTCACTGGGTGAGCGTATGGTCGATGAAGCAAGGGGAATTGGTGCTGTCGACTTTTTGAAGGAGTACATAAGGAATAATATCGTTTTTGAAGATAATTCACCAGACCAAATCTGCGGTGACTGTTACACTGAAGTGGAACGGATCTACTCCTTCATACGTCGCTGTAAAGAAACCCAGTCAACGCTACAAAGGCTCAAATCGGCACGACGACTTCAGGACCCAGTTATAAACTGGCCAACACAGATTCAGAGAACAAATTACCATCCGTCTGAGGATCCGGGTCTACTATCTCGATACGTGCCTGGGGTCTCTAGAGATTTTCCACCACGACTCGGCCAAGTACCACCACCAACTCTAGGCCCAGTGGCTCCGCAGGAGCAACCCTATATGCTGAAGCGGAAGCATATCCCCAGCATCGTCCAGGGTTGGAATCTGTATTTCAGCGGGGAGCCAAACACCCTGAACTTAGAACTGTTCATTGGTCGGGTGAAGTCCCTGGTCGAAGAAATGTTAGCAGGCAATTACAAGGCGCTTGCAGGATACTTGCCGATGCTGCTTAGGGGGGCAGCCCTGGAGACATACTGGCGGATGCATTCGGCTCCACCATCAATCCGCTGGTCACGGCTGAAAGAAGTACTCCGCATGGAGTACCCTACGGTCAACATGGATGAGAGGGTCCTGGACAGGATCCATGCCAGATGGCCCTTTCATCAATATCGGGCCGACATCCTTCGGCTGAACGACCAGCTGTCCGAACCAATTTCATCCACACAACTGCTGCGGGCCTTGAAACGAAACTTAAGGCCATTCTCGGCAGATCTTAACATCTTCTTCCGCCGAGGCAGCAGACCATCGCTGCAGTCCTTCACGGACATCTTTAAACATACCATTCACTACACAACCACCAACCCTCCGTTGTGAGAGTCAATTACCAAAAGCGATTTGCCTCCATCGAATAAAACTGAGGACGAGCAATCACACAAGAAAACTGCTCTAAAACCTTCCTATCTCCTATTCAAAATTTTAAAGGCAGATGTAGAAAAGTAACTATTTCCATTCATAATCGTAATTCGTAAAATAGTTTTCTTTCTTATTATGATTATTGAATGTAATTTTATATCAATTTTCCTCTATATTAAATTAAAATGTTTCCTTTTAAATATATTCTCCATTAGATTTTATTTTTATTACTATTTGAAATTTTCTTCATTTTTCTTTACTTCAGTTAAATTTGGTTTTTAAAAATTACAATCTGCCAAATAAAATTTCGAGTGTGGGAACCCTGATTGAGTGCACCTCAATGGTGTACTACTTTGCGGAAGGCGATGCAGCTCAGCTGATGCGATTCACCGTACACACGGGATGAGAAAGAAAACGACAAGTTTTGGGGACGGATCGGGGAGTTAACTTACGACCGCGACACGGCGAGTACGTGGAAAACGGCCGGAAAGAAATGAAATGACTTAGAGTAAAAGAAAATGTTCGATCGTGGAGTGCAATTCTAGCCGGCAGACATATAACACTACACTGCTTAAATTTTCCGTACTTTTTATTTAATATAAAGATTGAACCTTGCCATGTTACATTAAATTACAGGCCTCAATCCTTTTGATGTAATTTTCAATGACTTTTTGGCACATTTCCGGCAATATCTCGGGCATAACTTCACGAATATTGGTTTTCAATTGCTCAAGATTTTGAGGATTGTTCGCGTAAACACGATCTTTCGCATAGCCCCATCAAAAGAAATCCAAAGGTGTTAGGTCACAGGATCTTGCGGGCCAATTGACATCACTCAATCTCGAAATTACGCGTCCTGGAAATTTCTCTTGCTAAAGTGCTCAATTAGCCTGTGTTGTGTGGATTGTGGCTCCGTCCTGTTGAAACCACATATTCTCCAGATCATAATCTTCAATTTTTCTCCAAAAATAATCGGTTAACATTCGTCCATAGCGGTCAGAATCGACCGTAATGGTTCTTCCTTGACCGTTTTCAAAAAAATACGGCCAATAACACCACCAGACCATAAGGCACACCAAACGGTCACTTTTTCCGGGTGCAAAGGCCTTTCTGCAATCACTTGAGGATTTTGAAAGCCCCATATGCGGCAATTCTGTTTATTTACGTAACCACTGAGCGAAAAATGAGCCTCATCACTGAAGAAAATTTTGTTTGATAAATCGTTATCAATGGCTTGCTATTCAATCAATCAATTCGCATACATTCTGCGTTGTGTATGGTCTTGAGGCTTAAGTCCTTGAGTGAGTTGGATTTTGTATGGATGGAGATGCAAGTCCAAATGCAAAATTCACCCCAATGAGCTGTAAGATAAACCTAAATGTTGAGCACGTCAAGGAATCGACAAATTTGGGTCTTTCTCTAAACTTTGAGCAACGGCAGTGACATTTTCACAGAACGAATGCTGCGATGATGCACAGGCCTTGCAATATCAATAACAGATCCAGTCTCTTCAAATTTCCTCACTGTGTTCGAAATTGTTTGTTGTGTAGGTCGATTATGTCGACCGTAATCGGTTCGTAAAGCCCTAAATGTTGATACAGCAGAATTACCATTTTTATAATAAAATTTAATAATTTTAACGCGTTTTTTGACTGTTTAACGATCCATATTTCTAAATGGCAAACCTTCAACTAAAAGAAACCCGCTTTGGTTGATTTTGATAGATGTCAAATAGCAGGGTTATACTTTCCCAAACAGAAAATGAATAACCCTGTATAATTGCTGAAACTTCGTAGTTATTTCTGGATTGTATCAATACGAATCAGCAGAGAAAAAGTACAATTTACTTGACCGCTTGTATAATCGCTCAAAACTACTCAATAGGATCATACACTTGCTTTGACATGTTATTCAATGAAACTTAAAAGTAATGCCCTGTACTGCTGTTATCCATTCTATTTACTAAAAACAATATGTTCATCGTTAACGTATAGATGTTTGAGCCTCAAATTCATTTCGTATATATTTAATTAATGTATATTTTATAGTCTGCGTTTTTCATGTATGTATGCCTATACATTTTTATGTGTGTAGTAAAATTTAATTATCTAAAAGAAAATTGATTGCTTGGTGTTATCTTGCACGTCTAGTATGTAGCACGGATGTCAAGAAAATAATATAACCTGACAATGCTTACTCACTTCATTATTTGCCGTTGCCTTTTTCCAGCGCTAAGATTTTAAGCTCAAATTCGACGATTAACTAAGCTTTTGCCCAAATTAATTTTTCGAAAAAGTTTGAAGTGCATTACTCGGGTCTTCTTCACTTTGGTAAAAATCTATTACCAGATCTAAAAACGTAACCTCAGCACTAACAAAGGCACTGAGTAGTCTAACCTTGGCCACCAAACAATTGTCGCTGCATTCATCTGCCTACAAACTTTTGTTTGCATTGAACAAGAGGCACCCCCACAACGCAAAAGCGAAAAATGGTTGGTTTCCTTCCTCTCCCATTTACCAGCAATCGCTTGTTTGGAAATACAGTTATTTAAAAAAATAATCGCATGGGGTTGCAATTACGGTACGTGTGACTAAACCGGGACAAAATATGAGAAATACCAAGTCTTGGCCATAGGGAACCGGCCAACAGTAGATTCACCGAACCAATTTACCCAAAGTAAAAAAGAAACTGAAGCTGGTAAATGTTCGTCCCATGGGAAGGAAATCGATGGCGCATTCAAAACCAGGGCAGAGACACTCCAATAAAGCTAAATTAAAGATGGGAAACTCGAGAACAACTCCTTATATGCAACACCATGAGGAAACTCCTTCGCTTGGCTATGAAATGAAAATCGCATAACTGTAACACCGCCTAATATTGTCAATGCGTTTCCGATAGCGAAATTTCAACAGAATTCGAGAAGGCGCGAACTGTTCTGCGTCGCAAAAAGAATTACGTGACACTCCCAGACAAAACTGAAGAAGGATGGGAAGGCATACGGTGGCACATTGCATATGCATTAGTCGCCTACTAATGATCATGTGTGTGGTAGTGAAGTTTGCAGCCATATGGCTTCTCATTGAACGTCAAGTTTCACACCATGATCACCTTCCTCTCAACTGACCAAAAGCGGTTCAGGAGCAGCGAGAGGTTAGAGGGTGCGTTCCGATTTCGTCGACGTCAATAACGACTGACTAATAATCGGCAGTAGTGAAGGACCGATCCATTACAGCAGCTCAAGCTAATGATGCAAATTAGTATTTGTCATCAAATTTTGTGGAATCGCAACACCAACAATTTATGTATCACTTTGCCAACTCAGGAGCAGCTGCAAATCTCCATGCTGCCACTCAACTGGAGGAAATATGCACGTACAACACACACTTTTGTCGCCAAGCCCATCATCAAACACAAGGCTGTAGACAGTGGGAGGGGTGAAGGGTGCCAGAACCCTCTCGTCTGAAATTTTCACTTAAATTAATTATAAAGTAACTCAGTGTCGTGCTATTTATTTCATGTAAAAATTAATATATGGTTTTGCATATGATCCACAAAATCTAGATTCCCCTATTTTAGAATTTTTCAAGGTAATATCCATTGATAAAGAAAAGGTAGCATAAACAATTCTAATCGTTCTGTTTTGACCCGTTCACACCTGGCTGGACTGAAAAAAGTTTGCCAGGGTGACGGCACTTTCCTGGCATAGGCCCTACGCGTGGCGGGCACAGACTCTGTGTGCAAACCGGTTTATTTTAATCGTTAGTAATTTATTAGCCCTGAAAATCGCCACGAGAACACACAGCAGATAGTTAATTTCAAGCGTGTAATCCGCTTCATACAAAATTTGAACAAGATTGAATGGCGGCGAAGTGTTGTACCAGAAGGAATGTGAGGATTAGCTGATTTTCAGATTAGAAAATTAGAAAAAAGTGTTAAAATTTTTGCGCCGCGGGCCTTGTGTAGGAGTCCGGGCTGATATATCGTCCATGTAAACTATGCATATTTTTCCAATATGCTCATGGAGGATAGAATTCATCAGCTGTTGAAAAGTGGCTGGAGAATTTTTAATCCAAACATCATACGAGTGAACTCAAAATGGCCATTACTCGTTGAAAACCTCAGGCCGTATTCTTATTTGATTCCAATTTCCACTTGAGTATGCCACCCTCCACCTGAAGGGAGTTCGATTGTGCCCAAAAGCTTTTCAGAGTTGCGCCATGCATCGAAACGTCCTTCCACTCAGGTCGCCCAATCGTCTCCTTCCAGACGAGCAATGGTTCGATGTCTTCATCGGCTAACTGGGTATTTCAAATCTCCTCCAATGAACAACCTTCATTGAATTCGGCCGTTATCACTTGCAGATCAACGGACGGCTCCTTTTCCTCAATCCGTCAGCAATGCTTGCAGTTAACTGAACATGGACGACGAGATAGGGCATCAGCATTTCCATGAACTCTACCCTTCCGATGAACAATTTCGTAGCCGTATGACTGCAATCTTTCGATCCATCTCGCCACTTGTTTCCCGGGTTTTTGAAGTTAAGTAGCCATCTCAGCGTAGCATGGTTCGTCCGGAGAACAAATTTCTGGCCAGGTAGGTACTTGTCGAACTGCTTAGTGGCCTCTATTATAGCCAAAAGCTCCGTCCTGGTCACGCAGTAGTTCCTCCCACATTTTGAGAGAACTCGACTGTAATACGAGAGAACTACTTCTTCGCCATCGATCTGCTGGGAGAGTACAGCTCCAATCCCACCGTTGCTCGCATTGGTGTCAGCTAGAAACATTTTTCCGGGCTTCGGATATGCCAGCACAGGTGATTCACACAGAGTCTTCTTCAAGGTCTCAAAGGCTGCCTGGCATTGTTCATTCTAGACATATGGACGATTTTTCCCGGTTAGCTTGACAAATCTTCAATAATAGGTCGCCAGACCCAGAAAACTTCGTGGTTGGCGCTTGTTGTTCGGTGCTTGTCGAATTGGCTTGGCTCCCTGTGTATCTATGACGTGAGTTACCATACTCATTCGGCCTTGGTCATCCGGACTTGTTGAGGAGGTGCCACTATACTTAGTTGCCAGATCAGAGGCTCGCTTGCATAGCTGCACTGGCAATTTCACCTGCTTCAATATTGCAGACATGGATTCCTGGGCTTTGTCTCGTCTGGCCTCCTTTTCCAATGATGGCCGTGAGTGGCTTCCAAAGACAGCTGCCGATGACTTCTCCCGCTTTGATACTGGCGGTTGAGTCTACGATGCTAAGGACTCTACCTGGCACGTATCCGTTCCTTAGAGATCTTACAAGGCTTCGTCCAACAATCAAACTGCGCAATGCCGATGTCTTCATTGGCTCTATCAGATAAGATTGGTGGTCTCTAGAATCACCATCAAGCATGGCCCATACAATGCTTTCAGAAGAATTCGGCACATCAGTGTCGGTACATACTACCACATTCATTTTGGGAATTTAGACATTCTGCCATTTCAATACCCGTTTGCCCAAATCCAACTGGGGGACGTCGATCCTCCTAGCCAACCTCTGCCCGACGAAGTTGGCTTTCACATGTTTCTGGGTACCTGACTCGGTCTAGATCTTCTCCTAGCTGCACACCCTGGACAAAAGCTCGGTTTTCTTCGTTTCTTGCAGTTTCTTTGCAGGTGTGCCTTCTCTCCGCAACGCCAGCATCTAAGCTCACCATTTACATGCGGGTTTCGCTCAATTTCTACGTGCTCACACCTGTACTCGTCTGCCACTACCTCGCGAACCCAAGCTGTGGTATGAGTCACATTTTTCGCTGGCTCAAAGTTAAAATTATAAGCCACTGCATCCTTAACCGTTTGCTTTTATGCTAAACGTATGGCTTGTTGCAATTTCTGGTCCTTTAATGCGCTGATGAATGCTTCTGTCACTGTGTCATTTCGATGTTCTGGGTCATAAGGTGGGTAGGCTAAAAGTGCCAGTAGCTCAATTTTTTGGGCTAACTGCTGTAAGGTTTCCCCAGACCTCTGCATCCGATGCCGTAGCTGTGAAAGACAAATCTCCTTCAGATGATCGTCTCCATAACGCATTTCAAACGCATTCATTATAGCAGCCGGGGTTGAGTGCTACTCAATGAGGATAGTCTGTAAAAGCTCTGCAGCTGGGCCTCTTGGAGCAAAAATTAATGCAGTTGCTCGTTCCTGCTCATTCCAGTGATTTACTCTAGCGGCGGCTTCAAACTGTGTTTTGTAAATACTCCAGACCGTTTGCCCGTCGCTTTCACATTTCTGGATGTGCTTTGCGCTGCGGTTGTAAGCGCGGCTGGTGAGATGGTTACTACTGCCTTCGCTGCTTCCAATTCTTTTTTCACTTTTTCCATCTCATGGTTCATTCTCTCTTCGACCTGATTGATCTCATAGTTGATTTTCTTCTCAACCTGGCTGACCTTCTCCTCGACCTGGTAAGCCTTTTCCTCGACGCATTTAATTTGTTTGTTCAGACTACCGAGCTCCGCTTTTATTTCGGTTGACTGTTTTGGCACTTCCTTGATTTCGATCGCTTGTTGGTCCAGCTACGCAGCTAAACTGGATGACTGTTGTCGCTGCTCTTGCTGCATCAGCATCAACATTTGCATCAGTGCATTTTCTGGTTCCTTTTGTTTTGGTGTTTCTGCTTCATCACCTTCTGCGCCTTTTTCTGCATCTGAGGGCTCACCCGAATCTAAATACGATTCAATCACGTCAAGCAAGTGTGCAATCAGTGTGGCCTTTTACCTTGCGTAGCCAGGTTTCGCTGTTTCAACTCTTCCTTAAGCCCCGACATGGTCAATTCATTAATTTTTATGTTTAGGTTTCGTGGCATTTTTTTTTTTTTTTTTTTGATTATTTCGGCTCTTTTTTTAGTTTCCAGTTTTTACGTTAAATTTCACTATTGTGCACTATAAGAATGTTTGAAAGTTTTCATTTTTGAAATTTTCTATCTCAATTCTGGACGCCACCGTCGCGTATTATGGTTCGCGGCTAATAATTTAAATGTCCGAGGAAAGTGAAAACGCACTGTCTTTTAAATTAAGTTAAAAGAGTTTATTTACTAAAAACGCACAATTATTACTCTCACTATTTTTACAAAGATCACTTCAAATGTTGTTTTAATTTGTCTACAAATATATATTCCAACTGTCTTCACTATCGCCTTTAATTCGCACTCCACACTTATCGCAGCTTTACTATCGCGGTTTTACTATATCTCCCCATTCATTCAGCTTGGCTTTATATAGGGTCTCTAGTCATTCAATCCATTTCTCGTACATTGGCGAACTACCTGGAATATTCAAGCAATCCTGAATGGCCGCAGTGACGTCACCTTCAGATATTGATCATGCTTGGTGGGTTCTTGTGCTTTCGAGTACATTCGTTTATTGATCAGAATGTTCTGAATACTTGTGAAAACAATTGCGACAGTAGCTCGCAGAATTATTTGCACATGTAACAATGTATATATATATATATATATATATATATATATATATATATATATATATATATATATATATATATATAATATATATATGTATAAATATATATATATATATATATATATATATATATATATATATTGTTACATGTACAAATAATTCTGCGAGCTACTGTCGCAATTGTTTTCACAACAATGAAGAACACGAATTCACTCGAAATCACGAGAACCCAACAAGCATGATCAACATCTGCAAGTGACGTCACTCCATTCATGAATTTGCTCGAACGTACCAGGTACCTCTCGGTCGAACATTCGCCCATGTGCGAGAAATGGGTGAGTAGGTAGAGACCCTATATAAAGGCGAGCTGAATGAATGGGGGGATCATCATTCATTCGACCGCGATAAGAACTGCGAAAGTGTGTGGAAGTGTGTTTCGTAATATTGAAGTGATTTAGAAGACAATTGCGATAAGAAATTTATGGACAAGTGTTAGATTTTATTTTAATAGTGAAAATTAAAATTAGTGAAAGTGTTAAACTGATTATTGTGCATTTTCTTGAATTAAATAAACACTTTTAACTTAAATTAAAAGACATTGCGTTTTCACTTTCCCGGAACATTAAAATTATTGGCCGCGAACCAATAACACGCGACAGTGGTGTCAAGAAGTGCGAAAGAAAAATTTTGAAAGTGAAAATTTGAACATTTTTAAAGTGCACAATTGTGAAAATTAACGTGGAAAAATAGCCGAAACAATAAAAAAATGCCAGGCAATTTACATCTAAAAATTAATCAATTGAGCATATCGGAGCTCAAAGAGGAGTTGGAACAAAGAAATCTGGCTACACAAGGTACAAAGGCCATACTGATTGCACGCTTGCGTGATGCGATCGAGTCGGAAGGCGGGAATCTGGATTCAGGTGAGCTCTCAGCTGCAGAAAGAGGCGCAGAAGGTGGTGAAGTAGAAACACCAAAATCAAAGGAGCCAGAAAATGCGCTGATGCAAATGTTAATGCTGATGTCATCGAGTCTGACTGCGAAGTTAGATGAACAATCAACGAAGCTAGATGAACAGTCATCCAATTTAACTACGAAGCTCAATGAACAGTCATCCAACTTAACGACGAAGCTAGATGAACAATCAGTGAAGCTGGACCAACAAGCGATCGTAATCAAGGAAGTGCAAAAACAGTCAACCGAAATAAAAGTGGAGCTCGGTAGCCTGAACAATCAAATTAAATGCGTCGAGGAAAAGGTTTACCAGGTCGAGGAGAAGGTCAGCCAGGTTGAGGAGAAAATTAACTATGAGATCAGCCAGGTCGAAGAGAGAATGAACCATGAGATGGAAAAAGTGAAAAAAGAATTGGAAGCAGCAAAGGCAGTAGTAACCGCCCCACCAGCCCCGCTTGTAACCGCAGCGCAAAGCACATCCAGAAATGTGCCAGCACCAATATTCGATGGGCAAACGGTCTGGAGTATTTACAAGACTCAGTTTGAAGCTGCTGCAAGGGCAAATCACTGGAACGAGCAGGAACGAGCAACTGCACTGATTCTTGCTCTAAGAGGCCCAGCTGCCGAGCTTTTGCAGACGATCCCCGATGAATTGCACTCAAACCCGAATGCTATAATGAATGCGCTCGACATGCGTTATGGAGACGATCATCTAAAGCAGATTTATCGGTCACAGCTAAGGCATCGGGTGCAGAAGTCTGGTGAGACCCTACAGCAGCTAGCCCAAGACATTGAGCGACTAGCACTTTTGGCTTACCCAGCCTACGACCCAGAACATCGAGATGATGCAGCGACAGAGGCATTCATCAGCGCACTAAAAGACCCGGAATTGCAACAAGCCGTGCGTTTAGCTCAAAAGCAAACGGTTAAGGACGCATTGGCTTACAGTCTGAACTTTGAGGCAGCGAAAAATGTGACTCGTACCACTGCCCGGGTTCGTGAAGTAGTGACAGACGAGTGCAGGTGTGAACGCGTGGAAATTGAGCGAGACCCGCATGTAAATGGTGCGCCTAGATGCTGGAATTGCGGAGAGAAGGGGCACTTGCAAAGAGACTGCAAGAAGCGAAGAAAACCGAGCTATTGTCCAGGGTGTGCAGCTAGGAGGAGATCCAGACCGAGTCAGGAGCCCAGAATGGAAGCCCTTCAAACAGAGGGGTCGGGAAACATGTAAGAGCCAACTTCGTGGGGCAGAGGTTGGCTAGGAGGATCGACGTCCCCAGCACCACCATCACCGTGTCAAGACTACATCGTGGAGAAGCGGACTTATGCCTTCCGGGTCAAATTGACGGAGAACACTGTACCATAACAATCGACACTGGTGCAACCCGATCGATTATCCGACCAGACCTAGTTAGACAGCAACAACTTCACAAGGGCAGAATTTTCTCACTACGGACAGCTACGGGAGAAACTGCACCTGTTCATGGAGAGGTCAACCTCCAGATACAGTTGGGAGACCTTGTGTTCCGACATAATTTTCTGGTCGCGAACATTATGGATGACTGCATTCTCGGAATGGATTTTCTGCGACCACATGGAATCACGTTGGACTTGGGAAAACGTGTCTTGAAATGGCAGAATGTCGAAGTACTGATGGAGGATCCCAGCGTCCAAATCCCCAAGATGGATGTAGTGGTATGTACTGACACTGATGTACCGAATTCTTCCGAAAGCATTGTATGGGCCAAGCTTGATGGTGATTCTGGAGACCAACGATCTTACCTGATAGAGCCAACGAAGACGTCCACATTGCGCAGTGTGATTGTAGGACGAAGCCTTGTAAGATCTTTAAGGAACGGATATGTGCCGGTTAGAGTCCTTAACACCGCAGATTCAACCACGAGCATCAAAGCGGGAGAAGTCATCGGCAGCTGCCAGCCTGTTTCCACCATCACCTCTTTGGAAGCTACTCACAACCATCATTGGAAAAGGAGGCAAGACACAGAAAAAGCCAGGGAATCCACGTCTGCAATATTGAAGCAAGTCAAATTGCCGGTGCAGCTATTCAAACGAGCCTCTGATCTGGTCACCAAGTACAGTGACATCTTCTCAACAAGCCCGGATGACCAAGGCCGAACGAGTATGGTCACTCACGTCATAGATACACAGGGAGCCAAGCCGATTCGACAAGCACCGAGACGTCTCCCTATAGCCAAACAAGGAGAAGTGAGCGCGCTGATCTCGGACATGGAAAAACAAGGCGTTATTGAACCTTCTGTCAGTCCATGGGCCGCGCCTGTAGTTCTAGTCAAGAAAAAGGATGGTAGCACTCGCTTTTGTGTCGACTATAGGCAGCTTAACGACGTCACTAAGAAAGATAGTTACCCGCTCCCACGCATCGATGACATCATGGACACTTTAGCCGACGCAAAATGGTTTTCTACACTCGATCTCAAGAGTGGCTACTGGCAGGTAGAAATTGACAAGAAGGACCGAGAGAAGACCGCATTTTCAGTCGGGACCGGATTGTGGCAATTTGTTGTGATGCCGTTTGGGCTTTGCAATGCTCCAGCCACTTTCGAACGCTTGATGGAATATGTGCTACGTGGTCTAACCTGGAAAACCTGCTTGGTATACCTAGATGACATCATCGTCATCGGTAGAACGTTCGAAGAGCATGTGCGGAACTTAGAAGAGGTTTTCTCCCGATTACGACTGGCAAATTTGAAACTTAGTCCCGACAAGTGTACTCTTTTCGCAGCTGAAGTAAAATACCTGGGACATGTCGTATCAGCAGAAGGGGTCAAAACAGACCCTGAGAAGATTGAAGCCGTGAAAAGCTGGCCATCACCAAACAACAAGCGCCAACTACGAAGTTTCCTGGGCCTGGCAACCTACTATCGAAGATTCGTCAAAGACTTTGCCAAAATAGCTAAGTGTCTCCATCAGCTAACCGAGAAAAATCGTCCGTATGTCTGGAACGAACAATGCCAGACAGCCTTTGAGACCCTGAAGGAAAAGCTGTGTGAATCACCCGTGCTGGCGTATCCGAAACCCGGAAAAATGTTTGTAGTTGACACTGATGCAAGCAACGGCGGTATTGGAGCTGTACTCTCCCAGCAGATCAATGGCGAAGAAAGAGTCCTCTCGTATTACAGTCGAGTTCTTTCAAAAAGTGAGAGGAACTACTGTGTGACCAGGAAGGAGCTATTGGCTATAATAGAGGCCACCAAGCAGTTCCACAAGTACCTATATGGCCAGAAATTTGTTCTTCGAACGGACCATGCATCGCTGAGATGGCTACTTAACTTCAAAAACCCCGAGGGACAAGTTGCGAGATGGATCGAAAGATTGCAGTCGTACGACTACGAAATCGTTCATCGAAAGGGCGGAGTTCATGGAAATGCTGACGCCCTATCTCGTCGCCCATGTCCAGCTAACTGCAAGCATTGCCGACGGATTGAGGAAAAGGAGCCGCCCGTTGATCTGCGACTGATAACGGCTGAATTCGATGAAGGTTGGTCATCGGAGGAGATTCGAAATGCCCAGCTAGCCGATGAAGACATCGGACCATTGCTCGTATGGAAGGAGACGACTGGGCGACCGGAGTGGAAGGACGTTTCGATGCATGGCGCAACCCTGAAAAGCTATTGGGCACAATGGAACTCCCTACAGGTGGAGGGTGGCGTACTCAAGCGAAAATGGGAAACGGTGGATGGCAGCTCCTATAGGATGCAAACTATACTACCCAAAAGCCGAATCCACGATGTGGTTAAGGAAATGCATGAAGGATCCTCGGGAGGCCATCTTGGTGTTAACAAAACCTTAGCGAAATTGCGGGAAAGATTCTACTGGCTCCACGCTCGAGAAGACGTAGAGGACTGGTGTCGCAGATGCACAATTTGCGCTTCCGTCAAAGGCCCAAAGCGACGACTGAGAGGACAAATGCAAACCTATAACGTAGGCGTGCCATTCGAAAGGATTGCTGTTGACATCGCAGGACCCTTTCCTGAATCCGATTGGGGAAATCGATATACGCTGGTTGTAGCCGATTATTTCAGCAAGTGGCCCGAGGTCTACCCCATTCCCAACCAGGAAGCAACTACCGTAGCTGAACAGCTAGTGTTAAATTGGGTCAGTAGGTACGGCGTACCCTGCGAATTACATTCGGATCAAGGCCGAAACTTTGAGTCACTAGTTTTTGGCGAAATGTGCGAGCTGCTCGGAATACGGAAAACGAGGACAACACCGCTGCATCCCCAATCCGATGGAATGGTCGAACGTTTCAACGGCACGCTCAATAAACACCTTGCCAAGATGGTTGACGAGAACCAAAGGGACTGGGACCGACATATCCCACTATTTTTGTTGGCGTACAGAGCTGCCGAACATGCATCAACGGGCCAAGCCCCAGCCAAAGTCATTTTTGGAAAGACTATTCGTCTGCCAGCTGATATAAAGTTTGGAACACCCCCCGAGAAACCCCAAACGATCTCGGAGTACGCAAGTGATCTAAGACAACGGTTGAACCAGATACATCGGACAGTGCGAAAATACCTCGAATCGGCTACTGACCGCATGAAGACCAGGTATGATCTAAAGGCTAATTCTACTGGCTTCCAGCAAGATGACTTGGTGTGGCTATATAACCCGCAACGGCGAAAGGGTAGGTCTCCAAAGTTGCAACATAACTGGGAGGGACCATACCGAGTCACAAAGCGAATCAACGATGTCGTATATCGCATACAGGAACACCGTAAACCGAGAGCCAAAATGAAAATCGTGCATCTAGACCGTCTTGCCCCATATTACATCCAGGGAGAATTGACTACAACTGGCGACACATCTTTTCGGGGCGAAAAGAACTGAGGTGGGGGCAGTGTTACATGTACAAATAATTCTGCGAGCTACTGTCGCAATTGTTTTCACAACAATGAAGAACACGAATTCACTCGAAATCACGAGAACCCAACAAGCATGATCAACATCTGCAAGTGACGTCACTCCATTCATGAATTTGCTCGAACGTACCAGGTACCTCTCGGTCGAACATTCGCCCATGTGCGAGAAATGGGTGAGTAGGTAGAGACCCTATATAAAGGCGAGCTGAATGAATGGGGGGATCATCATTCATTCGACCGCGATAAGAACTGCGAAAGTGTGTGGAAGTGTGTTTCGTAATATTGAAGTGATTTAGAAGACAATTGCGATAAGAAATTTATGGACAAGTGTTAGATTTTATTTTAATAGTGAAAATTAAAATTAGTGAAAGTGTTAAACTGATTATTGTGCATTTTCTTGAATTAAATAAACACTTTTAACTTAAATTAAAAGACATTGCGTTTTCACTTTCCCGGAACATTAAAATTATTGGCCGCGAACCAATAACACGCGACAATATATATATACATATATATATATATATATATATATATATATATATATATATATATATATATATGTATAAATATATATATATATATATATATATATATATATATATATGTATAAATATATATATATATATATATATATATATATATATATATATATATATATATATATGTATAAATATATATATATATATATATATATATATATATATATATATATACATATATATATATATATATATATATATATATATATATATATATATATATATATATATATATATATATATATATATATATATATAAGATACAGGTAAATTTCTCTCGAGTAACTAGGTCAGACAGTATGTCATGTCATAACTCTAAACCAACAATTCAAATTTGTTGAACAATAAAATCTCTCCACATATTCATGATTTTTTATTTATCTATTTTATTTGGTTTTTTTTATCCTCAATTTCACTCATTTTCGAAGCTTATATCACAATTTCGGATTCAATCATATGAATTTGGATTTTGCCATGTAAGCCTGATAATATAGTGTAATAAATATAGACTGTTTTGTTTAGAGGTATAGAACTTTCAGTTGGGAACACTTTTGAATGCTACGTAAGTAAGTAAACTATATTGAGACTTTTTATTGAATGCTACGTATGGTTTGACAGCTGTCATGCATTTTATGGTTAGTTTGGTTTGCCATTTAATCATATATAGGATGGAATAGTAGTCGAAAATTGGACCTCTCGTTTGGACTTCCTCCGCGCCAGTCGTGGCGCTTACACGCCAAAAATCATATTCAAATAAAAAAAAACAGAGGATTTTCTCTCCGACAAAACCAGTTTCATGGCAATCAAAATAATTTATCCGTATTTTATTTCATTTCAAAGTTCTATACCTCTAAAAAACACCCTGTAGAATGACTATTCTAATTCAACGATGACACCTTATTTTGCAATCGGAATACATTCCGTATTAAATGAAGTACGAGTATCTATTAGAAATAAAACACATAAAAAATTAATTTTTAAATAAGTGCAACGTTTGTTAAGATGCAACATAATCAATTCTTACATTCACAGGTATCAATGACTCAGCAATTGAGTTCTCTTGACCAAGCTAAAAATTAAAAGAAATTATCAAAAACTATGTACAATATCTATTGTAATTAGTATAGTAGATACTTTCAGTATATACTTACGTTTGCGATAATTCTTGCAAGCATAATTTCGGAACTTGCATTCACTTTTGAAAGTCTTGGTTTTCTTGCCGTATGACGCACACACGGGCAACACTTCAGTTGCATTACATTCTACAGGACATATCTTTTTGGCACATTCTTTCAATTCCAATCGTTTCCAAGCTAAAGACAGTGCAGTAATGAAAACATCCTTAATGAAGCTTTATTTGCAAACTTACTTTTGTTGGTAGCACATTCGTATGATGCCAAACCACAGCTTGTCGGAAACAGCACAAGTTTACCTTTTCGACGGGCGCATACAGGAGGACCAGTTTTGGTACATTTAATAGTTGGGCATCCCACTGTCTCCAAATCGATTGTGTCAACATCCACTTTTGCGGCTATTGGGTCAATCATCACTTTTGGCTCTGTGGCCAAAGATATTGCGGCTGAAAATTTAGAAAAGATTAAGCTTAAATATTTTCCAAACACCCAAAATATTGACTCGAACCTTACCAAAGAAAAGCACCAAGCACAGACTAAGTGACGCCATTTTATCGTTTACTGTCAATATCTAAAATACTTCACTTGAGTTCCGTTATTTATAATCATAAAAGCTGGCCGAGAAAGTTATCTTATATTTACTCAAGACATTTTGCCCGAATTAAAATATCTGTATGTGAATTAAGGCTTTAAGCTTTTCACAAAAAAAAGTTCGGTCTGAACAATTGCTGTTAATTAAATACGAGTACATAAGTGGAACATCGTCACACATATGATAAATGAATGATTATGAATGATAAACAGTTTTGAAATGATGCTGAATTTCTAGTGCAGTAATATTTACTACTTGGCTGTGTTTAATTTAATTAAGGAATCAATGAAACATGATCCATTCTATTTTAAGGGTTTGTACTAAAATACGAAACCCAATTGAAAAGGCGATCTGTGTTCACAGTAATTTTTCTCCAAAACATTGAGGCAACAGCTATCAAAGTTGGTGGATGAATCAAGAGTGGTGACTTCTTGCAAATTTTGGAATTAAAAAGTCTTCAGAGAGTTTTAAGGGGGTCTCTCCATATAGGTAACCTTTATAAAATACTTTTCATGAAAGCTACTCTGAAAGGTTTCAGCAATTTAGGTGCGCTCAAAATATCAAGTTTTCTCCTATTTTCTAAAGTTGAAGGCCACTTTTTTGTATTCGAACTTTTAATTTTGAGTTATTAGAATGGGGATCCTTCTTATAGTTTGATCAACATTTGTGTCAAACCTCATTCGAATCGGAGTTAGTCTATCCAAAGATCTCAAATTTTTGTCGCAGCTGTGTTTAAGATTTTCGTCTTTCTTATGTACCATTCGATTGGCAATAATTTTGACGCTAGAAAAACTTAATAAAATTACCCAAAACACCAATCTTCATCAAATTTTTTTGAAAAACTCAACCACTAGGGATTCTGAAAAATATAAAAAAATAGCATATTTAAGCTACTGCCATTTGGAAACCTACTCTTAAATGAGGGGCAAACTTACACCAACCTAGATCTTGTAAGTAGCTCCTTAAATTTTGAATTTCTTAATGTAAAAGTTTTCTACAGGTTATCAATCTTCCGAACTTTGCCCAGCTGCCATTTGGAAACTAGAAAGCAAACCTCTACCATACGAAAATAATTCAACAATATTGGCCCTGTAGCGAGGTTAAAAATTCAACAATACATTTTGCATGGGTTAAGGTTTTTCTATATTAAAATAATTTTACGAAATCTAACTTAATTTGCAACCTGTCAGTCCGTCCGTCCGTTCATGCATCACAGCAAGTTTTCTCGCAAAACACATAAGCTAGAGATATCAAATTTTCAAGATACGTGTAAAATATTTCCCTTGTTCAAAGTTTCAATGCCAAAAAAGAATTAGGTTTTTAAGAGTCTCTAGCCATGTAAAACATGAAAAAAAAATTTGTTCACCAATGGTAGCCAATATGGGTATCAAATGAAAGGTCTTAAAGAAACTTTTTAAAACGGATCTTAACCTAACGCTGTTTGCTCCGAGAGATGTAGGGGAAGGGAAAATGTATGAAAATTTTGTTTCACCCCTTTCCTCGGGATGAGAAACATTTCATCGGAAAAATTTGAAAAAATCATGCAAGTGGATAGGAATTCGACCAACTTTACTAATAAAAGTACATTTTATAAATTTTACGTTTTGTCTGATAAAATATTAAGGAAACTCTTGAAATCGCCAATCATATGTATGTTTCTTACTAGTGAGTGTACATGACCTGAAAGCTACATACTATTCGAGGTATAAGCAGCTTAGTTACAGCCGATTGAATATTCAATAATTACAATAACTATTACGACCCTCCGATGCTTTGCATGGGTTGTATGCAATAACTTGTGTCGTTCTCACATTTACAATAATTATATTTTGTTGGACCGGAACATACACTTAGAACACGGTTGAAAAATGAATTTATAATAATGGAATTGAGAAGTATCGATATAAGTCTAGCGAGCAACAACAATATACAAGCATACAAAGTAGTGAAAAGCCTGAAACGAGATTATTAGCCCATCAGCAGTCATGATGGCATCGGCAATATCATCGCTAATGAAATCAAGTTTAAGGAAAGTTGGATATAATATGTTAAGAACAAGCTTAATCCTCCGCACAGCTCTACAACTTTGGAGTCTATATATGTATCCAGAGAGCTTCCATTGGCCCCACCAAATCTGGATGCAATTTGTTTAACCATCAAAGCTCAAAAGAATAATAAAGCGCCGGGAATCGATGAGATTCCAGTGAAGCTCGTCAAATATGGTGGCAGTAGTGTTCATCAAGCTATTCACAAAGTCATCGAGCACATTTGGCAACAAGAACATATGCCGAAAGAGTGGGGCCAATCAATTATATTCCTTATCCACAAAAAAGGTGACAAGCTACAGAGGCATATCAATACATTGTACGACGTACCAAAGTATTTTCAAAAATCTTAGATAATGAAATCGAATCATATGCCAACAGTTTTATTGGGGAGTATCAAGGTTGTTTCAGAGCAGGTAGATCGACAAGTGATCTATTGTTCTCTGTTAAGCAGGTACTTGAAAAATGCTGGGAGTTCAACATAGACGCACACCAAATTTTCGTTGACTTTAAGCAAGCATACGAAAATATTCATCGTCACGTATTGTACCAAATAAGTCCGTCCTACTTAAAGAACAATGACGTCGATAACCTCCCAAGTCTGCATCAATAACCAACTCACCGATGCCTTCGGCACAAATATCGGACTAATGCAGGGAGATAGGCTGGCCCCATTGCTATTCAGTTTGACTCTGAAGTACGTCATAAGGAAGCTTCATGTCGATACACGAGGTATATTAATATATATAGTAAATCAAGCCAAGTAGCAGCCTATGCAAATGACATCTACATTTTATCAGGGTCATTAACAACTTCCAAAGAACATTTCCAGACACTTGACAGCGAAGCAAAACTAATAGGGCAATAAATCAATGAGAATAAAGCAAAATACCACAAATACCTCAAGTACACAAAATATAACACTTGTTGAACTCAGTTTAAAAATATGAGCTTATTTGTGTGTTTAGGCTTCAAAATAACAAAAAATGGTAATGAAAGAGACAAAATACGCCCAAAAATGCAGCTCACAATCCGTGTGGGCTTTTCGATCCTCCATCGGAAGCATCGTTAGGTGGAGGATAGAGGGTGCTCGAACTGGCTAGCTGGCGGGTATGTGGGAAATAAAATACCACCCATGGACTAAAACCGACAAAGGCGATGCACTGAAAACGCCCCTTTTAGTATTTGTTTGTCATAGAACCAGGAGAAGAGCCTCAGATCGGATTGGATAATCGGCAACGAATATTACAACGATTAAAGGACTATTCTTTTGGAACTTGGTATATTAGATAATTGAAGATCAATGCACTGCGAAAACTCTTGGACGAAATAAAAAAATATAAAATCAATATCCTCGCAGTACAAGAAACCAGATGACACGGTAAAGACATATTTTACATGCGAACGCACACCGTGTTCCAAGGTGGAAAATTGCCAGGATGCTATGAGCTCAGAATAGCTTTCACCATTAACAGCACATTTAAACAAATTATCACCAACTTCAAGCCCATTAACGAAAGGCTCTGTGTGATTAGTATCAAGACCAAATTTTTTCATGTCTGGCTGGTCAACTTTCATGCGCCCACAGAAGACAATTAAGAGGCAATCAAGGATGAATTTTACAGCACCCTGAAACGCACTGTCAATGTAGTGCCGTCAAATGACATTCAAATTCTTCTGGGTGACTTCAACGCAAAAATCGGCCGAGAAACGGCATATAGAGGAACAACCAGAGGAAAATTCTCCATGCAGAGACCAGCGTGAATGGACTACAGCTGATGGACTTTACACGAAGCTCCACCCGCTTTCAACATCAAGACATCCACAAGAGAACGTGGTCATCCCCAAACGGTCGCACATTCAACCAGATCGATCACGTTCTCATACCAAAACGAGCCACCACCAGCATTCTCGACACGCGCTTATTCTGCGGTGCTGTCTGTGATTTGGACGACTGCCTTATAAGGGTCAAGTTTCAATGTCGCATCCCCACGAGCTGTAAACAAGCAGCATCAGTTACTCCAAGGTACCAGATGCACAAACTAAATTATAGCTCAGTAACGTCCTCATAGATGTCGGCGCTAAAGAATCGCATCAACATGTCCCGGAGGAGGTCTTGGGGCTTCAAGCAAAGAAAAGTAGGAACAACTTGTGCGAAGAAGGATGCAAGAAGCGATTAAAAAAAGGAACCAGGTGCACAAAGAATACATCTAGTGACCAACTCGGGCCAGAGAAGAAAGAAACGATTGAAATGACCCTACATGAAGTCAAGTCGGCGTATACCTCTATCAAACAACTAAGAGACGGCTTTAATCAACAAACAAGGCTTTTGAAAAGTGTTGTAGTAATCGAGTAGATATGCTCTGGCATCGAGACGCTTTGCAGCAGAAGCAAAAGTCTTCACAACAATCTCAACATCCATTGCAACAATCTCATAACCCTCTACAGGCAACTCAAGACACGTCAAAACAAATTAAGAAACCCAAATACAATATTGTGTTAACTTCCTGCCGGACAAGGGTGCATTCTTCGTAAACTACGTAATCACCGCAGCGTTTATCGGTACTTCATTGGAATTGATTCGTTTCCCTGAATTGATTGTTTATGTGTGGGAGCTATGCACAGCCAAATCCCGTGCAGAAATTCAGTACATACGTAAGTCCATTTTGATTGAATTTCCTTTCGGAATTCATTACGCTTGGACTGTAATGGTTTTCACAACAAGCGTAGTTTACAGCGTAGCTTGCCCCCTAATCATGCCATTCGCTATGGTTTACATTTGCTTCAAACACTTTGTCGATCGACAGAATTTATTCTTTGCATTTGGCCCGAGCAACATGGTCAGTCGAAGTGGTAGAAAAATCCACTCAACTACCGTGACAATGACTAAATTTTCTGTGATAGTTTTGCTGACGATTCTTGCTGCAATGGCAGTTATAAGAAGTCAAGGCATTGACGCTCGAGCAAGAGTTCTCATTCTTTCATTGTGCATGTCATTAACGTTGTTTGCTTTCATGTCACCGATCAAGCGTTGCACAATGCGACGACCTAGCATTCCTGATGACCGATCTCCCGCACCTTTGTACGTCGCCGATGTACTTTTTGCACAGTAAGCTTCTGCGGATCACGCAAACTACGCGGGATACGGATCAGATACCCGAATTGAATTGACAACGGAAAAAAGGCGGTGATGATGTTTCAGTGGATATTTGAGACAAGTTAAAAGCAACACTAAAATGTGATATTTCAAGCTACAGCCGAACTCTGAATATTATCATTTAATGCTATTAGAGATAATAAGAACAGACAGGATATTAATAACGCATGTAATAATGTTCCATTCGCTGATTTTAATCAACAATTTAACGTAAAATAAAAAAAAACGTGATCGTAATAAAACTTAATAAGAATAAGTGCAATGTATCTCTTAAACGTTTAATATACGTATTCTAAATAATGCTTACTCATTCCTAAAGTAATTCATATTGTCCTGAAAACCGTTCGTGAACGCTAGCATTAATCCGATTTGAAAGTGTACTGTTCTAAAGAACAATAAGCAATCTCAGTTATGTTCATAAGATCAAACAAAGAATCGATTCAAATTCATACACAACAACGAAGAGGAGTTCGGTTGTATGCGATTTATCACAGAATATCATTTTTAAGGTGCCTCAAGCTGCCTTTGCACATGCGTATAAACGATACAACTAAAATACACAACACTTACTGTACATAAAAATAATGTTACATCAGAGTGTAACTCGCATAGCTTCAGCCAGCATATTCCCGGAGAAACAATTGCAAACGTTGAAGCAACAAAAAATACTTCAAGCACAGCAAATGCAACAAATGCAAGAGATGAATCGTTCGGGAAACTGGCTAAGCGGTAAAACAAGAATTTCACGCGCTAGCTATTGTGGATAGATTGGGGTGAGTGGAGTGGACGGGAGTCGAGTTGCAACCGCGAACGCGCGTGGACGGGGGAATTGAGAGAAAAGCGAGCAAGTAGCCGCATCCGACATTTGTGAAATTTTCAATAAAAACACCTTGACTTTGTACAGTTTCTGCCACCAATCACAAGTTGCAGCCTCTTATTTCGTTGGAGTGTCAAATGCGAACGGAAATAATGGCCGAGTTAGTGAAAAACCATCCAACATTGTGATATACAAAGTTGAACGCGGGTGACAGAATTGAATTACTGAGGATGTTAGTGGCGGCTTCGTCGTAGGGAAAGTTGGTGTGAACGGAATTGAGAAACTCTTGGGAAATTAAAGAGAAATGCAATTGTTTGACAAGTGCAACCTGGAGGTGAAGTGCTTTGTATGTGCGCTAAGGAAATACGGTTGTACGTCTGATCTAGTGGAAAAACTATGAGGAGATGAACGTTGGAAAGCCGTGAAGGCTGCAGTGAAAGGCTTAGAGGAAATGAAACTCCGTTTGAATTACTGTAAAACGTTTGGCGTGGAAAAGAACGTGGTACTGGATACAAGTCTTGTTCGTGGCTTAGACTATTATACTGGCGGATATATGAATGTGTGTCGCATCTTTAATGGCAATGAAATAACAGTGATTGATTCGGATTGTGTTGATGCGCTTGGAACTTAATACAATTATTTTTGAGTTAACTTCTAACTGCAATACAGAGTAGAGTACACTTTTCCGGAGGTTTTATACATAATAGTAGAATGTTAATTAGAGTAAACATTTTTTTTGACCAGTGCAAATTGCTGAAAATTCTCTAAAGTAAACTATTTAAATCTTATTTAAATCTTCAAGTGATTGTAAAGAAATTCTCGCTTTAGAGATAAATTTATTAATTTTTTGTGCGAATGTATTTAATGAACGTTTCAGTGGACTTCCCGCATTTGTCATCGAGCGCTCGAAGGACCATGTGGGGTAAGTACCCTTTTATTGCGTAAAATTTTTTCCTTTTATTTATATTGCAAATGTTGTGCATGTTTTCGAATTTAAATTTTATTGCGGAGAATTTCTCCTTGTATTTATATTGCAAAGGTTGTGCATTTATCGAATTTAAATTTTATTGCGTAGAATTTCTCCTTGTATTTATATTGCAAATGTTGCACATTTATATAAATTTAATCGTATTGCGTTAATATAATGGAGTGTTAAAGTAACGCCAATTGGTCTTTGTATGAGTTTTCCACTCAGAAGAGGAATACCTGGCCACTTCAACAATATATCTATGGATTTATTCCGGTTGGGTGGGTACGAAGGGGCCCCACCACCACCCGTTTGCCCCTCTTTCATTTGTGGGCCATGAACTTCGTCGGGTAATGACGAGGTCACCCCAAGTTCGCCTTTCTTTTCAGGTTCCCCTTGTTCTCATGACAAGCTCTAGTTCCGTCTGTGTGGTTATTTACACTTTTTGCGACTTCGGTCGCCTCTTGACTTCCAGCAGTCCAATTCGTGAATGCGAAATATTTTTGTAGTGGGTCCTCGTGCTGGGGAAATGAACCCGCCCCACGACACCGCAATGCTAGCCTGCCAGCGCATTCACGCGTCTCCAGACGAGGGCATTCTCGGCAGATATTGTCATCTTCTTCTGCCGAGGCAGCAAAACATCGCTGCAGTCCTTTATGGACATTTTTGAAAATCATTATTCACTACAGTGTACAAGCAGCAATCATAGGCAACCCAATTAAAATTAAAAATAGATGGCTGTAATATTTCCAGGAGCCATTCACAGAGTTCCAAACAACGACTGAAACTGGGAACATTCCAGAAGCAGGACAAAAGATCTTATTCTCGTCACTAACCAGAGACAAAGTACAGACAACATCACGAGACCTCAGAAAAAATGAGGCTCCTGAAATACATGCAATACCAGCAGAACTGCTCCAGAGCGGGGGTCTCATTTAAACAACTTCCTGCATATGTTAATATGCAGAATATGGTCAGAGGAGTAGTTACCGGAGGACTGGCGGAAAAGTATCAAATGTCCTGTATACAAAAAGTGGGAAAAATTAAGGTGTGAAAATTATAGAGGCATTGCTCTGCTGTGAACTTCTTATAAAGTGCTTTCCAAAATCAAAGAACGAAAATTAAAGCCGTACTATGAAAGTATTATAGCAGAGTATCAGGGAGGCTTTCAAAGAGGATGGTTTACAATAGACAGATATTCTCAGTAAAGCAGGTGCTCGAAAAGTACTGGGAATATAACATCGATATGCATCAACTCTTACTGGACTTCAAGCAAGCTTGACTTTGGTGTCCTAACAAAATATGTCCGCATGGGCAAGGTCACAATGGTAAACACAGTGTCCCAGGTCAAGGCAAACAGTGCACTAACGGACAGCTTTATAATAGAATCAGACTTAAGACTAGGGGACTTGCCCCAATGCTCTTTAATATTAGGCTGAAAGACGTCATCAGGAAGACATGAGCTGAGACCTTGGGTACACTAATGTTCAAGTCCACACAATTGCTGGCATATGCTGATGACGTCAATATTATGGAACGTTTTATATTAGATCCTAAAGGTGCATTTCTGAGTCTAGAATCTGAAGCAAACCAAATTGGCCTGCAAGTTACTGAAACTAAGATAAAATTCATGATTCAAATGAGCAAGAAAACTCCAGTTCGACAAAATCCGACCGTAGGCGAATACAACCTTGAAAGTGTCGATGATTTCGTTTACCAACCTGAATAGAAGAGATACCGAAAAAAATGAGATCGAACACCGTGAAAACGCGGCAAATAAAGCATACTGCTCCGTACTTCCCATTCTAAGATCCAGAGTTCTACACAGGCAAAATAAACACCGCATTTAAACACTAGTCAAACCTGTGCTGTTATACGGGAGTGAAACATGGATCCTGACGGGTGAATCCGAAAAGGCAGCAGACGTATTTGAATGCAAAGTGCTCCAAAAATATACAGTCCAATGGTACAAGGAGCAGAGTGGAGACCTCATTACGATAATGAATTATATGAACTTTTTGACGATCCACCTGTTTCCTCTTGCATAAAGTTACAAGAATTGCAATAGGCGGGCCATGTAGAAAGAAAGGAAGAAAACCGGCTACCTAAAAGAAGATAGACAGGTAGAGCACAAGGTAGACATCCAGCGGGAAGACCGACGATTCTATGGGACAACGACAGAATAGTAGCTGAGAGCAGATCCTTGTTGAGAGTAAACAACTCGTGGACAAGGTCGCGGGGCTGTGATGATTGGAGGAAATTAATCCTGGAGGCCAAGACCCGGCTTGTGCTGTCATGCCATAAATGAAACAGCACGTAAATAAAATATTTTTTTCAGTTTTGACAATTTTGAAGCCCAGCTGCATACACAAGAAAACAAAGCTTCAGCTATGGGTGTAAAACATGGGCCCTAAACTAAGCATCCGCAAATATATTGAACGCCTTTGAGCAACGGGTCCTGAGGTGAATAATCAGAGGGAAGCTAGTCGGAGATCAATGGCAAATTCAATATAACTATGAGCTGTATGAAATTTTTGACGCGCCGGAGGTCGCAACGATTGTAAGACTGCGGAAGCTGCAATGGGCTGAACACATGAAACGCATGGTGGAACAATGGATACCCACAAAGATATTCGTTGGGAGAACTGAAAAGCGAAGACCAGTGGAGAAACTAAGGTGGTCTGACTCAGTTGATGAAGACAATTCATCGCTGCTTGGATTTCAGAATCAAAGGAGGCGGTCAATGGACTGAGATAGTTGGAGGCGCTATTCGCTACGAAAAAGAAGAAGAAGGGACGCAAAGAATTGTCTCATTAATTATACGTTTGATATAAGAATAATATAAAAGCTGTTATAACTACCTTTGGATCATTCCGTAACAGAGTTTCAAGCCTTCACAAACACATACTATACTGGTTTATGTTCTTTGTTAGCTTTGAAATTTATTTGTATGCGCATAATTTGGTTTTTATGATCAATTATAAGGAATTTACGTTTAAATGATCAAATATATATAAGGCAATGTTAGGATAATGAATTTAAATTTATTAGCGATAAGTAAGGTTAGATATTAAGCGAAAAAAAAATAAACAAAAAGGAAGCAGCTTTTCTTCGCCACCGAACTTCAACTCCGCTCTCACGACGAGGAATGGCAGTGAAATTCGTGAAATCCTTGGGACATCCGATCATGTCGCACTTGGGGTACTATAATATGATCCATCATCATTGCAAACTGATGTATGGTTGGTTGGTGTATTGGCCTATGTATTGTTGACTGGATGTACACCAGTTGTTGGTGAAACAAAACAGGAGACATTTTCTTTCTCCAAAAGTTCACATCCTTCTGTTTCATCTGAATTGTCAGGACAGCCTTTCTCCCCATCACATTCCAATCCCAGAGGAATGCACGATCTATCAGCACACGTATATTCATATTTTGAGCAATGGTCATCAAGACGGTTCTCAATTACTGTTTTGCATCCTTTTCATCGTCGCCAATTGAACAATTTTCATTTCCATCGCAGACAAATTTGTGCGATAGGCAGGCGATATTGTCGGCACAAAGAAACCATTCTGGCATTAAACATGCTCGTTCCTTGCAATTCTTTTCAACATAATGACCGAGGCAATCGTTTGCGGCATTGCATTGATATTTGGCATCGATGCAGTTTCCATCTTTACATCGAAATTCATCTTCATGACAAACATACTACTCACTAAAAGCTTGCGACACTAGGAATACACTAACAATGACCAACAGTCGTATACAGGACATTCTTCTAAAAGTAAAGAATCTTGCGGGCATTCAACTTCTTACTACAACGCTGGTTGAGACTGACGGTGGTATGGAGGACAAATGGAAGAATTGCTGAAAATAAGAGTATTAGGCGATGAACGAGCTCGCTGTTATTAAAATACGACTTCTAATTAAATTAACATGTACTTACGAAATCCTCGACAGACCGTAATATCCCTTTGCAGACGCAATTATGGCGGACACAATTACTTTAAAATATTGAAATCGATAAGGTTTTTATCGATAATGCAGGACCGTACGCGAAACCAAGATGGCCACCAAGAAAAACTGGGTTTGCGTCCGAAGTAAATGCTGCAAGGTTGAGCAGCCGCGGTGAATGTTGTGGCCTTGAACTGGGGCTCTTCAACTCAAGTCAAAGAGCCGTTGCGACATGGTGATAAAAGAACCAGCGTCGATGGAAGCGGCCTCTTTTACGGATACTTGGCGAGCGGAGAAGGAAGAATGTAACATTTTTGCGAAATAAAGGGATCACAATGAGCCAAAAGGTGCGAACATCAGAAGGAAGGAGCGTCGAAGGAACTAATCAGGCAACGAGGGCAAATTAGTCGAGACAACAAGGGAAAGAAATTAATTCAGGCAGCGAGCGAGTTGAAATGCGAGGAGTTCAAGCATAGACGGGGCCCCCAACGTAGGAAGTAAGGTAAATTTTTTAAGTGTAAAGAATTTGAATTTCATAAATAATAACTTCGCATGAAACTGAGATCATCTTGAAGTACTCGTTTAATATTCTTCTACAAAATTTTCAAGCTCGTCAATTGGCTCCTGGGGGCAATACTAGGGTTGGCGAGTGGCGCTTTCCTATCCCGTCTCCATGGGCTGGTCAGGACCCCAAGGCCCCCAACCGGAATCGCTTGTTTTAACGTAACAAGTTACTACTCATCTCAGGGGGCTTTTTTTCTTAATTCAACAATCGTGAGCCAATGACTAGGAAACTGAAGCAAAAAACAATTGTGTAGGCGCAATTTAACATCAGTCACTTGCTGCAACTTAATTTATTAAGAATATACCTACACCAAATTTTTAATAAAATAAGTTGCAGTAAGTGATAGATGCTAAATGCCCCTACATATTTGTTTTTTATCACCTAGAGATATCCACGAAAGACCCTTGAAAGGAATTATACAAGCATAATGAATCAGATCTTTCCTTCCAGTAAGTAGCTAGAGTAGCTGCTTTCAGACGGAATACAAGCGATGGGTAAGCATCGCTCCAAAATAGCAACGTTCTTTTGAAGAGATGGAGTTTCCATCATTTGAGTTGTGTTTGCGGTGCTTATAAATTGTGTTAGCATAATTTTATTAGAGTCGTTTGGTTCCGAAGTTACGGAAATTGGGACCGCCATGTTATTTTTTTTTTTTTTGTTTTGCCTGAAAGTATATGGAATTCCTAGAGTAACGTTGAGTGTTAGGAGTGATTTGAACGTGTTACAATCCGGCGAAATTCGATGCTAGCTGAAAAAATGTACTTAAGTCTTACCCACAACTGAACTCTTCTCTCCCAGCTGACCGACCGATCAGCAGCCACCAACGGAGTAGACTATCGAGTGCTCATATTTATTGAACTTAAGCGTGCGATTCGTAGGTACGTCTCTAGACTTAACGTCTTCAAAGCGGAAAGTGGTAATCACTCACGGACAAAATGGGATAAGATCATTATAGATTGATACATTATCATGACTTCTCAAACAATAAGATCAACATAATGACAAAAAAATATCGACGAATTTAAATACATAATTTATGGCACGACACCACAAGCTGGGATTAATCTCCTCCAATCATCACGGCTTTGCGACTTCGTTCGCCAGTTGATCAGTCCCAGCAAGGATCTGCGGCCAGCTTCTATCGTGTCTTCTCATTGAGTCCTCTGTCTTTTCGCTGGACGTCTACCTTGTGCTCTACCCTTAATTCTTCTTTTGAGTAGCCGGTTTTCTTCCATTTTTTCTGCATGGAATGTCCATTGCAATTTGCGTCACTTTACGCAGGCAGATGTAAGTGGTTCATCAAATAGTTCATACAACTCATCGTTGTAACGTTGTATGTGTATTTTTTTTAATTCACTTTATGATATCTCTATATGAACCAGATTTTGATATTCAGATGATGTCATTTAAGTTACTAATTAGTTTTCAAAAGCCCCCTCGCAGAAGCACTCTCCTGCTACTTTGACTTGCTTGACCTTAGAATGACCACTTTTTTCAGATGAACTAAGTTTGAGTTGATATTATGAACTTCATACGCTCGATAAACTTTAGTGCAAAATTTCATCAAAACTGGAGCTCAAATTATTTCAGAGCAGAAACAAGTATGGCTGCCATTTTGTTTTCGCTTTGCCGATTTGTGTGCACAATTAGTTTCGTTAAAATTTTAGCCTGATATGCCCTTCCTGAAAATTTGATGCTAATCGAAGCAAAATTGTGACTTCCAGCGTGATTTTTACTTGAGCATAAAGGGAACGAACTGTCTCACTGATTGACATCTCGTTTTTATATATATTTATGTTGAAATATAAAGATGGCTCCACATAAGCAAAAAGTACCTAGGCAAGAACCCCTTCATAATCTATTAGCAAGTTGTAGCTAAGTTGAAGACTTCAGATGCATTCCTTTCCTCTTCTGTGCCACACAAAAGCATTCAAATGCGTCTCAATTGAAATAATATTTTCTTAACGTAGTACAAACATTATGAGATGAAATTTTAATATTTGCACAACTGAATCAATTTTGTGCAGTAGCTAGGAAAAAATTTAAATTAAACAAGTCGAAGTAGCAGAAGAGTACTTCTGCCAGAGGGGGTTTGTAGGCCATGAGAAAGTCAAGGAATGTCCTGTGAATATCAAAACTTCTATTTGCGAATATCAACACTTCCATATTTTAGGGTTATTATGTTTATGCTGCCTCCATTTTGTTTCCAGTATATTGAGTGTTACAAACTATATCTAAAATGCTCATTCAAATTTCTACATACCTGTAGTATCTTTGTCCTTTTCAAACGTGCACCTCCATTAAATCACGTATTGTTGTTGCTGTAATTATTAAATTTTCTTTCATTTGTTACTTAGTTGCTTATGAATTGATTGTTGTGAAATTTCCGGAGCAGATACATCTGTTTTTAAGAAATTTAGATTCAAGTTTTTGGCGAAGGGTCCCCTTATGGTTTTATGAGTAAATTGGCGAAATTCATAAAAAAATACTATTATTAGCAAAGTTGATCGATTTTGAGAAAGCTGGTTAAGTATTGATATTTGCTAGCCTTGAACTCATAAACGCCTACATTCGTAATTTTTTCACTTTTATTTGTTTTTGGTCGGGAAGTGAAGGCTATTTACGCCCTAAGTCTGATGCTCTTAGAGCTTCTGAACTACCCAATATACACCTCTCCTTTCAACTTGAGAATTTAACCTGGAACCATTTGACGCATTACTTTGGACTGGGTCTAGTTTTTATTTATGCCTTAGGCCCCATCGGGTTGCAGGAATCCCTCTTCTAGAAAATATACCCTTCCATCTTTAAGATACCTTCAAGTATTTCCTCTTAGCAATTAGAACAGCCCAAACGTAATTTGCTGGTTGGATCCAGATTTCAACTGATCTGAGCGTCACCTTGCAGCCTATCCCTATCTTTGCAAGCAAAAAAAGTATGGCAAGCATTATCAACCTCTCCCGCGCAGAAGACTGATTTGCAGATCCTGTGCAGGCAAGTCTGAAAACATCCATGCCCGCTCAAGATTCAGGTTGAATAGAAGTCGATCTCACCAACCATGACTATAATTGATCCATGGCCTGAGGTTAGTATTGAGGCTCACGGTCGGCCTCTCTTTCTTGTTGTGCTGCCTCTCTTCAAGCGCAGCTCTCCCTATCATCTTCGTTTCTGTGCAAGTAAGTTTAACGGCACTCTCTTGCATGGAGAGTGAGAGGTATAAGGCTTACAATCACCAATACTGCCGACTCAGAGATTATCCGATATGAAGATGTTATCCTCAGCGTTTTTCGTCGCTGCACCTATGTCAGGCATTTTCGATACAGCTCCTTGCAGAGAGTGCCGCTCCATATTTCGGAACCATACATTCGCACAGACTGTACCATAGAAGTCTTCTTGGTGAAGTATGTAACTTCGACTCTACTTACACGTCCCCAATGCTGATTGTACTTACGCTAGGAACTCTCTTCTTTCATATGATATCAACTTCAATTTTTTCCAGTGATAGGCTAAAACAATCATCCAGTCCATCACTCGGCGCATTAGAACAACAAGTCTAAGTTGCGTTTGTTCAACTGTGCGCCTCGCGATTATTACCGTGACATCATCCACATAGCCGATCAAGCCTGATTCATCCACAGGTCCTGATGTCCCGATGAAAGTTTCATCCTTCGCCAACCCTCCTACATGTCATAGATAAGGCTTCGATCCATCAGGTAGTTTCTGACATTTTTTGGATCACAAGTGTCCAATCGTGAGGGAGTGGAACACAAATTATTCCTACATTTCTGCTTCCCCTTCAATCCTAGTTTAACAGCTTTTTTGTAAAGTTCTCACAAGACTTGTCATTTGATACCCATATTGGGTATCTTTGGTTGAAAATTTGTTTAAGGGTCCCCTTAAGAAACCCTATAATTTTTTTTCATTCAAACTTTAAAAAGGGCACTATTATAGTGGATGGATCAGTACATATCTACAAAATTTCATGTTCTCAGCTTATATGGTTTGCGAGAAAACTTGCTGCAACGCACGGACGGACAGACGGACGGACAGGTACTGTTTCTAGTAGAAAATAGAATGTACAATTACGTTCACCAAACAAACTGCTTTTCGATAATAAGTAAAAATAAATTTTTTTGAATATAAAGAGAAGCTGGTGGAATTTTTCCACTATTATTTTCAAGCGATGGGTAGTCCAACAATATATTTTCTTCTTTTAATATTCGCAGGTACTATTTTAAAATTTTTGAAACTGGTAAAATAGTTTTCATAATACATTTATCACAGTTTTTGCGTATGCACAATTCGACTTTTCACTATGCGAAAGAGTTAGAGTGCGAATGGATGGGCCAGCAGCATGTGGAAAACTGAATGATACTTACCTTGTTTTCGCGAATTCCGGCTCAATGTTTTTGCAAACATGTACTGATAAGCAAGGTGAGTCTCCATTGATTTAAATTTCGTTGAAAAATTATTCTCCAATATTTCACAGTTTGGAATTCTGTGCCTATGGCTAAGTGCTTCACATCAAGATGTCCACGACTTTGTGAATCCGATACTAATAGTGTATGTGCAAGAAGTGGTAGCACATATAAAAGTTTCAAAAGTACTTGTGATTTTATGTACTTTTCTTGTAGAAATTTTCGGCGAGGTGAGAAGTTTTGTTTTGGTTTGTTAAGAAAAACTTTAGGATACTTTTTTTTCAGTATGGACTCCTGTAAATTCAGAAACATGCAAAAAACTTAAGGTCTAGGCATTCATAGTGTTTAGAGGCGTTTTAAATCACTCCTGTCAATAATTGTGTTTCTAAAAATAAACTAATTTTTCGGCCAATAGAATCTGATAGTTTAATTTAATATATAATTATGTTGTCGATATATTTATAGACAAATAGCTGCTGTTTGATGATCAGGAATGAATGAGAAGCCGGATGGCTTCAACCATGTGAAAGATGGGATGACGAATGGGAAAGAGATAATATCCAAAAGTAGGATATATCAAACAGTTGTCTTATGGATGTCAGTTTGGAATGGAAATAAATCGTAGACAGCTGAGAAAAGATTACTACTAACCTGAGAACCATCTAACTACCAGCCTCAACCTCTACAATCATTTTTTTTCAATTCGTAAAAAGAGTTTCAAATAGTCAGCGTAAAGTCAGGTTGAGGAGTTCAAAATAACGGGAAGGTTTCCAATGAATAAAATAAATAAAATTGGATAATGGAACTCCAAAAGGGAGGTTGAAATAAGAGGAGTTTATTTTATTCAGACGTACAAAACATTACTGTAGTTAGGATAAGAACCAGAAAGCAAAATTTCAGGAAAATTACAAGTTATTGAAAAGGCAAAGGAATATCTCTGAATACTCAAGAGTGGTGTCATGAAAGCTTAAAAGTAAAAAAATTTCAAAGGATGTTGAGAGGGGTTCACCATATGACCATGTGATGGCACAAAATCTTTTTTTCTTCATCAAGCATAGTCGAGAGTATCAAATGACAGGTCCTGGTCAGATCTCCTCCAGAGTCTTCAAGTCAATATGTGTGCAGTTATTTATAAGAATATTCCATTCTTATGGATTCAGAAGCAGCAACTTATTTTCAACTAAGTTAAAGTAAGTAATTTTACAAAACCTTGCTAAATATTTTCTTTTGAGGAAATGACTGTCGCGGAGTGACAATCTCAGATACGCTCAAAGTATTAGAAAAGCAATCAAAAATTTTACAAGAAATTCGCAGCAAAGTATGCACTCCTTCAATCAACGATAGGGAAGGCCCAGCGAACAACCATCCTGCACTATCACCAACATTATGCTCGACTTTACCTACCAAGAGGTCTGATGTGTGTACTGTGGTTGATGCCAGCAAGGAAGCCATTCCAAAGAAACCTCAACATTGACTGTCACCTGGTTCCCAAAAGCAACATCATCATGTGAAACAACTACAGCAACAACCACAACCGAAACATCTACAATTAACATTTAATCAGCAGCAACCTGAACTTCTGCTGCCGGCTTCCATAACACCCCAAAGTTTGGTTGGTATCGGGACTAACTCAAAGTCTTCATGCCCGCCTGAGGTCTCTGTTACAAGATTTGTAGCTCAAAGGAATGCTGATACCGAATCGATGATAAGTAGGCTCACCAGGATCTACATCTGTCAGCTGGGGGCCCTCACCTGCAGGCGATATGACGACAAACATGACTGCGATGAAATCTGGCGCCCTATTGCGAGCTATATCCCCCCGCTACAAATATTTCTCTCGAGATTAGAATGCAGCACGTCAGTCGAAGACATCATCGCTCATATAAAGTACAAACTGAACTCTAGTCCTGAGTTGCTCCAGTGCACCAAGCGTATACCTGATAGAAAGACGAACAGATTGATTGCGTCTTTTAAAATTACTGTCCTAGCCAACCTTAATATCTTGCTCTCTCCGATTCGTAAGCGGACATCCTTTAGGCCTCGAAATTCATTCTTAACTCGCTATTACCAAAACGTTCGTGGCCTGAGGACTAAGACTACTGAACTTCGCATTTCTTTCATCCTTTTTCCGTATAATATCATCTAACGGAAACATGGCTAACAAATAACATTAGTAATAGTGAGCTACACCCAAACCATTTAATCTCCCGCAGAGATATAGATCTTGATGCTACTGGTAGGTCTGGCGGTGGAAGCGTTCTAGTGGGTATACATGTTTCCCTTACTAGCAAATCCTGTGATGATTTCACTCCATCTTCACCTGTTGAGTGTATAATTGTGCTAGTCTTTCTATCTGACTCTCTTTTCTTCCTCGTATTAACTGTGTACTCGTATATCCCTTGTAACAGTACTGCTATTGTTTACGATCATTTCTTTGCAAAATCCTGAATCGTCAATGTGTAGTTACTTTTAACTCTTGCTTCTCTTCTTCTTTTTACCCGAGCTTGGGAGTTCCGCAAGGTTCAATACTGGGTCCGATACTATTTTTAGCTTCTGTTATTACTCCCCTGTCTCCTTTATGCTGATAACTTCAAGATTTTTCAAGTTGTTGGTTCCCTGTTAGACGTGGATATCCTTCAAATCGATCTTCGGTGACTTAGTGACTGGTGTGAATCAAACCATCTCTCTTTAAAAGTCTTCAAATGCCATCAGATGACATTCTTCTGTAAAAAAATTTCTCTTCTCTTAACGTATAGGTTTGTTGATATCCCGTTGAGCAATGTAACCTTCCTTAAGGATCTTGGTGTACTTTTTGATTGCAGGCTGAAGTTTGATCTCCACATTGCTCTAATTATTAAGAAAGCCTCTCACTTAACTGGATTTATATTACGATCCGCTTCGTTATTCCCACATATCATATCATGTATGTGTCTTTACTTCGCACTAGTACGCAGTAATGTGGAGTACTGCTCCCAAATTTGGAGTCCGTACCACAGGAAGCACATCAATGCTCTTGAGTCAGTTCAACGCAGATTTACACGGTCTCTATTCTTCAAATTCAACCTTCCTTACTCCCCTTATCATGACCGACTACATATTCGGAACCTTCCTACCCTCGAGTCCAGACGATTTTCCTTGACGAATGTCTTTTGTTCAAGATTCATCATATCCTTTTACCTCAAAATCTATGCAGGCAAATAAATACAATTGACGCTGCTCGCCCTAATAGATCCTCACTTCAATTTCAGGGTTCCTTATGCACATACTAACACTTTCTTCCACTCTCCCTTTCTACGCTGCCATCGTATGCACAACCAGCAAAGTCTTGGTCCTTTGCCACAGTCTCCTGGCGTATACAAAACTTCAATGAAAAATCAAATTTATAAATACTCCTATAAATCTTAATTTTTGATATCGTATTGTGATCTTTTTTCTTTAATTTTTTCCATATTTTAAATTCGTATGTTTGTATTTAAATATTGTATTAATTGACTTGTAATTGGACTACTAGTCTGTAAGTTGATTTTTTTTAAATAAATAAATAAACAAATATATAAAATCTCAACTTGTCTATCCATCTATCTATGTGGCCGTCTGTTAGTCCATGCGTTACTGCAAGTTTTCTCACAAACCACATAAGCTAGGGTGAAGAAATTCGGTACATAGGTGAAAAGTGGTATTCCCTTAAAATTGTTAGTATAAATCAATGTTATCAGGTTTTTAAGAGGGTCTTCCCATATAGGGGATGACCCTTAATAAATCATTTTCAACCAAAGATAGTGTAGCAAAAGAGTAGTCCGTACATGTGAAATGCTCAAGGAACTTCCATGGAAAGAAAAAAGTCGCTCTCAAGACTTAGTTCAGAGAAAGATTCCACCACTTTTTAATCCACGAGTCTCAAGTGAGACAGACACAAGATACTTTGACTCCGAGATTAGAGGAGAAAGCGTACAACCGACACTACCAGATCCAACTGGGCTCTAGGAACTATTCAAGAAGAGCCACATTTCCCGCAATTTAGTTATCAAGATTTAGCATCAACATTAGGTACATCATTGCATATGGGTTCAGTGGGGCTTGCTTCAATGCAATAGAAATTGCCGAAGAACGATTTGGAGTCAACTCTCGGAAGCCGGCATGGACTCCCAAGACCTCATTTTGGATGATCCTGAGAGCTCGCTCAGAAAAATGGCGGCCATCTTGGGCGTAAGTGAGGCTTCCATGCGTCAACTCGCCGCAGAGGACCTACATTATATGTCCTACGTAATAAAGGTGCAACACGTGCTGTCCGAGGGTGCTCAAACAAAAAGAATTGCCCGCTGTTACTTGCTTCTGTATTCACTGGAGAACGAAACTCCTGGTCTTTTAGAATTTGGCCTCCCAACACCCCAGATTTAAGCCTCCTGGACTAGCACCAGTAAAGCGTTATCGAGCGGGTTACTAGCAAGTCCAGACATCTTAATATGGCATCCCTACAAGCCACTGTTTAAGCAGCATTTATCAATTTACAGCGTGACTCAGCCAGAGAATCGAAGCGATGATTGAAGCAAGTGGGTGTTACACTGAGTTGTAAATTTAAGCAAAATACCTAGAATTAAGATATAACAACTTTTATGGTAAATGTTAGTTTATAAGCAATAAAAATTTTTTATTATAAACAGCGTGTTCTTTCCGGACTATGCTGATGCACCATGTAAACGGAGGTCCAACCATAATGCACTACGTTAATTGTGAGCCACACCTTATCTTCAAGTTTTTCGCCCAACTTAATTCAACATTTCTTTTTTTCAGTACTTGACCAATTTGACCATGGAGCGATACACTATTGAGCAGCGCGTTAAGGTTGTTGAAGCCTTTTACAAAATGGGCGTTCAAATCAAAATGCATTTCGTACACTTCGTGATTTTCTTGGTCAGCATAATCGACCAAATGTGTCCACAATCGGGAGAATTGTGCGCAAATTTCAGCAAACCGGGTCTGTGGAAAATTTTAAATCACCTGTGCATGCTCACCCAGTTTATTCTGCGGAAAACATTGCTGTTGTTCGCAATAGTGTGGCAGAAGAGCCGTCAACCTCGACTCGTCGTCGTACCCAACAATTGAACATCACTGATGCGAATTTTGAATAAAGATTTGAATTTACACGCTCAAATTAATTGACTCAAGAATTGAAGCTTACTGACCATTTCAAGCGTCGACAATACGCTGACTGGTTGGTTGAACAAACAGAACAATGGCCCTTTTAGGCGAGAAATTACCTCACGTTGTGGCGATGTTAATTGGCCGCCACGATTATGTGATTTAACACCATTTGACTTCTTTTCCTGGGCATATTTAAAAGAAAAAGTGTACGCCAATAAGCCAAGGACAATTCAAGAGCTAAATTTTTCCATTATAATAAAAAATATTAACACAATTCTCTGAAAACTTTTTATTTTATTTGCAATTAACATTGTGCGTTTTGGTTGGACCACCCTCATATGTAATTATAATAAATAAAAAAAAAATAATTGTGGCTGTTTGTGTGTATGTTTTTTTACAACAACAGCGCAATAGCGATTCAATTCAAGGAAAAACGCAAATAAAAAAGTCGTAAAAAACGACAAAAATTTCAAGTATTGCCAATCAAATGCTTAAAGATGCTTATTAAATACAACAGCAAACTATACCAATTTTCATTTAACAGGCTTGCAATAAAAACTATCAAATTGCAACTTGATTCTTAAAATTGCCGCATGTACTTTCCCACCAATGAAAATGACGGTAAAAAGCAAACAGCAGAACAAGACTAACCCGATCGGTTTTGGGTGAACTTGCATGTTATGCGAGTTACTCAAAAACCGATCGAGTGAGACTAGTAGCTGGACGGTTTCGAATTGCCGATTAAAAACTTGGTCCGTCGTCGAGAGTCCAGGTTTCGATTTCATAGCAGCAGTTGGAAGAGGGCTACCCGGGTGTCTTGCATCCGTATTTTGTGTCGTGTACAGTTTTGCTAGGGTAAAATTCTTTGTGTACACCTGAAAAATGCAGGTTTACTGCCTCTTCAACCTCGGGATTTGACCCATATTTTTTCCCACCCAGAAATTTTTTCAAGTTGAGGAACAAAAGAAGTCACTCGGAGCTAGCCCTGTTGAGTAGGGTGGGAGTTGAAGCAGTTCGAACTTCAATTCGTCCATGCATGTGTGGACTCACGCGTTTTCTTGATAAAACAGCACCTTCTTCCTCACCAAGGGTAGTCGCTTCTTCTTGTCCAAGTATAATTATTATTCATAAGTTATGATTCTCATTTCAAATAACCTCAATGAAATTCTTCCTTAACTCTATCATTATATTTACCTTAACTCAATCAACTCGACAACGGGAGCCCCCGGTAAATTTTCCGCTTCGGTTGTGTCCCGTTCCTTGACTCCCGCTAGCCGCGTGTATTCCGATAAAATTCACCACCAATTTCTCGAGGCGTGTCTTTATTGGCCCGATGTTTTTATCCTTCCTGAAAGAATTTCTGGAGTAATCGTAATCGCCACGTTCTTCCCTTGCACTGGGGTTCCAAAAAAACAGAAGCTAACTCGAGAATTTTCATCAACGATTTCGTCCCTCGTTCGATGGTGTGACCTTCCCACACGGGTTCCAAAACAAGATCGCCCAGTATTCGATCCGTCCTTGCCTTGAATGGGATTTTTCGCCCTGTAGAAAAAAACCCTTCGGTGAAGTTGGCCGTGACTTCTTGGACTCGTGGATTCTAGTACAATCATTGACCCTTCGGATCTTCAGATATCCGTGGCTCCAACCTCCTTTGCTGCGAGCTTTTTAGCTACATTTTTTTATTTAGTTGTTCTTATTTTCAATGTTAGTGGCCGTGCCTGATTGAGGCGTCAAGTGTCTTGCTTTTGTTTATGTTTATTTTCTCCAGGAGTTGATGATATCGAATTGTGGGAAGATGTAAGCTTGCTACGTAATCGTCCATCCATTGAATAATTCTACCCATTGAATGATTCTATCAATACCAGGCCCTGTGTAGTAGATGTTACCGAAACAACGAACGATGGGATACTTGAGCACGATAAATTCACCAATCGTCCTTCAGCCAACAAGATGATTCGTTTACCATCCGGCCAACTAATTTGGTCTACTTGCGATCAAACTGGAGTTCGTAAACTATTCACATCGATTTCGGTATTCAAGTGCCCCATGTTGCCAACCATACACCCATTCTTGATTACCGTGGCGGTAATAACAATGTCTACATTTTCAATAATTTCATTAAGTTTCGCCGCCCGAAAACCATCCATGCTGGCCTGAAGAGCGCAGGTAGGTTCAATTTCAGTAATAAACACGGTGCATCCCAATCCTTCCAATGCTTGTGCACATACTTTTCCAACTTCACCATATCCGCAAATGACTACTTGCTTCCCGCCAAACATAACGTCGGTTGAGCGCTTTAACCTATCAATAATAGACTCTTTGCAGCTATACAAATTATCAAATTTTGTTTTAGTATCAGAATCCATTATATCCATTGCTGGGACTGTTAACTTCTCAGATTCTGATAGCTGGTACAGTCTATGTACCCCAGTGACACTTTTCTCTACCATGCTTTTAACCGTTTTAAACATGGCTGTATATTTCTTCAATATTAACTGTGTTGCATTGCCTCCATCATCAAAAATCATATTTTGTTGGCAATTTTCAGCATCTACACATTTATCGTTGCACCACCAAAAATCTCCTTCGGTCTCACCACGCCATGAGAATATCGAAAAATCTGCTTGAGCCAATGCCGCTGCAACTTCATTCTGTGTCGAGTATATATTACAGGCCACTCATCGAACCGTTGCACCTAATTCAACTAAAGTCACGATGAAAACTGCAGTATGCACATTGAAAACTGCAGTATGCGCATTGAAACGATTCGTACATTTTTCAACGGTTTGTTTTCGGAGGCGCGCTTTCGCAGAACCATTATTCCGGGCATTACAACATATTTCTATTTGCAAATTTTCCTATAGTAGCTTGGTCGGGTGATTATTATTTTTTCCCGTACAACTTGTGAACTTATTGCAGAGGCAAGTGCTGAGGTTTGGTAGGAATTTATCCGTGACATAGGGTCCATTAATGGTTTTGCATTTTTTAAGCTAATCAACCATAATTGCTCCATGGCTGACCTAAAAAACTGTCGATATAACTTTTCCGACAGAAAGCATAACCTTCGCCTTCTTTGGAGTTGGTTCTCCCACCACAATCCACTGCATTGACTGTTGTTTAGTCTCCAGAGTATGGTGATGGACCCAGGTTTTGTCAAGAGTAATTAATCGGCACAAACACTCGGCAGGATTGTTTTGGACATCTGAAGAGTCTCACGTGGTACGTCCATCCGTACGCGCTTTCGGTCGAGTGTCAACAAACGCGGCACCCATCGAACAGATAATTTCCTTATGCATAAATCTTCATGTAAAATTTTAGGCACCTGTTCAGTTGATATTCGACAAGTCTCAGCAATTCTTTTAATGGTTAATCAGCGATCTCCATCACGGTTGTGTGCACTAAACTGACGATATCTTCCGGTGAAACAGTTTTTGGACATCCAGAATGTTCATTGTCAAAAATGCTCGGGTGACCGCGTTTGAACTCGGCCACCCAATGTTTCACGGTTGTAAATGAAGACAATGATACACGATACACGGATTCTAACTGTTTTTTCGCTCCCCGAGTATTTTCCCCTTTCAAATAGAGGTACTTTATCACCGTGCGATACTCGATTTTATCCATTGTTCTTAACGAATGTCACCTGTCAACCTTGGAACTTGAATGTACCATGACTTTTTGGCGGTAAGGCCGGAAACTTTTCAAATGATCCTCGTATCGGTTGCAAGCCAAAACTATCCACCGCAGAATTGTGAATATTTTTAATGATTTTTAATAATATAATAATGACTGAAAAGTTGTCTGTGAGCCCAACTAAAGAAGTGTGTTGCGTGTGCATGCATGTACGCAACTTTTCGCATCGTACATTACAAGATTTGTCGAACTGCCCTTATCTATTCTCTATGGCGTAGAACTGTACCTATTAAATACTTGGCAAATTAAATTCTTTCCGGTGTTTAAGGAAAAGCAAAAAGTTACTCATAAAAATCTATCATTAAATGCTCTGACAGAATCCTTTGAAATTTTGAACCTACGATTACCAGACATGAATATAATTTTGCTACAATAGAAAAGTTTTAGTGCGAAAATTTACCCTATTAAGAAGTGTTTCTGCCACAATTACGAAATGTGTGAAAAAATTTCCCGACTTTCCCTAATATTTGTGATATAGCCGCAATAGCCACATCGAGAGCGAAAAATGACGGAAAAATATCTTACAGAGTTTCGTATGCGCATGTGATCTTGAATTGTTACAGCATGTTTGCTTATGTAATTAAACTTGTACTGCGCGAGTTATGTACAACTTACCAGTTAATAAAAATAATCCATTCGAACCTTAGCGTTGAGATTTATTGTTAGGGTATCTCATTCGGATTCGAGATGATATGGTCAATATCACGTAAATTGTTTATCTATTACATACAAATATTACCGTCGTTGTTAGACATTTTAATGCGATACCTTTTACCATTTTACTGAAAAAATAAAACCTTCTTATACGCACAAAACCAAATGCAACTTAGAATTTTGAAATACTTAGGTCGAAACGGAGACCATGCTAATCCACCGAAGTTAGAGTTAGCATCTGGTAAGTGACTTCGATGAAGAAATCTCAATATAATTTTTCATGCATTTCTCCCAAAATAATAAAAGATTTTTCCATCCTCACTTATTAAAATATCCCTGAAACTTTCAAGTACAGATGCATAGCTTCAAAAAACAATTTACTTTGAAAACCTGCTCATTAAATCATGAACTTGATTCTTTTATTTTAAGATATTTCATAAAATATTAATTATTTTCTGTAATTTGCTGGATGCCAAATTTGTATTAATTGATAAAAAATTATCAAAAATGGTGTTGACGGAAATCCCCTTCTGTTTGAATTTCGAAAAATGTGGCTTAGCACATCAAAATATCGTATGGTTTATATTCATCGAACAGAATAAACTTGAAATTATGCACGTATAGCGAAATCCCCGAGATCTAGCAGCCCAAAACTAACGACCAATCTGAAAAATTATTTGCTCATTATATGAGAATGAACGACGAAACTAAATCACAACTTACTTTCATCATAATTCTTACAAGCGAAATTTCGAAATTCACACTCGGAGTTGAATTTCACCGGTTTCCCGCCATTCGTTGCACACACTTGAGCTGCACGAACACCTGCAGGGCAATCAATAGGACAGATATTGATTACACATTCCTCCAACTTAGTTGGCTGCCATTCTAAAAATTGGAGAACTTACACATTAGAATGGCTGACTCAAAAGAAAGTTGCGAGTGTTACCTTCTCCGGTTAGGCACGTGTAATGCAACAAAGCACAATTATGTGGGAAAATCCAAATCTTTTCCCCGAATCTGGCACAAACAGGAGGCCCTATTGGAGCACATCTAACCGATGGACATATCAGATTATTCAAATCAACTTGGTATACATCCAGATTTTGAGCTGATGCTACTGATATTGAAGAGGTTATTTTTTTTGAATTGCATAATTTATCTTTTTGTGAAAATGATATTTTCTCATAACTTACCCCATAGGAAAACTAGAAATAAACACCACGTTACAGACATCGTCTCGTATTCAATGTTCACTTTTTGGCAACTTGACCGCAACTGGCGAAATAAAATTTCAGAATAGTAGTTTTAGTATTTATAGTAAGATGAATTTGCTTATGTACAGATTCTTCCAGATTTCAAATATTTGATTATGAAAATAACCTTGGAAATGAAATTGAATTGGTAGAAGTTTAAACATTATTGTATTTTTTGAACTCAAATATAGACTCAATTGGCTTTTATGGCTTTTGCATGAATTTGCATGCATACGACTATCTATGTGTGTAAAAAGATGGTTCAATAAGTACTTAGCCTCCAAAAGAAAAACGAAAATTTTGGAAAAGTAGCAATGTATTTTTCAACATAACCTCTTCCTATCTCGTTACACTTGACCCAATGATGCTCCAACTTCTTTAAGTCGTCTGAAAAATACTATTTCTACAAGGTCTGCAAGTAGGCCCCCGGGGAGCGATGAACTCATTGGACTCAAATTTCTGCCGGCAAGTGACTTTTTCATATTTGGAAACAAAACGAAGTTGCACGGGGTCAAATCTGGAGAGTGCGGTGCCCAATTCGACCAATTTGGCGGTGGTGACAGCGGAGGTGTGAGCCGGTGCGTTGTCATGGTGGAAGAACACTTTTTTCTTCGCCAAATGGGGCCTTTTTTCTGCAGCTCGGCGTCGAATCCACCGAATAATTCGATAAAGTATAATCCTGTGACCGTTTTGCTCTTTTCCAGGTAGTCGATGCAGATCACACCTTGTGAATCCCAGAAAACGGTGACCATAACATTTCTGTCCGATAGGACAGTCTTCGCCTTCTTTGGAGGACAGTCACCGGGTGAAGTCCTCTGTTACAACTGCTCCTTGGTCTCTGGTGTGTATCAGTGGAGCCTTGTTGCATTGACGGTCACAAAACGATGCAGAAACTCCTTCGGATTGTAGTTTAACAGCGTCAGACATTGCTCTGCAGTGGTTTCATGGTTGCGTTTGTTGCCGGAGTGAGCAAACGCGGCACAACTTACGCCGACAGCTTTTTCATGCCCGAAATTTCATACAGGATATGATCTACGTGGTCTATTCAGATGCCTACTGTCTCAGCTATCCCGCGCACCTTCAATCAATGGTCTGCCAATACGAGCCCGTGGGAGCCGTTTTCGGGGCGCTTGGGCGTGGCTCATCAACGTCACGTTGAAACTCGTTATCCAAATTTTTGCGCTCGCCATCATAGGAGCAGAATTATCATACACAGCCCTTTCAAAAACAAAAATCGAATCACCCACCAATATTGTTTTTCTAAAATCCGTATCAGCAACTAAGTTGCTACTACCAGATATTTATTGAATATCGGTATAAAATGTTGAAATATCGTTGAATTTCCGAGTCTATATTGGAAATGCCTTTTCCAGATTTTATTGAAAAAGCATATAGTAGAAGTTTGTGCTCAGTGAATGAAGTGAATTACCGACCTTCTAATTTATGTCTAAAGTGCTTAATGGTATAGTAAATACCTTAAAGTTCTCTATCGTGATCACTGTGACGCCAATAATTTAACGGAGTAGAATACAGCCCCTCTCAGACCCCCGCTTCCTGTAAACAACGCCTGCAACTGTCTCGGTTAATTGACCGCGTCCTCCAATTTTGAAATCCGAGCAGACCAGCGTTTCCTCGGTTTCCCCTCTGGCCTCCGGCCTTCAGTTCTAGCAAAAAAATATCTTCTTGGGTATCCGTTGCTCATTCATATGAATCATGTGTCCAGCTCATTGCAGCTTCCGCAGTCTTACAATCGTTGAGACCTCCGGTCCGTCAAAAATTTCATGCAGCTCATGGTTGTATCGAGTTCGCCATTGATCCCCGCCAAGCTTCGCTCCGATTATTCGCCTCAGGACACATCACTCAAAGGCTTTCAATATGTTTGCGGATGCTTGGGTTAGGGTCCATGTTTCACATCCATAGCATAACACAGGTATTATCACAGATTTGTATACTTGGAGCTTTGTTCTCCCGTGTATGCAGCCGGTGTTCAAGATCGTCAATAATGAAAAAACTATTTTAATTGCGAGCTGTATTCTTTGGTGTATTTCGTCTCTTTCATTGCCCGTTATTGTTATTTTGGAGCCTAAATCCACAAATTTGGTAACATTCTCGAATACAGTCGCCAAGTGTGATATTTTGTGTATTTGAGATATTTTTCCTCGTCTGCGTCATATGCTTTGTTTTATTTTCATTCATTTATAACCCCCCTAGTTTTGCTACGCTGTCGAGTTTCAGGAAGAGTTCTTTGGCAGTTGTTTATGACCGTGACAGAATATTGATGTCATCCGCATAGGCTACTACTTGACTCGACTTGTATAGTAATGCACCTCGCGTATCGACAGGTAGCTTCCGTATGACATACTCCAGAGCCAAATTGAATAGCAATGGGGCCAACCAATATTTGTGTCAAAGGTATCGGCGAGTTGATTATTGATGCGAACTTGGGAGGTCGTCAACGTTATTGTCATTTTGGTAAGACGGTATAATTTGGCTGGGATACCAAAGCAAACCATAATTTCGTATAGTACGTTACGATCAATACTGTCGTACACTTGCTTAAAGTCAATGAAAATTTAGCGTTTAGCGTACGTCTATGTTAAACTCCCAGCATTTTTCAAGTACCTGCTTGACTGTGAACACTTGGTCTGTTGTTGACCTACCTACTCTGAAACCACCTTGATACTCCCCAATAATACTTTTAGCGTATGATCCAATTTTAGAAAATATTTTGTACGCCGTAGAAGAAGTTATATGCCTCTATAATTTTCGCACCGTAATTTGTCACCTTTTTTGTAGATAGGGAATATAATTGATTAGCTCCACTCTTTCGGCATATGTTCTTGTTGCCAAATGTACTGGATGACTTTGTGAATGGCTTGATGAACACTACTGTCACCATATTTGATGAGCTCCTCTGGAATCTCATCGATGCCCGGCGCTTTATTATTCTTTTGGTCTTTGATGACACAACAAATAAAATCAGATCGATCATTTCTGATCCAACAATGTTGGGCCTCGAGCATACTTGACGTCCGTACATACTGAGGAGCCAATTGTAACTCAGATCATTACTTGATCAAATTAACCATATCGATGTCATATGTCAAAGGCATATTCAGCGAAGACCAGAACGCTACAAAAATTTGACATCGAAAGGCTCTAAACGGCGTCTGTGGCCAAACATTTCACGGAGACCCTCGACAACCAGCTAGTTCCCATCTTATTAAAATCGTTAAAAACGAGCAACGAGCTCTGGATGAAAGTGAAACTCTGGATGAAAGTGAACCGTGCCACAACAGACGATCGGACATCAAGCCCGGCGCACAAATTCAACTTCGAATTGGCGGAATGATTGGTTCGATTATGAGTCCCAAAATACGTTGGATAAAAAGAATCAGGCGTACAAAGAATATGTTGGTAGAAAAACCAGGACGAAGAGAGAACACTATGAAAATCTCAGAAGAATAGCGAATAAGATAATTAAGATTAAGAAAAGAAAATACTATGACGACCAATTGAGAAGTATAGATGTAAGTTTAGCGGGCAACAACACAAGACAAGCATACAAAGTAGTGAAAAGCCTGAAACGTGGATATCAGCCCAAAACCACGCTTTGTCGTGATGACATCGGCAATACCATCGCTGATGAAATCAAGATTAAGGAAAGACGGGCATCATATTTCAAGAACCTCCTTAATCCTCCACTCAGCTTCAGGACATTGGAGTCTATAGATGTCTGCGGAGAGCTTCCATTGGCTTCACCAACCCTGGATGAAGTTTGTTCTATCATCAAAGCCCAAAAGAATAATAAAGCGCCAGGCATCGATAAGGTTCCAGTGGAGCTCATCAAATATGGTGACAGTATTATTAATCAAGCTATACACAAAGTCATCCAGTACATTTGGCAACAAGAACATATGCCGGAAGAGTAGAGCCAATCAATTATATTCCCTATCTACAAAAAATGTGATAAGCTCCAGTGCGAAAATTATAGAGACATATCACTACTTCGTACTGTTTTCAAAAATCTCAGAAAATAAAATCGGATCATACGGCAACAGTATTATTGTGCAGTATCAAGGTGGTTTTGGGCAGGTAGATCAACAACAGACCAATTGTTCACAGCCAAGCAGGTGCTTGAAAAATGCTGGGGGTTCAACATAGACGTAATCTAAATTTTTGTTGACTACAAGCAAACATACGACAGTATTGATCGTAACGTACTGTACCAAATAACGCTTTGCTTTGGCATCCCAGCCAAATTAGTCTGCCTTACCAAAATGGCAATGACGTCGACAACCTCCCAAGTCCGCATCAACAACGTACTCACCAATGCCTTTGACACAAGTATCAGACTAAAGCAGGGATATGGATTGGCCCCATTGCTATTCAATTTGGCTCTGGAGTACGTCATACGGAAGCTACCTGTCGATACGCGAGGTACATTATTATACAAGTTGAGCCAAGTAGTAGCCTAACCGGATGACATCAACATTCTGTCACGGTCATTAACAACTGCCAAAGAACTCTGAAACTCGACAGCAAAGCAAAACTATTTGGGCTACAAATCAATGAAAATAAAACAAAGCTCATGACGCAGTCGAGGAAAAATACCTCAATACACAAAATATCACACTTGGCGAATACAGTATAGAAAATGTTGGCGAATTTGTGTATTGAGGTGCCGAAATAATGAAAACGGGCAATTAAATAGACGAAATACACCAAAGTATACCGCTCGCAATTAATTTATTCAAATATTATTATTGTCTTCTTTTCCGCATATAGGATCTTGACACCCCAATCATGAAATCAATTCGAAGTTGAATTTGTGGTTTTCTCCCAGTTTTTATTGATAATATGTTGTAACGAGTGAAAGTGACATGGCTAGAAAAACAAATGCAGTGCGATTCTAACCAGCAAACTTATAACACTACAATGCTTAATTCTCCTGTAGCCGTGGATTATTTTGATAGTATTTCTACCAGTTCAGTGATGGTGTTCTCTTGAAAGACTCAATTTTTCCCCAAAATAACTACCCACTAACAAAACTTCAACAAAATGTGTTCGTTTTCTTCCCATTAAAATTTCAAGAAAAATAATCATGAAATGCATTCATATAAATTCAGTGTAGAATGCAATCGTTATCTCAAAATTTGTTTTTTACATTTGAGCCGTATTCTCAAGCGCATGCTTTCCCGCGAGAGCCCTTCCGATGAGCATTTCATCAATTCGATTGCGATGGATGGTCATAGGTAGAATGCCGTCAACGGTTGTTCCCGTTACACGTGGACGCCTAATTCGCTGCGAAGAAGCCAACGGATAATGCCTTTTTTGTTGGTTTGAATAACATTTATAATTATAATTCTCACCAAATCAACAAATATGAAACTAATTATGTGTGTAAAACAAAGGAAAAATTAAAGAGTGCTTTGAGTGTCAGGTCACTACTGATTGACTGGATTTAATTTACGAAAAGTAATCAAAGTGTGGGAAATTTAAAGTATGTAGTGGGATATATCCTATCAATTGTGTGTTTTAAAATGATTGACATAAAAACAACAGTAAAGCACAACTCTCAGATTTATGATATTGGAGTTGAGTAGAAAGTCTTAGAAAAGCTTGACGCTTCGTTCCCTGTTGCACACAGCAATGAAAATTTATTATTTTCTCCAATTTTCCTTCTTTTCGGTTTCCATCTATATTGTAAATATAAAATTTCGCATAGTCTTATCTTAAAAAGTTTCCAAACAAAAAAGACAATCTACGCTATCACCATTCATCCGAGTAACGAGACATTAGAAATTATATAGTATACAGATTAATATTCGTGAATATTTGCGCCATCAAACTTCTATTATACAAGCAACTCTTTTGATATGATTTTTGAGCTGAGATAGTTCTCTCAAAGAAAAATAAAAACATAATCACAGACTGTTCGAATAAGTCGCAATAGCAAGCCACTTTGCAGCTGAATTAATAATTTTTACACTTTCACTGCGAGAATCTTCTTGGATAAGTAAGAAACTTTTGTGGAGATAAAATCATTGGTGGGTTACTATCGGAATTTAATTTTTCTAAATCGAGGCGGAAAATAAATCCTGTACAAATTCGCACAAGTGCTTAACATCCAGAAGTGATTCTTTTGTATCGTTCGGGAAGATTTGCGAAAACGTCTTCCGATCCGAAAAGTATATCGTTGGGTGTCGGCCTGCCTCAATGGATGCGATCAAGAATAGAGAAAAATGCGTTATGAATTCCTGATGTGGAGATTTGCATCAAAAACTGTACAAATCGGAGATGGCTGAGAGCGACGCATTGCCAAGCCAAACTAATCCGTATTGTAGCAATAATTGTTTTAGCTATTAGATGTCATAAGGCAAAAGGGGAATATCATTTAAAAGAAAGTTTCATTGTTATAAAAAAAATTTTAACAAATAACTAATTTATCTTTATCACCATTTCTCCACATCATCAGCGGGCGCTCACCGACGATGTAAGTGAGTACGCCGTTTGTTTGTTCTGTTTACATTTTTTAAAATATTTATATGTGTTTGTATCTTGGTAATTATATGTTTAAATATTTTGACTAATAAGAGAAATATGCAAAATTTGGAAAAAAAAGGTGCGGTCAAATAGTCCAGGCATTTAGTTGCTGGATTGTGTTTATCGTACTTAAATCGCTAGGTAATATCAATACAACCAACATAAAGTCTAAGTCAAAGTCAAAAGCGCTTTATTTAATACTAATCGTTATAAATTTTAAAAGAATATTAAGCAAATTCCACACAATAACAATAAAAAACTTAATGGCCCAAATGGCTCTCTAAATGTATACGATATCATTAATCACATTTAAAAAAAAAACTATAGCTAATTCAAATCAATGAAGATTATTACATATTATTTCATTCAATTGAAAAAAGGCGAAAATACGAACCAACACTATCGTAAAATTATTTATAATCTTAACACAACAGTGAATTTTGATCATACACCTAATATGCTTTAACTTAATTCTAATCAAATGCAATCAAAAAACTTTATCTTATACTAAAAAATTCTATAACAATGTTCCTAACCTAAGCGTTTAACCTTATCTCTAACCTAATATAATACACACAACATATACCGAGCCTATACCTAATTTTTAACACAAATAAACAACAATACTAAATGTAGCAATAATGAGCTGAAACTCAAAAACGTAATAACGAAAAACGCAAACACTGGAAACAAACACAAATAATTTTCATTCAGCCACCAATACCTAGACTGCGCCGTCTCAATTCGATCAGCTTCAACGAATCTAGCAAATGAGTATCTCCATTGAAATTGTTGGTCTCGTGAACTCAAACTCGGAGGATATTTTATCTTCTTATTGGTGGCCCGTCGATATATGTGATATATGACTGGGACGCCGTCAGAATCAAAAACATATCGATTCATGTCCAAATACGTGAATGCTTCTGGAGGAATGAAGCCAGTAGCGTGGCAAGTCGCTATATACCCGTCTGTAGGGTGGAAAGGCTGTGCAATCCTAGGGTTTTCACTCACAGTCACAGATCGTGCGATATGATTCCGAAGAAGTTTCAATATGAAGATTTCTGTACAAACCAGTACATGCACGAAGACATTTCCTTTCGAAAACTCTTATTTTTTCCATAGTACTAGCACTCTGTTTGTACCAGTTCTGACATCCATGTGTCAAAACTGGTCTAACCAGGGTCTTGACCTTTTGATCAATGTATTTGGAATGAAAGAGTTTTCGTAGCGCCATGACATTTTTTGTGGCTTACTGAGCATGATTTTCACATGTTCAGTATAGTACAGATATTGATCGAGATAAACACCGAGGTATCGAACACAGGATTTATGTGGAACTCGTTCCAAACTACCCTCGCCAGCCATGATGAGGAAATCTTTCCAATTACGTTTCAGGTCTTGACTGACCCCCTGCAGCGTTGTCCGAAACAAGATTGTTTCACACTTCTGCGCATTGATTTTCATTCGGAAATTTTCAGTATACAGCTGTACATCATTGAACATTTTTTGGAGATTCCTCTGAACTATTGTAGCTTTTCGGTCTGCCGTATAGATGATCAGATAATCAGCAAACGCTACCAATGATCCCGTTAAAATCAAAGCCGTTCAATAGCTTGCGAATGAAGATTGAGAAGAGCAGAGTTGCAGTAACTGTTCCCTGCTGTAGACCATTCAAGACCTTGAACTCGTGCATTGTTGTCAGATTTTCATCAGTTACAACAAACAATTTCCCGTTTAACATATTACACATCATGGCGACAAGTTGTCTGGGGAAGTTGCCCTGAAGGAGTTTAACAACTAGTCCATCTAGCCACACCGTATCGAAGGCTTTCTCCATATCAATGAGACATGCTCCAACACATTGTCTATCATTTAGTTTCCAACAGATGTCTGAGGTTACTTTCGTTATTGCATGTGTGGTCGAATGCCTGGCACGAAAACCAAATTTGGCAATTCGGCATCAACTCATTTTCCTCAATCTGGGCGTTTAATGCTCTGTTCAGTATCACTTCAAACACCTTGCTGATGTTAGGCAGCAAGCTGATTGGGCGATAGCTTTTCGGGCACGAAGATTCTTTTCCTTTCTTCAAGATCGAAAATACCTTAGCCCTTTTCCACTCATTTGGGAAATATGAATTGCTCAACATGTTGTTGAACAATATGCAATAATTCTTAATAGCAACCTCAGGCAAATGTCGAAGTACTGCATTTGGAATACCATCAGTACAACATGATTTCTTGTTGTTTATCCTACGAAATATGAAACACAAGTCTTCATAGCTGACAAAATAATCAATAAGATTGAAGCTCGGTATGAGGTCAGATGTTAATGTTTCATTAAAATAAAGAATTTATTGGCCGTTCAGGCTTGATTTGAAGTTGGAAACTTTTGCTTCAACGACCTCTGGAAAAATTTCATTCCCTCTCTCAGGGTTTGGTAAATGAACCAATTCAAAATGTGTTCCAATCAGGGCAAGTTTATCCAACCCTCCACAAATAATCCTGTTTCCATTTCTATCCGGAGTCGTACTATCAATTTCAATACCAGCCCTATCGAGAAGATTTATCTCATCACTAGTGACTTCAAGGTTCGATACCTTCACTCGAGACTTCTTGCGGAATATGCTATTCACTTTCGCGAAAACGCCGTCTGGGTCCTGTGGGCTAATACCCCTCAATTTTTCATCCATTGATTGCTGACCTTACTCCTGAAGTATGACCGGATTGAGTTTCGGACATTCTTCAGGTGTAATTTCAACAAAGCCAACGAGGGATGGTTGTAGTCCAAAAATCACCGATAAATATTGTTAACGCGTGGGAGCAGAAGGCTTTTCAATCTTTTCAACCTTGCGATGGTTGGTGTTTCGTATCCTTCCATATTGTTTTGATGTTTAATCTTGGGAACTACTTTCTCAATCGTTTCCAACGTCAGCTTCTCTAGCTTCGACAAATAGACATCTAATTTCATCGTTAGTTAGATTCCTGTCATTAGGAAACATTGAGCAAGAGTTGCCACCATCAGAAGGGGGACATTGCTTCTGGTACTCGCGATTAAGCTTCTTTTGAAACTTTGCCCAGTCTGTTTTTTTGAAATTCAACCGATGATTTTCATATTGAACTGGAATGATGAAGAAATCATCCCTTTGATGATTGATTTCCATTACCATTACGTTACGGTCACTATCATAAGGAAGCACCTGCAGCTTCCGTTGAGGACTATTAAAGTTGAATTTGAGTCTTGCGTCAGCAATGCAGTGGTCCAAATATGAATTTGTCCTAGGGTATGTTGGGAACTCCAACCCATATAGATTGCACCTGTATTCAATTTGGTTTCTCGAATCTTGTTTATCGATTCTCTCCGATAAGGAATTTGATCGCTGGTAAATTTTAAGGAGCAGCTCATTATTGCCACTTACATTATTTATTTTATTTACATTGTCTGCTGGTCCTCTCGCAGTAAGTGCAAATGGCATCCCGGGCTTGACGAAGTTGGTAGAAATCACACTGCGACGTGCTTGACTTTGTTTCGGAGTGAATTTTACCTTTGTATCTTGATACCGGGGGCATCCTCGATATGATGCTGGATGACCAGAGGCACCGCAGTTCACACAATATAATTTTTCTTTTGGCTCCGCCTGAGCCAATTTGCACTCGCCGGGAGCATGGATATCTTTGCATTCAACACACCAACATAGAACCCAATGAAATTTCATATAATTTGTTTGTATATTTTATCGGGTTTCGTTGGTTATGAATTTGTATGTCTATTCCTTTTAAGTATATTCGAACGGAACAACGGATATGAAATTCTTCATACATCGGGTATCTTGCATTGAACAATTATGAATAGAAAATATTAAATACAGTGAACTCTGCATCATATTAAATGGAGTAAACTTTATATATCGCTGAATTTGTTGTTGATCAACTTTCCTTGATTTTTACAAACATTGCACATAGTTAATTTATTATACGAAATAAAATGGTATTAAGACAAGAATTAAAATGGAAAATAAAAGAAGTGTCTGATTAAACCCAAAATTTGTTCTTTACATTTCAATCCACCTGGCCTGGTACAGGACCCCCATCGATGACAGGCTCCTCCACTAGCATGGGCTAGTCATCAGACACGCTCCTTCTTTTCTTTCGTTTAATAGGGGATCTTGCCCGGTAGAGTAGCCTTCCGCTTGCGTACCTATTTATGATGTAGGGTTATGTGATTTCATTGCATAACGCTATGGCGTAAATCGGTTACGTTTGTATTCTCATTTGAGGGTAAAAGTCATACAAAGTACTTCTGTATGCATTTTTCACTCAAATGGGAAATATATGGCCATGTCTACGTTTGGATCTTGATCCAGTTGGGAGGGTACAAGGGGGCACCATCTCCATCTGGATGCCCCACTCTTATTTGTGGGCCATAAGTGTCGTCGGTAACGACGAAGTCCCTCTAAGTCCGTCTGTTTTCTCCAAGCCTAGTTTGTCCTTTGAGTCAGCAATTTTCTTTGATCCTTAGTAGGTTACTTCCTTTTCGACTTCGACCGACATTTCTTTGACCCCGTAATTCGTGAATGCGATTTTTTTTTGCAGTGGGCCCTTGTGCTCGGGGGAAAGAACCCGCCCCACGACACCGCAACGCTAGCCTGCCAGCGCATTCACGCATCCCCAGACAAGGCCAATCTCGGCGGATCTCAACATCCTCTTCCGCTGAGGCAGTACACCATAGCTTCAGTCCTTCACGGAGATTTATATATGCCGAAAATATTTGGAAACTCAGGGGTGAATTAAGAAATTATCAACAAGTTGAATCATGCAAATCGAGTCATATAGAGCATGGATTGATACATTTAGTTATAAATATAAGAAGAAGTTTATTTAATAATCGTTACTTTGTAGCACCACTTACCTCTCGAGTGCTCGTGAGATTAGGTGAGTACATGGACTCTTTTATTTTTGTCTTTTATTTATAATATATATTTATAAAAATTTTCATATCATTACGTAAATTTTTTATCTATTATATACAAATATTACCGTCGTAGTTACATATTTTAATACGATACATTTTAACATTTTATGTGATTATCGATAAACACACCGACAAAATAAATCTTTCCTAAACGCACAAAACCAATAAAAATGCACCATAGAATTTTGAAATATTTAGGTCGAAACGGAGATCATGCTAATCCACCGAAGTTAGAGTTAACATCTGATAAGTGACTTCGATGACGAAACCTCAATATAATTTTTCATGCACTTCTCCCAAAATAATAAAGTTTTTTCCATCTTCACTTATAAAGATTTTCCTGAAACTTTCAAATACAGACGCAAAGCTTCAAAAAACAATTTACTTTGAAAATCTGCTCATTAAATTATGAACTTGATTAATTTATTTGAAGATATTTTCACAAAATATTAATTATTTTCTGTAATTTGCTGGATGCCACATTTCTATTAATTGATAAAAAATTACCGGGTATCGACGGAAATTCGCTTCTGTTTGAATTTCGAAAAAAGTAAATATAATAACTGAAACTTTTCGCACATCAAAATATCGTATGCTTTATATTCACCGAGCAGAATAAACTTGAAAGAGAGATCTAGCAGCTCAAAAGTAGTGACCAATCTGAAAAATCATTTGCTCATTATATGAGAATGAACGAGGAAGCCAAATCACTACTTACTTTCATGATAATTCTTGCAAGCGAAATTTCGAAATTCACACTCGGATTTGAATTTCACCGGGTTTCCGCCATTCGTTGCACATACTGGTTCGCGAACATCTCTAGGGCATCTAACAGGACAGATATTGATTGCACATTCCTCCAACTTGGTTGGCTGCCATTCTAAAAATTGCAGAATATACACATTAGAGTGGCTGACTCAAAAGAAAGTTGCAAGTGTTACCTTCTCCGGCTAGGCACGTGTAATGCAACAAAGCACAATTATGTGGGAAAATCATAATCTGATCCTTCAATCTGGCACAAACAGGAGGCCCTATTGGAGCACATCTCACCGTTGGACATATCAGACTATTTAAATCAACTTGGTATACATCCAGATTTTGAGCTGATGCTACTGATATTGAAGAGGTTATTTTTTTGAATTGCATAATATATATTTATGTGAAATTGATATTTTCTCATAACTTACCCCATAGGAAAACTAGAAATAAACACCACGTTACAGACATCGTCTCGTATTCAATGTTCACTTTTTGGCAACTTGACCGCAACTGGCGAAATAAAATTTCAGAATAGTAGTTTTAGTATTTATAGTAAGATGAATTTGCTTATGTACAGATTCTTCCAGATTTCAAATATTTGATTATGAAAATAACCTTGGAAATGAAATTGAATTGATAGAAGTTTAAACATTATTGTATTTTTTGGACTCAAATATAGACTCAATTGGCTTTTATGGCTTTTGCATGAATTTGCATGTATACGACTAGCTATCTGTTTACGAAGATGGTCCAATAAGGCTACAAAAGAAAAACGAAAATTTTGGAAAAGTAGCAATGTTTGTTTAAACATAATCTCTTCCTACCCCGATACACTTGACCCAATGATGCTCCAACTTCTTTAAGTCGTCTGAAAAATACTTTTTCTCCAAGGTCTGCAAAGCAGGCGAATTCGAATTCGAAAACGAATTCGCACGGGGCCAAATCTGGAGAATACGGTGGATGGGGTAGCAATTCGAAGCCCAATTCGACTAATTTGGCCGTAGTGACAGCGGAGGTGTGAGCAGGTGCGTTGTCATGGTGGAAGAAGACTTTTTCTTCGCCAAATGGGGCCTTTTTTCTGCAGTTCGGCGTCGAATCCACCGAATAATTCGACAAATAAACTCTGATCACACCTCGTGAATCCCAGAAAACGGTGACCATCACATTTCTGGCCGATAGGACAGTCTTCGCCTTCTTTGGAGGGCGGTCACCGGGTGAAGCCCTCTGTTTCAACTGCTCCTTGGTCTCTGGTGTGTATCAGTGGCGCTATGTTTCATCGACGGTCACGAAACGATGCAGAACTCCTTCGGATTGCGCTTTAATAGCGTCAAACACGACTCTACAGTGGTTTCATGGTTGCGTTTATGGCTCGGAGCTAGGAAATGCGTCACAAATTACGCTGATAGCTTTTTCATGCCCAAAATTTCATACAGGATATAATCCACGCGGTCTTTTGAAATGCCTACTATCTCAGCTATCCCGCGCACCTTCAGTCGATGGTCTGCAATACGAGCTCGTGGATTTTTATAACGTTATCCTCCGCGCTAGCCGTTTTCGGGACGCTTGGGACGGGCTCATCGAAAACCGACGTGCGGTTACGTTGAAACTCGTTACCGTATTTTTTACGCTCACCATCATAGGAGCAGGGTTATCATACACCTTCTAAAAACAAAAATCGAATCACCCACCAATATTGTTCTTTTTCCATTTTTCTAAAATCCGTATCAGCAACTAAGTTGCTATTACCAGATATGTATTGAATATCGGTATAAAATAGTGAATTATCGTTGAATTTCCGAGTCTATATTAGAAAAGCCTTTTCCGGATTTAATTGAAAAAGCATACAGTAGAGGTATGTGGCCAGTGAATATAGTGAAGTACCGACCTTCTAATATAATTCTAAAGTGCTTAATGATACAGTAAATAGCTTAAAGCTCTCTATTGTGATCACTGTGACGGTAATAATTTAACGGAGTAGAATATAGCCCCTCTCGGGCCCCCGCTTCCTGTAAACAATGCCTTAAACTATCTCGGTCCATCGACCGCGTCCTCCAATTTCGAAACCTGAGCAGCGTTGAGCTGTCTTCGTCGACCGAGTCAGACCAGCATTTCCTCGGTCTCCCCACTGGCCTCTGGCCTTCAGCTCTCCCAACAAATACCTTCTTGGGTATTCGTTGCTCGTCCATACGATTCATGTGTTCAGCCCATTGCAGCTTCCACAGTCGTAGAATTGTTGAGACCTCCGGTCCGTCAAAAATTTCATACAGCTCATGGTTGTATCGAGTTCGCCATTGATCCCCGTCAAGCCTCGTTCTGATTATTCGCTTCAGGATCCGTCACTCAAAAGCGTTCAATATATTTGCGGATGCTTGGGCTAGGGTACATGTTTCACATCCATAGCATAACACAGGTCTTATCACAAATTTGTATACTTGGAGCTTTGTTTTCCTGTGTATGCAGCTGGTCTTCAAGATCGTCAATACCGAATAGAATATTTTATTTGCGAGCTATATTCTTTGGTGTATTTCGTCTCTTTCATTGCCCATTTTCATCATTTTGGCGCCTAAATCCACAAATTTGCTAGCATTCTCAAATACTGTCGCCAAGTGTGATATTTTGTGTATTTGAGATATTTTTCCTCAACTGCGTCATGAGCTTTGTTTTATTTTCATTGATTTGTAACCCTCCTAGTTTTGCTTCGCTGTCGAGTTTCAGGAAAAGTTCTTTGGCAGTTGTTAATTACCGTGACAGAATGTTGATATCGTCCGCATAGGCTACTACTTGACTCAACTTGTATAGTAATGCACCTTGCGTATCGACAGGTAGATTTCCTTATGACGTACTCCAGAACCAAATTGAATAGCAATGGGGCTAACCGATATTTGTGTCAAAGGCATCGGCGAGTTGATTATTGATGCGGACTTGGGAGGTCGTCAACGTCATTGTCATTTCGGTAAGACGGAATTATTTTGTATAGTACGTTACGATCAATACTGTCGTATGTTTGCTTAAAGTCAACGAAAATTTGGTGTACGTCTATGTTGAACTCCCAGCATTTTTCAAGTACCTGCTTGACTGTGAACAATTGGTCTGTTGTTGATCTACCTGCTCTGAAACCACCTTGATACTCCCCAATAATACTGTTAGCGTATCCAATTTTAGAAAATATTTTGTACGCCGTAAAAGAGATGGTATGCTTCTATAATTTTCGCACTGTAAATTGTCACCTTTTTTGTAGATAGGGAATATAATTGATTAGCTCCACTCTTTCGGCATATGTTCTTGTTGCCAAATCTACTGGATGACTTACTGAATAGCTTGATGAACACTACTGTCACCATATTTGATGAGCTCCTCTGGAATCTCATCGATGCCCGGCGCTTTATTATTCTTTTGGGCTTTGACGACACAACACATAAAACCAGATCGATCATGTTCTGATCCAACAACGTTGGGCCTCGAGCATACTTGACGTCCGTACATACCGAGGAGCCAATTGTAACTCAGATCATTACTTGATCAAATTAACCTATCGATGTCATATGTCAAAGGCATATTCAGCGAAGACCAGCCCGCTACAAAAATTTGACATCGAAAGGCTCTAAACGGCGTCTATCGCCAAACATTTTAAGGAGAACCTCGATAACCAACTGGCTCCCATCTTATTAAAATCGTTAAAAACGAGCAACGAGCTCTGGATGGAAGTGAAAGCAGCTCTTAGCGCCGTGGCAGAATAGACAATCGGACATCAAGCCCGGCGCAAGACGAATGATTGGTTCGATGATGAGTGCCAGAATGCGTTGGATAAAAAGAATCAGGCGTAGAAAGAATACGTAGGTAGGAAAACCAGGACGAAGACAGAACACTATGAAAATCTCAGAAGAATAGCGAATAAGATAATTAAGATTAAGAAAAGAAAATACTATGACGACCGATTAAGAAGTATAGATGTAAGTTTAGTGAGCAACAACACAAGACAAGCATACAAAGTAGTGAAAAGCCTGAAACGTGGATATCAGCCCAAAACCACGCTTTGTCGTGATGACCTCGGCAATATCATCGCTGATGAAACCAAGATTAAGGAAAGATGGGCATCATATTTCAAGAACCTCCTTAATCCTCTGCTCAGATTCAGGACATTGGAGTCTAGCGAATTTGTAACCAGGATAAATATTCGATGCTCCAATTCATCCAGAAATCGTAAAAATGTTTCGCAAATGTTGCCAACGATTGATGAGGGATAAATTTTCGACTGGTGATTTGGATGGGGACAGTAATGCATCACCGATGAGAAAGTTTCTTTGGCGTAAGAACTGTTAAATAATCATGACACTTACCGAGTGGGCACAGTGGCCGCAAATTCAAACAAGATTCAATGCGGCATAGCACAGTTGTGAGCCCTTTGAAGGTCAACATTGCAATCATTAAGATTCGTCTCAAGTGATACTCAACCGATTTTACTCCTGATACCCATAGGCCTTCCATGTGAGGCAAAAATGGGGCAATAAAGTGCCAATTCACACCTTGTGGTATAAGACATGGAATGATTTTCTTTTCGTAGAGGTTTCTGATGATTGTTCACTCCGATAAATGTCGTACCGCAAGCACTATACTCATACATGGCACGTGCCAGACCACGTCGAACAAAGAATATTTGTAATGCAGCCAAGAAAGCTGATCATATCACTTACTGGCTCTACGTGTATTGCCTTTGTACTGAGCTCTACGAACACTGCAAGATACCCTTTGTATGATCCGATTCCACAACCCTTCGATACACAAAAGTTGATTGGTCTGGCATAATCTACACCGGTTGCTGAAAAAGGATGAGATGAAGTCATTGGATCTGGGTTAGATACGTCAAATTCGATTTAAATTGAGCTGAATACCATCATGCAAATATTTATGATGGCAATGATTGATGACGAGGTTGGCGAAATTATGGTTCGGTAGTATAGGATGGTCCAAACAGAACGCACGAAGTTGAATATAAATAAAACAAAAAGTTTTCAAAAAATTTGTTGTGAAAGGAGTATATTAAAATATCCGTGAAAGACTGCAGCGATGGTCTGCTACCTCGGCAGAAGAGGATGGTGAGATCCGCCGAGGTTGGCCTTGTCTGGGCACGCGTGAATGTGCTGGCAAGCTAGCATTGCTGTGCCGCGGGGCGGGTCTTTTTCCCCAGCATAAGGGCCCACAGCAAAAAATTGCGCATCCACGAATTTTGGGGTCAAAGAAATATCGACCGAAATCGAGAAGGAGGTAACCTACTAAGGATCAAAGAATATTGCTGACTCCGAAGGCAAACTGGGCCTGGGGAAAACAGACGAACTTAAGATGACTTCGTCGTTACCGACGAGACTTATGGAGTGGGGCATCCAGATGGAGATGGTGCCCCCTTACACCCTCCCAACCGGATCAAGGTTCAAACGTAGACGTGGCCATGTATTTCCCATTTGAGTGAAAAATTCATACAAAAGTACTTTGTATGACTTTTACCCTCAAATGAGAATACAAACGTAACCGATTTACGCCATAGCGTTATGCAATGAAATCACATAACCCTATATCATAAATAAGCACGCGAGCCGAAGGCTACTCTAGCCGGCAAGAGTCCCTGTTATGCAAAAAAAAAAAAAGAGCGCGCCCGATAGCTAGCCCATTTTAGCGGAGGAGCCTGCCATCGACGCGGGTCCTATACTCGGTCAGGTCGAAATAAAGGGAAAGACCGAATTTTAGATTTTAACAATTCATTTATTTAACTATAAATAGGGCATATTTACACGTTCTCGTTAATTCATTATAAGGAATAACAATAAAACTGGATTTATTTGACATTTTCGCACAACCAATTCTGCATCTGCACTCAAATCGTTAAAATAATCTTGCAGCTGCTTATTTGAAAATTCCTTCTACAAAGTTAACTTCGTTTAATTTATCATTATTGATTTTCATGAACGACTCCCAAGTAAATTTCAACTGTTTCGCATGCAAGTACAAAAATAATACAACCAATCTAAATCTAAAATAAACATGTAGACTACAAAGACCAATTTGTTAGTTCCTATCGCACAAATTAATTGTCCTTACAATATCCTACAATATGTAAGTGCGAAAGACTTCCAGATTGTCACAGGTGTCAAAAATAATTACAATACGAGTAAACACAGTCGACAAGGATTTACATGGAGGGGAAGTCCACTCAGCAGACATTGGTCGGTCATAAACTTGGCAGAGTACATAAATGATGTCTGCATTGCTTATTATCTTGTATGCATATGTTTTTCAGGAAAAATTCGCCTTCTTATTGGAAATCAAACTTTCAATTTAACTCAATATGTGCTAACTTGATTTAATATTAAGCATACATAAAATTGGTCAATTTTACATAAATAAAATAAAAGAAAATATGTAAAAGATGCAGGTATAATCTAACTCCTCCTCACAAATTGCGTTGCTGTGCCATGCTTGATTTTGAGAAGACCCTTTTCTCAGCCAAAACTACAATACGACCCTTCCACCGCAATGCAAGAAAGTGAAGCGAGTTTGGGCTACGGACGTGAAAAATTCACGAGACGTTGATATCGATTTATTTCCTTAGTCAAGCGTGCCAATCCAATTACGTTGATATTAATAAAATGCAGTTCGCTTCCGGATTGACGATTTTGAATATGAACGTTTTTGGCTAAGGACTTCTCCCAATGATATCCTACAGCAAAATTGAATTAAAAGCGATCACTCACCACTTCTCGTTGAAAACGCGACGGTAACTACGATGTGTTCTATCATGTCTCCATTTAAGTCAAGGCTCACCGAATTTGAGGAGCTATTTGTACAGAAACTTTATATGGTTCAGTCAAAAGTTTCTAATGAATTTTCCCCGCAGTGCTGCATACTCGGACACTTCAACTTAAATACTCCTATTTTAATTGCAGCAACCCCAGTACAGCATTCCGTTAGCTTGAATAGATTGGTATTTTATCTTGAGATTGGCGGTGTGAGCTAGGATATTCATTAAAATGGCATGTGACTTTCACATAACTTCGAAGAACCTCTCACAAATATATTTCGATTATCACTGGAAGTATTTTTGGCCGCAATCCATTTTCTGAAAACAATAACCCTTCTTCGCGAATTTGATCAACTAACTCCACTATGCTGTCTTCTGCTGTCGCACCAACTAATTCTTCATCAGGTTCTTGCTGCGGTTCCGCTGCTATTCCTGATAAACGCTTTAGAGTCTCACCAACAGACATATCTCAAATTAATTGGCTTCCACTTTTTTATTCTTTTCTTCATCAGTTGATTTGCGTTTTTCTGCTAAATATTGAATGCACCTACTACTATAAGATCCTTTAGTGGCAACATATTTGATAACAGATACGAGGTGTGACAATTAAGTAATGAGACTGATTTTATTGCTGCGCTTGTGGTAAGCCTGTAACCTTGAAATTCCCTACCCCTTAATATTTAATATTACTTTAGCTTGTTTAGTTCGCCTGCTGTGTCGTGTAGAGTAGACGCGTGTTGATGGTGCTCGTCACGAAAATGGAGAAACGAAATCAAGAGCAACGCGTCACGATAAAATTTTGCGCTAGATTGGACGAAACAGCTTCAGAAATGTAAATTTTAAAAGTGCATGGTGATAGTGCTCTTAGTCATGCCCAGGTGTTTTGATAGAGGCGTGAAAGCGTGCAAGACGATGCGCGGAGCGGGAGACCAGTCGAGGACGGACTGACGCGAATGCGCAGCGTAAGCGCACCCGAATCCGTGAAGATTGGCGTATCACAGTTCGAATGTTGGCCTCGGAACTGGGTATGAATCGTGAAACAGTCAGACAAATTTTAACCGACGATTTCGAGATGAAAAAGTTGTGCGCGAAAATGGTCCCAAAGAACCTTTCTGAGGAGCAAAAGCAGCATCAAATGACCGTCACAGAAGACTGTTTGGAACAAGTGGTTTTAAACAAAATATTAAACGGAATTCTATCGAAATGGGCTTAAGTGATAATATAAAATTTTCCACCAAGGACAACGACCCTAAACACAAATTGCACATTCTCCGAGAGTGTTTTCTTTGTAATTCTGAAAATGTCATACAAACTCCCGCATAATCAACCGATTTTAATCCGATCGAGAATGTTTGATGCGAATTTGATAAGTGCATTCGAAAACATACAATTACTAATGAGGAAATTCTTATAAGTAAGTTGAAATACGAATGGTCTAATATTTCTGCTGAATATACAAAAAAGTAGGTGGATTTTGTTCGCAAGAGACTTCAAAGTGTTGATAAGAATAAAAGGCTTCGTACGAAATATATATTGGTTATTTTTTTAATTCCTTATTTTTATGCAGCTTTTAATTTTGTACGAAAATCAAAGTGACCTGAATTCTTGAAGCCCACCTCTCTGCTTCAGTCCGATATTTGTGTCCAAGGCATCGGTGAATTAGTTATTGATGCAGACTTGACAAGTTTTTGATGTCAATGTCATTTCGGTTAGACAGAATAATTTGGCTGGGATGCCAAAGCAAAACAATATTTGGTACAGTACGTTACGATCAATACTGTGTTATGCTTGCTTAAAGTCACCGAAAATTTGATATGCATCTATGTTGAACTCTCAGCATTTCTCAAGTACCTGCTCGACTGTAAAAAATTGGTCTATCGTCAATTTGCATGCTCTAAAGCCACCTTGATACTACCCAATGATACTATTGGCGTTTGATCTGATTTTATTTTCTAAGATTTACAAAAATATTTTTCAAGCTGCACAAAGTAGTGATATGCCTCTATAGTTTTGGCACTGTAGCTTGTCACCTTTTAAGTGCATACGGAATATAATTGATAGGCTTGACCCGTTCAGCACATGTTCTTGTTGCCATATGTACTCAGTGACTTTGTGGATGGCTTTCTAAACACCACTGCAACCATATTTAATCAGCTCCTCTGGAATCTCATTGATTTCCGGGGCTTTATTACGCTTTTGGGCTTTGATGGTGGAACAAACTTCGTCCGGAGTTGCTCACTAGGCTTACATCGATACTTCTCAATTTGTTGTCATGGTATTTTTCTTTCTTAATTCTAATTTCTTATTCACTACTCTTCTTAGATTTTCATATTGTTCTCTCTTTGTTCTGGCTTTCTACCTAAATATTTCTTGTACACCTGATTTTTCCCATCCAACCCATCCTAGCACTCACCGTCAAACAGGCTTGATGTCCGATTGTATGTACTGCCATGATCTAAACTACCGCTTTCATTCCACCTATAGCTCGTTGCTTGTTTTCAGCGATGTATCTGAAAGTATGGGAGCTTGCTGGTTGTCGAGGATCTCCGGTAAATTTATAACCACTGACGCCGTTTGAAATCTTTCGACCTTGAAGTTTGGTAGCGGGTTAGTCTTCATTGAATACGCCATTAACATACGATCTCGACAGGTTAGTTTGATCAAGTAATGATCTGAGTTACAATTGGCTCATCGGTTTGTACGGACGTCAAGTATGCTCGAGGCCCAACGTTGTTGAATCACAACATGGTTGATTTGGTTTTTTGTGTTGCCATCCGGTGATATCCAGGTGATTTTTGGAATTCGTCAATGTGGAAAGCAAGTCAAACATATGACTAGATTTCTGCCACATGCAAAGTCAATCAGGCGCTGGCTGTTGTCAGTTGTTTCATCATGGAGGCTATATCCTCCAGTCGTTCCCCGATGAGGTAGCTCATTGCCAACTTTAGCGTTGAAATCACCCAGAATTACTGGGTAGTCCAAAAAGTATTGAGCCTTTTTTGTCACTAGGTTGTGTTCGTTGTCATATATCGGGCAATACTAATCAGATTGGGTCAAACTGACATGCGTTTGAAAGTTGACATTCCAGTCTGAAAGATGACGTTCCAGTCTACAATTTTAGTATGGACAGTTTTGCATTTCATTACTCGTGTCAAAGGATGTATTCATTTAAAAATGAGTGCAATTTCTGAAAAAATTCGTTATATTTTACAATATCACTATAATCAAGGTGAGAATGCATCGCAGGCTCGTGAAAAAATTTATGGTGTCTACGGTCAAGATATTTTATCAAAAGCCATAGCCAAGAGATGGTTCGCTCGCTTTCGTTCTGGGAATTTTGATGTCAAAGATGCACCTCGCTCAGGTCGACCAATCACTGAAAAAGTCGATGAAATCTTACAAAAAATTTAAGAAGACTAACACATAAGCAGCTATGACATTGCTAAGGAACTAAATATCCATCGCTAAACAGTTTTGAACCATTTGCGTAAGGCTGGATACACAAAAAATCTCGACGTGAGGGTGCCGCATGAATTAACTCATAAACTTTCTGTCTCTGCAAAACATCCTTAGTGGAAAGAAATTCACTTCAAAAAGGGAGTGTGAAAATCAATTGGCCAAGTTTTTCGCCGATAAACCACAGAAGTTCTACACAGATGGAAAGATGGCTCTACCCAAAAAATGGCAAAACGTAATAGATAATAATGGACAATATGTACTTAAATAAAATCTTTTTTCAATAAAAGAAATGTTCAATCGAAAAATGATAAAAACAAAGCTCAATACTTTTTAGACCTACCAATATTTTTGTGTCGTTTGTATGGAATGAGTCGACTAGTCTGTCCAGGTGATTGTAGAACATTTCCTTCGTTTCTTCGTCATTTTCTTTTGTTATCAGCTAGATTTTGAAGCCATTCACTTTTATATGGATAGCAAACAACCGTTCACTGACTGCCTTAAAATCAATAACATGCAATTTGAACTCCACAATGAAGGCCCACTCCGAATTCACCCAACCTCCATTCCGGCGGCAGGGTTATTACATCGGTTCCGTTATCAGGCGTGTAAGATTCCCCTATATATTTATATATATATATATATATATATATATATATATATATATATATATATATATATATATATATATATATTGTTGCAAATTCCGGCGTACCGGCATTCTCCCATTTGCAACTTCGAATTGCCGCCGTAACACCTCTACCTTCTTTTGGGCACATGTACCTTTTCCTCGATATATTTATTTATTTTTATTAACATTTAACGATTCCCTTATAATTTTTATTTTCCTATCATCTCAATCCTACCCTCTGACCCTATATTTAATGACAAACAATAATAATATAATTATAATCTTAACTTTCCCACTAACAACACTCCATTCATTACTTCCCATTAACAAAATTTCATTCGATACCCTTTCCCTAACAAAACCTAATTCCTTCCTTCATACTAACTAACTTTATTCATTACCTCCCACTAAAAAAATTTTATTTGTTATAGTAACACAAATTCATCCACGCTTCCTAATTAACATATTTCATTTCAATGCCCATTAAGAAGGGTTCACAATTGAAGTCGATAAATGGATGAACGGGAGATGAACGGGAGGTCAACGGAAGATGGTTCCGGTGGTAGCGTCGTGGATTCTGCAGCGAGGTATCCGCTGGGACCCTAGGTTCAAGTTCTCTTTTTGGGATATCGGCAAGAGCAATTGTTTTTGTATATATGACGATTTGCATATAACCAAACGCTATCATCGTTATGCGAATTGCCATATAAGCAAAATGGAAATTGCTGCGTTTGTCGATTGGGAAAAGATGCGTGGGCAAAGGAATCGAAGTGTATTGATTGAGTGAACCAAACTCTTGATTTGGGAAGGCAGTCAGTATTTGAATCTGAAATAAGAGGGATTGCTTTTGGCGGTGTCGGTAAAAGTGCCAGTTTTTAATTCGGGGAGTTAATTGTGGATTTTTAAGGCGGTAAGGAAAGCAAATTTGAGATCGTGGAAAAGTTTTCATAGTATTACATCAATCTTTTTAATTTGATGGATTTAAAAGCCCTGATTGAATTGTTCAAATAAAAAGTTCATCGTCTGAGTTACATATCTTGCGCAATTAGTGGCTCGTGACTATTCCCGCTAAAGAAAAATATTCTACCCCCCAGAAGACAATTTTCCGAGTTCTGCTAAAAGTCCAAATTGTTGTCCTTGGCGAAAAAAAAGGAAATTTCATAGACATTTCAGAAACTAAACGTTTTGTTTTGTGAATTTTATTGAATTTGTGCAAAACGTGAAATCCACTGTATATTTGGATTTACCTAAAAATGAGCAAGGAAAAAATTGTTAAATCGGGTGATTACGCTTAGACGTTTCGGGTATTATTGCCGGTTGAATTGAGGTTGATGCCAAGTAAACGTTTGTTTTGGAAGTTATTTAAAGTTGTAGAAAACGTTGAGTTGAATTTATTTGTTGCTGCAGTTGAGATTTGATCAGCTGAAGACTCAGCGGCCGTTTATTTTTTCTTGCGTGCATTTAACATAAAGATAAAAAAATTAAAATATTTTCACTTTTGCAAGATTCCCAATATGTTTCATAATTCTAACTATTTAAAAAGACTTGAAACATCAATTTATGGCAACACAATAGACCAGAAAAAGTATCCGCACAGAACAAATCGGAGGATTGCCCGTGTTACGCGATGACATATGCAGATGCAGATTAATGTTTTCAGGTCTGATAATAGTTCTACTTTAAGTTGATGTTTAAAAGTGAGTGCAGTTTTTTTAAATTTTTTGTGCACTAGAATACGCCCATGATGCCCAAAATTAGCGAAATCAGTGCTGAGGAGAGGACAATTATGCTGAAACTTAAGTGTGAAGGGAAACTTTACCACGAAATTGGTCAAATAGTAGGCAGAACTCACTTTTTTGCCCAGTATGTAGTGAAAGCATTTAATACAACATGTTCGATTATATCAAAGCCACGTTGCGGTCGACCCTCCATATTGACTGAACGCGAAAAAAGAAACGTTTTGAAACGTGTGGATTTCGCCAAAAAATATATAAACAAGCCACCAGAGCTTTGGGAACAGGTCCTATTCTCTTACAAAAGCAAATTTTGCATATTTGGCATTAAAGGAAGAAAGCTAGTGTGGCGGAAGAGCGGCACTGCCTTCGAAAATTACAATCTCGTAGTAACTGTGAAACATGGTGGAGGTGGTGTGATGGTCTGGTGGTGTATGGCGGCAGAAGGAGTTGGCCAACTTGTGTTTATAGAATCAACTATAGATCAATACGGTTACCTTAATGTTTTGATGGCGAATTTGAAGCAAAGCGTTCAGCACTTGAGGCTTGGTGACGATTTCTGATTCCAGCAAGATAATGATCCCAAACACGCAGCACACAATGTGAAGCTTTGGTTGCTCCACAACGCAAAACATCAACTGTGTACAGACCCGCCCCAATCCTCAGACCTTAATTCTTTTGAGTATTTGTAGGACTTGTTGGAGCGCAGGAGCCGTCAGCACAGCATAACCTCGAAGAAAATGCTGAAAAACGTCTTCGTCATCATCCTCCTCCTTACAAGTTACGCATTTTGCCTACCTTTCCGGAAGCTTTTTGATGCCGGTATCTAAGAACTCCTCGGGCAACTCGGACAGCCATGTTCCCAACAACTTCTCTACCTCGTTGTTGATATTGAATCTTTGACCTCCAAGCACTTTTTAGTGGTCCAAACATGTGGTAGTCGCAGGGTGATAAATCCGGACTGTAGGGAGAGTGTTCCGGTACGTCCCACCCTAATTCCGATATTGTATCGAGCGTGAGACACGCGGTATGAGGGCACGCGTTATCCTGGAGAAGAATCGCACTTCGTGCTGGTTTAAGAACCCATCGAGCCGTTATATTGTGATATTGAATGTGTTTGTGGATGATTTACTCTACACTACCAATACTAATGTCGAGTTCAGCCTCCAAAATGAGTTATTCTAGGCGGCAAATGTCTGGGTTGACACTGGTTCGCGGTCGACAATCCTGCGGCTCATTCTCGATGGTTTCACGACCATTCTTGAATGCTTTGGCCAATTTAAACACAGCAGTCCTACTCAGGCACTCACTAGCAAACTGATTTCGCAAATACAGAAAAAAAGTCCGTGTTTTTAACGCCTTCCTACACTAAAAAACAAATGACAATACGTTGCGCCGCGGCAATCGGCACTTGACGTTCACTCATGATCGTACCACGCGCGTAAAACATGAACTCCCGACAAAAACTATGCCACACTGTTCGTAAGGACCCAACTATCACATACACAAGCCACTACCTTCAAAACATACATGCGCGCCGTCTACAGCGTTTGTCTCCATCATATTTGAACTGCCCTCGTATATATATATATATATATATATATATATATATATATATATATATATATATATATATATATATATATATATATATATATATATAATGTATATATATTTCAGCGAACTCACTTTTTTATAGGCAAACGCAGTGATCATAGTTAGCATGTATTACGTCAATCATTTAATAATGCACATTCATTAGCAGGGAATCGAAATTATGTATTAACAATTTTATTCTCAAAATAATGAAATTATTATTTTTCTACCAATAAATTAAATTATAAATAAATAAAAGTTCAAATCCAACGCAACTTTTTTCCGTGATGGGTAAAATAACTTAACAACTCAGCTCTCTTGACCAAGCTAAAAGTGAAAGGTGATTACCAAAGTATAAAAGAAATTAATTAGAATTAACTAAAGCAGTTAATTATAACACAATAAATGTAAGTCTACTTACGTTTGCGATAATTCTTGCAAGCGAAATTTCGGAACTTGCATTCGCTTTTGAAGTTCTTAATTTTCTTTCCGTAAGACGCACACACAGGATACTCTTCAGTTTCATTGCAATTAACAGGACAAATCTTTTTGGCACATGCTTCTAGTTTCACTTTTTTCCAAGCTAAAATAATAGGGTGGTATAGAAATGTCTGGATCCTAACTGAATCTGATATCCATATGCATACTTTTGCCTGTTACACATTGGAATGATATGAAAGCACAGTTGGTTGGGAACAGCACTAGTTTATCCTTTCTGCGAGCGCATATGGGTGGACCGATTCGAATACATCTAATCGTTGGGCACGTTACGTTGTCTAAATCGATTGTATCAACATCAAATTGAACTATTAGTGGCTCAATCATCGCCTCCTCCTCAACAGCGAAAGATGCTGCGGCTGAAAATTTAGAAAGGCTTAAGCTTAAAAATAACCCAAGATACAAAACGGAAGCTTACCAAAGAAAAGCACTAAAAACAGACCAAGTGGAGCCATTGCACCGTTTACTGTTGGTATCTATGATATTTCGCTTCAGTTACGTTATTTATAATCATAAACGCTGACCGAGAAAGTAAGACAATATTTGTTCAAGAACTCTGCCGGAATTAAGATATTTGAATATGAATGAAAACAAAGCTTGCAAGGCTTTGAGCTACTTATAAAAAAGTTAGTTTTGAATATTCGCCAACCAAACAATTGCAATTAATTAAACATATTAGTAGAACATCGCGATATTTTTAATGTTTAAATGATATTGGCATTCTGATGCAAAATTCGCTAGATGCTTAATTAAATGCAGCAATCAATAACACACAGTTTTTTCATTATTGAGTTATAAAACATTACGAAAAACGACAGATGTATGAATAAATAGAAGGTTATTTAAATGATACTACAGGCAAAATTTAAATTGACATGAAGATAAAGTTGAGAAGTAAACATTTTATATGAACCAAAAATCGATAAAACGTTCAAATTACATATTGATTGAATACAACCTTTATTCATTGAATATACTCAGAGATATGATAAAATATAATCTTATAGATACCAAGCCTCGTAAGCAGGAGAGTGCTCCCACCAGGAGGGCTCTGTAACACGCTAGGGTTCGAAACAAGTTTTCTGATAGCAAGAATCGATGAATTGAATTATTCATCAAATAATTTTATAAGAAATTGTTGAACTTTATCCAAAAGATGCTGACTTTCTTTCATAAACACATAACAGCCGGCATTTTGGTCAAGCTTAAATGATTTTCCTAAATGCTCGTCCAATTGAACATATTCAAATTGAACACTATTCCTTAAATTTTAATGAAAACCCGAAGAAAATAAGAGTAAGGAGAGTTGACGAGACGTGGACGCTTATGGCACCAACCGAAGTGTCCTAAGATACAGATCTACCGAGAAAGTTGACATTACCAAGCGTTTCACGCCCTACCTGTCGGTAGACGAAAATTGCTTAATACCATCTTATAATGAAAACAAAGTATCCGCATTATTTTTGTGATTACAATAAAATGTAGCAGTATTTATTTTGTGTAGTGGAGTTTTTCAATGAAGATACATCCAGCCTAGGTATGCAGGTATGTGAAAAAGTTAAATTCACCATATTTTTTGAAAATAAAGTTTTCTATGTCAGTGGATAACAATGTTGCAAAAGTAACAAATCAACGGTATGCAATTGTAACATGTTATTATTATTATTCTTATAAATGATTTATTATATGTATTTGTTTTTTGTGCTGATTTTCAGCACAATGGTTTACAACCGACCTCAGAAGACATCACGTGGCTCTATATCCACAGAAAAGTATGTTGAAGCTTGTGAAATGGTGATCAGGCAAGGAAAGAGTATCAGAAGTGTAGTTACGAGCTTCGGCATGTGCCATGGGAGACTGCTTCGATATGTTGCTAAATACAAGAAAGATGAAGCGGTTAAAGGTGGAACTACGAATCACCTTTACTTTGGTTAAACTACTATCGATTTACGGAAATTGGGTTACTCGTACGTGGAAACCAATAATTTAATGTATCCAAAAAATGGAATGAATGTGAGCTAGCAACCGTTGATTAATATAAGGCTTTTATGAAGAGAAATCCAACGTTAGCTGTTAGGAGTCCTGAAGGCACAAGTATTACTCGGGCTATGAATTTTAATAAACTAAATGTTGAAAATTTTTTCGTCAAATAGGATGAACTTTATAGAAGTGACTGAAATGTTAACCACAAAACATATACAATGCAGATGAGACAAGCGTTACAACTACTCAGAAACCTAGGAGCTGTTAAAGGCACAAAACTGGTCAGTGCGACTACTTCACAAGATCAAGTTACCTCGAGTTAGTAACTGTGTATTTGGTGTTAATGCAATAGGGAATATTGCACCTGCCTTTTTTGTTGTGCCAAGAAAGAGTTTTCATCCACATTTTATTAGAGATTATCCTTCTGTCTATGATGGTTCAGGAAATAAACGTGGATGGATGCAAGGTGAAGATTTCTTGATTTTTATAAAATACTTTGCAAAAAACGCTAAGCCTACCAAAGAAAATCCTGTTGTCGTTATAATAGATAATCATTCATCTCATATCAACATACTTGATATTGTTTATTGTAAAAATAACTTAACTTTTTCTATGTTTTATCTTGTCCTCCACATACGTTGCATAAACTACAGCCACTTGACAGAGCAGTTTTGGACCTTTTAAAACTAAATTTAATAATCCTGCTGATCATTAGATGAAAAATCATCCTGGGCAACGATCGACTATTAATAATTTACCAGGACTAGTTAAAGAAGCAATTACGTATGCTGTGGTACAAGTAGAGTATGTTGTGATACAAGCTGTGCGTTTGCCTGTATGGGCACATGGCCATATGACAAAGACATTTTATTCGGATATTGATTTTGCTCCAGCTAGTGCTACTAACTAGGCTAACAGAGGACTCATGCCTGAACAATCGAATCAACAAGATACCCTGCTTATAGAAGTTATAACCAATTCCCTAGCTACCCCACAGCTATATTAGGGATACTCCGGCGGAGGCTCCACCGACCCAAACTAACTCACCCGAAGACGGGCGTAGGTGCCACTCGTTCGATTCTTCGAGCCTCTCAAGGGGTCGTCCGAACGAGAAGACGACGATTCGGAGCGAAATCACAATTATACGAGTTTTGGGGCCCGCTGCCACTTAGCCGCGAAAATCACCTACAAAAGGAACTCTACCGCGCAGAACAAGTTAAGGTGATTCGCCACCACACAAAACTCATAGTTTCAAATAACAGGGCAACCGACATTACCCAGAACGCCACTAACTTCCACTGCACCCATGAACACTACCACTTCAATTAATGTGCCTGGTCAACGCCCCGGGAAGAGAATCCCAGAGCCCCAGCTCTCACAGCAGAAAAGGAAAGTTTATATGTCAAATTGTAGCGAGAAAAGAAAAATCTACAATTATTTTAATTCGACTTTATACTTTACTATATTAAAATAATTCGACCAATATGAGATAAAATTAAAGCCACTTACATTTATTCCCTACTCTAGTAAGGAGCGCCTTTCTTCAATCTTCGGGACTATCGCCACCGCACAGTTGTCTCGTCCCAAGCTAATGTTCACAACCAAGGCCCGTCTCCAATTTAATGTTCCGGAATCCAGTTTGCGTCCCAAATTCCTCGTCAGAAAATGCTGTCGCTAATCAATGTTCTATATCTATATCTCCACTGGTTGCTCGAAAAAAAAACTCCCAAAAGAGAAAGCGCGCCAAACTTCCCGGGCTTAAATAACCTCCGGGTTAACGTTTTTTCCTCCCATCCACCGAGAAAATCATGTTTTGGAGTGCTTTTTTTCAGTTGGTTCGAGTAATTCCCTTCGCTTGATTTCACTCATAACAAGTTCCACTTGGTGGCGATCCTAGTGGGAATTAAGTGTATTACATTTGACCGACAGTTCGAACTGTCAGTAATGTTTATTTGCATTGCAACGCGAGATGAGAATTTCGGAATAATCCTCATTTTTTTCCTCTTTCCCTTGAGCCGGCGCTAAAATTTCTTAGTTTTTCTTGTCCCCGCCGGTAGTTTAATCGCCATGGCAGCGCATTTATCTCCCAGTTTCCACTAATTTCGGCCGTCAAATCTCTCCTCAGGAATGTCGCTACTTTCTTCATTTAGATTTCCGTGGTGGAATATTGTGAGTTTAGTGCAAATAAGTGAATAGTACGCTTCGGCACCATGTCGATAGTCAGTTAGGGGAGGAGGTAAGAAATTTAACAGTTGTATCCGTGTTTCTTTCGTGTAGTTTAGTGGATTTATCAGCTTCCTCTCGTTTGAGCTTGTCGTAATCCGCGGTCATTTGTTGGTGTGCCAAAGTGAGTTTGGTTTGATATTTTTAGGCTCATTCATAACCTGTAGTTTGGCCGAAAATTCGTACAATGATTTCATTCTGGCTTCATGTTGTGAGCTCAACAAACGGCATTCCCCTGAGTCCTGTTCATACTCATAAACCTTTTTATTAGGATCTGTTCGTAATGCCTCCAGATTCTAACATCTCGTGCGATATTTTTAGCTAAAATAACGTAAACCGGTAATGAAAGAGACAAAATACGCCGAAGAATAGAGTTGGCAAATAAAATATTTTATTTAGTTTTGACGACCTTCAAGATCGGCTGCACACACAGGAAAACTAAGTTCCAAGTATATGAATCTATGATAAGGCATATTTTATGCTATAAGTGTGAAACATGGACCCTAACCCAAGCATCCACAAATATATTGAACGCCTTTGAGCGGTGGGTCCTGAGGCGAATAATCGTAGTGAAACTAGATGGGGACCAATGGCGAATTCGATATAGCCATGAGCTGTATGAAATTTTTGACGAGCCGGAGGTCTCAAGTGTGGAAACTGCAATGGGCTGGATATTTGAATCGTCTGGATGAACATCGGATGCCCAAAAAGGTATTCGTTGAGAGAACTGTAGGGCGTAGGCCAGTGGGGAAGCCAAGGAAACGCTGGTCTGACTCGGTCAAGAAGACAATTCATCGCTGCTTGGATTTCAAAATTGGAGGACGTGGTCAATTGACCGAGACAGTTAGAGTCGCTATTTGCAGGAAGCGAAGGCCCGAAAGGAACTGTAGTGCTACGAAGAAGAAGCAGATAAAGTGCAAATCTTGCCTCTGACAAGAGACTTCAGGTGAAATTCTAGCAAGAACACTTCCACGTGGTGTAGTGGTTGGAGTACTCGCTGCGTAAGTCGAAGGTCCCTGGTTCAGTTATGATATGGAATCAGAATGGATCGCAACTAGGTGGGCGGACATACGGCCAAAGCGTGCTACTGACCCTATCACCTTCTCGAGAGACGATATAGTCGATCAAGATATTGAGTTACTCTAAATTTCTCTAAGCGCAAGCTTGAAAAAAGCTGTAGTGTAAAACAAAAAAAAAGCTTGGTACTTACAACTTTGAGCTTTCCAATTCATGTTCCAATTGAAAAGAAGAGTTTTGGGCTGAATTTTTGGCTACTAAAGCTTAATAAGAAGAGGGTACTTAACTATATCTTCTAATAAAAAAATTGAGTTATCACATTCAACATATATAAAGAATAGAGACCTTAATTAAAAATGCCTAAGTATCCATGCGGATGCATAATCATCATCAATTTATTTAAATGAATATTTGGAACGTTGAATTAATTTAATTAAGTAATTTATTAATTAAATTAATTTATAAATAGGTACAATTTAAATTAAAGTAAAACTTATATTCTAATGTCACATCGATTGATACTGATAACTCAGCACTTCTCTTGCCTTGACCAAGCTAAAAATAAGAAGTAAATTTAAAAGTCAAAGGAACGACAGAGACTAACGATAATAAAATAAATCTAAGCCCAACTTACAATTGTGGAAATTTTCGCAAGCATAATTTCGGAACAGACATTCATTTTTGAACTTCTTTTTATCCTTTCCGCTTGATGCGCATACTGAAGACTTTATTCTTGCGCTGCATTTGGCAGGACATCCGATTCCAGCACAAATTGCCATGTCTATTGGTTTCCAAGCTATTAATAGTGAGGTAATGATGAATTGTTAATATTCTTATTGAAACTTATATTTATAAGTATACTTTTGCCTGTTGCACATTGGAACGATGCTAAAGCACAATAATTTGGAAACACAACTAGTTTATCTTTTCGGCGAGCGCATACAGGAGGACCGATCTTAGCACATTTCAAAGTTGGGCACGTCACTGTTTCTAAATCGACTTTATCAACATCTAATTTAGCTGATTTTTTGCTGGTTGTTTTTGGAGCGGCCAAAGATGTTGCGACTAAAATTTTGAAAAGGATTCAGGTTTAAAATAATATGGGATAGAAAACTAAAACTTACCAAAAAAAGCTACTACTAAGAACAGACTAACTTGAGCCATTGTATCTTTTGCTGTTAGAATTAAAGTGTTGCATATTTAACTCGGATTGCATTATTTATAATCATAAACACAAACGGGGAAAGTCGAACTATGTTTGCTTAAGTTTTACCAGACTCAAGATGTTTGCATATACCCATGAATCTAAAAAAAGCTGACAAGGCTTCGAGCTAATTAGCTCAAAAATTCAATATTTTATGTTGCCAACTGAACAATTGCTGTTAATTATTGTTTTGAGTACTTAACAATTTTGAAATTATGTTGGTTTTCTGGGGCAATAATGTTTACTAGATAGCTGTGTTAAATTGAATGACGAAATCAACGACACATACTTACCTTTATTTTTAGTATCGATTTCCAAAGATTCTCCTTACAGCCCTATTCTAGAAAGAGTTTAGTGTTTCCTGTCCGTCTTTGCCCTCCTATCGAAACAAATACTTCTGTGAGACAGTGTCGCTTGCATTATTTGCGTTTGTGCCAACATATACACGTCTTAAACTATTCATTTTTAGTATTACCAAACGGTTAGAGTGAGGTTAAAAGTTTCTAGCAAAGTCCACATTTGTTTCGTTCAAAATAATTTATTGCCAAACGCCAGTGCAAAGGGTTTAGAATAGATAAACTCTTTGGGCTGACATTTGGCAACAAATTTTCTTGGATAAAACAAATGTGCACGTTGCCAAAAATTTTATTTTTTTTTTTCGCGCTCTAACCTCTACTTAAAAATAAGGTTACCTCTATGTAGTAAATATTATTGTCCTAGAAAGCCAACATGATTTCAAAGCCAATTAGCATTCAAACCCATTGCGAAGATTCATCTATTTATTCTAATTAACTAACTATAATTATTCAGTTGGCAACACAAAAATATTGATTTTTTGAGCTATTTAGCTCAAGCTTTTTGCCGACTTATGTACAAATATGTTGTGTCTGGCAGCATGTGTTAAACAAATATAGTCTGACTTTCCCCGTTTGTGTTTATGATTATAAATAATGAAATTCGAACTAAATATGCTACATTTCAGTTCTAACAGCAAAAGATACAATGGCTCAACTTAGTCTATACTTAGTAGCTTTCTTTGGTAAGTTTTAGTTTTTTATCTCATTTTATTTTAAACTTGAATCCTTTTCAAACTTCTAGTCGTAACATCCTTGGCCGCTGTGCCAAAACCAAATAACAAAAAATCAGCTAAATTGGATGTTGATAAAGTCGATTTAGAAACAGTGACGTGCCCGACTTTGAAATGTGCTAAGATCGGTCCTCCTGTATGCGCTCGACGAAAGGATAAACTAGTTGTGTTTCCAAATTATTGCGCTTTAGCATCGTTCCAATGTGCAACAGGCAAAAGTATGCTTAGAAATATAAGTTTCAATAGGAATATTAAGAATTCATCATTACCTCACTATAAATAGTTTGGAAACCAATGGATTTGGCAATTTGTGCTGGAATCGGATGTCCTGCCAAATGCAGCGCAAGTATAAAGTCTTCAGTGTGCGCATCAAGCGGAAAGCAAAAAAAGAAGTTTGAAAATGAATGCTTGTTCCGAAATTATGCTTGCGAGAATTTCCGCAAATGTAAGTTGGGCTTAGTTTTTTTAAATTATAATTAGCTTCGGTCATTCCTTTGACTTTTAAATCTACTTCTTATTTTTAGCTTGGTCAAGACAAGAGAAGTGCTGAGTCATCAGTATCAATCGATGTGGCAATAGAATATAAGTTTTGCCTTGTTATAGCACTTATTTATAAATTAATTTAAGCAAATGATTTGTTTCAAATATTTATTTAATTAAAATGTTAATGATTATGCATCAGTATAGTTAGGCGTTTTGATTTTAGTTCCTCTTCTTCTTCGTAGCACTACGGCCCTTCTCGGTCTTCACTTCCTGCAAACAAAGGGTGGTCCAACCATAATGCACGATGTTAATTGTGAGTCACACTTTAACGTCAACTTATTTTGACATTCCTGTGTTTCATTGTTTGAAAAATTCAACCATGGAGATTTACACAATTGGCCAGCCTGTCAAGCTTGTTGAAGCCTTTTAAGAGAATTGGCATTTAAATCAAAATGGAACTCGTGCACTTCGTGATTTTTTTGGTCAGCATGATCGACCAAATGTGTCCACAATCGGGAGGATTATGCAAAAATTTCAGCAAACCGGGGCTGTAGAAAATGTGAAACCACCTGTGCATGCGTGCCCAGTTCGTTCTGTGGAAAGCATTACTGTTGCTTGCGATAGTGTGGAAGAAGAGCTGTCCATCTCGACTCGTCGTCGTGTCCAACAATTGAACATCTTGCGAACATCACTGATGTGAATTTTGAAGAAAGATTAGAATTTACACACGTACAAGGTTCAATTGACTCAAGAGCTGAAGCCTACTGACCATTTCAAGCGTCGGCAATACGCCGAATAGTTGGCTGAACAGACAGAAGGGAATGGTGACTTTACAAAGAAAATCATCCTAAGCGATGAGGCACACTTTCACCTAAGTGGATTCGTTAACAAGCACAACTGCCTCATTTGAGCAAATGAGAATTCACGAGTGATTGTTGAAAAGCCAATGCACCTACAAAGAGTGACTGTTTGGTGCGGTTTATGGGCTGGCGACGTCATTGGGGCGTACTTCTTCAAAAATGAGAACAACCAAGCAATTACCGTGAATGGTGTTCGCTATTGCGAGATAATAACGGACTTCTTGTAGTCGGAAATTGAGGTTATGGACCTGGACAATATGTGGTTCCAACAGGATGGTGGCACTTGACACACAGCCAATGAAACAATGACCGTGGGACTTCTTTCTCTGGCGATATTTAAAAGAAAAACGTCAATAGGCCAAGAACAATTCAAGAGCTAAAGAATGAGATAATTCAGCACATTAACGACACTGAACCTCAATTATGTCTCAGAGTCATTGAAAATATGAACCATCGGATTGATGCCACCGTAGCTGTGGTGAACATTTGGGCAATATGTTGCTTTTTATATAATTGTCAGATATCCTTCTATTATAATAGAAAATATTAACTGAAAGCTTTATGTTGTATTTACAATTAAAATCGTGCATTTAAGTTTGACCACCCTTTACCACCTCCAACCCACTCGGTCCATCGACCACTGTGTTCTCCAATTTCAAAATCTGAGCAGTGATAAACTGTCTTTGTCGACCGGGTCAGACTAGCGTTTCCTCGCTTTCCCCACTGGTCTTTGGTCTTGAGTTCTCCCAAGGAATACCTTTTTGGGTATACATGGTTCGCCCATACGATTGGCGTGGCCAGTTCATTACAGCTTACGTAGCCTTACAATTGTTGAGACCTCTGGCTCGTGAAAAATTTCATACAGCTTATGGTTGTATAAAATTTTCCATTGGTCCGCGCCTAGATTTGCTTCAATTATTCACCTCATGACCAGTCTCTGAAAGGCATTCAATATGTTTGCGGATGCTTGGGTTAGGTTCCATGTTTCACAGCCGTAGCATAGCATAGGTCTTATCACAAATTTGTATACTTCAAAGACATATAAAGTAATGGACGCGAAAAATATTACGTGAGTGAAAATTTTTTACTGCATGGCATGCAAACCTTGCTCTCTCATATGAATTGAAATCCTCCCGCCTTTTGCATCTCTACAACTTCCGTACACTTAAACGGCTCTCTGGTTTCTCTCCCGAAAATCCCACTACTCTTACACTTCAACTACGGAACTGTCAACGAAAACTTCACCATATGATTGAAAACATGTGATTATTGAAAATTCAATAGCTAACGGCAAACGTGTAATAACCAAAACAATATTTTTTTTTTTTAATATAACGCATGTTGAAAAAGTTTTGCAAAAGTTTCGCGAAAGTGATAAAGAATTAAACTGATAACTCGAACAGTAATTGCGAGTTTTGTTTGTGTTGAGAAAAGAATAATGAAGTGATGTGTGCGGAATTTGGAAAATAGCTATCGGAAGCATACCAAAGACGTATTTTTCGTAGAGTTGTAAAATTGAATCTTTTGTTTTGTTTAAATGCTAAATGTCACACAGTGAATAAATTCAAATGAAGATGCATAACTTTGTGGGAGACTTCACGTCGAACTTAACTGAAATTTCAATAAACAGCTGATAAAAGGCAGACTTCAAACCACATCATGAAATGCTTCAACTCCCCTAATGCATTTTGCATCTATTGTTTCTGATATCTATGGTATATTTGGAGTTTTATTTTCCTCCCTATGCAACTGGTCTTAAAGATCGTCAGAACTGAATGAAACATTTGATTTGCCAAATGTGTTATTTGGCGTACTTTTTCTCTTTTATTACCGGTTCCCATTATTTTGTCACCTAAATATACGAATTTGCCCACACTTTCAAAATACTTTTCGCGAAGTGAGAAGTTTTAGGTGTTTGATGTACTTTTCCTCGACTGCGTCATGAATTTTATTTGATTCTTATTAATTTGTAGCCCTACTAGTTTTGCCTCACTGTAAAATTTCAGGAAAATTTCTTTGGCGGTTGTTAATGACCGTGACAAAATATTCATGTCGTCCGCATAGACTAAAACACACAACGAGCATCTGGTGCACGTTTATGTTGAACTCCCAGCATTTCTCAGATACCTACGTGACTATAAACAGTTGGTCTATCATCGATCCATCTACTCTAAAGTCACCTTGATACTCTCCAATAATACTTTTTGGCATATGATCTGTTTTTATTTTCTATGACTTTTGCAGATATTTTCTACACTGTACAAAGTAGTGATATGCTTCTATAGATTTCACAATGTAGCCTGTCAACTTTTTTATGGATGAAGTATATAATTGATTTGCTTCACTTGTTCACTATATGTTTTTGTTACCAAATGTACTGAACTCCCCTGCCACCATATTTAATGAGCGCTACAGGAATCTCATTGATGTCCAGTGCCTTATTATTTTTTGGCCTTGATGGTGGAACAAACTTTATTCTGAGTTATCATAGAGACAGAATGAAAAGACCGACAAGTAAGGTTTAATAATCTATCGTATTATTTATTTATCTAAATTAACATCGACGCTAGAAGGCTCACAAGATTTCGATATCTGATCTGACAATAAATTACGTGAATGTCAAATCACTCGCTCTAATGGCCGATAAGAAAAACGTTTTTCTTATTTAATGGACTTTTATACTTTGCTGATATTTGACAACGACTGTTAATTGACATATACATGCATTTGTTTCTAATTTTTCAATCGAATGTTTACATTTATTCGCGTGGTTATCAACTTGTACCGTTTTTTGTGGTATCTTAATAATCAGTTAATCAACTGACACGTTAACTTACATTAATGCGATGTGACCGAGTCTCCGTGCAAATGGCATCATATTTAATCGAATTCACATTAATTATAGTCTCAAAGAATGTTATTTTTACAATCAAACCGAAACAAAAATATTTCAAATTTCACTGACTTTGTTAACGTTGCAAATCTAATAAGTAATATCTTCCGCTAATTGACAATAAGCTTCTTGCCTTACTTCCATATTAATGATACCATGTTGTCCCCAAACCCTCTTTAAGACTTCGTGGTAAATCCCGGGTAGGTTTCCGGTAACTCTCATTGCAAAATACGATTACCGTGCACAAATCGTGAGCTGCATCTTGGATACTATCGGAAATTTATTTTGCTGTGTTAGGAATTTGGTAGACTTGGTGAGCTTCTTCGATGATTTATTTGCTGAATGTTTGGATGATGGCCATTCACTTGAATTTTGTACGTTACCATGTTGGAAAAATCCTATGAACGATGATTTGCATCTACTCAACACATTAAATGTGCATTATCACATTGGAATTGACGCTTTTGAGCCAGTAGAGTCGTGACTATCCAAAGCCTAACTGCAATTTGTTCAGTTAATATTGTTATTGTCTTATCGCGAACTCAGGAATTATATTTGAACAATCAGCAAATCTGCCTCCTATTATTTGTTTTGCGAGTAGCTCAAGGAATGCAGCAGATAGAGATCAATTAGCCGAGATCGAATGGACATGAGCATTTTTATCGTAAATTTTCAAGCACTTTACGGAAACAGCACTTTTTATCACACCATTACATTCAAAATTTGCAATGTGTGTAGTCCACCTTATTCGACGTTTGACGGGCACATAACCAATGCGTCCATACTTGTAATTGGATGGCTGTAAAATCGCGATGATGTCGTATTGCAAGAGGCTTCCAAAATAGCATCCAGCGAATGCTCATCGGATGGCGTCCAGATGAGTTGTCTCTCAGTAAGTCCAGTTGCAGCAATAAATTGTGTTTATTGTCCTCACAACTTCCTTAATCCCGCTATGATAAACTTGCACCAAGCGGTAATTTCTTCGTCGCACCAAAAATCCGTTTTAGTGGATCAAACTGCAATCCCGTCAATTTATCGCGTCCATAGATGAAATATCCACCAAACGAAAACAACACGCAGCCCTGCCTCCTGTTGCTTCACGATACAATAGAACAATTTCTTTAATTCTCAAATAGGCACTCATTGGATTGACGTAATCGCCCGCCTGACTGTCACTTCGGCTTATACGTCGTCCAATCCCGCAAAATTCTCAACACAACACACAACTCGTTCCAATTCGCCTTTTATTCGTATGTTCGGCTTAACTTGTATATCGTACTCACTTTCTCGCACGGCCTTTCCACACGTCCAACGTCAAGTGCACGCTAATGCTTTTCTACTCTAACTAGTCGTCGCGGTGTATGTAGAGGGTCTATTGCTTGATTATTGACCGTGGGTACCACCGTTGAATTTCGGAATTTTTATTTGCAACATATAGCTTATATGCAAATTATTTCACTTGAAAATGGAAGACACACAGCCACACGATAAGAGTTCAAATGCAATTCACGTTTTATCGTTGCAGGGATTTACGGCGAACTATGCTCCAACACACCCCATGCGCGAACATGGCTGGCGGGCAATCCACACTCGGTTCACTAATTGCAACGATAAATCAAACCGATACTGCGTCTACAATTTATCTCACTTAAAACTGTACGCCACGCAAATAATTGTTGCGCTTTTACACGCGAAATCGCGCAGAGTTAATGATCAAAGAATTACAAACGCCGATCAAACTCAAGTTTTGCGATTCCCGCCTTTCCTCACACGCGGCGTCCACGTTCGTTGGCGATTTCAAGCAGACTCCTCGTTTTCAATTTCGGATCCGTCCAAAAATTTTGTCTTTTTTTCATCCCGTGCCTACGGTGAACCCCTCAGCTGATTCCCACAGGTCTGTTCGCTTCTCTTCCGTGATGTAATACACCGTTGAACAGTAATATATCAGCGTTCCTCAACCCCGGAATTTTATATTCAGATTGGAAATTTTTAAATTAGAATTTAACTAACGTAGAAAAATTTAAAATGAAGTAAGGAAATTTGCTCTGTAGGAAAGACATTTAAATGAGGTAAGGAAAATTTAAATGGGATGAAGAAATTTTAACAATAGTAAGGAAACGAAACTTTTAATTTGTTACGAAAGTTAAATCCGATGACGAATAAAATTAAAGGGAGACATTTAAATTTTAATATGAAGGGAAATTGATAAAAACAATAACATTTGATAAGGTTATACAATGAAAAAGTATTCTACAAAAATACGTTTGCAAATAAAATCAATTACATTTTTTTTTTCTCCAATCTGCCACAAAATTCCTAGTAGGAGATAGGAAGGTTTCCGAGCAGTTTGATTGTGTGACTGCTCGATTAATACAAAATTGTTAATGGCAAGGTTATTCGCTTCTATGGCCTTGCTACCCTCGAATTCTCGCTACACTGGGGTTCCTAAATGTGAGCCAATTGCGTGAAGAAACACTCCGTAATGTAACCAAGAGAACTTCAATCTCGCAAAAACACTCGCAAGGTACCTACGGGGAAATTCCGTCAAGAAATCAGGAAAATGTATTCCTCGTGTGTAATCATGCATGCGTGGAGACTTCACTCGAACCAAGGTTCACAATTTTAGTACGTAAACGGATTACTCTTCAAAAAATTTAACTCCAAGGTTTACACTCCACCTGTTTAATTAGAAATCCGTCGACACAAAATTACAAATGGAATAAAAACTTACATCTACTTACAATAGGGGGCCCTCGAGACGTTATCGCTGCCGGGTACTTCCCACGTTGCCATCGAATATTCCACCGTTTGAAACCAATGCTCCTCCTTGAAGCCACTGTCAACTTCTTCCAATTTTCTTCACTTTGTAACCAATCGTTGAGTGTGAATCAGCTTCCTCCGATTTCATTCGCTATGTAATCAATCATTGACTGGGAGTCAACTCCCTCCGATTTCCTTCGCTTTATAATGATTAAGTGGTCCAAGCCCATCCTTGGGTGCGCCACTAATAAAAGGAAAAAAGACCGGCAAGTGTCTTTGCTTTGAGATTATCTTTACACGTCACCACCTCCGATTGTTCCGCTCGTAAAACAGACCGCAGTCATCACTCTGAGGTTCCCCTACACCTCGTATTTACCGAGGATCACATTAACGGGCTTCCCAAGTGAATCGAAGTTTCGTTCCGTCGGATATTGCATACGTGCAACTATCAATGGGTGTTTAAATGCAATGCATTTAGCTTTGATGCAAACCCGTGTGCGTTAATTTTGTTTGATGCGTTTTCGTGCAGTTTTTGCACTTTTGAATATTTCTTGTTTTTCTTTTACTGCACGACGTATGTCAACTGTGGTGGTTGACATTAGTTAAAGTTTATATTTACCCCCTATGGCCGCCGTCGCGGAGTAATTTGAAACGTACTTATTTATTCTTTCCACGATTGTTTTTCGCCACCGGTTTCCTCTGAATAATAATCTGCGGATCGTATCACGGTATGAAGATGCGAGTGCGCGAGAAAAGTGTAGGTGTTGCAGGACCTGTAGGGAGGCACCTGATTGACTTTCCGCGGAACTATCAGAAATGTAAGTAGGTCATCCTGTGAAGCGTTCGGAAAAACAGTCGTTAACAAGGATCCTTCTTCGAAATTTAAGTTTAATGTATTGAACAATGATTTAATCTTTTGTGTCCCATCCAAATAAGATTCTTGTCGATTGTTGCTGTCGTTATTATTCATTGAGATCATTGTTGCTATTGTCATCCGGGCATTTGCTTTCGGTGATAATGATGTTTCAACAGTATTCATTTCTGGTGTGTTGTTGATTTTTCATTTGATAATTGCAGTTTTTGTTGCATATGCCGATCAATGTATTTATCTTGGCTCCAGTAACAAGGGAGGTTTGAAAAATAGATGCCCAAATAAATATTTACTGCGAGTATTTGATTTCATCAACGAGTATTGGATTTGATTTGATGAGATATCGTGTCGAGTGGGTAGTTAAGATGTGGCTTGAAAGTTGTTATTTTGTGCAAATAATCTAGCTGTTAGTGGCGCTTTCGGGCGCTATAGGCCCGTCCAGAAGCATTTTGATGATCATTTAGATGCTTTTCACATGGCAATTCACAATAATTTATACAATTTTCACTAGACACGCCTTCAACATAAAAAAAAACTTTTCTTTTAATTTTCACTTTTCGATTGATTTATATCCTGCTCAAAGATTTCGGTTTTGTTGAAGCATTTTATGACAATCTTCATGGTTCAACACCAAAGTTTCTGGAAAATCGTCCAACAGTGATTAGCTCCTTCCTTGCGACTTGTCGTCTCCATCAACCGTATTCGTATGCATACAGCGCTTGATGTTATTCTACCACATGTGCTTTCCATCCAACCAGGCACTACACTTTTGATTGTATTTTCTCCAAGTATACAATGTAACAAAAAGACATTTAAGATTCAGGTTAGTCAATGATTTTAGCAATATTGCAACAAAATGTTGGCCGGTTAAAACGGAGTAACACTGGTTGTTCTTTTAAAGCGAAAATACATTCGTTGTGCATGTCATTGAAGTTTTTCTTGAATTAAATCATTCTATATGTCTGCATATCCTAGGTTAAGTACAAAACCATTCTGACCAGAGCATAGTTCTGTCTACCCAACTTGTTCTTTGGTAGATTTAAGGAATGCCCCTAAATTTGTTAAAATTTCAGGGTGTTTCTCACATGATTTAAGCCAGTAACTTTACAGGCAGATGTCACATTATGAAGACAATTTTACAACTCTCTAGACTAAGGAGCATCACACAGTAATTATTCCAATATTGTATTCTTTTATTACGTTCAGAATATAATCAAAAAACTTTTTGAAGTACATACAAACATTAATTTATAAATAATTGCAACTGAAATCAACCAGAAAATTATATCAAACTGTTACATTGACAAGGATCAGTGTCTTAGCAACTCGGCTCTCTGTACCAGGCTAAAAATGAAAATTGATTATCAAAAGTATAAACAGGAGCTATTGGTATTACAATAGATGCAGGCCTACTTACGTTCATGATAGTTCTTGCAAGCATGATTTCGAAACTTGCATTCGCTTTTGAAAGTCCTAAATTTACTCCCTTTATATGCACATACGGAAAACTCCTGATTTGCATGACAATCAACAGGGCATATCTTTTTGGCACAAACTTTCAATTCCACTGTTTCCCAAGCTAAATATCGTGAGACAATAAGAACTGTTAATATCCGTACTGAAACTTGTATCTATAAATATACTTTTGCCAGTAACACATTCGAACGATTCTAAAGCACACATTGTGGGAAACAGCACAAGTTTACCCTTTCGATGAGCGCAAATTGGAGGACCTGCATTATCACAATCACGGTATCTGCATTGCAGTGCATCTAAATCGATTGTATCAATATCCAATTTTGCTCCTAGTGGGTCAATCATGTCTTTTGGGTCTACGGCCAAGGATATTGCGGCTGGAAATTCAATAAGGATTTAGCTTAAAACAAGACTCAAGTACCCAAAATATTAAATGGAACCTTACCAAAGAAAAGCACTAAGCTCAGACTAAGTAACGTCATTTTATCGTTTACTGTTGATATCTAACGAAATTTGCTTCAGTTCCGTTATTTATAGTCATAAAATCTGAACGAGAAATTAAGAAAATATTTGTTCAAAGCTTTCGCCGTAATTAAAATATTTGTGTATGAATTAAGGCTTTTGCATTTTTCGCAAAAAAAAAGTGCAATCTTATTATTAGACTCCGCCAACTGAATAATTGCAGTTACTCGTAAATATGAGCAAATATATTAGTAGAACACTGCAACATTTGTGAAATGTAAACAATTTTTCAAATAATACTGACTTTCTAGAGCAATAGTATTTACTCCACGTCTGAGTTTAATTCGAAAAGAAATCAATAACACATAATAATCAATTTCTTCTTGAGTAGTGTAATGAGATATTGAGTGGACAGAAGGGGTTTTAATTAACCTACAAAATGTGCAGCTTCATGAATACACTCGGTTTATTGACATGTACATACAGAGAAAATTAAGTGATTAAATTGATGGAAAAGGACGTAAATGTACTCAAAATCTATTTCAAGTGGACGTCATTTTCTTCTTGTATTACTGATATACAAAGTATGTTGAAAAAAAAAAAACGATACTGAGCTAAAATAGAAACCACAGGAGCTTTGTTCTGATAAATTCGAGTTTATTTATTCAAAATAGTCTCCTCCGGCTTCGATACACTGTTTTGCGCGATCCAAAAGCTTTTTGGAAAAGTGTGTCACGTTTCGCAAGCCCAAATGATCGGTTAAAATGTGATAAATCGATATTTTGGGGATATTCAACTCCGATTCTATGAATTTCAACGATGATTCCGGCTCATTTTTGATAAATTTACGAACAATTTTGATAGAGTTTTCTGTGATCACTGATTTTGGGCGACCCTTATGTTCATCGTCATTTACGTCCTCACGACCATCTCTCAAATGCGTAAACCACTCATGAACTCTGGCACGAGATACACGAGAGACTTTTTTCATCAATTCAAATGTTTCGGTATACGTTTTACCGATTTTAAAACAAAATTTTATATTAGTTCTTTGTTCGAAACTCATTTTTGTACCGATGACACAAACATACAATAACTTCGCTTCCACTGTACCGAATTTCACCAAACTTTCACTGGAAGTCAAGGAGGGATGTAACTTTCTAACGCACTACCTCATTTATAGATGGTGCCACCAAAAAAAATTTATAACAAAAGTCTCGTTTATTTTGGAACGCTCCTTGTAATACCATTGGTTGAAAAAATCACTGAATGTAATCATGATATGCATCTTTCAAATAGCAATAACTGCGATTAGTTAGTCTGAGCGGTGTAATGGTTATTGTAACCCATGAACAGACAGATAATAATTTTGAAGAAGTACAGCAAATATTTTTTAAGCCTAGAAAATGGAGTCAAATTTTGAATAAAATTAAGACAAATAATTTTACTCACATCATAGGCAAGAAAATTTACTTTGGCATAAAAACTATTCCTGCAATTTGAAGAGACCATCAAAAATAAACAAGTTGGGTAGACAGACCTATGCTCATGTCAGAAGGGTTTTGTACTCAACTTACAAAATGCAGTAACCAGTAACGAATGAAATCAAGAAACATGTCATGTTCGAGGATCATACTATTATTAGCAAAGTTGAAAGAATTTTGACTTCTGAGGTATTTGTTATAGTTATACCCACAAATATCTCCCTCGATAATTATTTCAGATTTTTTAAGATCACGGGTGTCCATTCGCGAGGGAGGAAACACATTTTTCATGTATTCCCCATCCCACCCCCCCCCCTATGCCCCCACTGAAGCAACAACTATCAGTTTAAGAACTGTTTTGAAAAGCTCTCATAGAGAACTTTCAGTTGATACTCATATCGGCTACCTTGCATGAAATTTTTTTTCAGGGGCCACTCCTCTGTACTGTAATCATCGATTCATGGCCTGTTTTTTTAGAATCTTAGAATGGTTACAAAGCCCTTTTGCTAGGAGCTCTCTCCTGCCTTTCCGACTTGTTTCAATTGTATATACTCATCTTCATGATACCTATCATTCCTGAAATTTTCATGCAAATCCTAGCAAAGCTGTAGTTTCTAAGTCAGTAAAAAGCGCATATGGCTCCATAGCCATATGTTTCCATAGTAATACAGGGCATATTGTTCCATAGTGATGCAGGAAAATTCAAATCGCTTTAACTTCGTTAAATATTATTGGATCTTTATGAAACTTTCAGAAAAGATTGATCTTATAAATAGTCATCTGTTTGCTAAATTTTATTGAATTTAAGGGTACCGTTTGGACTTTATTCAAGAAAACATAAAATCGATAAATCATACTATTACTAACAAAGTTGAGTGAATTTCGACTTCTCATGTATTTTTTGTTGTTGTACTCATTAAGGCCTATATCCATGATTTTTTTCAGATTTTTTGGATGGAAGGTGTCTAATCGCGAGGGGGGGTACGCGAAAAGTTCGTACATTTCCCCTTCCCCTGCCCCCCTCGGTACTCATAAGGCAATTTTACGACTTGTTTTGAAAAGATCTCGTTAAGACCTTTCCAATGACACCATACTCGACTACCAATGGTGAAAATTTTTTTTTGAGGGGTCACTTCCCTATATGGGGAGACCCCCCTTAAATCCCTTTGAAATTTTTTTCCACCATTGAACTTTCAAGAGGTCACCACTTCTGACCTTTCCACAAAGTTTCATGGCTGTAGCCCCTATAGTTTCGGAGAAAAAGTGCTGTGACATACAGACGGACGGACGGACGGACGGACGGACAGACGGACACAGGTCGTGATTGCAATAGGGTTTTGTATTTTAGTACAAAACCCTAAAAAAAGCTTATCACTGACAACAAAGTATGATACGTGAAGAAAAACAACTGAACATGGTCAACAGAGGTTTATATAGTATATGTTATCACTGGAAGTAATAAGAGAGGGCTAAAAGTCTCAAAATTTTCACCGGAATAGAGTTTGCTGTATCAAGACTCGCCTTCCAAAAGCAGATCATACTCAATTTCAAAGTCATATGTCCACTTATATGAGCTGTTGAGGCACAGTGTTTTCTTAACGAATAGCCCATGTGCCTCAATTGTACTAGGATCTACTATACTCACCTACAAATTGTCAATTGTGGTGCACTCCACCAGCTTTCAGAGGAGCCAAAGTGTGTTAACTGTGATATTGAAAACCTGAGTTATCAAAAAATTCGAATATTTTAAGCAAATTTTTCACCCAGATAATTTCTAAACCAATAAAAATCCTCATTGGCACCACCAGCCCGAAAGGCAAATTTCTCGTAGGCACTCTTATGTTAAAAAGTAAAAAATAATTTGTTTGGCCACCACTTTGATAGTCTGTTCTTGTGTTGTATAAATGCTTCCAATGTTGAAGATTTCAAGCGTGTTCATGAAAATATATTAACACTTCAATTGCTACTACAATTACGAATTTCGCTTACCATCTGACCCTTGGAGGCCGCTATTTTGAATTCAAGCCCTTGATTTTGCATTATTTTAAAAGATATATTGTAATGATTTTCGTTTAAAAACAACACGTATACGTCTCGAATGAAATCTGAACCGACCTCTCATCGGTTCTAGACGTGAAGTCTTGGAACGTGACAACGGACTGTACCCTTCAGGTCAACAAGTCCGGACACTCTTAGTCTTCACCGAGGTGGCAGCACGCTGACTAGCTAGTTCGGAGAGGAGTTCGGTCTTAGGTCTTACGCGAGCAGACTATACAAAAATTCAGCAACCGGCTCACATGCCCGATTTACTAACGCGTCAAAAATACCACCATACGGAAACGAAACTTATCCTTACTTTATTCCGTATTTCTTCCATTCATTCAGACAACACAGAAACTGGACCTAATTCCGCGTTCCCGAATATCACCGATGCGGTACCGAAAAATATCCTTCTCTAACGCGAGCTTCGAAATAGTCTTCTCTAAATAAAAAACAAAACAAACTATGGTACCACGTACCGAACGCGACGCGAAACCGGCCATCTGCGGATTATACGAAACCTACCCTCATAACGGCATACTCACCGTTCGCTGACATTCCTGCTGGAAAGGAAAGACGTTGTTATATTTAACAATTCATATTAGTTATTTCAATATTGATCATTATATTATTATATATTAAATATTTGAGTTTCGAAACATCCTATGAAATCATTGAATTTATCTAAAATTTCAATTAAAATTTCAATTAAAGTTTTCACGTTTTCGAATTACAAAACGTATATAATTTAAAAAAATAAATTGTGTCACATTACATCATTTTATCAGGCAAAAAACTCTAAAGTAAACATAGTTTTTTTTAATTGTAATGATTTACTTATTTCAAATAAGTCGATTAATTTAATGTCATTTGTAGATAAGCCTGAAGCAAATTTTTCGGTAAAATCCAAAGCATAATTGTGTCTTATTTTGCCATATATGTATATTTGAACTATTTTAAAAGATTGTTTTGTGTTGATCACTGTAATTACTTTTATCTATATATTGTTTGATTGCTCTTTCTGAAGATATATACATATTTATGATCATTTTTAGTTTGTTCTTAAAATTGTGAAGTTGATCGATGTAAATTTTCAGTTGCTCTAAGTGGTTACTTTTAAAATTAAATAGAAAACAATATTTTGCTAGATATGAGGATGTTTTAACGATCGACTATTTCGTATTCCTCGACTGGGACTGGGATGGTTAAGATTAAAATGCGTAAAGATCTCATTTAGTAGATGTTAGACATGCACACTATATGGATTAAGTCTTGTTCAAGGTAACGTTGATCAATGGAGGTTGTATTAAAAGCGGAGGTGCAACTAATATGACTTCAGATTTGACAAGAGTGTGAAGGCTAGCGAAAACAAGGAGCTCGTAAAAAAATAGAAAAGCTTAGGGAGCAAATTATAATGAATTCGGTCTGGAAGCTTATTCTAATGAATTATGATCTTAAGAACAACTATTCAACTACTAAGATATATTTCACGAAGTATTGTTATTAGATCAAATGAGTATCCTTGTCATAGTTTAATATCGCTCAGTATAAAATAAAGTATAATAAAGGAGACCGATTTCGCAAATATTGATCACGATGTATTCGGAAAAAGAGTATTTTACCTAAAATAGCCAATTAATCGATTGTATCAAGAACTAGCACCCTAATGTTCGTAGAGCAAACAACTTGAAAAGGCATTGATTGTACTCGGCGATAAATCAGTGGGGCTATATTCTATGTTAGTCTCTTGTATGAGACAACTTCCAAAGTTTAAATACAGAAACAATATGGTAGGACATGGCTCAACAGCTATCAAATGATGTCTTCTCTGACACGTCAATAATTTTTATTGGTGTTAGGAGAATGTTGAAATATCCTCCATGCATATTACGGAAATGAAACCAACAAGCAATGGGCGGAGACACATAATGATGCGAAAGTAGGAAAATAAAATTTGTGCCCTAACATTACGTATGTTCACAGAAGAGCTTACATTTTATATTTGTTTGCAAACGTTCATCAAATTTTGTTTAGAAAATCAATGAGCCCCCCCCCCCCCCCCCCCCAACTGTCAATAACCATAAGTACTCAGTCGTTAAAAGACAAACTATCATAAATTTCTATATCAAATCGGGCCTTGTTTCCTGATTTGCATTTTCGTTGTATTCATATTAATGTTTTAGATGATACCATCATCAGGATTCAGAATTAACAACCGTGCTTTAACAGTATTTCTTAGACATAATTTTACCTGATAACAATTCAACTCATTCAATGATGGCCTAGGCCTAGGTAATTATAAATTATTACAAATGAAGATAAAGGCCAAAGTCGCGAACGTTAAAATTCGTATTACAAATTATGATTTAGCTTGCAACTAATTGAATATGCATCACTGAGCTCAACGTAGCAATGCAAAAGATTTATCCAGCGCTTTCATTTGATACTTAACATTACTGATAATTTCAGGAATAGTATAAGTCGAATCACAAGAATTTTCCCGCAGTTTTTCACATTCTTTTTCCAGGTCTTGAACGCTTTGCAGTAAATCAAGAAGAGAGGGAGAATATTTAGTAGCATATTCAAACGTTTCCTCGATCTCGGAGAATCTTCTTGCAGTTGAATTTAGTTGCATATTAGTGTCATCTGCCCATGCTCTAAACTTGCTTATATTTTCCCGCGGCCATTGTATTGTCGGCTTAAATATTTTGAATACAACTGTAACAATTCGGACTACCATATGAATTTTACAGTATAATGACTTGTCTGATTTATTATGGCCGACGTAAGTTGATCCGCGCTGATAGAAAATGGAGAAGGTTCACCATTTAATCGTCATCGTACGATTCAAATAACACTGAATTCTAGGCATGTAAAAATTACAAGAAAACACTTACGATTTGTTGTTCAAATTAGGCACGAACTAGACAAACCTTGACGATGACATGCAGATGACGAATACTCTCCGGCGTAAGGACATTGATTATTACTTATTTTTGTTTGCCGTGCTTGTGGGGGAGGACTGTAAGTCAATTCCTTTAGGACAATAAAGTGATTTGTGAGCACGTAAATTATCTAAAGATGTATATTTACATACCACAGGCTGCACAAATACAATGTTGCATTCCTTCTAATTGTAAGCCACGAATTCGTTTCCGCACCAAAAATCCACCGCAAGAAGGAAATATACAAGAAAAGAAAATTTTTCTTCTTGAGCACCTCTACCTTGCAATTTGCCCCTTCAATACTCGCGCGAGGACGCTATTTGGTCGTAGTGGCGTTTCGGATTCACGATATCGTGTCGACTGGTTTTTCTACGTGGAAATCCGGTGTGTAGCACTTGACTTTGGTTCAAAAAAAATAATTTTCACATATCTAGCTATCTTTCACAAGTAAAATAAAGTCAGGTTGAACTAGGCTCGGCTAAAACACTCAACTTCTACCAAGAACAATAAAAAAACACGTCTTACGCGACACTCGGATTGGCGGCCATCTTGTCCAGAGTCTCCCTCCTTCCCATTCAACCACAAACTGTCCGAAACGCGGTTCCCAAAACGCGGGTCATTGTCAGCGAGTGGTTAAAGGGTCGCTACCGAACCGTCGACGTCAATAACGACCTGCGGATCGTTGTCAGTAGCGTAGGGCAGATTCATCACAATATGCCTTTGAGTCCCACCAACTACTCTGCAGAATCTCGTACAGATCGAAGTTTGACTCTAGACCGAACAAAAAGATTCAATTTATGTTGAAAATGGCAGCTAAAAAAAAAGTTTAGACTTTTTTTCTTTATCATACAATTTCCGTAATTTTTTGTAAAATGAAAGAACGAAATTTCAAGTTTCATCAAAATCAATTGAAAATCATGGCCGCTAGAGGGCCGAATCTGAATGAATTGTATACTTCAGTTTACTAAGTTTTGACCATGTTCGCTATTAACTTAACAGGTCACGTATGAGTTATTACTTCTCTCTGAACTGTATAGTCATAATGCTCCTCATTATATAGCTGGTGCGGACTACTGGATTAAATTATTCTACAATAGACCAGAACATTGGTACTGATTTGAGTCTTAGCTATATAGTTCCAAGGCACTTTCAGAAACGGTACTGTGATCGCATTGTAGACATTTTGTTTGATTTGACGACTTAATTTAAGATGTGACAGTTATAATATTACCCATCTTCAAATCTGTTCGTCCCAAACAGAGTCAACTATAATTCCTGCATGATGCGGATCTAATCTATCCAAGTGAACAACTTTCATCCATATCCATGTTTTGGTAGTCCGGAGTTATGTAGGCCACATCATTTAATTTTGTTTCCACTTGATAAGGTCCTTCCCAATCACGCTGGAGTTTTGGGGATCTGCCTTTTCTTTGCTGTGGACTGTGAAGCCTGACCAACTCATTCACGTTAAAGCCAGCACAGTTTACTTTCAAATCATACCAGGTCTTGGCTGCTTCACTATTTTCCCTCAATTCCTTACGCACGACGCGGTAGATTTTGTTCAAACGCTGACGAAGATTTCCCACATATTCCGTTACTAATTGGTGAACATATGGTGGTGTACCATATTTCATGTCAGCTGGAATTCTTAACGTAGCGTCGAAAAGAATTACTGACGGCATTTCTCCAGTGGTCGTATGAACTGTGCTTCGGCATGGCATCATAATAAGGGTATTCAACGATCCAAACCTCGTTGATTTTCATTTATAAACTTAGCAATGTATTCGATTAATATCTTGTTGAAACTCTTGACCATCCCAACAGATTAGGGATGAAGAGATGTTGTTGTTGTTTTGTGAATACCCGAAAATCAACACATTTTGCTGAATAATTGTGACTCAAAATATCGACATTGATCTGAATGCAACTCTAAGGGGACCCCGTACTGACTGATTCCGTTGAGAATAGTCTCTTCTACAACGGTGGATACCTCTTGACTTGAAATTGAATATGCTTTCGGTCATTTGATGGAGTTGTATGCTACAACCTGATTGTAGTGGTTTCCATTGTCTGATTTAGGAAAAGGCCTAGCAATATCGAGAGCTATCATTTCAAAAGGAACACCCACATTATAAATTTGCACTCGTTCTCGAAACTTTGCTTATGGTCCTTTCACAGCTGAAGATGGAACTTTCTCGACACCAATCTTGAAGTTTCTCTTGAGTTTGTGGCTAAGA